>WNGS01167372.1:11058260-11093320 GCA_020271785.1 Procambarus virginalis | reverse complement strand
AAAATGAGTTGATGAAATGCTATGACCAAGATAACCATCCAGGTGCCCGGCGGGGAAGTGGTTCATATAGCTCAGGCTATCACTTCCTTGATGGTCCGTCGTGATGGTCAAGTGGTTTAAGGCTCCCTGTACATACCAGTTGCGTTGCTCCTGGGAGTATGGGTTCGAGGTCACTGCTGGGGGGTGAAGTTTTCAGTGGTATCTAGTACCCTGGGGGACCAGTTCAGCGCTTGTTTGGCGAAGAGAGAAGAGAGATAGGAGAGAGATTAGTAGAGATGAGTAGAGAGAGAGATAGATAGTCCAGATACATATATCTTATATGTATATATATTTATATATATAGGTATATCTTGTCATATACCTGTATATACTATATATATATCTATATCATCTCTAATATCTATCTATATCTCTCTATATCAATCTTCGGGACGCAATTCCACATGAAGAATAGAACCAACCTACCTGAACACCCAATCACGGAACTATTTACTCTACCCACAATGAGAGTAAGGACAACGACCAGAATACATAACAGATGCAACACAGAGAGAATTTTCCTACAAACAGGCCAATTACACTGGATTATCTTTGTATGTAGATACCAGCTGCCCTCGTATGGGCCAATAGGCCCTCTGGCGAGTTACCTCTATCTTTCTTATGTTCATATGTTTTACCCCACAATTTATCCCTTATATCCCCTATGTTTTCACCTTTTGTCTACACTTGTTTTGCTCTTATTTCTTGTCTGTTTCACCTTTTCTTTGTTTACCCAGTGCGGTATAAAATCAACCACAATTGTAAATTTCTTCACTTAAGAATGAACCATGGAAGTTCGAAACATTGTGCAAATTGTAGTAAAATAAGTGTATACATTCTATAGTAATTCCACCTCTTTTCTTCACCCGGAATTTACGAAAATGAGTTTTTGGAGAACTCCTATTTCAACTAAGCCCTGATGCTAACGAAAATAGTTAGAGGGATAGAAGTCGCCTAATCAGAAGATATAGAAAGACAGAATATCGGTCATATCCAGTGAGACAGGTTTAAAGAAAACCTGCTGCCAGTATACACCATATATATCTATATATACTATATATATATATAGATATACTATATATATATATATATATATATAAGTATATATATAATAATTAGTGCAATTGACGATCACTAAACACCAGTCCTGATGTTGCACAACGGCCTTAACAAATCCGAAACGTTTCATCTCTCTTCTCCAATCTTTGCTGGTTTTGCCGCATTATATATAATACTATAATATATATATATATCCTATATATAATATAATATCATATATATAATCTATAATATATATATACTTAGTTATTCATCACAGGTCCATATTATTCATCCCAGGTCCATTAGTATTCATCTCGTCTTATATCGGTCCATTAGTATTCATCCCAGGTCTAGTTACCCGGTATAGTATACCCAGGTCATTAGTATTCATCACAGGTCATTAGTATTCATCCCAGGTCATTAGTATTCATCCTCAGGTATTAGTATTCATCCCAGGTAATTAGTATTCATCCCAGGTCATTAGTATTCATCCTAGGTCATTAGTATTCATCCCAGTCATTGAGTATTCATCCCAGGTCATTAGTATTCATCACGGGTCATTAGTATTCATCCCAGGTCACTAGTATTCATCCCAGGTCATTAGTATCTCATCCCCGCAGGTATTATCCAGGTTAGATATCCTGGTCATTATTATCCCAGGTCACTTCAGTATTCATCACATGATCAATCCACAAGATCATTGGGTCATTAGTATTCATCCCAGGTCATTAGTATCATACGGTCAGCTCATCAAGGTCTGTATCATCCTGGGTAATTAGTCCACAGGTCATTAGTATTCATCACTGGGTCATTACGTTAGTTTATCCCAGGTCATCTAGTATTCATCCCATCTTAGTATTCATCCGCCTGGTATTCATCACAGTTATCACCTCGGTCATTAGTATTCATCCGGTCATTAGTATCATTCGTCCTAGGTCTTAGTATTCATCCTGGGTCATTAGTATTCATCACAGGTCATTAGTATTCATCCTGGGTAATTAGTATTCACCACAGGTCATTAGTATTCATCACGGGTCATTAGTATTCATCCCAGGTCATTAGTATTCATCCCAGGTCATTAGTATTCATCCCAGGCCATTGGTATTCATCACAGGTCATTAGTATTCATCCTCGGTCATTAGTATTCATCACAGGTCATTAGTTTTCGTCCTAGGTCATTAGTATTCATCCTAGGTAATTAGTATTCCCCCTGGTCAATGTATACAGGATATTGTGTGCCTGGACACTCATTAAAATTTATTTTTTAAATATCAGAAAACTGACGCCGCAATTTTTAATGACTTTCCGATAACATGATTGGCTCTTAATAGCAATTTAAACCAATTAAGCATCATATTAATGGATGGATTACAAACTAAATTAATACTCAACATTATCAAATTAAATGATTAGTGTACATCAACGAATTAATGTCCTTGTGTCTGGCGACGGCTTTGTTCTACAACAACATATTGGCTACACCAACCAGAAGATGGTTCCTTTATTTTGTGTTTGTAAATGTTCTTCGTTGGTGTCATGTAGCAACCCGTTCTCGCACTTGCTTATTATCAATATTGGCTTATTTAATAAGTGCATATGTGACATACTAATTGATTGTGAATATTTTAGTTTACCTTGAAAATCTTCATAGAAAACACCGACCTCACCTAACCTTCTTAGTATGTTAAGATAAGCATCTTATTGCTTCTTAATTACAATTATTACTTAACCTATACCGTTGATAGGTTAAGTAATAATTGTAAATAAGAAGCAATAAGATGCTTATCTTAACATACTAAGAAGGTTAGGTGAGGTCGGTGTTTTCTATGAAGCTTTTCAAGGTAAACTAAAATATTCACAATCAATTAGTATGTCACATATGCACTTATTAAATAAGCCAATAATGAATATAAGCAAGTGCGAGAACGGATGTCATAGTATGTGTTGGAGGTCTCCCTGGTTGGCTTGGTCAGGGACTATGTGGCGCGGATGGATAGGGACAAGGGAGGGACTGGGTCAGGGGGCGGGGTTGGGTCAGGGACAAGGGGGGGACTGGGTCAGGGGGCGGGGTTGGGTCAGGGACAAGGGGGGGACTGGGTCAGGGGGCGGGGTTGGGTCAGGGACAAAGGGGGACTGGGTCAGGGGGCGGGGTTGGGTCAGGGACAAGGGGGGACTGGGTCAGGGGGCGGGGGTTGGGTCAGGGACAAGGGAGGGACTGGGTCAGGGGGCGGGGTTGGGTCAGGGACAAGAGGGGGACTGGGTCAGGGGGCGGGGTTGGGTCAGGGACAAGGGGGGACTGGGTCAGGGGGCGGGGTTGGGTCAGGGACAAGGGGGGACTGGGTCAGGGGCGGGTTGGGTCAGGGACAAGGGGGGGACTGGGTCAGGGGGCGGGGTTGGGTCAGGGACAAAGGGGGACTGGGTCAGGGGGCGGGGTTGGGTCAGGGACAAGGGGGGACTGGGTCAGGGGGCGGGGTTGGGTCAGGGACAAGGGGGGGACTGGGTCAGGGGGCGGGGTTGGGTCAGGGACAAGGGAGGGACTGGGTCAGGGGGCGGGGTTGGGTCAGGGACAAGGGGGGACTGGGTCAGGGGGCGGGGTTGGGTCAGGGACAAGGGGGGAGGGACTGGGTCAGGGGGCGGGGTTGGGTCAGGGACAAGGGGGGGGGACTGGGTCAGGGGGCGGGGTTGGGTCAGGGACAAGGGGGGGGGGACTGGGTCAGGGGGTGGGGTTGGGTCAGGGACAAGGGGGGACTGGGTCAGGGGCGGGGTTGGGTCAGGGACAAGGGGGGACTAGTTGGAAGGAAGGTTACACGTCTTGAAAATATGGAGTGAAAACATTGTACACTTTGACTCGAGGGAAGAACGCCAGATACAAAAGCTTGCAGGAGCGTGCAAGTAATTTACAAGCTGTGTATTAGTTTACAATTATTTTATGAACCCTGCAGGAGTATACAGGTAGTACACAAGCCCTGTATAAGTATGCAAACAGTTTACAAGCCCTGTATAAGTATGCAAACAGTTTACAAGCCCTGTATAAGTATGCAAACAGTTTACAAGCCTGTAGGAATATGCCAGCAATTTAGAAACCCTTCAAGAGTATGTTGACCAGACCACACTAGAAGGTGAAGGGACAACGACGTTTCGGTTAGTCTTGGACCATTCTCAAGTCGATCAAGAGTATTCAAACCACTTACAAGCTCTGCAGTCGCATGCAAATCGTTTGCATGCCCTTCAGGAAATTGAAAGTCGTTTACAAGTCCTGTGGGATTATGTAAGCAGTTTACAATCCAACGAAAAGGAAAATACAAACTCCTCACAAAAGAGAAGTCCTGGGTTTGATTCCTGGGCAAGGCGGGGTGATTTGGAGATCATTTTTCCATGGTTGTAAATCGATAGGTGGATAGTGTTCTAGAGAAAACATTTCAAGTTAAGCTTTAAAATGAGCTAATATATGAAGAGCTTATGTAACCTGCACATAAAAAAATAGATAAGAACACGTTTCAAATTTTCTTATGACTTTTAGTGAGTTAAAGTATATGTTAAAAGTAATCTAATCTTAAAAAAGTATGTTAGGCTAAGACGACTTCCGAGTTGAAGCCTAGCTATTAATTTGACAAATTCAAGAAAAATAAATGATATTCTGGGAAAACAAACATAAAATATTTTGTTTATGTTGATTTATGTATTGAATTGTTTTGAACTGAGTGGTTTAGGCCCGAGTGTCGTCTGAGAAGCAAGAGACACTCGATCTTACGCTCAAGCTGTAAAGACAATCACTTTACAATCCGTACTCTTACCTAATACGTCGCATGGCTGACGAACTTAACCAATCAGTAAACAAGATTTACAGCCCTGTAATAGTCACATTTTCTATGGTCTGGTCTCGTTATGTTAGGCTAGAGGCCAGATTCACAAAGCAGTTACGCAAGTACTTACGAGCGTGTACATCTTTCCTCAATCTTTGACGGCTTTAGTTACATTTATGAAACAGTTTACAAGCATGAAAACTTCCCAATCAACTGTTGTTATTGTTATAAACAGCCTCCTGGTGCATTGGAGCTCATTAATTGTTTAATAATTGTAAACAAAGCCGCCAAAGATTGAGAAAAGATGCACAGATTCGTAAGTGCTTGCGTAACTGCTTCGTGAATCTGACCCTAAGTTGCTTGGATTCAAACTTTTCTGGTTAGGTAAAACAGTTGCATTTTTTTACAGAGCAGCAAACTGAGAGAACATGCCGCTTGAAAAGCTAAACTGCCAAGACAGTCCAGCTGGGACGTAAAGTTATTCGTGGAAAACGAGAGATGACAGTTAGCTCATACCATAGGTACATGAACTGCAAATAGTCACTCGTAACCTATATAAAATGCAAATGGTCTTCCCTGGGGCAGAATAAGCTCAGAGTGATGATCTAATGATGAGAAAAACGGGCAGTGGTTTCCTGAGCACCAGACAAAAGAATTATTTGGCACAATCATACGGCTGTTGGAGAAGCCACCGTTCTCTTTTTGCTCATCGGCAAGAAACCGGGAAGCAGTCGCGTGACTGTTTGCCGTATCCACATGTCTGTCGCGGTAATGCTGCTACGCGAGCGCGACCGCCAGTCTGTAAACACACGAGAGCCTCAAGTGTTACTTATTTTACAATTTAATTTACTTGAACGGTTCGCAATGGTAGACACGCTTGTGGATCTGATGAGGCTTGGAGGTGTGTGTTGTACTATAGGTTAGGTTATTAGACCGTTCGATAGGCTCGATTAATAAGACTGTTCAGTAAAATAAAGAGACAAGTCGTGTCTAATTAAAAGGAGTCAAATTCAGTGCGAGAGTTTAGCGCCATCTATGAGTCGGCGCCACAGCTCGGCCGGTGTGATACTTGTGCTCTCACTTACCCGTCTTACTAAACACGTGAGTGTATTGTGTTCTCTCTCTTATCCGTCTTACTAAACCGTGTGAGTATTGTGCTCATTGTTGTGGCGGTCGTGGTCAGAGGAAGGTGTGTGCGCGCGCGTTGAAAAAAAGTGTAGTTTCTGTTTTGTATGTGAATTATGGCGTCGTTTAGTGTAGAACATATTGGAGAGAAGGCGCGCGGACGGCCCCTGCATCTAAATCAGTATGTAATCACCACGTCAGCCTTCACCAGGTTCGGCGTTGTAGTCTTGCTTCTCCTCCAGTAAAAGCCTTTAGAAAGGTACTGTTTTGGGGAAACTATCAAAGCTAACTATTGATTGTTCTTCTTCTATTTTGTTACTTTATTTTGCGCAGGATTTGAATTCATTGTAGAGACATTGTCATGATTTCACAAACACAAGGCTAGTTGCTATTATTAGGGGAAAAAATAGAAGCTGGAGAAACGTGCAAGGGTTCCAAGTAAGTTTCTTTGAAGTAACAGTTCAACAAGTGGTAACGCAATGCTGAAATATTCTTAATTCTGGTCGATGGTTGAGGGCGTTTCTTGCTTTCACATTCTATACACTTTCTCATTTAATGTTTTATTTGAAGTGTTTAGCGTCATTAAAGTTCCGGTGGTGGTCCTGATTTGAGTGTGAAGTAAACGTATTATTATTTGGTTCAATACTGGTCGTAAATTTCCGCATCAATTTTTTTTCCAAATATAATTTGTCAGTTATTATATACAAGGAATACTGTCAACGTCAAAAAGTTAGGGAATAGCGATGCGCTGAATAGACTAATCTGCTTCGGCGCTAGGTCTCGAGCCAAAACTCGGTTCCGGTTCATTCAACACGCAGCCGGCAGTGTAGATATTCATAACAATTAAGATATAAACGTAATTCATGCAAAATCTCGAAATTGTATTTTTTAATAGTGTGTAGTGTTAATTTTACGAATGAAATTGCCCTTTTAGTTATTTAGCTTGGCAAAACTATAGAATTTAAACAGTGGGTGGTAGAGTGCAGGACATTAAAATACTCTTTGAGGACGCCAGCTGAACTGTTTGCCCAAACAGTGCTGTTATTTCTCACAAGATCAGCTCACACGAAACCTCGACAACAAATCCTCACTTATACACAGCCTTCAACACAGGCGCTAAGCCAAAGCAAAGTTCAATCTAACTATAAACAATTTAACGTTTGTTGTTTTAGATTCAGCTACTTGGAACAAAAGTTCCAGGTAGCACTATAGTGAGCCCGTATGGTGATCATACGGGCTCACTATGGTGAGCCCATATGATTGCACTATGGTGAACCCGTAGTTGTTCATAAACATCAGTACCAGCACCCCTTTTTTGTCTAACCCGTCCTTGTTACTAGAACATCTCATCATCTACGTTGTGGTTCCCAAACGTTCAAGTTACAGAAGTATTATGAAAGTTGCGGTTTTCAAATATCCACGATTTTGTATGCATTGATAAGCTAGTTTAGGTGGGTGGCTTGTGTTCGTATGTTTCTGGTTAGATTAGGGGCTCTGTATTTTGTACGTTGAGGTAGATCTCTAGGACAGGCTGTTCAATCATCACACCCTCCTTTCTACTCAATCAGCACCCCTTCTGCTACAATACAAACCTCTTGCCTCCTGTCAACCCAGCGAATACAAACCCCCCGACTATAGACAACTCAGCCAAGACACTCTCCCCTCTCCTATCAACCTGGCCAAGACTCTCCCCCCTCCTGTCAACCCAACATTTATATAGAGATAGAAGGGGTACCCAGCTGTGCCCGGATGATATGTCTTCCCCCACATTCCTCTCTCATCATATCCCCCTCTTCCCTCTCATCCGTTTTCCCCTCCCGCTTTCGACCCCATTTTCCCCGTCCCCGTAATGCCTTCCCCCCCCCCCCCTCCTCCTTCCCATTCTCACCCTTCTCATTCAATTTATTAAGCACTGAAACACCTGTATGCTGTTCTCAGACAATTTATTATTATTATTTCGAAGCATTATGGGACCCAATATTTCACACTGTACTCCATAAAAATCGCATCGGGGGGGGGGGTCTATAGAAGCTAAGATTTCTTAAAGTATTTAACTGAGTCAACCCCCCCAAGCAGCCTATGTCTGTCACATACACCAGACCACTTTCCCTGCAAATTTTGGTGAGGTTAGCCCCAAGCTTTTAGCCTCCAACCTTGGATAGAAAGGCAGACATATTATCTGACAGATATAGACCATTGTTTTGTGTTCCTGTCATGATGTGTGTTTATTTTCGTTTGTTTTTATTCAGTATATACTGTATTTTAGTTTTCTTAAACTGAAATAGCTTAAGAAATGGTTATTATTTCTACCAATAGTTATGATAGTTCTAACTAATAGTTATGAATAAGTCAAAATTAAGTCTTCACTTAATTATTTTTCAGTACCACTGACTGTTGTATTTTAAAATTATGTGCTATAGGTTTTGATGGGAATCACATAGAAAAAACATTTAATGTATTATATAATGTATTATATAATACTGTACAGTGTATTATATAATACACTGTAGTGTGCGTAATTTATGGATTGATAGGACATAAATAAATTCACATTAATACAATATCGAAAATATATCATGAATTTCATAGTAAAACCTATTTCTAGATTATATAGTGCTAAATGATAGGTCAGCAAAGAGAAAATATAGTCGGTTCCAATAAGTCAGTATATGAATATATTTGAATGCTCTAATTATGAAAGAAGTAATATTTTCAGAATATACAAAGAATGTTAACCTATTCTCACTAGGTCAGCCCACACGAAACCTCGACAACAAATCATCACTTATACACAGCCTTCAACAGGCGTTAAGCCAAAGCAAAGTTCAATTTAACCTTAAACAATTTAACATTTGTTTTTTTAGAACCTGCGTCAGTTTATCACAGTCCAACATATAACTTAAGCGTAACCCACAAATACAAGTAGTAGTAGTAGGTATCCTGCAGTCTCGGGAGACTATGGAGTTGCGCTCTGGTTGTTGAGGCAGAAGTGCCCTTTCCAGGGCGCAAAGCCAGGGTAGGTCCATATGTTAATGTAATAATCTAAGATGAGGTCTGATAAAGACCTTTTGTGCCCTCTGTAATGCTTTTGCGCTACCGCTCACAGGATGAGTATGGGGTGCATAATAAACTAGCCGCCTTCGGCGGCAACAATCAAGGTCCATATGGAGAAGCTGTTACTCATGCAGCAGGTCCCCACCCTCTCCACGATGTCCAATAAAATTACGCTATTAAATGTAAATTAAAAAAATATATATATACAGTTTTGGATACTTTAGTCTTCATTTTGGATAGTCTTATTTCTACTACTTTATATTATTGGTTTGTGTAAGCTAAACGGTTCTTCACCAGTTGGCTTACTGTTCTCACCTTAGCACAGCGAGTGCACTAATTGGGGGTCAGAAGGCTTTGTCTTGAATTAGTTTTGCATCATGGAGGTACAACCTGTTCTCTTTATAGGACATCGCATTTTTATGTATACTTTACTGCTATACTTTTTATAGGCCAAAAACTGCTATACACGAAAATAGATGCGACTAACGAAATTGACATAATGTCCCGTAGTCTGTTCGTGGGTCCTCTGGTTGGTTAGGTAGGGGCACAACAGTTTCTTGGCGTTAAGAACGCTCTCGAGAACGGGCCTTTACCTCTGTTTATATTATTCAAAATTCAACGAGGCTCTCACTAAATTTGAATAATCCGGTCACAGAAGTCTTTATCCATCATCTTTCCTATAGGTCTGGTCGATATCAATTGTGTTCCGGAAAAAATGAAATTCTATATAGCAACCAACTCCAGTGATTTAATTTTATTAAATACCAGCAAAATCGATGGATATTCATTATGTAGGATCTTATATTCATTCGTAATTAGTTTTGATGTAATGTTGTACTCAGGAAGGAATGAATTAATTAATTAACGTAATGAAACGTGGTGAGGGAGGGAAGGGAACTAACAAGGGGGGGGGGGGAACACCAAGCCATTACGACTATATAGCACTGGGAAGGGGTCAGGATAAGGATATGGGATGGGACGTGGAGGAAAGGAATGGTGCCCAACCAGTTGTGGAAGGTTGAGGATTAATCGCCGACTAAGTAATTAAGAATTTGTTTCCTTAATTAAGGATTACGATTTGAGAATACATTAGATTTAACCCACGTGACGCTAAGTTGTTTAGTCACAAACAATAATGCACTGCACTATTGTAATTCGAATTGAGCCTCTTCCCAAATAATATAGTGCTCCAAGGAACTCCAAACAGCGGACTGCCACATGGATCTGGAAGCCTCTCCGAGGAATCACGAATCCTAATGTTTAGCGTTTTGTCACTTCTCCAGATATTCGTCAGCAAACGCCGTGTCATTCATGCTTGAATATTTTACTTATTAAATAACGACCCCATTCCACCCCTCCTCCGCCATTACCGCAAAAAAAGCCTTAACTATACAAAAATTAACAAGAAGTTAACATTGTGTTTGTGGAATTTATACGAGCATTGCATCTATCTTCACATGCGTAAGCACCCACACGTCTGCAGAAAGATTAAATCAGTTACCGTGTTTCATATTTGGATCAATCGGGATAAACTGAGCAATTGTTGTAATTAAATGATATCGAGTTGTCGGCTGTATTCACAGTGTTATTGTAAATATTAATTATCAGTGAAAACAACAGCCTACGTAGACTTGCACGAACTATATGCTATCAAGTTTGGCAGCTATATAACCTCTTGTATCCAGATAGAGACCTGCGCAAGGAAGGAAGCCATGTTCAAAGAAACAAATATTCCTTCGGCCGGATACACGTTACATCGTCCACCAGCCCGTCCTCCAAAAATGGGGAGGTAAATGTAACAGCCCCGTGTGCAATTATGTACTATGTATGGCAGTCAGGAAATGTACTTATTACACTTAGTATTAAAACTTACTGTCAATTCGGAGGATGGGTTGCGTCCACAACACGGTTTACTAAAGGATTTTAAAGTGTAATCTTACTCAATGTAACACAAACCAATAACCAACCAAGCCTAGCATGAGCTAATCCATCCTACCCGTTATAGGATGCCTTTATTTCACCTCACTTTTATTCTTGTGCAATTGCTGTTCTCAGGCAGATTTGTAATGTTGAAGTATTTTTTAATGATGAACAGTAAACACGTGTATGATGTTCAGCTCCCATTTATAGTTCCGAGAGTAGAGCAGGTATATCCACGCTTTAGCTGGCGAGTAATACGGGCAAACCTTCATGTTAAATATTTTGCCCCAAAATAACATGAATTATTGTATCGCTATATTCATGAGACCTTCCCTACTAATGATAGGTTGTTGATATTGGGCATTAAGGACAACAATAGGTGTGACCAATATACTGAAGTTGAGAATAATATGCATATATTTTATTTCTGAAAGCAGAAAGTTGTTCTTGTAAATTGGATTACAGACGCTCTTAAATTTATGTGGATTGCCAAGCATTGGAGTGGATTTAATAAGGTTTTTAATGTTTCATATTGATATAAAATGCAAGAAATTACTGACTCCCAACGACCAAAGCACTAGTATAAAATGCTATGATTTGTTCAGATCTGAAATCTATATCTATGGGCAACACAAAACGTCCACCAGACTGTGCGACACAGTGGTTGCAAGGATCAGGTTGTGTTACCGTTACCTGTGGCAGGTGGCTACAGGTGACGGATCTCCCAATCTTGAGCACTCCAGATGGAAACTCTGTGAGCAGGAACTGCGGCATGATCTCCCACACTACATCACCGAATGTCCAGTTACTAGACCTTTCAGACCAGCTGTGCAATTACTTTATTCACTCGTATTCTTGAAGATATCCTCACAGTGTACCCAAAATTTGCCAGTGCAGGCTACTAAACATATGGCCCTGTATGACTAACCATCCTGCGAGATGGGTACTTTTATTATCATTGCTGCCTTATTCACTCTTGTGTTGATGATATCCTCATAATGCACCCAGAGTCTGCCAGTGCAGAGTACTTATCACATGCCTCTGTATGACTAACCATCCTGTGTGATGGGGAATTTTTAGCATCACGTAGCTAGTATTTTGACACACTGTACTCCCCTTCATAGAGTCTAGGGTAGCTGCACAAATGCAGATCTATCTAATGTATTAATAAAAAAAAATTAAGAATACAATAATTATGATACTTTCGGATTACATGTGTGGATAGGCATGCAGGAGGGTTACTCAGTAGACATAATATTAAAAAATTGAAGTTCTTGCGAGGCAGGATTAAGTATAACATTTGGGGTTTAACTCATGCTGTGATATGAAAAATTGGTTTACCGAGAATTATGTAAACTATATATAAATGTGGTATTTTCCTCTGTAAATTGATGTAAATATGATCTTTATATATTTTCTTTTATATATATATGGAAGGGAGTACCACCTCTGACTAGAAGAAAGGGACTCTTAGCCTCGATGAAATCAAACATAACGCATAAGAAGGGAATATTTAGGTCCCTTCCAATACAATTTGTTTGTTTTTCTCCTACCACATCTTTATATACAATCACAATCTTTGTATTTTATATTATTTAACAAAGAAAAAATACATCCTACCCTAACGATATAATAATTATAAACGGTTTTAGCAATCTGAAAAAAGTGTTGTCGAACTCTTCTTAGGTCTAGGTACCTTTACTCCCCCCCCCTCTAAAAAAATAGCTATTTTCATCCTAATAAAACAAGTCTAGCTGTACTTACTCAAGCAAAATAAGCCTTTTATTCTTGTTCAAGCAAAATAAGTATTATTCTTGTTCAAGTAAAATAAGCCTATCCAAATTCAAGCAAAATAAACCTATTTATCCAAATTCAAGGAAAATAAGCCTTGTTCAAGCAAAACAAGCTTTCCTGTACTTGCTTAAACAAAACATGCCTAACTATTCATATACTAAATATACCTGTTCATATTTCGACAACGCAAGCTTGGTTATCTTCATAAAAATTAAAAACGGTTAGCTATCCTTATACTAGTACAAAAATATTAGCCACTCTTATTCGGCATCCCAGGAGATGAACCTACTAATATGCCTCCCAAACAAGCCTAGTAATTGAAGGAAGGCAGTAAAATATAAATAGGGCACCATATAATTCCAGTTGGGAGGAACCTATTTACATTTAGATATGAGCGAGGGGTTTGATAGCAGGAAATCCGTGAGTTAGGAATTGTTTTTGTAACTTTCTCACGCTCGAGGTTCCCATTTAGTGTCGCACAGGCACTTCATCAGAAAGGGAGGGAAAAAAAACGAAGTCATAACCTCTGGTACATTCATGAGGAGAACAGAAAGTTCATATCTCTTATTGAGGTTTGAAGCAATTGATGCAGTCAGGTCTTTGTATGCAGGCGATGAGTCACAATAACGTGGCTGAAGAATGTTGACCAGACCACACACTAGAATGTGAAGGGACGACGACGTTTCGGTCCGTCCTGCACCATTCTCAAGTCGATTGTCTTGATCAAAGGTCTTTGTACACCTGTGCTTCCTGTGATGTTAATGTGGATCATGGTATTTATAATTTGTGCGTGTCGCTTCAGGATTTTCTTGCGGTGATGTTGTGCTACGAGGCTATTGTTTGCTGTTGTTTGTGTTTAAAGCCAAGTAGGCATTATTAAATATTGGCTTTGACTTGGACAGGAAGGAGCTATGAATTAGAATTTTTAGCGCGAAGACTTGCACAATATCATCAGTGCATTATATTTACAAGGTAAATATTATCTTATTATTTCTAGTTAATGTAATTTCTGTGAAACATGGTTGTATATTACCTGTCAGCGTATATTGTAAATACTTATTATTGCATTGTATTTTTCCTTTCAATCATTTAATGTTGCTTCAACTGAATATTCCTCTTCCTGTACATTTTACAAAATGTGTAGTCAGAGACTGATATTTATTGGATTCTTAATTTCCGGCATTTCACTTCAATATCAAACTTTAAACTTCATGAAATATATTGTGTGAATGAAACCATAGTATCTAATTCAACTTTTATCATAATATAAAAAGTCCTTATAATAAGTTAAAATTTAATATATCTTATATTGTTTGACCTTAAAATAAAATAACATCAGCAATGATAATGTAATAAGGTAAAGTTAATAGAACCAGAAGAAAATATTTACTTGAAGCAGCTATTTATACGGAAAATACCATTTAAAAAATCCCTTATCTACTATGTGAAAAAGATTACTAGTGGACCTGTATGTAAATATTTCGTTTTCTATCACTATCTATTTTGATTTATCAATAAATTGTTTAAATTGCCTTATTAAGCCTGTCTCATAAATTTTGTGATAAATTTGCATAACTTCACGTTAAGTCATCCACATTAAACAAATGAAAGATTTCACAAACGATTTGAGAATGGTCCAGGACGGACCGAAATGTCGTCGTCCCTTCACTTTCTAGTGTGTGGTCTGGTCAACAAAGATTTGTGATTAAATTCATGATTTAATTTGTTTCTAATTGAAAAAGTGTCTAATTTGACAAATTATCATATATACAGCTTGCATTAATTATTTGTTTCCAGACGTGCAAGTACATTTGAGGAACAGGCAGGCCCGTCAGATTGTAATGGTGTTAAGAGTGACGTTTAATGATATGTGTGGGGATATGATGAAACTTAATACAGTTGCTATTATATGGCGAATCGTAGTGTAATTTCTATTATGCGGTGAAGCTTAGTGCATTTGCTATTGTGTGCTGAAGAATAGTGCATGTGCTTATTATATGATGAAGCGTGATGCAATTTGTATTATATAATGAAGCTTAATGCAGTTTCTATATGATAGTTTAGTGGCATTGTTATTACGTAGTGAAACTGTAATTCTTTAGTAATGGCGAAGCTTAAATTGTGATAGAGAAGCTTGTTTTATTTTTTATCATAATGTATAACTGAATGTAACTATGATCAGGTGAAGCTTGATGTACTCATGATAATAAAGTGAGAATTAAAGGAATTACACGATTAGGCGTAGTGTATTTATGACAAACTGAAGCTTAATGTAATTTTATATATTCAAATTAAGAGTATTTGGACTCCTAATACATCACCAGCACCATCAGTAGCATCAGCACCACCAGTAGCATTACCAGCACCACCGGTAGCATTACCAGCACTACCAGTAGCATTACCAGCACCACCGGTAGCATTACCAGCACTACCAGTAGCATTACCAGCAACACCAGTAGCATCACCAGCAACAGCACCACCAGTAGATCACCAGCAACAGCACTACCAGTAGATCACCAGCAACAGCACCACCAGTAGCATCAGCAACAGCACCACCAGTAGCATCAGCAACAGCACCACCAGTAGCATCAGCAACAGCACCACCAGTAGCATCACAGCAACAGCACCACCAGTAGCATCAGCAACAGCACCACCAGTAGCATCAGCAACAGCACCACCAGTAGCATCAGCAACAGCACCACCAGTAGCATCAGCAACAGCACCACCAGTAGCATCACCAGCAACAGCACCACCAGTAGCATCAGCAACAGCACCACCAGTAGCATCAGCAACAGCACCACCAGTAGCATCACAGCAACAGCACCACCAGTAGATCACCAGCAACAGCACCACCAGTAGCATCAGCAACAGCACCACCAGTAGCATCACCAGCAACAGCACCACCAGTAGCATCAGCAACAGCACCACCAGTAGCATCAGCAACAGCACCACCAGTAGCATCAGCAACAGCACCACCAGTAGCATCAGCAACAGCACCACCAGTAGCATCAGCAACAGCACCACCAGTAGCATCACCAGCAACAGCACCACCAATAGATCACCAGCAACAGCACCACCAATAGATCACCAGCAACAGCACCACCAGTAGATCACCAGTAACAGCACCACCAGTAGATCACCAGCAACAGCACCACCAGTAGCATCAGCAACAGCACCACCAGTAGATCACCAGCAACAGCACCACCAGTAGCATCACCAGCAACAGCACCACCAATAGATCACCAGCAACAGCACCACCAGTAGATCACCAGCAACAGCACCACCAGTAGCATCACCAGCAACAGCACCACCAGTAGATCACCAGCAACAGCACCACCAATAGATCACCAGTAACAGCACCACCAGTAGATCACCAGTAACAGCACCACCAGTAGATCACCAGCAACAGCACCACCAGTAGTATCACCAGCAACAGCACCACCAATAGATCACCAGCAACAGCACCACCAGTAGATCACCAGCAACAGCACCACCAGTAGCATCACCAGCAACAGCACCACCAGTAGCATCACCAGCAACAGCACCACCAGTAGATCACCAGCAACAGCACCACCAATAGATCACCAGTAACAGCACCACCAGTAGATCACCAGCAACAGCACCACCAGTAGATCACCAGCAACAGCACCACCAGTAGCATCAGCAACAGCACCACCAGTAGATCACCAGCAACAGCACCACCAGTAGCATCACCAGCAACAGCACCACCAGTAGATCACCAGCAACAGCACCACCAGTAGCATCACCAGCAACAGCACCACCAGTAGCATCACCAGCAACAGCACCACCAGTAGATCACCAGCAACAGCACCACCAGTAGCATCAGCAACAGCACCACCAGTAGTATCACCAGCAACAGCACCACCAGTAGCATCACCAGCAACAGCACCACCAATAGATCACCAGCAACAGCACCACCAGTAGCATTACCAGTAACAGCACCACCAGTAGATCACCAGCAACAGCACCACCAGTAGCATCACCAGCAACAGCACCACCAGTAGATCACCAGCAACAGCACCACCAGTAGCATCACCAGCAACAGCACCACCAGTAGATCACCAGCAACAGCACCACCAGTAGATCACCAGCAACAGCACCACCAGTAGATCACCAGCAACAGCACCACCAGTAGATCACCAGTAACAGCACCACCAGTAGATCACCAGTAACAGCACCACCAGTAGATCACCAGTAACAGCACCACCAGTAGCATCACCAGCAACAGCACCACCAGTAGCATCACCAGCAACAGCACCACCAGTAGATCACCAGTAACAGCACCACCAGTAGCATCAGCACCACCAGCTGTTAGGTTAGGAGAGGAAACTTTCAATATACAGTAATGATTTTCATGACGTTTTGAAACCTTAGGAGAATTTCCTGCTCTCTTAACATACCAGACCCTTAACATTTGGATTTTTTCCAAAACAACATTTATTTTCAATTTTTTGCTCATTTTTAAAATACGGCCTTTTATGGCCGTAGCGCATACGAGCGAAAAACGACGTAATTTGTGGCTCCCGCCTCTGGGGCTGGGTACATGACTTCGCTTATATTATCAACCTGTAACCGGTGTAGGTGGTTCTTGTGCTTTGTACGTGATTTCAGTGGTGAGATTACAATTAAGGATTGAAAACCCGCTCCTGTTTAGATTTCAGAGTTATCACGTATCACTTGGATGAAAATGAAGTCGCATTATTTAATCTTCGAACGCTCTGATAAATACGTAAAATTATTAGGGCTTCACGAAAGAGCGTGGAATGAGAAAATGTAGAATTTGTAATGTGCATTATTAACATAAAGACTGCTTGGGAAAAGATTGTTCTGAAGTGCTTTCTAATGGAATATATTTGATTCGGGAATCCTGTTAACTAATTTGAGAAAAAACAAACGATTAATAAATATACTGGTAAATAAGCAATAATAGTAAGTAAAAAATTTAAATAGATGGTAAACTTGCACCTTCACGTGGAAATACTTACAACAATAAAGGCACACAAGGAAAAGACAATGATAATACAAATGCTAATTTTTGTCGTCCAGACAGTGGCTACCAGACGAGCGCAGATGTTAGCCTAGCGCATGTACACAAAAGAAAGTAAGCGGAGTTTTTCCTACCATTCTCTACTACCAGTCAAGTATGAAGTCAATTCTATCATTTCCTACTACCAGTGTTGCATGGAGCATGTTCTACCATTCCTTAAGTGTTAAAGCTATTAATTTTTTTTTACTTTTTACCATTTTTATTTATTAACACATTTATGTACATCTTCATTTGTGCAGCTACCCTAGTCTGTATGAAAGGGAGTACAGTATAAAAAAACTAACTACGTGATGCTAAAAATCCCTATCACACAGGATGGTTAGTCATACAAAGGCATGTGATAAGTAATCTGCACTGGTAAACTCTGTCTAGGTTACAGATTATCTGTATTATGTTCTTCATTGAGTATCGGCTTACAATCTCTAAGCATTTTAGCAAGGCAAATTGCAGAAATCTGTTATTTCATATTGCAGATTGTTCTAGTCAGAATTAAGTTGATTTTTGTTGTAATATGCAAGAGCAGCAAAAGTACGGACAACGCCTGAACTTGTGACAGCCCCAGTTCACCAACAGCCGTTCCCAACACTCTCCTGTCCCCCAACCGGCTCCGCCAGCGACCACCCTCATCCACAGACGTTACCGTCTACCCACCACCGGCCCGGCCATCTTTCTCCCTAGTAATCTGTAGTACAAGAAACCATTAATTTACGACGATTTGGAAGCCATCCGAACCGCTTTTACGACTCTGCAAATGTGTCGAAAATGCAGCCGGAGCCGAGAGTCTCATATATATACATTTTTGTTTTTTGGGAAGATGTGAAATTAGGAGAGTGTAGTGAATGAGTTTGTGTGTCATTAGGCGTGTAGGAGGTGTCCTGGGGTAGCGGTCGTGATTACTGATGAGTTGATGAGTGTAGTTACCAGCATTATGCTGATTACTTCATCATGGGTGGCGAGGCGGTGACTTGCGAAGCTACAGTGGTGAGGGGCCTAGCCAGATTTTGTGTTCTGACACGCTGCCGCTGCCCATTGTGGTGTTGGGAGAAGCAGATTTTCTGTACAAGTTATGGCCAGCCAGATAAATCACGTTCTTGTTGCTTCATGTGTAGCGACTAATGTATGTATCTAGGTAGACAACGCATGTCTCTAGGTAAACAATGCTTGTATCAAGGTAAACGCATCTAGGTAAACAACGTTTGTATCCATGTAAACAACGCATGTATCTAGGTAAACAACGCATGTACCTAGGTAAACAAAGCATATATCTCTGTAAACAACGCTTGTATCTAG
This sequence comes from Procambarus virginalis, assembly GCA_020271785.1. Lineage (NCBI taxonomy): Eukaryota > Metazoa > Arthropoda > Malacostraca > Decapoda > Cambaridae > Procambarus > Procambarus virginalis. Next base: position 11,074,186 of record WNGS01167372.1, on the reverse strand, counting down.
GTAAACAACGCATGTATCTAGGTAAACAACGCATGTATCTAGGTAAACAACACATTCATCTAGGTAAACAACGCATGTATCTAGGTAAACAACGCATGTATCCAGGTAAACAACGCATGTATCCAGGTAAACAACGCATGTATCCAGGTAAACAACGCATGTATCTAGGTAAACAACGCGTGTATCCATGTAAACGCGTGTATCTAGGTAAACGTTTGTATCCATGTAAACAATGCGTGTATCTAGGTAAACGTTTGTATCCATGTAAACAACGCATGTATCCAGGTAACAACGCGTGTATCCAGGTAAACAACGCATGTATCCAAGTAAACAACGCGTGTATATAGGTAAACAACGTTTGTATCCATGTAAACAACGCATGTATCTAGGTAAACAACGTTTGTATACATGTAAACAACGCATGTATCTAGGTAAAAACGCTTGTATCCAGGTAAACAACGCAGTATCTAGGTAAAAACGCTTGTATCCAGGTAAACAACGCATGTATCTAGGTAAAACGCTTGTATCCAGGTAAACAACGCATGTATCTAGGTAAACACGTTTGTATCCAGGTAAACAATGCATGTATCAAAATAAACAACGCTTTTAGCTAGGTAAGCAACGCTTATATCCAGGAAAAAAAACGCTTTCGTTTACGTAATTATACCGAGCTAAATGAAGCTTGTGCCCATCTAAATAGCGTTTTATCTAAGTAGACCCAAGTTTTTCTTGTTAAACCAAGTTTGATAATTAACAAACCGCTCTGTTAGAGGTAATCTATCAATATGATAGTAAATCACCCATTATAGTCAACAAGGGACCTCTGTGTTCTCATCAAACCCCTATGTAGGCAAGCAGCTCTATGCGTTGGTAAACAAGTGTATATTCTGCCCGAAACGCTGCGCGTACTAGTGGCTTTACAAGATTGTAATTACTATACTATGTATCCTCACAATCCCAATGTACCTTCTTGTATATATATAAATAAATAAATAGATAAATATATGTTGCTGTTATCGGCGAGAATAGCCATAACGGTAATTTAAATAATCTATGTTAATTTGCATATGTAATTTGCATACTGGAGAGTTGATGATTAAAGGCGTTGTTAAGGTGGCATGGTTTAAGCACATTTAATAATCTGCATATGCAAATGGGAGGTGGAGTAGATAATGACAACCAGCTGTATTAAATAATTATCAGGCTAGGCCAGGGGGTGGCGACCTATTTTGTGGGCTTGTGCCTAAATTGGCAATCTTCTTCAAATACTCTTCGCGTGTCTATCTGAATTTTGAGACGCGGATTATAATTTATTATTGTTGTTGTATTTGACTGCCTTTTATGTAGATAGCGGCCAAAATGCTTGAAAGAATTGTTAAAGACATCTGTTTAGGCATATAAGCAACAGGAAATGTAAATGTGAACGTAAGTTTCCATTCGTAATATGAAATAAAAAAATGAAGGTAAATATGGTTCCTTGCTCTCGGTAAGACATTTGCTGCTGCGCTAACAATGACATTTTATATCAGGCTTATTTGGTGGTTTAAAAAGTTATGTATGCAGCACAAATTTCGTCATTAAGTCTCCTCCTATAATTGTACTTGACAAAGTTCGTCGCTGAAAACAATGACTCTCGTGAATATGTCGAAGAAAATACTGTCATTATGAGATATTTCATAGCCAAAAGTTTTAGGACTGGAATTTTAGAGATTCAAAACTCTATTTTCTGCGTTAGTTGTCACCAACCAATTTTTTCCATATTTTCTAGTTCATTTCTGAAGCGTGTTATATAGTCGTGGTGGCTTGGTGCTTTCTCCCAATAGTTTCCTTCCCTTCTTAAGCCGGCAAATTGGTGACTCCAAATGCTTAGAGATGCTTAGTATATCAATCAATTCCATCTTAAATTTATCTAAATAAATCAACTGCAACATTTCTAAACTAAAGCTGTTTAATGCTGCAGTGTCTTCTCACTTTATGAATTTTATAGTTTTTTTCAAATGACCTTAATTTAATAAATCTTAAAGAAAATTAATCAGCAGTTGAATCACTGATAGTTGAAAATTGCCTTTGAAGGCTCTAAAAGTCTGCTTTCTCGTGAATTTCAAGATTTTTTTTAGTTTTGGAAGATATTGAAAAGTGCCATTGTCAACATCACGTTTAAAAAAATTCAGTGTGATTTCAAAGGCGTTTATTTTATCTGACAACAGAGTGTTTTGCCAGATATCTTTAATTTGAGGTTAAAATCATTTAAGTGTAAGGAGAAATCTTTGAAAAACATTAGTCTAGAAATCCACACAGCGTCAGATAATTCTTGACCAAGAAAACTCAGTCTTCAAAAAACAGATGAATTTCATCCAAACACTCAACAGATCGTTTAAGGACAACCTCTACTACGCCATCGATGTTGTTGTTGTTATAGATTCAGCTACTCGGAACAAGTAGCACGGGTTATGGTGAGCCCGTAGTGGACTTACCTGGCACAGGAGCAGGGCAAGTAGCACGGGCTATGGTGAGCCCGTAGTGGACCTACCTGGCACAGGAGCGGGGCAAGTAGCACGGGCTATGGTGAGCCCGTAGTGGACCTACCTGGCACAAGAGCGGTGCTGTCTACGCCATCGATGTTGTTGTTGTTGTTGTTTCAGATTTAGCTACTTAGGACGAAGTATCCATGTAGCACGGGCTATGGTGAGCCCGTAATTGAGTTTGGTTATACATGATAACCTTTTTCCTGTGATATTTGGGTCTAAGTTTAAAATGGAGGAGGGGATTTCTCCTTTTTCCCTGCTTATGTATCGCTTCTGTTTTAGTGCACTGGTTTTAATCTTGTTTTATTAACATTATCTTGGTGGCGGATGTAGATGCAGAATGCTCACTAATGAGTCCCATTCCTCAACAGCTTTTCTAATCATTGTAGTCGCGGTGGAATGTGCATCTAATGCAGCTGCTGTCGTTGGATTAATGTTGAGTTTGATGCGCAGGGCTTCAGTAGCTTCACATTCCATTAAGCAGTGCAATAGTAGCGCCTCTGCTTCAGTTTCACATTCTTTAACTATTGGGTTCATTACCTCCCAGCAGCACTTGTAACTAAGTCTGAGTCTGTGTATGGCTACTGCAATGTCTCTGGATATCTTTTTGCCAGGCTTGAAAGAGGAGTAACCAGTGGCTTGTTCATACCATATCGCAGTGGATCTTCCTTCCGCTACTTTAGCTCTGTGGCGACTTTTGATAGTTGAGAATATTTTCTTCTTGATTTGCTCCTTTATCTGTGAGAAACTTGAGGTATTTGAACCTGTACAACAGGTAGAGCAGTGGCAGTTTTTGCTAGTGAGTCTGCCTTTTCATTACCATCTATGCCAATGTGACTTGGTATCCAATTTAGGGTGATTGACAGCCCTCGATTATGGGCTTCTTTTCCTATATGTTGAATTTCTGTGAGGAGTTGTATATTATCTCTGTGCTAACTGGATAACAATGCCTGAAGCGAAGATTTAGAGTCTGAATGAATGATGACATCATGTAAATTATTCTCAATTGTATAGTTTATTGCCTCCTTCAGGGCATATAATTCTGTTTGCAATGTTGAGCACCCACTATTCATGCTCCAGTAAGCTTCATGGTTGGTAGTGTAAACTGCTGCCCCGGCAGAACCTTTTTCTTGATCAACTGATCCGTCTGTGAAGATGCGAGTCGTAGTAGGTCTAGAGATAGTTTCCATTTGTTGTTCTATTACTTCCTTGAGCCTCTGTGGGTCACATGCTGATTTTTAACTGGTAATCTTTCAATGATTATCTTTAGATTCGATAACTGGTAATCTTTCAATGATTATCTTTAGATTCGATTCTTCCCATGGAGGAGGCTTTCGAAAGTGTTGATATGGTCTATCTTCCCCTTTGTTTTTAATGGTCCATTTCAGGTCCATTTTCTCTAAAATCTTGACCACATTATCCATCCATGAGTTTGTTCTATATTGTAGGTTTTTCTGAAAGGATCTCTGTATGCTGTCTTTGATTGACAGTCTGGCGGTTGTTCCAGTAAGTTTTCCTATTATGGTGGCTATCCTTTGTTTCATCCTGTTTTCTAATGCTGGTAAATTTGTTTCCATTCTAAGGTTCTCTCTATGCTTCCATATAGGTGCTCCTAGCATTGTTCTCAGAGCATCATTTGGGACACTTCCAGTTTCTCCCATTGGTTATCACTGAGGGTACGCCATCGAGTATGGTTGTACATAAGTACTCCTCTGTGTACACCGAATTCACCTCACTCATTAAATTCTGATTTTTGTTTAAACGTGCAGAAAAATAATTAGCTATCATTGTTACAATTTTCATCACTTCAATTTCCTTTAGGCCATCATTTGCACACAAAGCCTCCTTGTGTACAATACAATGAATGTAGGGAATTTCCCAACAAGTATTTCTTGGTATTTTTATTAGATTATTAAGTGGACTTGAATGGACTGTATTAATATTCGGTTACTTGTCAGGTGTTTCCACTTCCACAAAATTTGGGGGTAAACTTAATAATGCTAAATCTACCTTGTAATTTAGCTATACTTGAGAATTAAAATAAGATTAGTTAAATGAATTAGTAGGCTACACTACTATTGATTAATTATACGAAAACTTCAGCTTTGCTGGTCTGAAGATTTCCTCCTAGATCAGCAAGAACACGGGGGTAGACCTCAGGATGGCTCCTAGCCTAGCAAGAACAGTCATCAGGTGGATTATGTAGTAAATGTTGACTTCATGGTCACTGCGTCCTCTACTCCAGCCCTGGGACCAGATTCACGAAGCAGTTACGCAGGTACTTACGATCGTGTACATCTTTCCTTAATCTTTGACGCCTTTGGTTACATTTACTAAACAGTTTACAAGCATGAAAAGTTCCCAGTCAACTGTTGTTATTGTTATAAACAGCCTCCTGGTGCTTCGGAGCTCATTAACTGTTTAATAATTGTAAACAAAACCGCCAGAGATTGAGAAAAGATGTACAGGTTCGTAAGTGCGTGCGTAACTGCTTCGTGAATCTGGCCCCTGAACTCCAACGTGTTGGAACCGGTAGAATACTCTCTCACGTTGCCAACGTTGAGCTTAGGCTATTTCTACCCAGGTGCTGCTCTACTAGGCTGCGTGGCGCGGCGTCCCCCTTCTCCTTAGCTGGTTGTCACGGCACAACTTTTCGGTGCAAGTTTACGAATGATAGGAGGTAAATGCTAATTTATATATGAATTTATTATTATCAATTACTATGAACATTGTTTAAACTCTATCTAAGATAGCAATCTCAAATGAAACCAGATTGAAGACGGAGCTTCTATCAAGTGATAGGCAAAGGAATAGTCACCGTGAACATGTGGCGGCTGACCCAATCGTCTCTTAGCATGTTCTAGAACTTCTAAACTTTCAATAATTAGATTATTAGTACGGTTAGTTAAAGTAGTGTATTTACACATAAACACAACGTATTTATCTTATTTTGTTAATATTAGGGTTAATATTTGGGGTGTCGGAAATTTCCGACAATGAAAGCCTACCAGTGGATGTCCAATTTCTTTTGCAAACGCACCTTCAAAATTTGCTTCTTTACCAATCATGTTGGGTGCACGATCTGTTGTCACAGCAATTATTTTGAAAGGTCAACATGTCGATTAGACAACATATTTCTATTTCGCCTGGCATATTTCATGCCCTGCGGTATGTTTATGCAACAACGTAACTAACCTAACCAATGAACAAATCCACAAGGGCCGTGGCGAGGATTCGAACCTACGTAATTCCGAGAGGATCCTAGACGCTGCCTTAAACGATTGAGCTACGACATAAGGCAGCGTCTGGGATTCTTTAGGACGTAGGTTCGAATCCTCGTCACGGCCCTTGTGGATTTGTTCATTTGATGCATCACGCTATAGTGATTTCTGTGTGTAACCTAACCAATTCTTCACATATTTTCAACACCCCTAAAAATAATCGAGCAATAATGAGTAGCCTAGCTAACGTTACATCAGTGCTTTAGCCAAAACAAATGAAAAGGAATTTGCATGACCTAGTATCTTTTGTTAGCTGTTCCGCTATGTTCTTTTCCAACTTTAATATTCTATCTTTTACTGTTTCTACTTACTGGCAGAGCCTTAATGCACTTACATATTTTTGTCTTTTCTAGAAAATCATCAAAAAAGAATGAAAGATTTTCTAACCATCATACTCAAATATACTCCCCATCACAGAGCAGTTTTCCACGTTACAAATTTAACTATTATTTTTGTGTTGCTGAATTCTCGAGATATGTGTTCTTGTTCTTTTATCGCAAAAGCCATTTATGAACAGTTTCATAATGGCGCTTTAACTGAGGAAGTCCTGCGCACTTTTGCTTCCAGACATTAGATGCATAATGCTTTATCACCCTTTTTGATCATACAAATGCTTTCTCTCCTCACTTCGTGAAAACCATTGCTGCTGCTTCCTTCATGTGAATGTTCTTTTTTCTTTGCTGGTTGAGTCCACATTCTGAACATTCTGAAAAGGGTAAATACTTTAAATAACATTAATAATGTAATAGTTATTACCATATAAATCAAATATAATTACGGTGATAAATATTTATGACGCCGCTAAATACATATATACTCTAATCACTAAATGTCCAGTTTTCACACGCAAGCAACGGAAGACGAAATATAAGCAGAGCGAAGCCAATACTGACCATTTTACCTCTAGCATCACCCAAATACCTACACTGATGTCTGGGAGTAGGCTATTATTATTATTATTAACATCTTTATTGACAAAATTAATTACAATTTTGCCTAATCTGAGGATTTTGATGGTCTTATTAAAGTGAAGATAATGCTGGTATTCACTGTCACGCAGGACAGAGGGTCATACATAAGACAATAGGTTAAACTATAGGCTGAAGTACATATATATCATGGTTATAATCAATGTTTTAATGTATGGATATGTGAAAACAACTTTCTACTGTGCACTGCCACACAAGGGCAGGGATGGGTTCATAAGTGATGCAGCTTAGAAGTAATATAAATAAAAATTGTTCTTCATTCTTTAAAATGGACAAGCAAATTTTTGGTAAATTGTTAGGATGTCGTCCAGAACACCTGAGTCAATAAAATAGTTACACAGTTGGTGGTACATGAGGCCAGGAGGTCTAAAGTCCTTTACGGGTTCACATTCATCAATATAGTGTTCTAGTGAATGCATTAAATGTTTATCACAGAGTTTACAATCTGAGTATTCTGGTAGTGGCTCAGCCTCACTAACCTGCCAGATGTGTGTATAGCCAAGGCGAATTCGCGCAATGACTACATCACATTGCCTGGTTCAGTTACTGTGCTGACCATACAAATACCTATTATTACAAATCTTGTCATAACTTTTAATAATGCAGCTTTCAGGTCTCTGGGCATTTCTTAGTTCTTCTAAATCTGAATTAATTTCTTTAATTTGATGGGTTATTTAAGGACTGCAGAGCACTTTTAGGGTCACAGAAAATAACTCCACCATCATTGAGCTTAAGGTATTCAGTGGCTAGATAAATGCCCAATAGCTCGGTCTGTGTCGTGCTTGCCCAGTTGTTCAATCTCTGCGTCTCCTGGTCCCACACGACCCCCTCCCGCGGGGACCAAGCCGGTACGAGACGCCTGTGAATGCTTTTTATTATTTCCGGTTTGTAAAAATTCATTCGCGCATCCATTTTCAGCAATGATGATATTTATTAAGGGTGGGGTTAAAGAATCGATAAGCAGTGTTACATGCTCTTCTGTCAGTAAAATTTGGGGGTTATGCGAGCCATAGGTTCGCAACCCGTGGACTAGGCTGTTGTTTTAATTGAATATATAAATGTTCTACATTATTTTGTATTTATGATTTTAGCATAGAATTTAGTAATTAATATGTAATATGCAAATTAGCAAGGCCTATGTAAACTTATTTATAGGTAATACGAGTGTACAGAGGCTGTAATGGAATCTATAGCTAGTTACGGATAAATAGAATAATCGTTTCTGAGAAGTTCCGAGTTATTAAGGGTGTGAGCAGTGATATACCTTGGATATTAGATTGTTTATGAAGTGTTGCCACAGTTCCATACAATAAACCCAGAGTATTTAATTGTTGGAGATAGGGTATGGCTGTAGGCTCTATTACCTGAGTTTTCTACCCAAAAGATTCTGCCGATTGGATCTGGGAATTCGTTGGCACAAATTACCCAGTGAAACACTCGTATAGCAGTAATGTTGTTTTTCTTGAAGTGTAATTATATGGTTAGTTTTATCCAGTGGTATTAGTATCCTAGTCTCTGTTTTGTCATTCCTTGGTTATCTTGCAATTTAAGATAATTTTTTTCTTCAGCTGTTGACTGGATTGGTGACCGGGCCTTGAGAAGAGTGTTGACCACACAGTGGCTTATCAATAGCCGTAACACACAAGGTAAGCAATCTGTTTTGATTAAGCAGCCCATATGTTGGCAAGCAGTTTTAAGCAATTGATTAATATTAACTGCTTGCCATATGTTGGCAGCAGTTAATATTACATATTAGCAACAGGCACATAAGACACCAGCGGTTACTTAAAGGCTTCTATAGGTAAACAAGACTTGTTTGCAGGCAAACAACAGGTGCGTACGACACCAACGGCAGCGTAGATAACGACAGCAGTGTTGAGGGCGATAACGAGGTGTAATGACCCGTGATCACGTCATTACCCAACGTGATGAACGATACGCTTCGCTAATGGTTCTAATACGTATGTTGGTTCAATTTTCAGATTTTAATTACGCCAGTTTTTCGTGTGCGTAGTATATGGTGAGTCAGTGTTTGCTGATATTATTGAAGTTTTGTCCTAAATCTACACATAATTAATTGTTTAATAATTGAAATAAAAAGATTAAATTGAAAAAGTATTCTAATTAAAACGTAAAATAAATTAATTATGTCCTTGCATGAAATTCTTAAATTATGTGAGAAGAAATTTGTTTATAATTACCCAAGAAGTGTTTAATACTTGTCGAATTTTAGTTACATTTGGCAGTAAGCTATCTTGAGGTTATCTCAAATTCAAATTCAAATTCAAATGTTTATTTAGGTAAAGTACATACATTCAAGGGTGATACAGATATTGANGTTGTACTCTTCAAATCACTTGTGTTATCCTTTCTTGAGTACTGCTCAGTACTCACTTCCCCTTCAGAGCAGGAGAGATTGCTGAAATTGAGGGAATACAAATAACATATGCGGCACGCATAGACGAGATAAAGCACCTAAATTATTGGGATCGACTCAAAGCTCTCCAAATGTACTCACTAGAAAGGAGACGAGAGAGATACCAAATAATATACACATGGAAAATACTGGAGGGCCAGGTCCCAAATCTGCACAGTAAAATAACAACGTACTGGAGTGAACGATATGGAAGAAAATGCAGAATAGAACCATGGGCACAATCAGAGAACACTGTATGAACATCAGAGGTCCACGGTTGTTCAACGTCCTCCCAGCGAGCATCAGAAATATTACAGGAACAACCGTGGACATCTTCAAGAGGAAACTAGATTGTTTCCTTCAAGGAGTGCTGGACCAACCGGGCTGTGGTGGGTATGCGGGCCTGCGGGCCGCTCGAAGCAACAGCCTGGTGGACCAAACTCTCACAAGTCAGTGGGGAGTAGAAGAACTCCCAGAACCCCATCAACCAAGTATCAACCAGGTATCAACCAGGCATGTGGTAGACCAGTGCCAGACAGTTTATTTACACAGTAATGACTGAATGGTTTACAACTAGTGCATAACGTTGACAAGGTGAAGGGGATACATATGAAGTGTAGATAAAATCACGTAATAATAAGTGTTAAGAGAAAATTTCAGAAACTAATATTGAGAAATAAAACGGTAGCAGACTCCTTGTAGTTTCTTATTAATTATGTGCCTTGGAAACCCTCTCCACCAACGCCCACGGGATGGGTATGGGGTGCATAATAAATGACTGAAACCCCTAACCAGGTAATTTGGATTTGTGAGGTTAATGTGAACTGGTCGGTACAGCGACTTCTTGTATCCTACAAGATCAGTGTTCGATCCCCCTATTATCCAAGTGGTTGGGCAGCGTTCCTTCAGCCCTCTCCTCGTACCTTGCCTTGTGATGATTTCGGGGCTTAGTGTCCCCGCGGCTCGGTCCTCGACCAGGCTTCCATTTCCAAGTGCTATATATTTGTACTGACTTAGTACTTTCTCCTCATAATTGCCATCCCTTCATTGTTTATTTAAAAATAACTTGGCTACCTCTGACAACTTTTAGTAGCCATTATGTTGTGATAAAAATTTACCTGTAAACAGAAAATATATACAAATTAAGCAGATTCATTAACAATAAACTATTTATATATCAATAACCAACAACGTAGTCATTCTTAGTCATTATTGTGGGTGTCGTTATACACTAAACATTGGAAACCTAAAATAAAACACACTAAAGCTTCTCACAAGGGCTTCTAATCCTAGGCTTCAGATGTCAAGTTCACTTCCTGACGCACTGACGAGGCTTCCCTTAAGTCTTCCCAGTGTTTTACCCGACTCTTCCCTATTGACAGGTGGGAACCCATTGAAATTTAGTAATTTCAGTGGGTTTTACCGACACGTGGAGGTAAAGTTGGTGGTGTCCGCCTACATATGGGTTTCTTTGTTGATATCTGTGTGTGTGGAACGATGTTGTGTGAGCAGCAGATCAGAGGAATTAACAGTGCATTGTGATCGAATTTATTTTCCTGCTGCTGCTCTTGTTATTGCTGTTGCTGCTCCTGTTATTGCTGCTGCTGTTGCTGTTGTTGCTGCTGCTGTTGTTGTTATTGCTGCTGCTGTTGCTATTGTTGCTGCTACTGTTGTTGTTGCTGCGGCTTGTTATTGCTGCAGCTGTTATTGTTATTGCTGCCGCTGCTGCTGCTTTTGTTACTAAGAACATAAGAACAAAGGCAACTGCAGAAGGCCTATTGGCCCATACGAGGCAGCTTCTATCTATAACCACCCAATCCCACTCATATACATGCCCAACCCGCGCTTGAAACACTCGAGGGACCCCACCTCCACCACGTACGCGGTAATTGGTTCCACAAATCAACAACCCTGTTACCGAACCAGTATTTACCCAAGTCTTTCCTAAATCTAAATTTATCCAATTTGTACCTCATTGTTTCGTGTTCTGTCTTGTGTTGATACTTTTAATACCCTATTAATATCCCCTTTGTTGTGTCCTTTCATCCACTTGTAAACCTCTATCATGTCACCCCTAACTCTTCACCTTTCCAGTGAATGCAATTTAAGCTTTGTTAATATTTCTTCATATGAAAGATTTCTAATTTGGGGAATTAACTTCTACGTCATTAACCATCCTACGCTGGACACGTTCAAGTGAATTTATATCCATTCTATAGTACGGCGACCAAAACTGAACTGCATAATCTAAATGGAGCGTAACCAGAGCAAGATATAGCTGAAGAACCACACCAGGTGTCTTGTTACTAACGCTTCGATTAATAAATCCCAGTGTCCTATTTGCCTTATTACGAACATTCATGCATTGATCCTTTTGTTTTAAATTCTTACTAATCATAACTCCCAGATCCCTTTCGCAATCCGACTTCGCAATCTCAACACTATCTAGCTCGTATCTTGTAACTCTATCATCATTACCTAGCCTCAGAACTTTACATTTATCAGCATTAAACTGCATCTGCCAATCTTTTGACCATTTCAAAACCCTATTTAGATCAACTTGAAGTGATAGTGAGTCTTGTTCTGTGTTAATTTCCCTTCCAATTTTTGTATCATCTGCAAATTTGCAGATGTTGCTACTCAAACCTGAATCTAAATCATTTATATATATTATAAACAACAGAGGTCCCAGGACAGACTTGAGGCACTGCACTAACAACATTATCCAACTCTGACTTAACCCCATTTATACTAACTCTGCTTCCTTTGGAATAGCCATGCCCTAATCCAACTTAATATAGCACCCCCAATACCATGAGCCTCTATTTTTTTAATCAGTCTTTCTTGTGGCACTGTATCAAAAGCTTTGCTAAAGTCAAGGTACACAACATCACAGTCCTTACCACTATCAACTGCCTCAACTATGCTGGGATAAAAAGATAGCAAATTTGTTAAACATGAACGGCCATTTGTAAAACCATGTTGCGACTCATTTATTAATTTATGTTTTTCAAGATGAAGACGAATTGTATTTGCAATTATCGATTCAAGTAACTTTCTCACAATAGACGTTATGCTAATTGGCCGATAGTTTGACGCAAGTGATCTGTCTCCTTTCTTAAAAATTGGTACCACATTAGCTACCTTCCATGACTCTGGCACTCTACTGATTTATTAAATATGGTAGACAGTGGCTCGGAAAGCTCCTCTTTGCATTCTTTAAGCACTCTGGCAAACACTTCATCCGGCCCTGAGGATTTGTTTGGTTTCAATTTTACTATTTGTTTAATAACATCCTCCCTGGTAACTGCTAAACTAGTCAACCTGTCCTCGTCCCCACCCACATATATAAAGATATTGCAAATCAAATGCAATATCTTTCATAGACAACTGGGAACACTTCTATGGAAGAAATGAAATGTATGCTCGTGAAGAAATGAAATGTATGTTCGGCCGAAGGCATATTGTTAAGTTCCTCTTTAGTAAATACAGATATAAAATATTTAATAAAAATAATACTCATCTCCTCGTCATTATCCGATATTTGACCTGTCTCAGTTTTTAATGGACCTATCATTTCCCTAGTCTTAGTTCGATATAACTGAAAAAAAAACTTTAGGATTTGTCTTCGCTTGCCCTGCTATGCGAACTTCGTAGTTTCTTTTTGCTTTCTTTATCTCTTTTTTTAACATTTCTAACCAGTTGTACGAATTCCTGTTCTAAACTAACTTTCCCATTCTTAATCCTTTTGTACCAAGCTCTCTTTTTACCTATAAGGTTCTTCAGATCCTTTGTTATCCACTTTGGATCATTAGTATTCGATCTATTCAATTTATATGGTATACTATGTTCCTGGGCTTTGCTTAGAATATTTTTAAAAAGGTTATATTTTGAATCCACATCGAAATCCCCTTTTCCGTCACCTCTCACTGGGTTCACGTCTAGTCCACACCCCATCCCCAAGATATTCCAATCTATTTGACCCAAAAAATTTCTTAGGCTATTGAAATCAGCTTTTCGAAAATCAGGCACTTTAACAGAATTTTCTCCTACAGATCTATTCCATTCTATGCTAAATCTGATTTCTTTACGATCACTGTTCCCTAGCTCACTCCCTATTTCCATGTCCTTAATTTGTGTTTCCCTGTTAGTTAACACTAAATCTAAAATATTATTTCCCCGCGTTGGTTCCTTAATATGTTGTGTAAGAAAGCAATCATCAATTAATTCTAGAAAATCTTCTGCTTCATTATTCCCTGTTTTGTTCACCCAGTTTATTCCACTAAAATTAAAGTCACCATGACATAAATACTGTTAGATCTAGATGCTCTAGATATTTCATCCCATAGATGCTTTGCTTCCAATCTGTCTAAATTTGGTGGCCTATATATAACTCCTATTATAATATTATTTGCTTTTTCGTTTAATTCTATCCACATAGTTTATGTGTGTGGCTCAGTTTTGATTCCCTCTTTGAGACTACATTTCAAATTGTCCCTAATATATATGGCTACTCCCCCTCCTCGTCTAATATATCTATCTGTGTGAAATAGTTTAAATCCATTTATTTGATATTCAGCTAATAGTTCTCTATTTTCTACATTCATCCACGTTTCGGTAAGTGCAATAATATCTATTTTTTTCTGTACAGACAAGAGCATTTAAATCGTTTGTTTTGTTTCTGGTGCACTTGTTATTGCTGCTGTTGCTCCTGTTATTGCTGCTGCTGTTCTTGTTATTGCTGCTGTTGCTCCTGTTATTGCTGCTGCTCAAGCACCAGTAACAAGAGCAGCAGCAGCAGCAATATCCAGAGCAGCAGCAACAATAACAGGAGCAGCAGCAGTAACAAGAACAGCAGCAGCAATAACAAAAGCAGCAGCAATAACAACAACATCAATAACAGGAGCAACAGCAACAATAACAAGAGCAGCAGCAGCAGCAATAACAAGAACAGTAGCAGCCATAACAAGAACAACAGCAGCAATAACAAGAACAGCAGCAGCAATAACAAGAACAGGTGCAGCAATAACAGGAGCAGCAGCAGCAATAACAGGAGCAGCAGCAGCAATAGCAGCAGCAGCAATAACAGGAGCAGCAGCAGCAATAACAAGAGCAGCAGCAGCAATAACAAGAGCAGCAGCAGCAATAACAAGAACAGCTGCAGCAATAACAGGAGCAGCAGCAGCAATAACAGGAGCAGCAGCAGCAATAGCAGCAGCAGCAATAACAAGAACAGCAGCAGCAATAACAGGAGCAGCAGCAGCAATAACAAGAACAGCAGCAGCAATAACAAGAGAGCCAGCAGCAGCAATAACAAGAACAGCAGCAGCAAAACAAGAGCAGCAGCAGCAATAACAAGAACAGCAGCAGCAATAACAAGAACAGCAGCAGCAATAACAAGAACAGCAGCAGCAATAACAAAGAGCAGCAGCAGCAATAACAAGAACAGCAGCAGCAATAACAAGAACAGCAGCAGCAGCAATAACAAGAACAGCAGCAGCAATAACAAGAGCAGCAGCAGCAGCAATAACAAGAACAGCAGCAGCAGCAATAACAAGAACAGCAGCAGCAATAACAGGAGCAGCAGCAGCAATAACAAGAGCAGCAGCAGCAGCAATAACAAGAGCAGCAGCAGCAGCAATAACAAGAACAGCAGCAGCAATAACAGGAGCAGCAGCAGCAATAACAGGAGCAACAGTAGCAATAACAAGAACAGCAGCATACCAAGAACATAAGCAATAACAAGACCAACAGTGACAAAAGCAGCAGCACCAGTAACATGAGCAACAGTAACAAGAGCACCAGTAACATGAGCACCAGTAACATGAGCACCAGTAACATGAGCACCAGTAACAGAGCAACAGTAACATGAGCACCAGTAACATGAGCAACAGTAACAAGAGCACCAGTAACATGAGCAACAGTAACAAGAGCAACAGTAACATGAGCAACAGTAACAAGAGCACCAGTAACATGAGCAACAGTAACAAGAGCACCAGTAACATGAGCAACAGTAACAAGAGCAACAGTAACATGAGCACCAGTAACATGAGCAACAGTAACAAGAGCACCAGTAACATGAGCAACAGTAACAAGAGCACCAGTAACATGAGCAACAGTAACAAGAGCAACAGTAACATGAGCAACAGTAACATGAGCAACAGTAACAAGAGCACCAGTAACATGAGCAACAGTAACAAGAGCACCAGTAACATGAGCAACAGTAACAAGAGCAACAGTAACATGAGCAACAGTAACAAGAGCACCAGTAACATGAGCACCAGTAACATGAGCACCAGTAACAAGAGCACCAGTAACAAGAGCAACAGTAACAAGAGCACCAGTAACAAGAGCACCAGTAACATGAGCACCAGTAACAAGAGCAACAGTAACATGAGCACCAGTAACATGAGCAACAGTAACAAGAGCACCAGTAACAAGAGCACCAGTAACATGAGCAACAGTAACATGAGCACCAGTAACATGAGCACCAGTAACATGAGCACCAGTAACAAGAGCACCAGTAACAAGAGCACCAGTAACATGAGCACCAGTAACATGAGCACCAGTAACAAGAGCACCAGTAACAAGAGCACCAGTAACAAGAGCACCAGTAACATGAGCAACAGTAACAAGAGCATCAGTAACAAGAGCACCAGTAACAAGAGCACCAGTAACATGAGCACCAGTAACATGAGCAACAGTAACAAGAGCA
>WNGS01167372.1:11050760-11053260 GCA_020271785.1 Procambarus virginalis | reverse complement strand
GCTGTATCTATCGATGATATCCGTGTTTTCTGTTAAGACTTCTCTGGTGATGGTCTGGTTGTAGGAAGAGATTATATGTTCCTGGATAGAGCCCTGTTGCTTATGCGTCGTTAATCGCCTGGAAAGATGTTGTTGTCTTGCCTATATACTGAGTTCTTTGAGGCTTACAGTCCCCAAGTGGGCATTTGAAGGCATAGACAACATTGGTTTCTTTCAAAGCGTTCTGCTTTGTGTCTGGAGAGTTTCTCATGAGTAGGTTGGCAGTTTTCTTGGTTTTATAGTATGGGTTATATAAATATAATATAGAGTATGGGTTCGAGTCACTTCTGGGGGTGTGAGTTTTCAGTCGCATATAGTCCTGGGGACCATTCAGGCTTGTTCGCATTTGTGTTCCTCACGTGTGCCCCAAAGAATGAGGTGATTTGATAAAATGCTATGCCCAAGATTACTATCCGAGTGCCGCCGGGGAAGTGGTTCAAATAACTTCGGCTATCACTTCCTTATGTCCGGTCGTGATAGTCAAGCGGATTAAGGCGTCCTGTATATACCAGTTGCGTTGCTCCTGGGAGTATGGGTTCGAGTCACTTCTGGGGGTGTGAGTTTTCAGTCGCATGTAGTCCTGGGGACCATTCAGGTTTGTTCGCATTTGTGTTCCTCACGTGTGCCCCAAAGAATGAGGTGATTTGATAAATGCTATGCCCAAGATTACTATCCGAGTGCCGGCGGGGAAGTGGTTCAAATAACTTCGGCTATCACTTCCTTATGTCCGGTCGTGATAGTCAAGCGGATTAAGGCGTCCTGTATATACCAGTTGCGTTGCTCCTGGGAGTATGGGTTCGAGTCACTTCTGGGGGTGTGAGTTTTCAGTCGCATGTAGTCCTGGGGACCATTCAGGCTTGTTCGCATATATATATATATATATATATATATAATATAATATATATATATATATATATATATATATATATATATATATATATATATATATATATATATATATATATATATATATATGTCGTACCTAGTAGCCAGAACGCACTTCTCAGCCTACTATGCAAGGCCCGATTTGCCTAATAAGCCAAGTTTTCATGAATTAATTGTTTTTCGACTACCTAACCTAACCTAACTTTTTCGGATACCTAACCTAACCTAACCTATAAAGATAGGTTAGGTTAGGTTAGGTAGGGTTGGTTAGGTTCGGCCATATAACTACGTTAATTTTAACTCCAATAAAAAAATTGACCTCATACATAATGAAATGGGTAGCTTTATCATTTCATAAGAAAAAAATTAGAGAAAATATATTAATTCATGAAAACTTGGCTTATTAGGCAAATCGGGCCTTGCATAGTAGGGTAGGCTGAGAAGTGCGTTCTGGCTACTAGGTACGACTATATATATATATATAAATATATATGTCGTACCTATTAGCCAGAACGCACTTCTCAGCCTACTATGCAAGACCCGATATAATAATATATAATAAATAATATATATATATAGATAATAATATAATATATATAGAATAGACTATATAATCATATATATATACCTATATATATATACTATAATATATTTATATATATATATATATATTATTATTTTTTATATATATATCTATATATATTCTATATATATGTCGTACCTAGTAGCCAGAACGCACTCTCAGCCTACTATGCAGGCCGATTTGCCTAATAAGCCAAGTTTCATGAATTATTGTTTTTCGACTACCTAACTACCTAACCTACCTAACCTAACTTTTCGGCTACCTAACCTAACCAAACCTATAAAGATAGGTTAGGTTAGGTTAGGTAAGGTTGGTTAGGTTCGGTCTATATCTACGTAATTTTAACTCCAATATAAAAAATTGACATCATACATATGAAATGGGTAGCTTTATCATTTCATAAGAAAAAAATACAAATATATTGATTCAGGAAAACTTGGCTTATTAGGCAAATCGGGCCTTGCATAGTAGGCTGAGAAGTGCGTTCTGGCTACTAGGTACGACATATATATATATATATATTATATATATATATATATATAGATATATATATATATATATATATATATATATATATGTCGTACCTATAGCCAGAACGCACTTCTCAGCCTACTATGCAAGACCCGGTTTGCCTAATAGCCAAGTTTTCATGAATTATTATATTTTCTCCAATTTTTTCTTATGAAATGATAAAGCTACCCATTTCATTATGTATGAGGTCAATTTTTTTTATTGGAGTTAAAATTAACGTAGATATATGACCGAACCTAACCAACCCTACCTAACCTAACCTAACCTATCTCTATAGGTTAGGTTAGGTTGATTAGGTAGCCGAAAAAGTTAGGTTAGGTTAGGTTAGGTAGGTTAGGTAGTCGAAAAAACATTAATTCATGAAAACTTGGCTTATTAGGCAAATCGGGCCTTGCATAGTAGGGTAGGCTGAGAAGTGCGTTCTGGCTACTAGGTACGACATATATATATATATATATATAT
>WNGS01167372.1:10987858-11004198 GCA_020271785.1 Procambarus virginalis | reverse complement strand
GTGCTTCGGAGCTCATTAACTGTTTAATAATTGTAAACAAAGCCGCCAAAGATTGAGAAAAGATGTACAGGTTCGTAAGTGCTTGCGTAACTGCTTCGTGAATCTGGCCCCTAGCTTAAATTCCTAGCCTGCATCTCAAAGTAAATAAAAAGCTTGATATTATTTGTATGAAATTTAGCTTTGTTTTTGTTTTATCGGTGAATTTAATGAGGTTTTGTGCATCCTGCGGCACTTTAAGGCTTTTATCTCCTTTATTATCTTAAGTATTACACCTTTATTAAGTCTTGCACTTTATTTAAAGCATTACTCTTTATTACCTTAAGTATTACTCTTCATTACCTTAAATAATACCCTTTATTACCTTAAATATTATCTATTATTAGCATTACCCCTTTATTAGGGTAAAGGATCCCGGTAGTACAGTTGAGTTCGTTCTCGACGCACAATCGAGAATTCCGGGTTCGAATCCCGGCCGGACAGAAATGATTGGGCACATTTCCTTTCACCTAATGTCTCTGTTCACCTAGTAGTGAGTAGATATTCAGGCTTTAGTCAGCTAGTTGTGGGGTTGCATCCTGGGCGGGGTCAGTAATTGGGCCTTAGGGGGTGGGGGACCTTGATATAAGCCTAATGTGTATGAATACACTCTGGCTTCCTGTCCCCCGGCACAGTGAATTATTACACCTTTATTATTTTGTATTTTTTTTCGTTTATTACTTTAAGTATTACCCCTATATTATCTAAAGTTGTATATCTTTATTATCCTCGGTAGTATTCTATATAGTCTTTCACTTTTTAGCGTTGCTCACTTATATGTTTTTCCCTTTTACTTGGTGTTGTCATTTCTCTCGTTTATCACCTGTTACTAATTTAGTTTCTCTTCCCGTCACAGTTTGGTTGTTACTTCCTCCTGCCAACTACCTCCCTCACTGCCCTTCAACCCCTCTGGTGGTTTCAAGTCTTCTCCGGGTCAGCGGTTCATGAATAGCGGGTAATTTCCCCTCTTCCTACCTTGTAGTGTCTGCTTCCCGTCGAATGTTCCCCTCTGAGGGTTGTCACAGGTCATCTCCCCGGCACACTGGCGTTTGTGTAAGGCGCCGCGCTGGCTTCCCCTTTGACCCGTGGGAATGTCTTCCCAAAGGGCTGGTTGCTTTTCTGCGTTTCCCCTCATTCTTAAATTTTGTTTCCACCGCATCGTGCTTTGCTAACTTTCATTATATGCAGCAACTGAGTAGCGGGAGTGAAAGTTTCCCCAGAAATGCATGTTACAGAGTAGTCATGATAGAGAACAAATTTGAGATGAGAAACAAACGTTGGCAACCAGATGTAAAGAATCTGCCAATAATTAACTGCGCGACTCTAACGATCACGTGACACTCACAACTCCAATTAGTCAACGTATTTCTTCGGTTTAACGTAACGAGGGTGTTCGCTGTAGATCACTAACAAGTTCGTAATAAAATTTGACGTTATTGGCATGTGAAGATGAGCGGTGAGTTTACAGTTACGTCCGGCCCGAGGCTTGGACCACCCGCGACCCGGAAATGCCTCCGTTTACGTCGCTTGTCACTTGTTTTGTCTCTTGTTAATGATACTGATGCTCCGAGATCATGTGAGGACCCCATACCCTTCGTGTGAATGGTGGTTGATCCCCCCATACCCACTTGGTGAGAGGAGATGGACCCCCACATCCACCCTGTGAGAGGTAGTGGACCCCCTCACCCACCCGGTGAGGGGTGGAGGAAACCGTTCTATGCCCATAATGTGCTCAGGAGCTGAACCCAACATTTATTAAGCAAACAGGTTATAGATCTGATGAGCTACTTTACAAGTTTAACATTTACAACAAAAGTATTGTTTTACACATTTTGGTAGACTAGGTTAATTGTCAAGTTTGAGCAGTGTTGTAATGGACTGGCAATTTAATTGAGGCTTTATAATTAGCAATTCTTTCATTGAAACGAGTGGTTAAGTTAGAAGTATAGTGATCTAATTACTGTACTGCGCTGCGGTACGTGATGAAACAAGCAACAGACTTACAGCCCACCTACTTCTCTTCATTTGCCACTGTAAAGATTCTAACCTCATTAACTAGCCGGAAACAAACAAACCCAAGGATTACACCTAAGCCATCGAGTCCGATACATAGAAAACGGTTATATTTTTGAACCGTTACTTTTCATTGACGGTTGAGTTTGTTGCGTCAGTTGTCATTACGTTCAAATCGCGACCTATCTCTTAGAGGACGGGTGGTACAGGCAGCGTGGGCACTATATGGGATTCTTTAGCGAAATGGTCTGCGTCCTTGGTTCATAACCGAGGGACCCAGAAGTTCAGCTGTAGTATTGGGTTGCATCCTGGGGAAGGTCACCGCAAGGTGACCTAAGCGGGGTATCCGTATACTTCTTCAGGTTATCTTGAGATGATTTCGGGGCTTAGCGTCCCCGCGGCCCGGTCCTCGGCCAAGCCTCTTTTTTGTTACACACCCCCAGGAAGCAGCCCGTAGCAGCTGTCTAACTCCCAGGTACCTGTTTACAGCTAGGTGAACAGGGGCATCAGGGTGAAAGAAACTACCCATTTGCTTCCGCCTCCACCAGGGATCGAACCTGGAACGTCAGGTGAATCCCAAGCGCTGTCCAATCAGCCGACAGGCCCCGTAGACCTAACCGGTTTCTTATCCTTGATTGTCGTAAACCTAATCTGTCCTTAGGGAGATTGAGTCCTCAGGCTTAGCGTCCCCGTGGCCCGGTCGCCAACCAGGCCTCCCGGTTGCTGGACTGGTCAACCAGGCTGTTGGACGCGGCTGCTCGCAGCCTGAGGTATGAATCACAGCCTGGTTGATCAGGTATCCTCTACCATATAATCGGTGAAAATTCAAAGACTTCTACTTTACTTATTTATCTAAGTAAATGCCAGACACTAATGAATCTTATATATTATTTGGCATTACTTAGTCTTTGGTATTTACTGAGATAAACAAAGTAGAGAGAGAGACACATAGAGACAGAGATAAGCAGACCCAAACAAAGTGAGAGAGAGAGAGAGAGACAGACAGACAGACACATATACAGAGACTGACAAAGAGACAGAAGAGATAGAGCAACCAAGAGAGATAGACAGAGACAGCGATAGACAGAGATAGAACCGCCAAAAGAGATAGACAGGGTCAGCGATAGACAGAGATAGAGCAGCCAAAAGAGATAGACAGGGTCAGCGATAGACAGACGTACATACAGAGAGAAAGGGAGACAGAGAGACCGGGCCGACTCTGGCACCTTCAGGCGCCATATCTTGTGTCAATACATATTCAGGTGGTCACACGTGTCAGGTGGACCAACAGGTGGTCACACGGTGTCAGGTGGGCCAACAGGTGGTCAGAAGGTGTCAGGTGGACCAACAGGTGGTCAGAAGGTGTCAGGTGGACCAACAGGTGTCAGGTGTGNTGCTGATTCTGTGTAATCCCACAGCACCTTCTTGAGATTATCTTGAGATGATTTCGGGGCTTTAGTGTCCCGCGGCCCGGTCCTCGAACAGGCCTCCACCCCCAGGAAGCAGCCCGTGACAGCTGACTAACACCCAGGTACCTATTTTACTGCCAGGTAACAGGGACAAGGGTGAAAGAAACTCTGCCCATTGTTTCTCGCGAGCGCCCGGGATCGAACTCGGGACCACAGGATCACAAGTCCAGCGTGCTGTCCGCTCGGCCGACCTTCATGTTCTTATATTCCTCTCGTGTTTTTTCCTGCCTTATGCCTCCTCATTTTTTTATCTTTATTTAATAAAATACAATATTTTGTGCAATGAAATTTTAAAATAAAGTTAGATATATATACACACATACTAAAAGAATAGATGGTAGAGAAAATATCAGTGTTCAGTGAGGACCCACAAGGTCTTCTCTGAGTACTCTTTATTTTCTTCTCCGAGGCTATGGGTCCCTACACTTGCACCAGAGGTGGTACCTCTAGGTATATAATCTTATATACATAAATTTACAAGGCATATTACATTACATGTACAGCAGTATAATTCTCAGTAAACAAGTGTTTCATATTATCACAGAACATGAACTTAAAACCCCTAAATGTTATACTTATTTTCTTTAAATGATTTACAATTTTAAAGATTTATTTACATTAATTTACAGGGAAATTAATACACTTATATTATTTTATATAATTCTCAGTAAACAAATTTTCCATATCACCGAGCATGAGCCGTAAACCCCAAATGTTCTACCTGATCCTGCCTCGCAAGAACTTCAATATTTTGTCTACTGGTACCCTCCTGCTGCTTATCCACACACAGTAACCCTCCTGCCTGCCTATCCACACACAGTATCCCTCCTGCCTGCCTATCCAGACACAAAAAAATGTAATCAAAGGAGCTAATATTGTATTCTTAATTTCTTGCATTTTAGTCAAATTGAAACATTAAAACCTCATTAACTCCACTCTAATACTTGGTCCACATAAATCTTTAAGTGTCTCTAATTCAGTTTACAAGAACAACTTTCTGCTTACAGAAATAAATATATGCATATTATTCTCAATTTTAGTACATTGGTCCACACCTATACTTAGGTTCAGTTCTTAATGCCCAACATCAACAACATATCATTAGTAGAGAGGGTCTCATGATTATAGCGATACAATAGCTCACGTTATTTTGGGGCAATATGTTTAACATGAAGGTTTGCCCATATACTCGCCAGCTAAAGAGTGGATATGCCTCCTCTACTCTAGGACTATATTCGGGAGTAGAACATCATACACTGTTTACTGTTCATTAAAAAACCCTCAATATTACAAATCCGCCTGAGAACATCAATGACACGTGAATAAAAGTGAGGTGAAATAAAGGCAAGGTCAATATACTCTGGCATCTGTATCAAGTAGCTAACACGTAATTTACAAAAATAATGTCCTAGCGCATTTACACTATTCCTCTGCATTATCTCTTTTCTAAAGGTAACACATAAGATTGCCAGTGACTTATGGCTCCTCATTCAATAAAAGTCAGAGAAGGGTAATATTGTTGTATTTAATAAATAACGTAGTTTATTACACCATATTCAAAATAAAAACGCATTTGTATTGCTCGATGGTGGTGGCGGCGGCCACATTGTAGCAAAATTATAACTTTAGAGTGGGCTTTTTTTTATTAAGTTTGATGGCTGAAATTTAAAAGTACATGTCTATGATTTCAGCAACTCATTACACTTGAGCAAGACTTAAAAACAGCTTGTCTTCGATGGGGATAAGTAAAAAAAAATGAAATGATTAGCCTAGTACAATCTAGTAGTTTTGATAAGAAACACCTCACAACCTTAACCAATTTTAATATTGTTATTAGTCTGGTGATTTTTTAATATAGAATTTAAGATATTGCATTTGTTACTGCAGAGGGCAGTTAAATTACTATCGTTATCTTAGCGCATATGTTGAGATTCCAACCCATCCTAAGATTTATACGGGACTGGGGCTGGGGAGCATCGTTTCCCACCACCCACACATCCGTTTGTCTTCCAGAGCTGACTGATCTTTAAGTCAGTCAACCCATCGTTGACTGTTAAGCAAGTGGCGTCGCGACCTCTGTCACAGGCGCCGAACATAATAAAATCATTTGTAGTAGGCATCCATCAGTCTAGAAGACTATGGAGTTGCGCTCTGGATGTCGGGCTTAAGTGGCCTCTCCAGGGCGCAAAGCCAGGGTAGGTTGATACGGAGGAGAAGCTGTTACCCATGCAGCAGGTCCCTCCTCCCCCTCTCCACGGCGCCGAAAGTCTCCAATGGAAAGGCAAACGCCAATACGATTGATTCCAGCGCCGTCGCAGGAACTGTGAGCTCCGAGGTTGACCTCGACGTTGGTGAAAGAAGGCACAGGGACTCCAAACCCGGAGACCGCCGTGGTCGGGGCCGGAGAAGAACCACCCCAACAAGGCAAGAACGACCCCAGCCTCCTGAAGCAGAGCCTGGGGCCGCACGAGCCCCAGGAGGTGGACGTCCCGGACCCGCACCTACGGGTTCCTGACAGATCCTCACAGCCCCTTTTCACCCGAGGCCGGCTTCCTTGAAGACCAAGTACAAGGAAGAGTGATAATTATTAAATACAACAATTATTATTATAATAATTATTATAATAATAATAAATTAATTAATAATGTCTATGATTTCAGCGTCGTGGGGTATTTATATTTCGTTTTCAGCCTACATATATGTGAACTCATTACACTTAAGCAAGACTTAAAAACAGTTTGTATTCGATGGGGATAAGTAAAAAAAATGATTAGCAATAGTAAAATTGCTTTTAAAATCATTAAAAGCAAATTTTATTATTGTTTTTCTCTTTAATATTATTCTCTGATCTATTTAGTCAATCTACAATTGTCACAGAGATGTTTGACATTTAACACAATAATAACAAGTTTCAATATGAGTGGGCTTACAACTGTTATTATTAAAAATCCACATAATTAAAGCTTATGGAAATGTGTATTTATTCTTGTTTAAAAGGTATTCATATAGAAACACGCTGTTAACAAAAAAATCAGTTATATGCTGCTGTGTAGGTGCTGCATATACTGGGAAATTTTGTTCAGAGCTATTTAGTATTCATAATGTTAAATTAATTGGGGATTTTTTCAGCGGTGTTCATATACAGGTCGAAAGAAATACACACCATAAATAGCCATGAATATCGCTCTAGTTATGGAAACGGTCCAGTTTGTCTAAAATATAATAAGCGCGAGGTTGTTGATAAAGAAAACAGCTGTTTGCCTGTCTGTGAACCGCTGCTCTCGGCCCCACTTTCCTCACAATAAACGTTCACTACATTAATCCTTTTGGTGATTAAACTCAAAGCTGGAAAAAACAGAAAGCGACCCATCGGAACACGACGAAAACAAAAGCGCATTTTCCCATGATGGAATTGGTTATTATTCTTCGATAATTTGAGAATAATTGGATCCTATTGCGAAAACGTTATTTCCTCTGCTGATGGAATGTTGTCATAAATTTATGAGTATTTGATGTTTTATTAAAGTTGTAAATTAAATATATTTGTATTATATTAAGGTACTGAAGGTATTTATACCCGTGAGTATTTCAAGAACTCTTAGTTGTATTAGTGTTTGCTAAGCATGCATAACACCGGTGTTAACAAACATCAAATGTGTCAAAAGACCCATGTGACAACTATGATAACACACATTTTTGTAGGAAAGATATATTTCAGAACGGTTTCATTATATAATCAGATTAACGATCGGAATCACTGAAGAATGAAAATAAAATAATTCACAATATAATAAGTGGCAGTAAAACAGGGTAGCATTAGTATATTGTTCATCTAAGGTGATTGTAATATACAATTCAAATAATGTTAAATTTAAGTTTTGCATTATATTACACAAATTACTTTGTCTTAACAATTAGCAAGGTTTGAAGTGTTGAGTAAACTCTATGCTGTTTTGTGCTGGGACAACGGGCCGAGGACCGCTCCAGTCATATCATAGGTGACGTCCATAATTAAGTTGGTATGTCGAGGAAATGTCTCGGTTTATCCCATAACAGCTTGAGATACTTTAATGACTAAACTATCGAAACAGTTATATTTCGTTGTGTATGGCAATGGTGTATATATTTATTAGAAAGTGTATCCGCCGGTGCCCGGGATGTTCTATCTTCCCCACTCCCTATATCCTCTCCTGTAAGTATACCAAATATAGTATATTTGTATACTAAGTATAATACCAAATCTTGACGAATTGTGGCAGAATACTACCAAATAAATGTAAGACTATACAGTCCTCGGATATATGTAAATCAAGCACTGGGGTATCATTACATATGACTTAAGACATAAAGGTACTCTCACAACTGCAGAATCAAGTCACAAGCCTCATGAATTAAGGCAAAATCATGCAAAATAAATGCAATAATATACAATAACTTCATAATGAAATCACATTAACGTGATGTACCAATGAGAAAATCAGTATGAGCTGTGATGAGGAATCGAATCCACTCACTTGATACCCCCAAGCTAGCGCCAGACTACCACGCCACGACATGGTGAAAAAGCAATGCAACTTGGGATTCCAATGAACCCTATAGCATTCCTGAGGCTTACAACTGAAGCCCGATTAGGGTTTTTAGCATTGCCTATGGTACTCTGGCTATTATCTGGATATGTAGTTTGGGAGTACCAAGTGAACGAGTTCGAATCCCGAATCGGTCACGGGACATTGATCCTCCGAATCATCAACAGGTAGTAGTCATAAATTGCTAACTATATTCCAATATTAATGATAGGAAGTAAACAGTACTTCGTACTAATGATAGTACGAAACGGTACTTCGAGAATTTAATTATTGGAGAAAACATATGCTTAATTATGTTAAAACAACGAAAACATAATAAAAATAAAAAAAATTGATTAGTAATTCAGCAATTGAATTGAAAAGCTCAAAGCACATTACAGGAAGCCTAGCTCTTTTACCAAGTGATTTAAACGAACTAAAAAGTTTACTGGCAGTAAGAAAAACTGTGAAAGTAAAAGGGCTCTGAAATAAATACATAAATTATAGTTTAAATGTTAACTCAGGCTTAAAATGAGGCACTAATTATTCAGCGAGAGCGTACATGAGCAAACATGTTGCTTTGTGAAGGAAACCTGTAACGACGTGCATCTAGTTCATTTGCAATGAAAACGAGTGGTAGCACATTTTATAAAAGTCAGAGAGACGGCATTACAAGTCTAACATTGAAAACACTTGTTGTCTATTCTAAAAAAAAATGCCAAAAGATTCCTCAACATTAAATATTTCCAGATAAATATAACGGTTTAATAAAAACATGAACCACTTATTCCTAATACTTTGTGGGGTTTATGTTTCTAAGCAGGTCATTAGGATATAGGAGTGATAATTCGGTGCGTATATTAATATGTTCTAATTAGTTTATTCCAATAGACGTAATATTCTCTAAAGCAGAATATCTGTTCTATCCTGTTATTATGTAATATGGCCATGTTCTTCAGTATAAAAAATAAATGAAAGTTAATTGAAGCAGACCAGTTGCCCTACCCAGCTCCTCCTCATGCTGCGGTCGGCAATAACAGGAAATGTATATAATTTACATTTATCATGGCGACGACAGGATGTTTGAGCTGTTCAACAGGTTCATAAATTTAAACCCAAAATGAAAAAAAGAAATATACGTATTCCTTGAGTATAGAGAGGTCATCGTAGTCACTAGGCGGCGAGTACCAAAAGAAACAAATCTTGAAATATTGCAGCTAAGCTGTTTGTAGTGTGTAACTAATGCCATGTATATTTTGCCACAGTCAAAATCCTGTGGTTTGAGCACACCAATGAAGCCTACTCGGGTAAAGTTAACTAAAGGAACTCTCTTAAATAAAGCTGCATCTATAAAAGAAAATTATTCTCATTTAGAATTGCCAGTGTTAGCTACTATGAAGTTGTTTCTGCTTCTCATGGTAGGTCATTGAAGCAAGAGATATATCACGATATAATTACTCTTAACGAGACAACAAGCGTTTTTGGCGGTGAATTGGCGTGGAAATGGTCTAACAGGCAGTTTGATTATTTTCTCCTCGATAACAAATCAGACAAAACTGACAAGTTCACTCGTTACTTGGTCAATTTCGGAAGGTTGCCAGACACCGACAGTGCCCTTTGGCCCACCTTCACGCCAGTCGAGTGTCTGTTCCTATCTTGACCACAAGTGTAGCTGGATAATTATTCCTTTAATGCGTCCCTTGTGTTTAAGTAATAATTACTGATAGAGTGAAGGGGAAACGGTACTTTTATACGTATTTCTGCGTACTACATCACAATAATTTAAACGCAAACTTAGATATAAGTCCCATCTGAATATGAACTAAAGTCATTTTTTTAATTTGATTGTTTAAATATTAGACTAACTGATTTTCAAGACATGCATCAGCCATATTCATCATTACAACTTGTGGTGCGAAATACAATCACTTAATGGAACGTGGATGGGGGGTAGGTCGCTGTGTGCGTGAGGACCAGGAGGGACCTCGCGAAAGCGGGATTATTCATCAGCTTTCACAATTTACAGATTATCCGTCTTTGTAACTATTCCTTGGGTTACATTACATCGTCCCCTTTCACTCACTCCACCGTCCTCACTCATATTATCCCCCCCCTCACTCCATTATGATATTTTCGATGATAGGACGCCTGCTATCCTGCCGCACCAGTAGAAGCTGGTGTAAGTTAACTAACCACTACACCAGTCTCCGTGGTGTAGTGGTAAGACACTCACCAGGCGTTCCGCGAGCGCTTTGTCATGGGTTCGTATCCTGGCAGGGGAGGATTTACTGGGCGCAAATCCTTAACTGTAGCCTGTTTAACTCAACAGTAAAATGTGTACTTGGTTGTAACAACGATTCTTCGCGGCGGGGATCGTATTCCAGGGACCTGCCCGAAACGCTACGCGTACTAGTGGATGTACAAGAATGTAACAACTCTTGTATATATCTAAAAAAAACAGTAAGCATTTTTTGTTCAGGTTTTCCAAATATTTTAAAACCGGATAGCCTACTTCAGCAGCGAGTCTCATATACTGCCGTCCATGAAGAGGTGTCATTGAAGTAATCATCCTTGCAGGAGGTTGCACAAGGTGTGTGTGTGTGTATTTACTATTTGTATCTGCAGAATCGAGCTATTAGCTCTTGGTCCCCGCCTTTGTAACCAATTTATTTTCCCTCTATTATGTCTACTACATATATTTTTCTTTAACACGCACACACACACACACACACATATCCTCAGGAAGCAGCCCATAGCAGCTGTCTAACTTCCAGCTACCTACTTACTGCTAGGTGAAAAGCGTCACCAGGGTGAAAGAAACTGCCCATTTGTTTCTGCCTCTGCCGGGGATCGAACCCAGGCCCTTAGGACTAGGACCCCAGAGCGCTGTCCACCCAACTGCGAGATCCCTTGTGTGTGTGTGTGTACTCACCTAGTTGTGCTTGCGGGGGTTGAGCTCTGGCTCTTTGGTCCCGCCTCTCAACCGTCAATCAACAGGTGTACAGGTTCCTGAGCCTATTGGCCTCTATCATATCTACACTTGAAACTGTGTATGGAGTCAGCCTCCACCACATTACTTCCTAATGCATTCCATTTGTCAACCACTCTGACACTAAAAAAGTTCTTTCTAATATCTCTTGTCACTCTGACACTAAAAAGTTCTTTCTAATATCTCTGTGGCTCATTTGGGCACTCAGTTTCCACCTGTGTCCTCTAGTGCGTGTGCCCCTTGTGTTAAATAGCCTGTCTTTATCAACCCTGTCGATTCCCTTGAAAATCCTGAATGTGGTGATCATGTCCCCCCTAACTCTTCTGTCTTCCAACGATGTGAGGTTCAATTCCCGTAGTCTCTCCTCGTAGCTCATACCTCTCAGCTCGGGTACTAGTCTGGTGGCAAACCTTTGAATCTTTTCCAGTTTAGTCTTATGCTTGACTAGATATGGACTCCATCCTGGAGCCGCATACTCCAGAATTGGTCTGACATATGTGGTATATAATGTTCTGAAAGAGTCCTTACACAAGTTTCTAAAGGCCGTTCTTATGTTAGCCAAGTGTGTGTGTGTGTGTGTGTGTGTGTGTGTGTGTGTGTGTGTGTGTGTGTGTGTGTGTGTGTGTGTGTGTGTGTGTGTGTGTGTGTGTGTGTGTGTGTGTGTGTTTTGCAGGCTGTTGTTATTCTTGTTCAGTCGCTAACATAAGTTTGACCTGTGAGTGCGACATGTATAAATCAAGACATGGACTTGAATCGCTCTTGAAGCTTGTAACTGGCTCATTTTCACAGTTGGAAGTTAATTAATATGCGTTGGCAATACTGAGCTACAATTTGGACGTGGCTGCCATGTTATTTATGATAAATATGTTCCATTATACGCGTGAGTTTCCTGACCGTGTTGAGCGTGGGTAGCTCTAGATCACTTTCATCACTGTCCCTCCAATTTCAGCTATTTTCTCGTTAACAGTTACCATGGTATACAATATTTTATGTCGGTGCCCGTGTTTGTAGACAGGAGGTGAGGTGTAGAAGCTACGAGACGGGACATCAGTGGTGGTGGACATCAGTGGTGGTTGGAGGGGGTGGGACACCGGGCCGCCTAGCTGAGTGGAAGTAGGGGGGCATGACAGGTGCCCACCCGCCCGTCCTCTTACAAATAACGTCGTTTTTCGATCGTGCGCCTTACGGGCTCACCATAGCCCGTGCTACATGGACATTTCATTCTGAGTAGCTAAATCCAAAACAACAACAATGTTCGTATGCGCTTCGGCCAAATATCGACGTAATTCAAAATGAAAATTTATTTCCCAATTAAATTTGGGATTGTTTGTTTTCCAAAACAGCAAGTTAAGGATCCTCTGGTAGGTTAGGAGTGCAGGAATTTCTCATAAGGTTTCAAAACGTCGTGAAAACCGTTAATTGAAAGTTTCCTCTCCTAACCTAACGGCTTAAGCCAGAGGATGCACAATAGAAAGTTCTTTTCACATATCCATACATTAAAACATTGATTGTAACCATGATATATATGTGCTTCAGCCTACAGTTTAGACCTATTGTCTTATGTATGATCCTCTGTCCTGTGTGACAGTGAATACCAGCATTTTCCTCACTTTAATAAGACTTTATTAAAATCCTCAGATTATGCAAAATTGTAATTAATTTTGTCAATAAAGATGTTAATAACAATAATAGAGGATCCAACACAGAAAACGGGACAGTACGTCACTTTCGTGAGCAGATTTAATTTTGAATTACGTCGATTTTTAGACTGCGCATACGAACGAAAAGCAATGTAATTTGTAAGAAGACGGGTTGCTGGTGATAATGTCATGTAGACGGTTCCCGTCATACATGTTCCCGTACAAAAGAAAAGGTGATAAGACAGACCCTCAAGGCCCCCAACATTGACCAGCTGTGAACAAGTAACAGGATATGTGTGTGTGTATGTTTGTGTATAAAGTATATGTGGAAGCTGATCAGAGTTACGTTTCGCCTTTGTAAATGCACATTAATGACACTATGTAAAAGACACATCGAACACTTTATGTAGCATACATAAATCTGTGTATCTATGTATTTACGTATGTAGCTTAGCCTAGTATTTTAAAAGCACTATAATCACCTGTGGTTAATTGTTCAATAAATCCCTGAAATGTATGTTTGACAAATCTCCGATCCTGTCCATGGAGGACAGAAGAAAATGTATATATGCTGGTTAGCATTGTAAATTTGTGGCCACGTCTGTGGTAGAAAATAATAATAATAATAATAATAAACAGATAAGAGGACTTGTCCATTGCCAGAGTTTGGAGTCCCGGGCAGGGCGAGGCTTCTATGCAAGTTTCTTTATACGCGATGTCTCTTTACCGTGCAATAAATAGTTACCCGATTTAGACGACTGTTGTGGGCCGTAACCTGCGGAACGTCAGTGGTTGCCTAAAGGGAACATCGATAAGCCTAAAAGACTTCCTATATCCGACAATGGGAGCCAAACTTGTCGAAAGACTTGAAACAGTCCAGTAGCTGTCGTCTCGAAGAAGTTTGTTGTGTGGAAAATTCGCAATTTGTTTACACCTAAACGATGAATTAGGCTAACAGCTGTGTACATACCTTTTACAGCTTAAAGGAAGTACTGTTATTTCACCTTATATCAAGGAGAAACTTTTATGAGGCTATTTTCCTGTGTAATTAGGCTATGGTTACAGACATACAAAACTTTACATGTTTCATTGTTATACACAATAGTAGACCCATTGTCTGCCTGACAAAAAGAGCGAAACTGTGAGGAAAGATCCAACTGTGGTACAAGAGGCCTACAGCAGCCTTGAGAAGCTTTCCCTCTGAAGGAAATACTAGCAGGAAGTGAACACGTTGCTATAATCACACGGCATTGTACTGTCAGTGATGTACAGTGTGCATTACCCCTTCCATTGTGTGGGTGTGTATACACACCATAGGTCTCATTTGATTTATTTTCGTGACTATTGAATTTATCATTTGTAATGAATAATGTGGTTCATTTAAAGCTTGTGTTAAGGCGGAATAATTATCAGGTGTTATTGTGGGGAAAGAGTGTAGGATGTGTGAGGGGTTGTATGAGTCTCTCAGGTCTTTTACTTTTCTCATCCCAGTTGTCGACAGACTCATAAAATTTGGAAGAAGATATAATTTTCTTTGATACACAGTTTCTAGTGGTCACCGTGCGCTCGTTGACACGGTGACGCGAATGAGCAAGAGAGGAGCGAGGAGGAGAATGGTTAGACGCGACTGGCAGTCTTTTTGTCTGATTATATTGAGCGACCAGGATCCCATCTCTCGGTATAAAGCACCAGCGACCACTGCAAGTAGTGGACGAGTGAAGGGAAGTGTAGCGGAGGGAAGTGTAGTGGAGGGAAGTGGAGTGGAGGGAAGTGGAGTGGAGGGAAGTGGAGTGGAGGGAAGTGGAGTGGAGGGGAGAGTTGTGGTGGGGAATGTAGTAGAGGGGAAGGTAGCGGGGGATAACACCATTTATTTTCTGAAATGTAGATCAGGTAAAGGACGAGGGGAATCGGGAATCTGCATAGCTACGGCCGAAAGCTAAGAGACGAGGTCAAATGCTCACGTTCATATTCTCCAAATGCGCGCGCACGCACGCACGCACGCACGCACGCACGCACGCACGCACGCACGCACGCACACACACACACACACACACACAACACACACACACACACACACACACCACACACACAACACACACACACACACACACACACACACACAGTATGCGTGTGTATGTATGCTGGAGTATGCGGCTCCAGCATGGAGTCCCTATCTAGTCAAGCATAAGACTAAACTGGAAAAGGTTCAAAGGTTTGCCACCAGACTAGTACCCGAGCTGAGAGGTATGAGCTACGAGGAGCGACTGCAGGAATTAAACCTCACTTCGTTGGAAGACAGAAGAGTTAGGGGGGACATGATCACCACATTCAAGATTCTCAGGGGAATCGACAGGGTTGATAAAGACAGGCTGTTTAACACAAGGGGCACACGCACTAGGGGACACAGGTGGAAGCTGAGTGCCCAAATGAGCCACAGAGATATTAGAAAGAACTTTTTTAGTGTCAGAGAGGTTGACAAATGGAATGCATTAGGAAGCGATGTGGTGGAGGCTGACTCCATACACAGTTTCAAATGTAGATATGATAGAGCCATTAGGCTCAGGAAACTGTACACCTGTTGATTGACGGTTGAGAGGCGGGACCAAAGAGCCAGAGCTCAACCCCGCAAGCACAACTAGGTGAGTACAACTAGGTGAGTACACACACACAACACACACACAACACAGTCTGAACTATTTGACCCTGTCATTGACATGCATACCTTGCAAGATGCAGCGCGACAAATAAGGGCGAGACTAATGTACAACCTATAAAAGATGGAGCTCGTAAACAACACCAGCGCGGATTCGGCGAAGGGAAATTTTGCCTCACAAATCTGCTAATATTATACGATAGGTTGACGGTAATCAGATAACAAAAAAAGAAAGAAAAAAGGTTAGTCTTTCTGCATTTTCTAGTCTTCTAGAAAACCTCTGCACAACATAGGTTGTTATCCAAACTCGAAAGCATGTTGGCATTACTGGGGGAATGTTGAGCTGGGGTGAGAGAATACCTAACTGAAAGGAAACAGCATTAGAGAAAGATTAAGAAAATCCTAATAGAAGGAGTGAAAAGAGAAGCACTGTAAGAACTAGTATTAGGTTCCATTCTGTTCATAATCAATGTCTGTGGCCTAAGCATGAAATCGGAGTTCTATATGTCGAAGCAAACTTGTGAGAATGGTCAGGACGCAGAACTGCAGAATATACCAGGGAAAACTGCAGAACTGACATCTCAAGTTTTATCCCAATAAAAGTAATGATAAGATAGCAGGTCGATGGGAAATTGGTAAGTCAGTATACAATGAGAGTGAGGCGTCTCTAAGAACATGAAAAAAGATAAAGGACCTAGGAGCCAATACAACACAGTGGCAAACACCAGAGGCGCAAATGACCAGAATGTCATCAGTGGCAAGTGCAAAACTGGTGAACTTTCTCCTAATAATCATCTTTTCCCTTACCCTAACTCTTCTTACAGTGACATGTGGTTTAAATCTTGCCTTACCTCTTAGTTCTGGAACTAGTCTGGTGACATAACTTTGATCTTTCTCCAACTATCTCGTGGTTGGCTAGATATAACTCACTCTACGCTGGAGCCGCATATTCCAAGATTGGTCTGACATATGCGG
>WNGS01167372.1:10965118-10987027 GCA_020271785.1 Procambarus virginalis | reverse complement strand
TATGCAAGGTTCTGAATGGTTCCTTAATCAGAGTATGACAGGCATTTCCTACGATTGGCCAAGAGTCTGATATGTAGTCGCCAACCTGATATGTTTCTGCCGATATCTGTTTGATATGGATTTCCGGAAACAAGTGTGATGTCAACTCCCAGGTATTTCTGTATGCCCGATTTGTGAATTATTTAATCTCCCATGTCGTACCTTGTGTCCGTCCACTTCCTCGATCTCAACACCAAGTTTCATTACTTTGTATATAGTTGAGTTGAACTCTTGTACTCTCTTGTTAGACTATTATTTTAGTTTGTCCAAGTTATCTAGTAGTATATTTTTATCTTCCCCGTCTTAATCCTCCGCATAACTTTTGCACCAGCAAACATTGAGAAGAATGATTGTACGACCTTCCGACGATCATTTACGTATATCAGAAATGGGATTGGTTCGAGGACTGACCCCTTTGGGACTGCTGGTAATATTTCATCAATAACATCTCACGCCTCTTAGTAAGATTATTTCTTCTGTTGCTTAGGCATTCCTTTATCCATTTGAGCACCTTCCCTGTCATTTCTTCCCAATTCTCCTCCTTTTGTGGGGTACTTTGTCAAAGGCTTTCTTAACAATTCAGAAATATGCCGTCTGCATAAAATTGTTAGTAAATTTGTGAGACAAAATTTTGTCGCAAGGAACCCGTTGGTGGTGTGTTACAAGGTCCCTTCTCCCCAGATGTGCTTCTAACCTCTTTCTCACGATCGCCTCCGACTTGTAGGGTGTGTGTGTGTGTGTGTGTGTGTGTGTGTGTGTGTGTGTGTGTGTGTATATGTCGTGTGTGTATGTGTTGTGTGTGTCGTGTAGAGGTGCAGGTGGGGGTGAGAAGGAGTGGGTTGATGGGATTTACGAGACAATAATGTGGTGAGTGGGCGTGCTACTGCTGCCAGGGTCTTGACAGGTTCATGTGTGCATATTACTGGGTTATAGCACACATGTGTGTACTGGGGACCTCAGCACCCGCAATGTTTCAGTGCTGAAGGTCGGTGGATGGCGCGGGGAAGAGTATTGGGGAAAGAATAGAACTTCCCCAACACCATGGGGTCTCCTCTCAGGGTTTGAAAGCCCTAATCTAATGTACTTATTCCCGTTGTGTCTTCAAGAGGTCTTAGGCCGATCATAACTCATCTCGTACTCACTTAATGTTCTCTACATTCCTAGCTAAGATGGCATATATCTCTAGTTGATACATAGACTATATTCATAGCTTTGATTTCCAACAGTTTTTCCTAGATTAGATCTCTAGCCTTTGTCCCTAGTTTAGAATCCTACGGTCAGATTCACGAAGCAGTTAGGCAAGTACTTACGAACGTGTACATCTTTCCTCAATTTTGACGGCTTTGGTTACATTTATTAAACAGTTTACAAACATGAAAACTTCGCCAATCAACTGTTGTTATTGTTATAAACAGCCTCCTGGTGCTTCGGAGCTCATTAACTGTTTAATAATTGTAAACAAAGCCGCCAAGATTGAGAAAAGATGTACAGGTTCGTAAGTGCTTGCGTAACTGCTTCGTGAATCTGGCTGCTGCCCTAGCTTAAATTCCTAGCCTGCATCTCAAAGTAAATAAAAAGCTTGATATTATGTGTATGAAATTTAGCTTTGTTTTTGTTTTATCGGTGAATTTAATGAGGTTTTGTGCATCCTGCGGCACTTTAAGGCTTTTATCTCCTTTATTATCTTAAGTATTACACCTTAAGTAGCGCTGCCAGAGATCAACATGTCAAGGTGTGCCAATAGTGACGGGTCGGGCAATGGAGGCTCAGGGAGTTCCGCTGACGGAAGCCCTGGAGAAGACCCGCTCCTGCTGGAGCCGGGACAGGAAAAGGAAATTAATGTTACTGAGAGTAAACTTGCTGACCTATGGTGACCCCCACTGCTGACCCCGTCCTACGGTGACCCCCCACTGCTGACCCCGTCCTACGGTGACCCCCCACTGCTGACCCCGTCCTACTGTGACCCCTCACTGCTGACCCCCGTCCTACGGTGACCCCTCACTGCTGACCCCGTCCTACGGTGACCCCCCACTGCTGACCCCCTCCTACGGTGACCCCTCCTGCTGACCCCGTCCTACGGTGACCCCCCACTGCTGACCCCGTCCTACGGTGACCCCCCACTGCGACCCCGTCCTACTGTGACCCCCTCACTGCTGACCCCGTCCTACGGTGACCCCTCACTGCTGACCCCGTCCTACGGTGACCCCTCACTGCTGACCCCGTCCTACGGTGACCCCCCACTGCTGACCCCGTCCTACGGTGACCCCTCACTGCTGACCCCGTCCTACTGTGACCCCCCACTGCTGACCCCGTCCTACGGTGACCCCTCACTGCTGACCCCGTCCTACTGTGACCCCCCACTGCTGACCCCGTCCTACTGTGACCCCCCCACTGCTGACCCCTCCTACGGTGACCCCCCCATGCTGACCCCGTCCTACTGTGACCCCCACTGCTGACCCCGTCCTACTGTGACCCCCCACTGCTGACCCCGTCCTACTGTGACCCCCCACTGCTGACCCCGTCCTACTGTGACCCCCCACTGCTGACCCCGTCCTACTGTGACCCCCACTGCTGACCCCGTCCTACTGTGACCCCCCACTGCTGACCCCGTCCTACTGTGACCCCCCCACTGCTGACCCCGTTCTACTGTGACCCCACACTGCTGACCCCGTCCTACTGTGACCCCCACTGCTGACCCCGTCCTACTGTGACCCCCCCACTGCTGACCCCGTCCTACTGTGACCCCCCACTGCTGACCCGTCCTACTGTGACCCCCCACTGCTGACCCCGTCCTACGGTGACCCCACTGCTGACCCCGTCCTACTGTGACCCCCCCACTGCTGACCCCGTTCTACTGTGACCCCCCACTGCTGACCCTGTCCTACGGTGACCCCCACTGCTGACCCCGTCCTACGGTGACCCCCACTGCTGACCCCGTCCTACGGTGACCCCACTGCTGACCCCGTCCTACGGTGACCCCCACTGCTGACCCTGTCCTACGGTGACCCCCACTGCTGACCCTGTCCTACGGTGACCCCCACTGCTGACCCCGTCCTACGGTGACCCCCACTGCTGACCCCGTCCTACGGTGACCCCCACTGCTGACCCCGTCCTACGGTGACCCCCCACTGCTGACCCCGTCCTACTGTGACCCCCCACTGCTGACCCCGTCCTACGGTGACCCCCCACTGCTGACCCCGTTCTACGGTGACCCCCACTGCTGACCCCGTCTACTGTGACCCCCACTGCTGACCCCGTCCTACTGTGACCCCCCACTGCTGACCCCGTCCTACGGTGACCCCCCACTGCTGACCCCGTCCTACTGTGACCCCCCACTGCTGACCCCGTCCTACGGTGACCTTTCCTTGCCACCAGTCCCATACTGTGAGACACACATACTTGCACACATCACAAAAGCAAATATATGTACATGCATACATCTCTCATTCTCTCTCCTATTTGTATTTTTCCTCCGGTTTATTCACTCTCTCTCCATTTGTTCTTTGCCTCCCTCATTTCTCTGCTTCTGACGTAGTGTGATGAGAACCCGGGCGCTTCCACCTTCCCCGTTTGTGTGTGCTTGCGTGTGTGTGAAAGTGATTCCGCTCGGGCGGGCCGCCCGAGAGAGTCGGGAGAGCCGTCACCGCTGGGTTGGACACCCTGGAGCCTACCTCCTTCATTCGGTAAATTTAACTAAAAGTTTTTTTTCTGTGAAGACGCGTGGAGACATGTGTTAGGAGAATTCTCTTGTGGTTCCGTGTTGCTCCTGCCTCCCTTGGGCGGTTACCTTAATTCTTTACATTATGGTTATTTTAATATTTTTTTCGTGTTTTTGTGTATTTTCCGTTTCTCATAAAAAGAGAGGAAGGGAGGGATAGGGTCGTTAGTATGTTGACACGAGACAAGGCAGCCTCAAAAGAACAAAAGAGGTGGATAGGAGAATAGTGAGCACATGGATAGGATGAAGGATGAAACCCACATGGGTTGATCAGGTATAAACTGACGCGGAAACTGACAGTTGATTGAGGAAGTAAACGAAGTGATACGTGAGGACTCGTTCTTGTTATAGATTCACCTACTGGAACAAAATTTCCATGTAGCACGGGCTATGGTGAACCCGTAAGTGGAGGCTCTTTGGAGCCATTATCAGTATCAATAGCTGATACTGGAGATGTGGGGAGATGGGGAGTTGTTGTTGTTGTTGATTCAGCTACTGGGAACAAAAAGTTCCAAGTAGCACGGGCTATGGTGAGCCCACAGTGGACTTACCTGGCACAGGAGCGGGGCTGTAACTTGGGGGATGGGGAGTGGAAGGGGTGCAATATATAGATGAAGTGGGGGTGAGATGCTTGAATTGGAGACGATTTGTGATGTATAAGCAGAACGATGCGTAACATGTGAGCAAGTCTGGAGGTGTGGCTCACCAGGAAGGCCAGCTAGTGTCACAGTAGGGTTCAGGGATTACCTAGGAGAGCCAGCAGGAGGTGCGGAAGTCTGGAACCTCTTGGCCCACCTCCGGAACGACGGGGAGCCTCGCTAAGACTCCTTAATGGGCTCTTCCGTTACTACGGCTTATCTTTAAAACATTGATAACGGAGTCCCGTTGTTTTTGTCTTGAGAGGAAAAACATATCCAGTATTCTGCTCTCTTGACTTAAGGCCAGATTTGTTGTATATGTATTTTAGTATGTGTAGCTAATGAGGCCTCTGGCAGCCCCTTGTGTTGGTGGTCTTGAATACTACCACAGTGGCGGCCACCACACTACCACAGTGGCGGCCACCACACTACCACAGTGGCGGCCACCACACTACCACAGTGGCGGCCACCACACTACCACAGTGGCGGCCACCACACTACCACAGTGGCGGCCACCACACTACCACAGTGGCGGCCACCACACTACCACAGTGGCGGCCACCACACTACCACAGTGGCGGCCACCACACTACCACAGTGGCGGCCAACACACTACCACAGTGGCGGCCACCACACTACCACAGTGGCGGCCACCACACTACCACAGTGGCGGCCACCACACTACCACAGTGGCGGCCACCACACTACCACAGTGGCGGCCACCACACTACCACAGTGGCGGCCACCACACTACCACAGTGGCGGCCACCACACTACCACAGTGGCGGCCACCACACTACCACAGTGGCGGCCACCACACTACCACAGTGGCGGCCACCACACTACCACAGTGGCGGCCACCACACTACCACAGTGGCGGCCACCACACTACCACAGTGGCGGCCACCACACTACCACAGTGGCGGCCACCACACTACCACAGTGGCGGCCACCACACTACCACAGTGGCGGCCACCACACTACCACAGTGGCGGCCACCACACTACCACAGTGGCGGCCACCACACTACCACAGTGGCGGCCACCACACTAAAACAGTGGCGGCCACCACACTACCACAGTGGCGGCCACCACACTACCACAGTGGCGGCCACCACACTACCACAGTGGCGGCCACCACACTACCACAGTGGCGGCCACCACAGTAGCCGCCTAATACCATCAAAAGACATGAAATCCATGTCATATATATATATATATATATATATATATATATATATATATATATATATATATATATATATATATAATATATATATATATATATATATATATATATATATATAAATATATATATATATATATATATATATATATATATATATATATATATATATATATATATATATATATAAC
The DNA here is from genome assembly GCA_020271785.1 of Procambarus virginalis. Lineage (NCBI taxonomy): Eukaryota > Metazoa > Arthropoda > Malacostraca > Decapoda > Cambaridae > Procambarus > Procambarus virginalis. The sequence continues at coordinate 10,981,256 of WNGS01167372.1, read as the reverse complement.
AAACGAGTTCCACACAACGCAATGTTATCATTAACAAGGTTTGTAATTGCTTGCCAGTCATCCTGGACTATAGGACCAATCAGTACCCAGAAGCAAAATACGGTATCACTATCACGTCTATAATTAGGGAGGCTTAGAGGCTCTCAGCGGTGACACTATAGGTACTCTTAAGAGACTAACACCCCCTACCCTTGAGAGAGAAGAGGGAGGAACCGCCTGCTGGGGAGGTACCTCACACCAGACCCCCGGTCTTATGCCTCATTGGGCCCGGGTTTTTAACTCGTCTACCCATGCCTACTGACGCCGCTGCAGCTCTTGTCGGTGGCCTACCTGCGGATCAGAGGCGGCAGAACTCACACCTGCCTTGAGGTAATGAGAAGCCCGCCAGGGAGGCGGCCCAAGCCGGAAATGGTGACACTAGGGTGGGTAGTTACGTGTGGTGAGGCGAGGTGCTGATGAGTCCTAGAGAGAGAGAGAGTGAGAGAGAGAGAGAGAGAGAGAGAGAGAGAGAGGGAGAGAGAGAGAGAGAGAGAGAGAGAGAGAGAGAGAGAGAGAGAGAGAGAGGAAGAAAGGGGGTGTAAAGGCAGGTTGATGGACAGGAAGGGAGAGGGAGGATGATAAAAGAGAGAGGGTACAGAGGTGGTGGAGACGCAGGAAGGCGAGAACCAAATGCATGAAAATGGAAGGGATGTGAAAAAGGGAAAGATTGCGAGTGTCGAGATGAAAGAGGAGCGAGAAAGAGACGGGAGTGGATGAGAGAGAGACCAGATTATGAGGGGCCAGTGAGAGCTGAATCAATGATCCACAGGGAATGGAATTTTTAGCGAGCTAGCGAACCGTCAAAAGAACTCCTCTCAAGACCCGACTACATAAACTTACTCTCAGAGACGGCTTTAAAAAAGTTCCTTCCCTGTTTGCTTATGTTATCGTATTGACGCAAGTATTTTAGTAATAATAGTAATACTATTAGAAAATCAATTTTATCAACGAGGGGGTACCGAGCAAATTCACAAGAGCCTTGATAAGGGATTCGAACCTATGCACTCGCTGTTCTAGGCACATAGGGATGAGGGACTCGTATCTCGACTTGGGTATTCCCATGCCGCTGGACATGGTAAGCTCTGCGGTTTGGGGGTGCTCGTGTGGAGGGTTCGAATCCCTCTCATACCTCCAATTGGTTCTCTCCTAGATATATCTCATTAGTAATGGAGAAACTTGCTACATTTCCGTAGTGTTTGTAGGAAGGTGAATGAATGGCCCAATACGCGTGTAAATGTTATATTAAACAAAATTTTCGGATAAAATCTGCATCCTCTATCAAGGTTTTGTTAATGTTCTAAAAAGAACACTGAGAACATTATTTAACAACAAGTTAATATTACATTTATATACTGGGTTTTTCATTCAATATTAGTAATAATATTATTGTAACATTCATGATAGTAGTAGTAATAATACTATTAATACTACTACGAATACAACTACTACTAATATTAATAATGATAATACTAATAACAATAATTCAAATAGTGTATTAAAGTATAGAAGGCAGTGGTATCAATATTACTGGCTAACTCAAATCAATATATATATATATATATATATATATATATATATATATATATATATATATATATATATACTTTAATACACTATTTGAATTATTATTATTAGTATTATCATTATTAATATTAGTAGTAGTTGTATTCGTAGTAGTATTAATAGTATTAATACTATTAATACTACTACTATCATGAATGTTATATATATATATATATATATATATATATATATATATATATATATATATATATATATATCATGAATATATATATATATATATATATATATATATATATATATATATATATATATATACATATATATATATATTGAGGCTTTATTCGTCAATGATTTATACAAAGCATTATAGCTGTGGCTTGAGTCAATTTGTTATCTTGAGATGATTTCGGGGCTTAGCGTCCCCGCGGCCCGGTCCTCGATCAGGCCTCCTTTTTGTTAACACTCCCCCAGGAAGCAGCTGTCTAACTCCCAGGTACCTATTTACTGTTAGGTGAACAAGGGCATCAGGGTGAAAGAAACTCTGCCCATTTGTTTCCGCCTCCACCGGGGATCGAACCCGGAACCTCAGGACTACGAATCCCAAGCGCTGTCCACTCAGCTGTCAGACCCCATAGTCTTAAAGCACTTAAGGGTTACTAATAACGTTGAGACTGGTAAAACACGTGGCATGAAATTATAATGATGCATACAGTTTAATACATAAACTAATTATACCATGAGGTTAGGTCGGCCGAGCGGACAGCACGCTATACTTGTGATCCTGTGGTCCTGGGTTCGATCCCAGGTGCCGGCGAGAAACAATGGGCAGAGTTTCTTTCACCCTATGCCCCTGTTACCTAGCAGTAAAATAGGTACCTGGGTGTTAGTCAGCTGTCACGGGCTGCTTCCTGGGGGTGGAGGCCTGGTCGAGGACCGGGCCGCGGGGACACTAAAAAGCCCCGAAATCATCTCAAGATAACCTCAAGAGGAGGTTATAGAAATGTGCACAGCCTGTGCAGGTAACATTAGTAGATTCAGGAGGTAGTCTGTATCAGTCATCACTCTGAACACCCAGCTCCTGTAACATAGATCTGATTTCAACAGGATTTAAAATGCGTAATAGCATGTCATGTCTTTGTGAGAGTAATGTCTTAATATGTGCAAGTACTTAAGCGTTGGTCTCCCTGCCTTCTCTGCTCTCCTGTTGTTTTATTCTATCCAGGAGGATCTTTACAAATGCACAAATTTAACCAAGCTATTTCAAATTTTTGATTAATAATTATTATATAATCCTCATCATCATCATTATGATTATCATTGTTTTTCTGTGATTGTTTTCAACCTCCCTTGACCCCCCTTACCTTTCCACTCAAAGTTATGTCTATTATTCCATTTCATTCACAATGGAAGTGTAACTAACCAGTTTAGGAGTGGGAATATTTCTAAGGTAATGTTTAGCGTCCTTCCTCCTTCAATGTCCTCTCCCTTTGCACCATAATAATGCAGATTTTGGACTAAATTTTGCAGTTCTACATTTTGCAGGAATGTGGTGATGACTCGAGGGTCTGAGGAGCAGAAGATCGACCACCAGATCGCCCTCCCAAACATTCGTAATTACCCCGACAATTCAGCGCCGATGGAATCCGAGAACCACAAGGACGACGACGATGACGACGACGAGCGGCTAGACGTGGTGGGCACGACGGACTCCCACAGCGATGCGCCGCATGGTTAGTAGCCTACTTCGTCAGGTACAACTTCAAGGGCAAACTTGATATCTTCATCACCTGACTAGTTTGTGATATCTAGATGTACACAGGGGGTCCATGTATGATCTTCCGCAGGGGGCAGTGGCAGTGACGTCAGAAACAGTGATGTCAGAAACAGAGATATAATTGATCCGTTTATTCTGACAGAGCTGATGGACTCGGACGTATCCGGCGAGGAGACGAACAACAACGCCGCCGATGACTCGGGTCGAGACTCGGTCAAGCGGAAGAGTGATCTAGATTCCGACATGGACGACCCCGGGTCGCTGGCGGCGTTAAAAAAGGCGGCGCCGGAGAAGGACGAGCCCTCCAGTTCGAGCGGCGCGGACCCCACGCCCAACATCAGCGTGGGTCCGCCCTTCCAGCCCCCGCACCTCCTGCCCTACCTCTACCACCACGGTCTCTACCCGACCGCTCAGGGTTTAGCGGGGCTGCCGGGCCTCATGCTACCCGGCTCTGGTGCGGGTCTGGGCCCTCACGGCCTGCAACTGCCTTTATTGGGGTCTGGAGCGGGCCCACATCACGGCTCGTCTCCGCTGTCTCCGCCCACCTCTCTACCCGTAGCCCACAACCTCCTGCTGGCCCACAACCTACTGGCGGGTGCGGGCCATCACCTGCTGGGGTCGCACGCCTACCAGGGTCTGGCGGGTCTGACTGTGTCTTCTGCGGGCGGCAGCGGCTCCCTCAGCGCAGCACCGCCCACCTCCTCCTCACCGGCTGCGCCCTCACCTCTCCTGCCGGATCGGCTGAAGCCGCCTCGCTTCACCCCCTACCTGCCCTCCTCCACCGCCGCCTCTCTCTCCTCCATGTTGTCGTCGTCATTGTCCTCGTCGTTGTCCTCGTCATGCCTCACGCCCACACTCTCCTCCTCCTTGCTAGGCGAAACTCCGCTGGGTGGATCCTCAGCATTCCAGGCGGTGAGTCCCAAAGCGGCGTCGCGTCTGGAAGAGGGCGTGCGCCGCTCCGCCGCCCACGCCGCCTCCGTCGCCCACGCCGCCTCCGTTGCTTCTGAACTCAAGTCGATCGAGAAAATGGTGAATGGGCTAGACCGTCGTCCTGACTTATCAGATTCACTTAAAATGTCCGACAAATGAGGGCGGGCCCCCAGGGCCGCTTCTGGTCACCTGCACACCCACCTGGTGGCCGTCCATGCCCTTAGTGGCGGCTCCGTCTGCTCCTCGAACCCACTTTAGCCCCTAATTTCTGCGCCGGTTCGGGACCTGGGGGAAACACACCCTCAGGGGGGCCCGTCGGTACTCCAGTGAACAGCAGAAGCGGACGGGAGCCCGGACGACCCCCAGGTCAAGCTCAGGGTAACCTAGATGAGCGTCAGCAGAGTCACAGGGTCTGCTCCTGGGCTGGCCACTGGGGCGGCCCTCCCTGCTTATCGCTACCAGTGCAAATAAAGACACGGGACACCTCTAAGGCGTGCACAAAAACCCAGTTCCGCGCCGCGTCAACAGTGTGTGTCGTATATTGCACGTGTATATAGTCCGTAAAACTACTTGTTAGTAGAGCGTATACCAAAGAGCGGACCGACAGCAGCTGTTTTGCGGGTGCGTGCGTGTGCGTGTGTGTGCGTGTGCGTGTGTGTGTGTGTGAGAGTGTGTATGTGTACCATGGTTCAGTTGTGAGTACAGTGTCGTGTGTACAGATGGATTAGAACATAGAGACATGGCAGCGCTCAGTTGAGAACAAAAATGACTTTTAGAAACATTTTCAAATCCACGTTAAGGGTTGATCAATGTTTAATCCTCTGAGTGTTGGTGTGACGGTGGTCTTCCTAGACATTGAAAATGCCGTAAACGGAGACCAGTTCTCTCCCAGGAGTGACTAGCTCTGCGGAAGACGAGAGTGTGTGTGCCCGGAGTCTCCAGTGCGCACCTGACCGAGCGAGATGCGTAAAAGAGGAACTAGCTGGGCTCTCGACTGATGCCGAGAAGCGTGTGTGTAACCTGAGCCCGTCTTACCTCATAGCCGCTACCTGACGGCCGGTGGCACGCAGGAGTAGCGGCCTCTCGAGGAATTCGTGAACTAACCGTTATTAAATAAAAACAAAAATCCAGTGAACTCTACATAAGGTAGTTTTCCCAGTGCGCCGCTATAAGGCACTGGCTCGACCCCAGTGGCGGGGTGTAATGGAAATATTATGGTGCTTTGTTTTCTCTGGGTGTCTTCTTGTTTTCAGTTTAATAAACATGCCTACAATGACCTGAAACAATACCTATAATGAATATCTTGAGTATTTCAAGGAGTGAAGAAGGTACGAGAGTGGAGAGATGCCTGGCGTCCTCACAATGTCCCACAACCCTCCTCCAAGATGCCTGGGATCGTCTCAAGCACAAGCTGTTGTTTTTATATTTTTTTAGTGTTTTACAAGATGGCAGGAAAGTGATTGTTCATGGAATATGAATCCTTCAATATATGTCGTACCTAATAGCCAGAACAGCTTACTTGGCTTAGTAAGCAAGGCCCGATTTGCCTAACAGGCAGAACGATTTTCGTTATCTTCAAATACATGTATTTCTTTTCAAATTGGCTCTCTAATAGCAATATTAATATATTAGAAACATGAATTACTTGCAATTATTTTAGATTAAGTAAGGTTAGCATAGGTTGGGTTTGACCAAATTTCTGTTAGTTTTGACTTAAAGTAAAAATAAAAATAACTCAAATCATATATAATGTAATTGAAAGCTTTGTCAGTTCATGAAAACACTTTGAGAAATATAATATTTTAGGAAAATTCGCCTTGTTAGGCAAATTGGCTTATTAGGTACAACACACACACACACACACACACACACACACACACACACACACACACACACACACACACACACACATATATATATATATATATATATATTGTGGTTCATCACCAGTGTGACCCTCGTAGTTCATCACCAGTGTGACCCCTGTGGTTCACCACCAGTGTGACCCTCGTGGTTCATCACCAGTGTGACCCCTGTGGTTCATCACCAGTGTGACCCCTGTGGTTCATCACCAGTGTGACCCCTGTGGTTCATCACCAGTGTGACCCCTGTGGTTCACCACCAGTGTGACCCTCGTGGTTCATCACCAGTGTGACCCCTGTGGTTCATCACCAGTGTGACCCTCGTGGTTCATCACCAGTGTGACCCCTGTGGTTCATCACCAGTGTGACCCCTGTGGTTCACCACCAGTGTGACCCTCGTGGTTCATCACCAGTGTGACCCTCGGGGTTCATCACCAGTGTGACCCTCGGGGTTCATCACCAGTGTGACCCCTGTGGTTCATCACCAGTGTGACCCCTGTGGTTCACCACCAGTGTGACCCTCGTGGTTCATCACCAGTGTGACCCCTGTGGTTCATCACCAGTGTGACCCCTGTGGTTCATCACCAGTGTGACCCCTGTGGTTCATCACCAGTGTGACCCCTGTGGTTCATCACCAGTGTGACCCCTGTGGTTCATCACCAGTGTGACCCCTGTGGTTCATCACCAGTGTGACCCCTGTGGTTCACCACCAGTGTGACCCCTGTGGTTCACCACCAGTGTTACCCCTGTGGTTCATCACCAGTGTGACACTCAGGGTTCATCACCAGTGTGACCCCTGTGGTTCATCACCAGTGTGACCCTCGTGGTTCATCACCAGTGTGACCCCTGTGGTTCATCACCAGTGTGACCCCTGTGGTTCATCACCAGTGTGACCCCTGTGGTTCACCACCAGTGTGACCCCTGTGGTTCATCACCAGTGTGACCCCTGTGGTTCATCACCAGTGTGACCCCTGTGGTTCACCACCAGTGTGACCCCTGTGGTTCACCACCAGTGTGACCCCTGTGGTTCATCACCAGTGTGACCCTCGGGGTTCATCACCAGTGTGACCCCTGTGGTTCATCACCAGTGTGACTCCTGTGGTTCACCACCAGTGTGACCCCTGTGGTTCATCACCAGTGTGACCCCTGTGGTTCATCACCAGTGTGACCCCTGTGGTTCATCACCAGTGTGACCCTCGGGGTTCATCACCAGTGTGACCCCTGTGGTTCATCACCAGTGTGACCCCTGTGGTTCACCACCAGTGTGACCCTCGTGGTTCATCACCAGTGTGACCCCTGTGGTTCACCACCAGTGTGACCCCTGTGGTTCATCACCAGTGTTACCCCTGTGGTTCATCACCAGTGTGACCCTCGGGTTCACCACCAGTGTGACCCTCGGGGTTCATCACCAGTGTGACCCCTGTGGTTCATCACCAGTGTGACCCTCGTGGTTCATCACCAGTGTGACCCCTGTGGTTCATCACCAGTGTGACCCCTGTGGTTCATCACCAGTGTGACCCCTGTGGTTCACCACCAGTGTGACCCCTGTGGTTCATCACCAGTGTGACCCTCGTGGTTCATCACCAGTGTGACCCCTGTGGTTCATCACCAGTGTTACCCCTGTGGTTCATCACCAGTGTGACCCCTGTGGTTCACCACCAGTGTGACCCCTGTGGTTCATCACCAGTGTGACCCTCGTGGTTCATCACCAGTGTGACCCCTGTGGTTCATCACCAGTGTTACCCCTGTGGTTCATCACCAGTGTGACCCTCGGGGTTCATCACCAGTGTGACCCTCGGGGTTCATCACCAGTGTGACCCCTGTGGTTCATCACCAGTGTGACCCTCGTGGTTTATCACCAGTGTGACCCCTGTGGTTCATCACCAGTGTGACCCCTGTGGTTCATCACCAGTGTGACCCCTGTGGTTCACCACCAGTGTGACCCTCGGGGTTCACCACCAGTGTGACCCCTGTGGTTCACCACCAGTGGTGACCCCTGTGGTTCATCACCAGTGTGACTCCTGTGGTTCACCACCAGTGTGACCCCTGTGGTTCATCACCAGTGTGACCCCTGTGGTTCACCACCAGTGTGACCCCTGTGGTTCATCATTGATGACCATTTGTCTTTGGTAGAACCGAAGTTAGGCTGTCAAGATGTTCTGACTCACCTCACAGTCATATGAGGTTACCATTGGAAGCCGCCCACCCGTGTCACTTTTGTTTCCCTACATCAATTGTTTACATTTCCTAAATTTTAGGTAGGCCTAAGTGGGCCTAGTTCACCTGTCTGACAGGTGGGCCCAGGTCGGCCTTGTTCACCTTCATCACGCTACCGTCGGGAACACCCGGTCTTCCCACAAGAAAATTTAAATGTTTTAAGTTTTCAGACTTGAATGACAGCTCTCATAATAATATGAATATGGTAACATTGAATATGTTATTGAAACAAATATCACATGAGTGGCGGACTTGGATATATATATATATATATATATATATATATATATATATATATATATATATATATATATATATATATATATATATATATATATATATATATATATATGATATATATATATATATGTCGTACCTAGTAGCCAGAACTCACTTTTTGGCCTACTATGCAAGGCCCGATTTGCCTAATAAGCCAAGTTTTCCTGAATTAATATATTTTCTCTAATTTTTTTCTTATGAAATGATAAAGCATTTCATTATGTATGAGGTCAATTTTTTTATTGGAGTTAAAATTAACGTAGATATATGACCGAACCTAACCAACCCTACCTAACCTAACCTAACCTATCTTTATAGGTTAGGTTAGGTTAGGTAGCCGAAAAAGTTAGGTTAGGTTAGGTTAGGTAGGTTAGGTAGTCGAAAAACAATTAATTCATGAAAACTTGGCCTATTAGGCAAATCGGGCCTTGCATAGTAGGCTGACAAGTGCGTTCTGGCCACTAGGTACGATATATATATATATATATATATAATATATATATATATATATATATATATATATATATATATATATATATATATATATATATATATATGCCTAATAACTCACGATCGGACTATTAAACCTAGTAAGCTAGAACTATTTTGCCTAACCATCAGAGCGTTTATGTATATTCTCAAATGTTTTTTCAAAATTAGTTCACATTTAATTTCATAATCCTATTATATTGACTTCATGAATTACTAACTTAGACCTAATTTTTACCTATATTAGTCAATATTGAGGAATAATCTGCGTATTTTGGTTACGACTGTTAGCTAAGTAAATATTGGTTAAAAAAATTGATTGTATAAAACATGTCAGTACACATGTTAAAACCTTAACAAATGTTTAGTTAAATTCTGCATGTTTGGCAACTCATGCTATTAGGTCCGACATATATATATATATATATATATATATATATATATATATATATATATAAATCAAATGGCCATTGTCATGTAGGCCTATGATCTTGAACAACAGCTTGACCCTGAGTGTTGGCGAGAAGTGATCCACCTTGTAGAGGCTCAGTGGCTCTCAAGACAGATTCACAACCAAACATAATATTCTCTCAAAGTGAAAGAATCGAGTGTGAGTTTTCCCTACCAGGATATTTCCCCAGATAATTTGTATTCCTTGGCGCCGCCTGTACCGTAACCCTCGCATTACTGTAATGTTCTCTCCTGTGTGTGTGTCTGACCTTCCCAGCGCTCTGGTGATAAGGTGGCAGCACCCCCTGCCTCCCCAACCATTTTATCCCACTTCATAATACTCCATGCAAACCCCACCTTTTAGTTCCGGCTCTTTGATAACCCTAAGGCACTACATAAATGTCATTGTATCAGTGCCTGAGTTTGGTTCGAATCCCAAATAAAATGTAATCCTTGATAACCCCCATAAAACTTCACCCAATTTTCCTGTTCTCATCAACAATTCGAGCCTCCGTGCTGTTTCAGGCTCAAACTAGAGATTTTATTACGCATTACTAAAGTTTCATTCAACATGAAACAAGACATTGCAATGTTACATCCAGTTTTACGTGCCTAGTCCTCGCCAGCCCAGGCTTGGCTCATCTGCCAGTCTTGGACATGACTGAGACGAGCGTTGCATTAAATTGTTTTCGCAGTAACTGTTTCGCCTGGAGGCGGCAGTTAGGAAGTGGAGATTGACTAACCCTAGTTGACATATCACGGATACACACTCATTCCAAAATTACGTCCCTCGATTACCGCTTAAAAGGTCAGTCATATATAAATACTGATAATTCAGATAACTCAATACTAACACAATACCTTTATATCGCTGGCGATGAGTCACAATAACGTGGCTGAAGTATGTTGACCAGACCACACACTTGAAGGTGAAGGGATGACGACGTTTCGGTCCGTCCTGGACCATTCTCAAGTCGATTGTGACAGTCGACTTGAGAATGGTCCAGGACGGACCGAAACGTCGTCGTCCCTTCACCATCCTTTATATCCCCTTCTCCACGGCTACTTGTGTATGTTGAAAGATAGAAAATCTAATGATTGACTGATGGTCCGTATTCCTATAATTTGCATATGGGTTGTGAGCCATACAATTTTTTATCTTAATCTTTTAATTTACAATAGGTATTTTGGCCCTTTCATAATACTGTTGGTTCCCTGAGAGTTATTATTTACTTGTTATCTGTGGGAGTCATACTCCTGCATTTTTCCTGTAAAGGAAGGTTGAAAGTATCCCTTTTTTTCCGTCCCGATATTACGTTGTGTGGGTGCTGCCTTCTGTCCACCAAGGCACCAGCTAGTAGCCCGTGTCCAGTTGTAGCTAAGTTATCGAAGGTAAATACAAAATCCTGTTTTGAGCATCGATGCATTTATTGGTTAAAGCGTTCCTGATGCCTGTCTTAACTCTCCACTTACTGGTTATTACTTAATTTGTGAATTTTGGTAATTTACGAACTGGGTGAATAATCAGTAGCCAAAATGCAGCAACTGCGGCTTCCAGAAAACTGTTTTACAGAGGAATTTGTCTATTTACCGCCGAGAGCCTGGCTTCCCTGTGGTAACTTGGTTGGAACAAGAATGTGTAACCATGACCGGGGTCTTCATACCATTTTCTGTATAATTATGACACATTTTCTTGATTAACATTGCTATTTAATTTGTTATTATGTACTACTTCCCACAGCTCTTACGTCATCCACACGTCATCATCAAAATACACAGCTCGTGCCCTTAGGAATCACTTACGTCGACGAGAAGAAACATCTACCTTTCTGATTCATGACCTCATCTCATACCATGTATATTCATCCTCATCACCTCATGTTTCCCATCACCTGGTCATGACGTGACGTGTTTCTCAGTGGATAGCGATGTTATGCCCGCCAGCGTTCACACGTTGGCTCCTGGTAGGATAAAACAATAAACGTTGTTTCAAAGACAATACAAAGCTTCGACCTGCTTCTAGTCTCGTCTTAATATTCACGAAATTATCCCTTATCTCAAAAATTAATTGTGTCATTGACGGAAGTGAGTCAGTTTGTATATTCGAAACTAGTAGCCTGGAACGAAATTTGTTACGAAGACATTAAATGTTCGAAAACTTTGAAACTAGCGTCGTTATCTTGCTTGGAGCCGGCGTCTCGCGTCCCGTAACGACGATGCCGTTGAGCATCTTCAAGAATAGAAATTGATAATATTAATTAATAGTTATGTGTATTTATTTGGTTATTCTGATGTAAATAATAATTATGTTCTGGTCATGTCTGTACTGTATGAAAATATACTCTTTTTGAAGAAATCTCTTAGTTTTTTATATGAACCTTCAACTGAGGGTAATGAATACATTTATGTGCCATACCATCAACAATGAATGATAAAACATGTCTTAAAATGTAACTATTCTTGCTTAATTGGTGCAAAATTTAATTACTTTTGAATGTTGCAAAATATATATATTTGCCCACTTGAATACACCAGTAGCAGAATCAAAGGTTTTATTCGTAACATCTTGTACAAATTAAATAAATTAAATGAAACTTCAGATTGTTTTCTCCCTAAGAATTTATACCCAATTTTTATTATGAAAATTGCCCAATAATTTGCAAAATTTTATTAGGTTTCTGATTTGACCTTAGCAACAACAGTGAGACATTAAAGGAACAATATGTTTCACCCAACGTAGAGGTAAAGTATTGTGTAGTAAGCCATATGACTATGCTGTATTTGGAAGGGATACGAGGACAGAAAATTAAGTCCCCCAACAAAGTAGTCCATCGGAGATCGAACGCCGACCCTGCAACAAGCCTAACATAAAGACACTGGTTTTACCTCCTAACAAAGAAGCTCAAGATTATTACACTAAATATTACAATATTACACTGAAAAGTAAACTAGGACAAAAAACTACACATTATTTATTATGCAACTTCATTGTTGATTTATATATTAAACTATGTCCTATACTATTTGTGCATAGAAATCAAACTATATTTCAATACTATTTGTGAAGAGAAATACAGCGTGCTAATGTAGGATACTGGCTGTTGTTGTTCTTTAAGATTCGCTACTTGGAACAAAAAGTTCCAAGTAGCACAGGCTATGGTGAGCCCGTAGTGGGATACTGGCATCAGTGTTAAGCAGTCAGCATACGTGCATGCAAACACCACCACTCCTTGGCTTGCTCTGAAGATTACCAACAACCCACAACTCAGGTTAGCAGGTGATACAAGTGATACAATGACAAAGGTAATGTTTCCTTCAGCGTATTGGACGACTCTGGTACGAGCAATAGACAGGATTGGATGAATGATAGCCGCTCCATCACTGTTCGTCCCTTTGCACCACTGGTTCTTCATCCCTCCTCTTGTTCGTCCCTCACTGATTATTCGTCCCTGTGCACCAATGGTTATTCATCCCTGTGTACCAATGATTATTTGTCCCTGTGCACCAATGGTTAATCGTCCCTGTGCACCAATGGTTATTCATCCCTGTGTACCAATGATTATTTGTCCCTGTGCACCAATGGTTAATCGTCCCTGTGCACCAATGGTTAATCGTCCCTGTGCACCAATGATTATTCGTCCCTGTGCACTAATGGCTGTTAAACATTGTAGATTGTGTTCTAGATGAAACATGGCGCCGGATAACCTAACCGATTCTATCAACCTTTGCGATATTCATGCAAACTTCACGTACTATTTAAGAAGGATAAAACCTAAACAATTTACTAATTTCATAAAATTTCTTGTAATAATTTAGCTACTCGTTATAGAGTAACAGTACTAAGACAAGCGTTCATCTAGCCCAAGAATTTGATTACAAACCCAATTTACTTTCAAATAACTAGCATGATACTGGCTAATAATGTCTTATTAGAGAACAACTCAACACCCTAAGCTTCATTGATGTCTCATCTCGCACTATTGCACAAACGAGTCATTGCAATTTGTCTAATCTATAAATGAATTACATGAACGTTAAGGGAAAAAGGATTATATAATGCGATAAGAAATTTATTAAATTTGTTTTGGAAACTAGCCTAGTCCATTGGCTAGGCTTTCAATTTAGCGGTGCTTTTTGGCGGCACTTTTAATTGACTATTTGCACGTGCTTTTTATAATACAAATATAATACAAATTGCTATTCAAGAAGAGACCATCAACAAAGCACTATTATAAATTATATATAAATGTATATTTTCCGCTGTAAATATGATCTTTATATTGAATATTATTGAATACAAAAATCGGGAAATATTCGAACGTCCTCAGTTGTGAGTCGTGTGCAAACCGTTTAATTTCATAAACAAGATTATAATATAAATATCCAGTACTACAGTACTCTAAAATATACAGTACTACGTCTAACTATACATGGAATTTTATTGTATAACAGTACTAATTTTTAGATGAGAATATACGTATTTTTAATTACATAATATTTGAATTTTTGAATGCGTCTCGGGGGGGGGGGGGGGGGGGAGCTGCCCTAACAAGGCGGGGCCGAGGTCGGGTCGTCAGTGCCAGGCGTGACCTTGTCAAGAGCGGAAGTGTGTCTCTCTTAGTGGCTAATTCGCGGGCTTTTTACAACGTCGCTTGCCGTGTCCTCACCTCACGCCTTCACGCCTTTTTACCAACTTTGCGTAACTATTAGTTATATATTGACAAGCTTAATGTGCAGTAGGGGGTTTAAGGCGTTATTCAAGGATGTGAAGACGGTCGGATATCTAGCAAGAATGGGTAACAGGATGCTATACCACAGCTAAGGAAGGCCAACTCATCTTCAAGAAGACGAGGGTTGGGATGTTGAACCTCTTCTTGGTTCTGCTAGAGATAATCTTGAACGGAAGTCCAGTATGGAGGAAAGTTGGACACCACAGCGAAGAAGGTAGGAAGATTGTCAGGTGTTGGGGATTGTCAGGTGTTGGGGATTGTCAGGTGTTGGGGATTGTCAGGTGTTGGGGATTGTCAGGTGTTGGGGATTGTCAGTTGTGGGGGATTGTCAGGTGTTGGGGATTGTCAGGTGACCTATATTGATAAATAGACGGCCTTCTGTTTCATGGTCGTAAGAAACAGTTTATGGTATGTTTCAAAAGGGAAAGGAAGGAAACTATCAGGGGGAAAGCGCCAGGCCATGATGACTATATAGCACTGGAAGGAGTCAGGATAAGAATTTGGGATGGGACGGAGGGAAGGAATGGCGCCCAACCACTTGGACGGTCGGGGATTGAACGCCGACCTGCATGAAGCTGAGGCCGTCGCTCTACCGTCTAGCCCAAGTAATTGGGGAAAAAGAAATGGGAGACTTAACATATAGAATGAGCAATATCTTGTCAGGCTATGGCATCAAGCCCATTGTCTATCTCTCAATAGGTGGAAACGATATTTGACAAGGTATGAGTGAGGAGTTGGACAAATAAGAACAAATCCACAAGGGCCGTGACGAGGATTCGAACCTGCGTCCGGGAGCATCCCAGACACTGCCTTAATCGACTGAGCTACGACAGGGTTACAAGAGTTGAAACCGAAGTTCTACTGAACTTACTGGATCCCGCAGCCTCTCCGAGATCCAGTAAGTTCAGTAGAACTTCGATTTCAACTCTTTTTAACCCTGTCGTAGCTCAGTCGATTAAGGCAGTGTCTGGGATGCTCCCGGACGCAGGTTCGAATCCTCGTAATCGGCCCTTGTGGATTTGTTCCTTTTAATTATCACGTTAGTGTGATTTCTGTGTGTATTAGACAAATAAAAGGTAGCGCCAGATATGATTAGGAATGAGGGAGGGGTCTTAGATGTCAAGAGCCAGATGTGTAAATATATGACTCAAAAAGTTATAATAACTGAGGTTGATAGGCTTGAACACCATTCAGGCGAGGGGCGTGGGTTCATCTCTGAAGGTAGAGGGGTTGGTAACTTTTGCAGACTTAGAAGAAATATTTGGCTAGTAGTATGGGTGTTAATAACGAGGAAAAGACGACTGGAAAGGAGAAATATGTGGTTAAAAAATCAAAATTTCACTCAAGTAAACGCAGTACAAAGAAATTATTACATTAAGACAGAACAGAAAAGATGTATACAGGTACTCTATACTAACTGTTAAGTGAAGAACAAGATGGATGACCTCAGCGAACAGGTGTGTACTGAAATTCAATTCAATTCAATTCTTTCTTTATTATGCACCCCATACCCATCCGAGGGCGGTGGTGTAAAGAATTACACAGGCACATAATCAGTTCAGGAACTGAATCCTCTAGTTCGTTTAGCTAAGCAAATAACATTTTGACGCTAGTTACACAATTATTAATGTTATATATACATGTACACATACTCATACATACATGTACATATATATAATATACATATATACATACACATACATATTTAATCACCTACACAAATACACACATCAATAATCTTTTGTATCACAAGTGATTCAACAAGAAGCTCACAACAGTTACTATACAAGACACTTACATCTATAGGGGGTCACACAGTTACTAGTCTTGCTGCACACCCACAC
>WNGS01167372.1:10924607-10936200 GCA_020271785.1 Procambarus virginalis | reverse complement strand
GGGAATGGTATGGGTTTGGGTAGTGGAAGTGGGGATGGCTGGAGAGGGGGAGAGCGACTTTGTAGTGTGAGTGGACTATGGCAGACCTAGAAAGTGCCTTACAAGCTTCTTTGACAGTTCGGCATCTTTGTGGTATTCAGCGTATCAAGACTGGGAGGAGGGATCCAGCGAGCGGCGGTACCAGAGCACGAGGAGCCTCCACATGCAGGACAAAATACATGCGAGGCTCTTGAATCAAGTTATCAAACCAGACGTCTAGATAGATAACATACAGGCAGACAGAGGCTTCTAGGAATAGGTTGTGATATGCAGGGGCAGTCATCCTCGCAATAAGATTTACAGGTTCGTAAGTGCTTGCGTAACTAATTCGTGAATATGGCCCCAGTGTCGTAAGGTGCAGTCATCCTCGCCATCCTTCACAAAATGGACCTGCCAGAATTCTTGAAGGAAGCGAAGGAGGTCCCTAAGATTAAAAAAAGGGGGATAGACAGTAGGCCCCTATACTACAGACCAGCGTCACTGACATATGCCATGACATATGCCATGTAAAGTGGCGGCAAAAGTAATCAGGGTGAGAATAGCGGAGCACCTGGAGAGGTGCCAGCCTGGAGACCTGGACCACCTGGAGACTTTGTAAAGCCAGCATTAATTTAGAAGAGGAAAGTTATGTCTGAGAAACTTGATTGAGTTCTATGACAAAGTTTCCCAAATTCGCCAGGAAAATGAAGACTGGGGTTTTTATACCGTTCCACACGACTGGCCGTATTTCTGTATCCGTGTCTGGCTCTGCTGCCCTTCCCCCCAGGAGCCAGATTCACGAAGCAGTTACGCAAGCACTTACGAACGTGTACATCTCCTCAATCTTTGACGGCTTTGGTTACATTTATTAAACAGTTTACAAGCATGAAAACTTCCCAATCAACTGTTGTTATTGTTATAAACAGCCTCCAGGTGCTTCGGAGCTCTTAACTGTTTCATAATTGTAAACAAAGCCGCCAGAGATTGAGAAAAGATGTACAGGTTCGTAAGTGGTGGCGTAACTGCTTCGTGAATCTGGCTCCAACGTCCGAACACGTTTTTCAACATTGCCTCTCCTCCTGCTCCTCCTCCTCCAAGTTTGCAAGAGAGACACATCTCAGGAATCTGTACACCAGTAGATTAACGATTGAGAGGCGGAACCAGAGAGCCAGAGCTCAACCCCCGCAAGCACAACTAGGTGAGTACAGCTCCCCCCCCCGCGTCAACAAAAGCCTCTCGGCAATAAAGTCTGAGCAACCCGAAGCCATCTACTGGAGAAAGTTGACTATAGTTGCCTGCGCTAGGCACATATTGCCATGCTGGGAGAGGAAGGTGTGGTGGTGAGTGATTGTGGTGGTGAGTGAGTCAGTGATTGTGGTGGTGAGTGATTGTGTTGATAGTGATGGTGATGATGGTGACATCTTGGTGATGCTTTACACCTAGTAGTCACTCCGGGCAGGGCAGACCAAGCTCCTGGGGCCAGATTCACGAAAGCAGTTACGCAAGCACTTTCGAACGTGTACATCTTTTCTCAATATTTGGCGGCTTTGTTTACAATTATTAAACAGTTAATGAGCTCCGAAGCACCAGGAGGCTGTTTATAACAATAACAACAGTTGATTGGCAAGTTTTCGTGCTTGCAAATTGATTAATAAATGTAAACAAAGCCGTCAAAGATTGAGGAAAGATGTACACGTTCGTAAATACTTCCGTAACTGCTTCGTGAATCTGGTCCCTGGTACCCCGTCCAGTAGCCTTGTTGTAGCAGTAGCGATATTCACTACGGCGAGAGATATATATACTTTATTTAAAGAGATATTTACTTAATTTACTTTACTATTTGTGCCGCTACTGGAGGCGGTGATAGTGAAGGCTGATGGTGATGGTAAGAGTGGTTTAATGAGGTTGTGATGGGGTATTAGTGATCATAATCGTTACGATTGATTGATTGATACAGATTAAGCTACCCAAGAGGTTGCACGGGCATGAATAGCCCGTAAAATGGTTACGGTGGTGGTGAGGGTAGTAAAGACAGCAGCAGTAGTGGCCATTGGGTCACCATTTGGTCACCATTTGGTCCGGGAGACATCTCCCGTCACGCAGGGTGCAGTTGCGCCTCCACAGATCTCCAGTATCATCTTTTGATACTGGTAATGGCTCAAAAGGGCCACCACTTACGGGCTATTCATGCCCGTGCCACCTCTTGGGTGGCTTAATCTTCATCAATCATCAATCATGGCCATTGTCTTGAGGTGAGCCAAGAATCACCTGTACATTTAGTGTTAGTAAGTACTTGTAAGAAATAGTAATAACACAGTTTTGGCGGTAATTAAACTGTACTCACCTAGTTGTGATTGCGGGGGTTGAGCTTCGCCTCTTTGATCCCGCCTCTCAACTGTCAATCAACTGGTGTACAGATTCCTGAGTCTACTGGGCTCTATCATATCTACATTTGAAACTGTATATGGAGTCAGCCTCCACCACATCACTGCCTAATGCATTCCATCTGTTAACTACTCTGACACTGAAAAAGTTCTTTCTAACGTCCCTGTGGCTCATTTGGGTACTCAGTTTCCACCTGTGTCCCCTTGTTCGCGTACCACCAGTGTTAAACAGTATATTCTTATCTATCCTGCCAATTCCCCTGAGGATTTTGTAGGTAGTGATCTTTTGTGTGTGTGTGTGTGTGTGAGCGACCTTCAATAATCTTTAATACAACAATAGCTTGAAAACAGAAAATGTAGTACGTAGGCCTATTTCTATAAGAACAACATGCAGAAGACACTTAGCTAGAGATGAGTGCCACTTACAAGTCTCCACACAGACTAATATACGATATTGGAACACGAAGAAGGTATAAAGAAACCATCCTACAACATGAGTTTAACTAAAGGAAGTTCTTCCTGCAACTGGCTGTTATGCTGGTTACATCTGTCTAGTGACAGTAAACGTTTGAAAGTGAGGGTGTACCTGTCAACCCGGAGACAGAGAGTCAGTATGAAACGGAAGAAGTTCAATCCCCGACCGTCCAAGGGGTTGGGCACCATTCCTTTCCCCGTCCCATCCCAGAACCCTATCCCGGCCCCTTCCCAGTGATATATAGACGTAATGGCTTGGCGCTTTTCATTGATAATCACCTCGCCTCTCCCATGAATATATTACTGACTGTAACATAGGAAGTATACTCCAACATGTCGATATTCGAGGATGGTACTATAAGGGGCCTGTATGAAGTATCTGAAAGATGGCTACTCGACTTGAACCCTGTAAATGTAAGGTGATGAGAATGTGCAGACCGAAAGCTCCTGAAATTGATAAAGGCAAAAGGGTTTAACAGTAGACATAATAAACATGACTCCAGAAATGCGTACCAACAAGATCCCATCAACGAAGGCACAACTGCCATCCTCGTAGCTCTGAGACATTTTGACAAGGAAATCAGGTTGCTAAACACTACCCATGGGGGTCCCAGCACTCAGCCCCCCATACTAAACACTACCCATGGGGGTCCCAGCACTCAGCCCCCATACTAAACACTACCCCTGGGGGTCCCAGCACTCAGCCCCCCATACTAAACACTACCCATGGGGGGTCCCAGCACTCAGCCCCCCATACTAAACACTACCCATGGGGGGTCCCAGCACTCAGCCCCCCATACTAAACACTACCCATGGGGGGTCCCAGCACTCAGCCCCCCATACTAAACACTACCCCTGGGGGTCCCAGCACTCAGCCCCCCATACTAAACACTACCCCTGGGGGTCCCAGCATACAAGAACTCAAAAGAATGCTTCCAGAATTTAGAGAACTTCCACCACCATCCACGGGATCGGTATCGGGTGTATAATAAATGACTAACTGTAGTAGGAGGAAAAGTATAATAGCTGGATCTTACCACATAAGAGACGGGCTGTGACTGGCGGCGGCGGTTGGCGGCGGCGATTGACGGCGGCGGCTGGCGGCAGCGGCGGCGATTGACTGCGGCGGCTGGCGACAGCGACAACGACGACGACAACCAAGCGAAAGAGGGAAAACATTCAAGAGAACCCGGCAACAGCGGGTGTCCAGTAACTGTGCAACTCCCTTTACTTCCGTGTTGTTCCTTGTGCGTTCTTTCCCGTGTTCCCTCTCCTTCCTTCTCTTGGTGCTCGGCCTTACCCCAGCCAGCGAGCGCTCCCTGACCACGTGGCCCGCACAGCGATAAGACTTATCAGGGCTCCATCACACTGACAAGTGACAGAGCAATTACTGAGTGTAGGGACTGTGCGACAACGGCGGTAACTCATCCATCACTGTAGCTTCCCTCGAGGGGAAGTGAGGGGATGTGTGGGGTGTAGGGAGGTGTGGGGTGAGGGGAAGCGTGGGGTTAGCAGTGAGGGAGGTGTGGGGTGAGGGGAAGCGTGGGGTGAACAGTGAGGGAGGTGTGGGGTGTGGGGTGAACAGTGAGGGAGGTGTGGGGTGTAGGGGAAGCGTGGGGTGAACAGTGAGGGAGGTGTGGGGTGTGGGGTGAACAGTGAGGGAGGTGTGGGGTGTGGGGTGAACAGTGAGGGAGGTGTGGGGTGAGGGGAAGCGTGGGGTGAACAGTGAGGGAGGTGTGGGGTGTAGGGAAGCGTGGGGTGAACAGTGAGGGAGGTGTGGGGTGTGGGGTGAACAGTGAGGGAGGTGTGGGGTGTAGGGGAAGCGTGGGGTGAACAGTGAGGGAGGTGTGGGGTGTGGGGTGAACAGTGAGGGAGGTGTGGGGTGAGGGGAAGCGTGGGGTGAACAGTGAGGGAGGTGTGGGGTGTAGGGGAAGCGTGGGGTGAACAGTGAGGGAGGTGTGGGGTGAGGGCAAGTGTGGGGTGAACAGTGAGGGAGGTGTGGGGTGTAGGGGAATATGGAGTGATCAGATGCCGGAGTTTTCCAGAAACCGCAAATGTCATGGTGATCGAGATATTGAAATTGAAATATGTTTATTAAGGTATAAATACACAAAAAGGAATGAGGTAGCTCAAGCTATTCTCACCCCGTTCAGTACAACGTGTTCATACATATATACAGTCAGGCATCACAAACAATAAGTATACTACCGAACATTCTGAGTGATAAACATATACATTTCATCCTGGTGAGGTATAGTAGTGGTCGGGAGAGTGAGGGACACATGAGGTGTGAGGGTGTGAGTAGGTGTCATGAGTTCGTCCTGAACCAATCACAATCGACGTGAGAATGGTCCAGGACGGACCGAAACGTCGTCGTCCCTTCACCTTCTAGTGTGTGGTCTGGTCAACATATTGGGTAGTGTCAGTGTACTAGGAACACGGTAGCCTCAATGTTTACATTTTGCGATCTCCTCCCCCTCCCTCTGACCCTCCCCCCCCCTCCCCACAGGGGACGTGATGGACAGTCACTCCGCTGAAGGTTGACGAACACAACTCACTTCTCAGTGAGTTGTAGGAGGCGTTTAGTTAGTTTAGTTCATTTATTATGCACCCCATACCCATCTTGTGGGCGGTAGTGGAAAGGGTTACAGAGGCACATAATGGGCTCAGGGACTGAACCCCACAATTCATTTAGCTAAGCAAGTTACAATCTTGATGAGCTAGTTACAAAATTCAGTATAAGTCGTCACATCAACAATGGGTTCGAGATCGACCTCAAGTACAGTTTGTAAATTAAGCAACTGACAGGTGGAGAGCTAGTGTCACAATTGATATGTTTGTAGTAACTCATTAGTGCTACAGCCAAGAGTTTCTTAGGTACAAGACTTGACAATTCGCAAGTGGTGTAACGCCGTGAGGCTTCACAGCTACCAGTCTTTACACTGCACACGCAGAATTTGTCGATCTAGCAGCTGTAAAACCAGCTGATGTGAGCTTAACGTTCCTCACCCCACCACCGGCCACTCATTCCTTCTATCTTGAAATGGGTGTTGGCGTGCAAGATTGCCGTGAAATATCGTAAATGTCGAGGATTGCACTATCTCCTCCGTGTCTTATAAACAAGTATAAAAGAGTATGCGCTGAGTATAGTTCAATTTAGTGCTCTTATGTGCAGGAAGGAGTATATCGGGTCCCAAGCCGGCGTCTTGTCAGAGATCTGGAAGCAACACAAGTAAACCGCTTGTTATCAATCTGGGTAATTTCAGAGACTTTCATGTTAAATCACGAACGGTTACTGTGGGAGGTGGCGGCTGGCGGTGTTAAATGAGCCAATTTGCGTGTTTGGAATAGTTGCTGTGATGGGAGTGATACTGCGTGTTTTTGTCATGTTTGGAATAGTTGATGTGGGGGGGGGAGGGGTGTTTTTGTTGCTGGTGGCTCCGTGCTTCTCTTTATTACCGCGCAAGCTGAAGCAATCACTGTTCTCGTTTTATTACTTGTGTAATTTATTTTTGTCATGTGTGTGTAAAGCGCTGTCATTCAGGGCAACTTGACTACCGCAGTATAACGAATCTTGAGACATTATGGTGTCCTTGTGCACGCTACCTCACGCTACTCTGTCACACACAGAGCACGCTGCCTCACGCTGCTGTGTGTGTGTCACAGAGAGCACGCTGCCTCACGCTGCTGTGTGTGTCACAGAGAGCACGCTGCCTCACGCTACTGTGTCACACACAGAGCACAGCACTTTGAGCACAGTGTATGCTGGCCCAGCAGCAGGCATCAGCAAGTGATAACACAGCTGGCAGCAGGCATCAGCAAGTGATAACACAGCTGGCAGCAGGCATCAGCAGGTGATAACACAGCTGGCAGCAGGCATCAGCAAATGATAACACAGCTGGCAGCAGGCATCAGCAAATGATAACACAGCTGGCAGCAGGCATCAGCAGGTGATAACACAGCTGGCAGCAGGCATCAACAGGTGATAACACAGCTGGCAGCAGGCATCAGCAAGTGATAACACAGCTGGCAGCAGGCATCAGCAGGTGATAACACAGCTGGCAGCAGGCATCAACAGGTGATAACACAGCTGGCAGCAGGCATCAGCAAGTGATAACACAGCTGGCAGCAGGCATCAGCAGGTGATAACACAACTGACAGCAGGCATCAGCAGGTGATAACACAGCTGGCAGCAGGCATCAGCAGGTGATAACACAACTGACAGCAGGCATCAGCAGGTGATAACACAGCTGGCAGCAGGCATCAGCAGGTGATAACACAGCTGGCAGCAGGCATCAGCAAGTGATAACACAGCTGGCATCAGCAAGTGATAACACAGTTAACAGTATATTCTTAACTGCCAATAATAATTCCTTCAAGATTAGGAATTATTATTCCTTCAGCTCTCCTTAAGGAGCTGCCTCGCAGGAGTCAGTGGGGCTTCTGCTGTTAACTTTTGATTGTGTTCAGCTGCGACCTCCATCCTTGCTAGCATGGAGGGAGGGAGGGAGGGAGGGTTTGGACAGGAGCTTATGAGAGGAGGGAGACGGATTTGTAGGAGGAAGGGAATGAAGGAAATCGTGAGGGAGGAAGGGTCGAGAGGGTAAAGGAAGGAGGAGGAGGAAGGAGGGAGCTGTGCGATACAACAATTATGTTCAGTGCTCTGTTAGAGAGCTCGCTAATTTTAAGTATGGCGTAAACAGAGCCGCTTATTGAACAAGGTGGGGGAGGTGTTGCTGTGCAGCCAATGCACCATTGCACGCCCCTCGCCGGAAATGAGAGGGCGGGGGAAGAAGATGAAAGGGGGGAAGATAGAGCCATACTTCTATATGACTATCGCTGTGTTCGCCTATATGGGGCAAAGAGAGGGCCACGTATACCCTGTGCAACCCATCCTCCGAATTGACAGTACGTTTTAATACTAAGTGTAATAAGTACATTTTCTGACTGTCATACATAGTGCAAATTTGCACTTGCCGCGTTAGTATTTCCCCAACTTTGATTACTTTGATTTGATTGGTAGTGGCCCAGCTGTAAGGTCATTGATACTGGGGGTTGACGGTAGTTTAAAAGCTCCGCTGTCATCCAGAGTGTGTTTCCAGAGGTCTGTTGTGGTTGTCAGGTGGTTGTGAGGTTGTGAATGTCAGTTATAGTAGTTGTTAGTAGTTGTGCGTTGCCTGGTTTGGAGGTCTGGTGATTGATGTCAGCTGTGAATGTCACCTTTATTTAGCCTCCTGTTCGGAACAGTTTCGTAGCCTTTCTGGTAGTCCAGGAAGATGGCAGCCCATCCTTCCTTTCCTGCATGATCATTGACATCTTATTGACATCGAGCTTCCGCTCTGGGGCTCAATCTATCCTGTTGTCGGTTGCTTAATGGNTTCTTGTAATATGTCTTACGTGTGAGTGAAACTGGAGTCTTTTAAAATTAATATTAAAGAAGGTAAAATAGGTAAGTCAACAAAACCCATTTAATCTCCATAGCGACATGGTTGGCTTCCTCCAGATGATATCATCAATGCAAACCAAATACTGGACCTAACTCGTGGTGTTTACAAACGTTCCATCTAACGTTTATGGTTACGGGTGAGAGGGTGACATTTGGGTGGTTATGGTGGACAGCCTGTAGGGAGCAGAAGACGATGGTAATGTGGTTCTTGGTAGGCCTATGTGTATTCTGCTACTGTGTAGATAGGCTTAGAGTAGCAGCCAGAATACACACACACAGGCGAGACTGGTCCGTGAACCTGATATTAATAAATGGCTAATATCAAACATAATGACTAATAACAAATATATAATGATGATATTTAATGATGATACTAGAAAAACACTGGTAAAACACAGGTAATATACTGGTAAAACACTGGTAATATACTGGTAAACACTGGTAATATACTGGTAAAACGCTGGTAATATACTGGTAAAACACTGGTAATATACTGGTAATACACTGGTAATATACTGGTAAAACACTGGTAATATACTGGTAAAACACTGGTAATATACTGGTAAAACACTGGTAATATACTGGTAAAACACTGGTAATATACTGGTAAAACACAGGTAATATACAGGTAAAACACTGGTAAAACACAGGTAATATACTGGTAAAACACTGGTAATATACTGTACTGGTAAACACTGGTAATATACTGGTAAAACACTGGTAGTATACTGGTAATATACTGGTAAAAACACAGGTAATATACTGGTAAAACACTGGTAATATACTGGTAAAACACTGGTAAATCACTGGTAATATACTGATAATATACTGGTAAAACACTGGTAATATACTGGTAAACACTGGTAATATACTGGTAAAACACTGGTAAAACACTGGTAATATACTGGTAATATACTGGTAAAACACTGGTAATATACTGGTAAAACACTGGTAATATACTGGTAAAACACAGGTAATATACTGGTAAAACACAGGTAATATACTGTTAAAACACTGGTAATATATTCCGTGACTTGGATTAACGTGAGATTACATATTCAAACAATTATAGTATGGGATCTGAAATGAAAAGTGTGCAAAACATACTTCATAAGATTAAAACAAATTTTGTTAGTACATATTGAGTTAAGATTTATAATGTAGTTGCATTAAGTAGAAGAAATGTAATTGTTATGTGTTCAGGTTTATTACTGGAGTACAGGACCTTTATTAGTGTTCTCTTTACACCCCTTTTTTTTTATTTTGCTGCTGCTTATTCTTTTTCTTATTTTTCTTCTTCTTCGTCTTCTTGTATTATTATTATATTTCATTAAGTTCTTATGACCGTAAATTTTCCCCAAATGAAACAAATGGAATACTTGTTATTCAAACTTCGCAAAGTTGTAAAATTACTTTTATAGGAAAAACTCTGGGCAATAAACAGGCAAAACGGAGGAAGAAAAAGCAGGAGGAGGAGGGTGAGGCGAGCAAGAAGCCCGTGTGCACCTCTAGTCAATCGTAAAGTGAGACACTCGTGAATATCTCACATAAAACCCACAAGTATTTCCGAACATGACGGAAAGGTTCGAACGTTCCTGAGTCCCTCAACTCCGAACACGATCGTCTCAACATTTCAGCCGATGAAATATTTGCTCAGGTTTTATGCTAAGGATCTAAAAGCATTTGTCTCCCAGAGGTGTATGCAAATTTTGCATATTGCAACCTATGCTCGCAAGGCCCACATTGGTGGCTGGAAGGATTACACACTCAGCCAAGAGAGTTATCTGAGCTGGCTTGAAAATCTTGACTGAAAAGTAGCAGTAAATAGGTACCTGGGAGGTAGACAGCTGCCACGGGCTGCTTCCTGGGGATGTGTAACAAAAAGGAGGCCTGGTCGAGGACCGGGCCGCGGGGACGCTTATCCCGAAATCATCTCAAGATAACCTCAAGAAGATAGCGTCCATAACTGTGTTGACAAGTGTCATATTAATGTCGAAGAAGATTTTGAAGCACACAAGAAAACTAATGATTTTTTTACAGTAACTACCTAGTGGGAGCAGTAGTCAAGATAATGCCGAGTCAACGTCGTTTCAACGTTCATTTAACGTTAATAACGTCGATTCAACGTCAAACCAACGGCACTTTGCTATTACTTCTAACGCATCAGGAATAATGGGTTAGTTGTTGTTAGGGTAGTAGTTTGCTGGTGATTTGAAGTCCAACTCTGTATAACGGATGTTATTACTGCGAGGCAATGGGGGGAGGGGGGACTGGTAGAGAAATGTCACACTACCATCAGCACCACTACCACCACCATCACCACTGTTACCACCATTACCACTATTACCACAAGCACCACCAACACCACTGCCTCCACCAACACCACTACAACGGACAGTATCACCACCACCAACACTACGAGCACTACCACAACCATTATTGCCACCACCAACTGCCACTACCATCACCATCAGAACTACCACAAACTACCACTACCATCCACCATCAGGTGGCTATGTGTTCCAATGTTGTCATCACTGGTGTGTTAGGTGCCTTACGAAGTTGAAACAAAAGGATTAACTTTGTTTTGCTGACAAAATACCAATGCACGTGTTTATCGCGGAAAAAAAGGAGCATCAGAGATTAAATAAACATTCGAGTCGTACAGGTATAAAGATTGTGTTTATTTCTCGTTATGAACACTACACAAACACCAGTTCGTGGAGGAGGGGGGGGGGGGGGGGTTTCGGGCAAGCGAGTTCTGGATGGGCACTTGTGAGAGAGGGTGCCCGAGCATGGGGTCATCAGAAGAAAGAAGGAGGAGGACGATCACCAGCTGTAAACGAAACAAGTGATAAGGCTTTGGAGAGTATTTGCACAAGCCCCAGTGTCTCGCTCCAGCCTGACCAGAGGAGCATGGCGACGTCCAGCTGGGAGACGGCGCCTCTTTATAGCTTTTTAGCTCTTCCAGACGCGCTAAACGGTCCTTAACGACGCGACATGACCTCGTAATGGGTGGACGCGACCTGCCCGCGTCGCAGCGGGGCCATCAGGAACCCCTCGCCGCCCATCCTCAATGATTACTCTTGCAAATGACGGCTGGGGAAGGAAGGGTAAGCTCTTATCCCACACTCAGATGGGCAGAGTTTCTTTCGCCCTGATGGCCCTTGTTACCTAGCAGTAAATAGGTACCTGGGAGTTAGACAGCTGTTACGGGCTGCTTCCTGTGTACTCACCTAATTGTGCTTGCGGGGGTTGAGCTTTGGCTCTT
>WNGS01167372.1:10909919-10920815 GCA_020271785.1 Procambarus virginalis | reverse complement strand
GGGGTACGCCGCCCCCTCCCACACTGGGGTACAGCGCCTCCCTCCCACACTGGGGGTACACCGCCCCCTCCCACACTGGGGTACACCGCCCCCTTCCACACTGGGGTACACCGCCCCCTCCCACACTGGGGTACAGCGCCCCCTCCCACACTGGGGACAGCCCCCCTCCCACACTGGGGTACGCCGCCCCCTCCCACACGGGGTACAGCGCCCCCTCCCACACTGGGGTACAGCGCCCCCTCCCACACTGGGGTACACCGCCCCCTCCCACACTGGGTACACCGCCCCTTCCCACACTGGGGTACAGCCGCCCCCTCCCACACTGGGGTACACCGCCCCCTCCCACACTGGGGTACACCGCCCCCTTCCCACACTGGGGTACACCGCCCCCTCCCAACACTGGGACACCGACCCTCCACATGGGTACCCGCCCCCTCCCCACACTGGGGTACACCGCCCCCTCCCACACTGGGGTACAGCGCCCCCTCCCACACTGGGGTACACCGCCCCCTCCCACACCTGGGGTACACCTCCCCCCCCTACACCGGGGTACACCGCCCCCTCCCACACTGGGGTACACCGCCCCCCCACACCGGGGTACATGCCCCCTCCCCTCCTACACGGGGTACACGCCCCCCCACCCTACCCGCCTCCCCTCTACACCGGGGTACACCGCCCCCTCCCCCCATAACTGTTTACCAGTGGTGCCTTTACTCTTGAGTTGTCACAACGTACAAAATACAGAGTGCTAACCTAACCAGAGACGCACGCCCCCATGCCACCCACCTTACCTTAGTTTCCGATGCAGAGAAAATGGATATTTGTGAGCCGCAACTCATAATACATTGTAATTTGTACGTTGGGGGACCGTAAGGTACAAGATGACGCGCAATTGAGGGTTGCACACCTGCTGTTGTGTGGTGATACACTTACTGCATTATGTATTGAATACACTATTGTATTGCAATGTTCGTACCAACAGTGTCAGTGCAATTTGCTTTATTATTTTCACATGTATCGCCACGTCCAGGTATGTCTCGCCTGCCTCATCCCCCCCACTCACCCCCACCCTCACCCACCCCTCACCCACCCCGCCCCCACCCCCACCTCTACCTCCACTCCCCACAGGCACCACCCCATCTCTCGTGATGGAAAATTTTTGCGAGTGTAATTGAAATTGGTTATTGGGGTGACGCTCGTGTTTGGGGGCATGGAAAGGGTATGCCTCCCTCCTCCCCTCCACAGGCAGGGCACAGCTCCCCATCTTCCCCTCCCACATAGGGCAAGCCCCACTCCCCCATGAGGCAAGCCTCCCCATCTCCCCCTCCCACTGGCAGGGCAAGCCCCCTTCCTCCCCCCGTCTCCCCACTGCAGGGCAGCCTCCCCCTCCCCACGGGCAGGGCAAGCCTCCCCCATCTCCCCCTCCACATGGGCAGGGCAATCCTTCCCCATCTCCCCCTCCCACGGGCAAGGCAAGCCTCCCCATCTCCCCCTCCCACGGGCAAGGCAAGCCTCCCCCATCTCCCCGCCCAGCGGGCAAGGCAAGCCCCCACTCCCTCCCCCCGGGCAAGGCAAGCCTCCCATCTCCCTCTCCCACGGGCAAGGCAAGCCTTCCCCATCTCCCCCTCCCGGGCAAGGCAAGGCCTCCCACTCCCTCCCACGGCAAGCAGCCTCCCCATCTCCCACTCCCACGGGCAGGCAAGCCTCCCCATATCTCCCTCTCCCACGGCAGGCAACCCCCCATCTCCCCCTCCACGGCAAGCAGCCTCCCCTATCCTCACCTCTCCCACGGGCAGGGCAAGCCTCCCCATCTCCCCTCCCACGGCAAGCAAGCCTCCCCATCTTCCCCTCCCACGGGCAAGGCAAGCCTCCCCATCTCCCCCTCCCCACGGCAGGCAAGCCTCCCCATCTCCCCTCCCACGGCAAGGCAAGCCTCCCCATCTCCCCCTCCCACGGAAGGGCAAGCCTCCCCATCTCCCCATCCCACTGAGCAGGGCAAGCCTCCCCATCTCCCCCCTCCCACTGGCAGGGCAAGCCTCCCCATCTCCCCCTCTCACGGAGGGCAAGCCTCCCCATCTCCCCCTCCCACTGGCAGGGCAAGCTCCCAGCATCTCCACCCCCCACTGCAAGGCAAGTCCCCATCTCCCCCTACTAACGGAGCAAGGCAAGCCTCCCCATCTCCCCTCCCACCTGGAGGGCAAGCCTCCCCATCTCCCCCTCCCACTCAGGGCAAGCCTCCCCATCTCCCCCTCCCACGGGCAGGCAAGCCTCCCCATCTCCCCCTCCCCACTGGGCAGGGCAAGCCTTCCCCATCTTCCCCTCCCACGGGCAGGGCATAAGCCTCTCCATCTCCCCCTCCCACCGGGCAAGGCAAGCCTCCCCATCTCACCCTCCCCGGCGAGGCAAGGCCTCCCCACCCCCCTCCAACTGGCAAGGGCAAGCCTCCCATCTCCCCCTCCACGGGAAAGGCCAGCCTCCCCATCTCCCTCCCACGGCAGGCAGCACTCCTCATCTCCCCCCCCGGGCAGGGCAAGCCTCCCTCTCCCCCTCCCACGAGGGCAAGCCTCCCCATCTCCCCCTCCCACGGGCGGCAAGCCTCCCCACTCCCCCCTCCCACATGGCAGGCAAAGCCTCCCCACTTGGTCCTTTGGCTTTGGTGTGTGTGTGTGTGAAAAGTTAGTAGTTAGTAACAGTTGATTGATTGACAGTTGAGAGGCGGGCCGAAAGAGCAGAGCTCAACCCCCGCAACATAACTAGGTGAATAC
Source organism: Procambarus virginalis (assembly GCA_020271785.1). Taxonomy (NCBI): domain Eukaryota; kingdom Metazoa; phylum Arthropoda; class Malacostraca; order Decapoda; family Cambaridae; genus Procambarus; species Procambarus virginalis. Next base: position 10,918,050 of record WNGS01167372.1, on the reverse strand, counting down.
AAGCCACGAAGGGCAGCTTTTTCATACTAATATTCTTATATTTAAGAGGAATGATCTTCCTCTTATCCTTGTCAATAGTTTTATCTATTTCGTCTGGTCGTAACACTTGGTGTAAATTCCTTACATAAATTTCACATTTACGCAAGTGTGGGTTTGCATTCATATTTGTCATATTATTAAATTTATCCAGATAATCTGTAGGAGCCGTTTAAGGATTCGAACCTATGCGGTGGATAGTCCCACCGGTCAAAGTGTGCCACGCACACTCCCCAGACAACCTGGCCACGACATGGTCAAAAGAATTGCAACCTGTAATTCTACTGAACACACGAAAAGTTTTCGGAGGCTTCCACTGAAGCCAGACCAGGATTTTTACACAATCCCCCCCCCCCCCAGTGCACTCTGGCTCTGTCATCTAGGAATGTTTCTACCTCTGATACTCCTCTTTCGCTACACACTAACGTGACTGCATCAATGAGAAAATCCGTAGGGGCAGTGATGACGATTCGAACCTATGAGTTGGGTGTTCCCAAGCACACGTCTGCGCGTGGAATTATATATTTTTTATAATTTATTCTTGTGGAAAAATAAAGCTTTCCATTATATTATATATGTTTTTTGTTTTTAATATGAGCTACAACTAAGGTAGAAATATTACCAAACCTAACCTATCCTAACCTAAGGTAACTAAGTCAGTAATTCATATTCTTAATATCATATAATAATATTAATTCAAAACAGTTTGATTTTTTTAAATAACGAAAATCGCTAGGCTTGTTAGGCAAATCGGGTCTTGCATACTAGACCAAGTATTGCGTTCTGGCTATTAAGTACGAAATGTGTATATATTTAAATATATACACACATTATATATATATATATAATATATATATATATAATGTATATATATATATATATGCAAACAAGCCAGAATGGTCCCCAGGACTAGATACAACTGAAAACTCACACCCCAGAAGTGACTCGAACCCATACTCCCAGGAGCAAAGCAACTGGTAACTACAGGGCGCCTTAATCCGCTTGACCATCACGACCGGACATAAGGAAGTGATAGCCTGAGCTATATTATGTCTATATTATATTCCTATGTCCGGTCGTGATGGTCAAGCGGATTAAGGCGCCCTGTAGTTACCAGTTGCTTTGCTCCTGGGAGTATGGGTTCGAGTCACTTCTGGGTGTGAGTTTTCAGTTATATAATATATATATATATATATATATATATATATATATATAATGTACTGTATATATATATTATATATATTATATATCTATATATATATATTATATATATATATATATATATATATATATATATACATATATATATATATATATATATATATATATATATATATATATATATATATATATATATATATCTATATATAATGCGTGTGTGTGTGTATGTATCTATACAAACTAGATAGAGTATCTTGCAGCACCTAGGTCACCATTGCACACCCCTCGCCCGTCTCCTTCTACACCCCAGCAACCTCTCAACACACCCACCCCATCCCCTTCCCTCTCTCTCCCATCATTCTAACCACTTTTCCCACACACTATCTCCATCACTGGTTACCCCCTACAACGCAATCTTTATTATTATTATTATTATCACATTTAGGTACATCTGCATAACCTGTTTTTTTTTATTAATCCATTAGGTACATCTGCATTAGTGCAGCTACCCTAGACTATATGAAGTGGAGTACAGTGTGTCAAAAAAAAAGCTAACTAGTTGATGCTAGAAAATCCCCATCACACAGGATGGTTAGTCATACAGAGGCACGTGATAAGCAGTCTGCACTGGCAGATTCCGGATGCATTTTGAGGATATCATCAACACAAGATTGAATAAGGTAGCAGTGGTAATAAAGGTCACCATCTCGCAGGATGGTTAGTCATACAGGGCCATATGTTTAGTAGCCTGCACTGGCAAATTTTGGGTACACTGTGAGGATATCTTCAAGAATACGAGAGTGAATAAAGTAATTGCAAAGCTCCAGGTACCTCATGCCAACTGGTCTGAAAGGTCTAATAACTGGGCATTCAGTGATGTAGTGCGGGAGATCGTGCCGTAGTTCCTGCTCACAGAGTTTGCAACTGGAGTGCTCAAGATTGGGAGATCCGTCACCTGCAGCCACCTGCCACAGGTAACGGTAACCCAACCTGATCCTTGCAACCACTGTGTCGCACAGTCTAGTGGACAATATAGTTTTGGTGTACAAATGCTGAAGTCTATGGACATTGGGCTGAACATTTCACATCCCCAGACTTCATGAAGAAGTGGTATTGGGGCCGTGCCCCCCTTCAGGAGGGGGGCACTGGGGCGACCCCTTATGACACTTCCGATAAAATCGCCAATAATCCTGCAAAGTTTAACGAGGCAAGTCAGAAGCTCCTGGCCTGCAACCTGGATAACACAGACATTGTATCTTATAGATATAGATACTTACACAGCAATGTTGACAGATGTGAATATTTAACATTCGCTGCTTGAGACATGCCTTGCCTTGAGGTGCTTCTGGGGCTTAGCGTCCCCGCGGCCCGGTCGTCGACCAGGCCTCCTGGTTGCTGGACTGATCAACCAGGCTGTTGGACGCGGCTGCTCGCAGCCTGACGTATGAGTCACAGCCTGGTTGATCAGGTATCCTTTGGAGGTGCTTATCCAGTTCTCTCTTGAACACTGTGAGGGGTCTGCCAGTTATGCCCCTAATGTGTAGTGGAAAAAATAAATAGGAAAAAAGCATAAGTCTCTCCCATTGAGAGAATGAGAGAGGAGTGGAGTCATATGTCTCACTCCTATTCAGAGGATGAGAACTAAGTAGGTGAGGGAGACATCTCTCTCCTTCTCAAAGGGTTGAGAGCAAAATGAAGACAAATAAAGGGTAGGGGCCGAATCTAGAAAGCATTTCTTTCAAAAGTTGTGAGATGGAAGAGAGAGCGGAAGGGAGGGGGGAAGGGGAGAGAAGGGTGAAGTATGTGACCCTTCCATCTCGGAGAGTTTAGTGGGACAGGAGCCCCTTGGAAGTGCTCTGTAATTTCCTCCTAACTCTTGCTGGGCCCTCAAGATCCGGCTGACGGTGCCTCGCCTCCTCTAATTGTTTCCCTCCCCGTGACGAACTGTCCTCGTGCCCTCTTGGCTCTGTGACCGGTCGTGGTGAGTGGTGTCGTTCCCATAGGTCGTGGAGGTCGTCTAGTACCAGGAGTTGGCTTTGACGTAGTCTAGTGTCACCCTGTTGTCTCAGACGAGCTCAGTGCCACAGTCAACGTCCCCAGGTTCCGCCATGTTGGCCGTGACGTCCGCTAGTGCCGCCATGTTGGCTGTGACGTCCTCAGGTGCCGCCATGTTGGCCGTGACGTCCTCAAGGTGCCGCCATGTTGGCTGTGACGTCCTCAGGTGCCGCCTTGTTGGCCGTGACGTCCTCAGGTGCCGCCATGTTGGCTGTGACGTCCTCTGGTGCCGCCATGTTGGCCGTGACGTTCTCAAGGTGCCGCCATGTTGGCTGTGACGTCCTCAGGTGCCGCCATGTTGGCCGTGACGTCCTCAAGGTGCCGCCATGTTGGCTGTGACGTCCTCAGGTGCCGCCATGTTGTCCGTGACGTCCTCAGGTGCCGCCATGTTGGCTGTGACGTCCTCTGGTGCCGCCATGTTGGCCGTGACGTCCTCAAGGTGCCGCCATGTTGGCTGTGACGTCCTCAGGTGCCGCCATCTTGGCCGTGACGTCCTCAAGGTGCCGCCATGTTGGCTGTGACGTCCTCAGGTGCCGCCATCTTGGCCGTGACGTCCTCAGGTGCCGCCATGTTGGCTGTGACGTCCTCTGGTGCCGCCATGTTGGCCGTGACGTCATCTGGTGCCGCCATGTGGCTGTGACGTCCTCTGGTGCTGCCATGTTGGCCGTGGCGTCCGCTGGTGCCACCATGTTGGCTGTGACGTCATCTGGTGCCGCCATGTTGGCCGTGACGTCCGCTGGTGCCGCCATGTTGGCCGTGACGTCCGCTGGTGCCGCCATGTTGGCCGTGACGTCCGCTGGTGCCGCCATGTTGGCCGTGACGTCCGCTGGTGCCGCCATGTTGGCTGTGACGTCCTCTGGTGCCGCCATGTTGGCCGTGACGTCCGCTGGTGCCGCCATGTTGGCCGTGACGTCATCTGGTGCCGCCATGTTGGCCGTGACGTCATCTGGTGCCGCCATGTTGGCCGTGACGTCCGCTGGTGCCACCATGTTGGCCGTGACATCCTCTGGTGCCACCATGTTTGCCGTGACGTCCTCTGGTGCCGCCATGTTGGCCGTGACGTCCTCTGGTGCCGCCATGTTGGCCGTGACGTCCTCTGGTGCCGCCATGTTGGCCGTGACGTCCTCTGGTGCCGCCATGTTGGCCGTGACGTCCTCTGGTGCCGCCATGTTGGCCGTGACAGCATCTTAGGACGTCATGGAATGCCTCTCTAAGTGTTGGGTTATGATTCGTCGTTAACAATGGAATTGCCTGGTGCCAGTCTAACGTAAGCCAGTAAGGTGCCCCGGGGGTGCCTCTGTGGCACTGTTTGGACTGCGGCGTTATGTGCCCGGCCACAATTTTCATTTGTCCAGTTTTACCGTTCCAAATTTCCGCGTTTTGCGCAATTTCCGTTAATATTTTCCTCCCCTCACATGTAGAGCCATTTGTGGAGTGGTCCTTCTTCCTGATCCGTGTTTATGTACATTGGTATGTTTTGTTTCGAAATGTGTGTGTGTGTGTGTGTGGGTGTGGGTGCGTGGGTGCGTGCGCCGAGTTATGCATAAAGCGTCTCCCTTTCCCATCCTTGAAGTGAACCCTGCTAATGTCTGCTCCTGCTCCCTTCCCATACATTGCCTCCCATCCCGTCCTGCCTGGATAATGTTGATGATGCTGATTACTAGAGGCGTGGCCCATCTCCCGCTGCCTCTACTGTTTATGGTGCTCTTCTTCCGCACAGTATATCGCTGTGGCTGGCCGCACTCCTCGCTACACCACCTTCACTTCTTATGCTTCACGAATTCTTCCTTTTCGGCTTTATTAATATCCTTTCATCTGGTTTTTCATTTTTTATTGTGTTTTACTCAGTCTCTCTCTCTCTCTCTCTCTCTCTCTCTCTCTCCTCTCTCTCTCTCTCTCTCTCTCTCTCTCTCTCTCTCTCTCTCTCTCTCTCTCTCATATATCAGTATTTTAATATATTTTCATCCAGTGTTTGTACAGCATCCGTTCAAACAATCCTTTGCTCTTTTATTTCCCTCTTTATTTTCTGCTCTTTGCTACGTTCCTCCTAGTCGCCAGGACTTCCTGCCCCTCTCTTGTTCTTCCCTTACCCCCCTCCCCCCCCATCTTCCCTCCCCTCCACCTATATTCCCAGCCGCCATTACTCCCTATTGCTTACCTTCCCATTCACTTTCATTCACTTCACTTCTTCCCAGACTCCTACTAGTCGCCTTTCCTCTCTATCTCCTCTCTCTTCTTCGTCGTCGGTAATTTCCCCTAACTTTTCCTGAGGCCCCCGCGGAGGGCCAGAGCTGGCACTGGCTACGAGGCTCTGTAATTGGGCAGCGGTCGTGTAGCTTCGCAGTCTCGGGTTTTATCACATTTCCGATGGCTCTTGGTCCTGCCCCCGAAATTTCCATTGCCGCGTTTGAACGTGCGTGCAGCCGATGGCGCGGGGTTGGGGGGCGCTTGTTTTATTCTGTTTTACAAATGTTGGGAGTGTTTATCAACGTTTGCGCTGTTTGCATGCGTGACGGTGAGATATTAAAAGGTTTCCTTTAATGCAGCCATAACATTTTACGCGAAATAGCTGCAGAGTAAACATTGGGGTGGAGGGGAGGGGGTAATGAATTCGAAGCCGTAGCCAGTGGCGGGTGTTCGGGACGCGCGCCATTTCTTGCCCCGGGGCCTGGTGGCTGGGCGCGGGCCCCGGCCATCTCGCGGCGCCTCCGTCCTCCGCGCCGCCACGACAGGCAACAAATTTATTGCCTTTGTCGCCATAAAGCCAGTCGCCGGGCTCGCTTGCGTGTCGCCGTTGCCTTTGGCTATCGCTCCCTGTGCCACTTGCATCGCTCGGGGCGGCGGTGTACTCTCAGTTCCAGCGTTCCAGGACAATGCGCTCCCTCCTGGAATATACACAGTCTCCAGCATCTCGTAACCTCCTGCACCTTCTTACATCTTTTCCAAGTTTGCAAATAAACAAACCAAACTTAGACCCTTCATTTCCAGTCCTGAAATTTCACAAATCCCGCCAGCGCCTGCTTACACCCTCTTAATTTGACAGCCCCCCGATGCCTGGAAGCTATGCCGACTGAGCAAATTTGGAAAGTCGAGGCGCCATTCTGGAAAACTGGAAGGCAGTGCTGCATCCCGTACCAGCAACTCCGGACTCGGCCGATAGATTCAGAGGCAGGTCGTAAAAGTGAGGCAATCCATTTGCATATATCGGAGAGCAGGAGGAGCCGGAGCTGTGAAGGCGACACCAACCGAAGAAGGTGGAAAGTGGAGTGGTGGAGGACGTTGTTGGGTGGAGGTAGAGATGCCCGGTGGAGAATGATGGGTGGAGGACGTTGCTGGGTGGAGGTAGAGATGCCCGGTGGAGAATGATGTTGGGTGGAGGACGTTGCTGGGTGGAGGTAGAGATGCCCGGTGGAGAATGATGGGTGGAGGACGTTGCTGGGTGGAGGTAGAGATGCCCGGTGGAGAATGATGGGTGGAGGACATTGCTGGGTGGAGGTAGAGATGCCCGGTGGAGAATGATGGGTGGAGGACATTGCTGGGTGGAGGTAGAGATGCCCGGTGGAGAATGATGATGGGTGGAGGACGTTGCTGGGTGGAGGTAGAGATGCCCGGTGGAGAATGATGGGTGGAGGACGTTGCTGGGTGGAGGTAGAGATGCCCGGTGGAGAATGATGTTGGGTGGAGGACGTTGCTGGGTGGAGGTAGAGATGCCCGGTGGAGAATGATGGGTGGAGGACATTGCTGGGTGGAGGTAGAGATGCCCGGTGGAGAATGATGATGGGTGGAGGTAGAGATGCCCGGTGGAGAATGATGTTGGGTGGAGGACGTTGCTGGGTGGAGGTAGAGATGCCCGGTGGAGAATGATGTTGGGTGGAGGACTGCTAGGTGGGTGACGCTCCTAAGGTGGGTTTTCGTCTAGGTGTGGATGTTACTTCAAGGAGGTGTTAATGTCTTCAAGGCGGAGAAGTGTAGCATCACTGAATATGCAGCTTCAGTGTGGGGAAAGTGTTGTTTCAAAGTAGAAAAGATATTATTGCCTCTACGGAGTATATCATGGCTATCTTGGGGTTATTTTGATTCCGAGGACCAACGTCCCCGCGGCCCGGTCTCTGACCAGGCCTCCTGGTTGGTGTTGTGGTCAACCAGACTCTTGGACGTAGCTGCTCCTGCCCGACGTCTGACTCACAGCCTGATTAATCAGGTGTCGTCTGGAAGTGTTTATGGAGATCTCTTGTGAAAACCATGAGAGGCCTGCTAGTTATGTCCCTTATGTGCGCCTGACAGCTGGGTGGACAGCGCTTCGGATTCGTAGTCCTAAGATTCCGGGTTCGATCCCCGGTGGAGGCGGAGAGAAATGTGCAAATGTTTCTTTCACCCTGATGCCCCTGTTACCTAGCAGTAAATAGGTACTTGGGAGGTAGACAGCTGCTACGGGCTGCTTCCTGGGGATGTATACAAAAAGGAGGCCTGGTCGAGGACCGGGCCGCGGGGACACTAAGCCCCGAAATCATCTCAAGATAATATGTGTAGCAGGAGCGTGTTGAACAGTCTCGGGCCTCTGATGTTGACAGACTTCTCTCAGCGCACCAATAGCCCCATTTTCACCGGAGCTATTCTGCACATCCTGCCATGTCTCCTAGTCTCATATGATGTTATTTCCGTGTGCAGATTTAGAGCCAGCACACTAATATTTAGATACAGATTTATATATAAATACAGATTTATAACTTTTAAGTGGTCCCGATAATTTAGATTTCTTATTGTGTAGATTATAGCAGCAAAGGATTTTTGCATGCTTCCCAGGTCAGCAATTTCTCCAGCTTTGAATGGGGCTGTAGTATTATTGCTGACGAAGAGATAGATAAGTGTATAAGAAAGA
>WNGS01167372.1:10865092-10876118 GCA_020271785.1 Procambarus virginalis | reverse complement strand
TTGACTCGTTTGATACACTGTTTAAGACTCAGAAATAAATATATAGCAAAGAAGACTTAAACAGGGGATTTGGCCCCCCTCTCTCTCTCTCAACGCCCCCCTCTCTTCCCCTCGCTCTGACCAACACATTTGTCGTATAGGGAGTTGTGTTATCTTTTTTTTTATCTTTATTAATAAAATACAATATAACTGTTATCATTTTGTTATGGCGAGCTGCTGTGGTGGGAGTGATGAAGTGGTTCAGAGAGAGAGAGAGAGAGAGAGAGAGAGGGAGAGGAGAGAGAGAGAGAGAGAGAGAGAGAGAGAGAGAGAGAGGTAGATAGATAGATAGATAGATAGATAGATAGATAGATAGATAGATAGATAGATAGATAGATAAATAGATAGATAGATAGATAAATAGATTAATGCTTATTGAAGTGAAAGAGTTAGTGTTGCCCAATAAATTAAAAAAAAATTAAGGACAGAAAACTGGACAGCGAAGTAGGCAAAAAAATCCTTGAGAGTTGGTCAGTGTTTTGTCGAGGTTGAGTTCTTGGTCTGGTGAGCTTGAGGAGTCACGGAGATGCTTCTTAAGGATCTCAGCCAAATAACTCAATAGTTATATTAATAATCAATACAGAGAGGCATACGTAATTTTAAGGCAGTATTTATTGAGGCTCTAACTTCAGTTACCTTGGTCTTATTATATATTATTATTATTATTTAATTTATATTTTTTTAATTATTTACCATATTTATATATTTTTTATAAGAAATCCAGTAGATGGCATGACAGAGTTGTAACGTTAATGTTTTTGATTTTGGGGAGAATAAGGGATTATTGTGAAGTTCTGGAAGTGGAGGAGGGGGTGTTCTGGAGGGTGGTGGGGTGGGGGGAGGTGGTGCTCTGGTGTAGACTCTCTGGAGGGATTGAGGTTGAGAGCGGGTTGGATCAGCAGGAGGACGCGTGTTGGGTTGACAGAGACGCGTGTTGGGTTGAGGATCGCCGTGAGGTAATTGTGATTGCCGTGGGTTGACGGGGGTGATGGTGGGTTGAGGAGGTGGGGTCAGGAGTGATCAAGTGTCGTCAGCATCTCGTGGCAGCGAGCTGAGAAGGCGACCGATGCTCTCCCGAGCGCTTATTGAGCGCTTGCTGAAAATCCTTCATTGACGGCCCGTCACGACGGGAAAACTTCAGCGGGGGTGGGGGGGGGGTTACTGGGGGCTCTAGGGGGTGGAGGTGAAGAAGTAAGTAGGGAAGAGAGAAGCAAAAATTGAAGGTTGAGGTTGAGAAAGGCAGTAGAGGTTGAGGGTGGAGGTTAAACATAGAGATAGAGATAAAACTATGGACCTTGCACAAAACAAAAGGGGCGAATGGAGAGTGACCATATTAAATTCTTCATCCCCGAGACCTTTTGGTAAATCGGTGACAGCATCAAACAGCAACACTATGACAAGTCAGCAGAGGAAAGGAAGATAAAAGAGGAGGTCAGTGAATCTGTGCGCTGGTACAATGGCGTCCCAGCCGACAACCTCATTCAGTATGGACGAAAAGGAGGAGGCCGAAGGAGGGAATCAGCAATTGTATCCAATTCGTGATGATTCGTGATGGAGACAACGTCTGAGGACCAAAATGACAAAATTTGCAGCATGAGTGTGAACAACATTGTTTTGACCGCCACCTCACACCGAGATTGGGCTCATCTAAGTGCTTTGATGACCAGACCACACACTAGAAGGTGAAGGGACGACGACGTTTCGGTCTGTCCTGGACCATTCTCAAGTCGATTGTGGTCCCGTCGTCGTCCCTTCACCTTGTAGTGTGTGGTCTGGTCAACATACTTCAGCCACGTTATTGTGACTCATCGCCTGCATTAATTGCTTTCTTAACATATTCTAATTGTCCTTAAAAGGATCCCCCCCCCCCAACTATGCACTCGCAAGATCGCAAGACAAATCCCAACTGCGTCTTCGTACACATGATACGATGAGCAACCATGCGGGGTTTTCTTCCTATTGGGGGGCGTTGTACATGCTGCTTTGTGTGTTCACTCGCAGGATCTATCTTGAGATGATTTCGGGGGCTTAGCGTCCCCGCGGCCCGGTCCTCGATCAGGCTTCCTGGTCGAGAACATTAGAACAAAATTAAATAGTTTGAAATTAAAAGGTATAAGAAAATCTTGTGTGGGAAAGGACAGGCAGTGGAGGAAAATGAGAGGAGAGGAAAGTAATTTTCAATACTTTTTCTCCCAGTGTCCCCATTTCTCCTCTGAAGTAACGCAATGGAACAGGAACGGGGATATATATATATATATATATATATATATATATATATATATATATATATATATATATATATATATATATTATATATATATATATATATATATACATACGCCCACATACACCCATACCCATCACATGTAACAGTGAACCCATGCCCATCCAAACCCATAATACCGGACTCATTGGCCTTACCCATCAGACTGCCCATCGCGGGGCGCATCAGATACTCATCATCATCATTATGTATGACCACCAAACACAAATGAAGGAGGTTTCGTCATTTATCAAGACGGGCAAAAGGGAACTATTCAATTAATTGATCTCTGCCTGAGAGTATAACGGGATATAGATTGAGAGGGAGGATAGGAGGCGATAGAATAATTAGGAGGATAGGAGTCACAGATGGGATGCAAGAGGAGTGAGCTAGAGTGCAAGGGAATAGATGGTTATAGCGAGGGGTAAAGAGGGAGAGAGAGAGAGAAGGAGGGGGGGGGGGTTGATAAAGAGGTGGGTATTTGTGAAGAGGCTTTGGGTAGTCCAGTCACGTCCTCTGCTCTGCCTCCCTTTCTACTCTTTATCCTCCTCATCCTCCTACTCCTGCTTCTTCTCTTCCTCATTCACCATATTACCCCAATTTTGGTCATTCTCCCAGTCTCCTTATTATCCCCATTTTCTTGCCCTATTATTTACACAATTATTTATCCTTCTCACACTATACCTATTACCTTGTCTTTCTCCGTATTCAACCTATTAATTTCACTCCAGTTATTTAATATTGTCTCATTCCACCCATTAACCCTATTCCATACATGAACAATATCTACTGTGTCATATTCCTCATAAAACCATGTCCTAGACATCACAGTTGTCTTGTCCCCTTGCAGCTCTCACAGCATCCGTCTTGCCCATTAATCCTTTGTCCTACCTTCTGGCCAAATACTTAATTTTCAATACTCTTCCACCCGGTGTCCCCATTTCTCCTCTGTTCTGTGCCTCCCATTTGCCCCACCCAGACGCCGTACACCCATTTGCCATGCACTAAGTCAACAACAAATATTAATGTGTTTGTTTCTGATTGGTTATCTGTTTTTGGGCCCAGATCTTGTGCAGTTTTTCTTGCTTTCTCCATTTTCTTGGTTATTATTGATTATTTCTTTTCTGCTTTCTCTTCCTCTTTTAAGTATTATTTCTTCGCGTATTTCTTTCACTCTCTGGCCGTCTTGTTTTTAATGTTAAATGACGAAATTCTTTCGCTTTAATTTTGTTGATGTAATTAGGTGAGGAAGTAAATAATGAAATATAACAAAGATATGCAGACAGCAAGTCAAACAGCTTGGCTGAACATTAGACAACCAACCCACACATCTGATAAAAGGAAGTAGTGAGGTTTCTGTCCTTCCCAGGCCGTTATCAGGTCCTATAAAGAGTGATTAATGAAGATTAAGCTACCCAAGAGGTGGCACGGGCATGAATAACCCGAAATATAAAGAGTGGAAGAAAATGTCAATATAAGGTAAGAATGTGAGGGGTAAGGCGAGGAGGTAAGAAGTATACATAAGAATAAAATAATAAAGATATCTGCAGATCACGGGAGACATCTCCCGTCACGTAAGGTGCAGTCGCACCTCCACAGATCTCCAGTATCAGCTCTTGATACTGGTAATGGCTCAAAAGGGCCACCACTTACGGGCTATTCATGCTCGTGCCACCTTTTGGGTGGCTTAATCTTCATCAATCATCCGCAGAAGACCCAATAGCGAAGAGAAAGAGATAAGAATAGAAACAAAAGACATAACAAGATATTATAAAGAAATATGGAGGGGTTAAAACCGACTCAGATCCACTTTGTATTTTTTTTTATCTTTATTTAAGAAAATACACTTTGTATTAGAAGATTTATGTAGTGAGAAAGGCAACAGAGCCAGAACTGAGGTTCATGTTGGGTATCGGAGCTGATTCGACAAGACGAGAGTCAGAAAAGATTATTTAAGACGAATCTCGTTCCTAACATGGTTCACCAAAGTATTGGAGAGGACAAAACGAACAGGAAATTAGAGTAGACACCAGCAACATTGGGAGCACGAGAGGCAGTAGCAACCTGTGTTGGGTGATAACAAAAATTGAAGAATATGTTGCAATATTTGTAGCAACATATCATTCAGTGAAATATTTTTGACTAGATTTATGCAGGTAACTTGTAAATGGAGAAATGTCAAAGTTCAAATGCATTAGTAAAGTTGAGGTTAAACACGACATTGCGTTTTGGTCGCGGGAAGGTCTTTGTGGCATTCCCCCGGCCTGAACAGGGGGCAGCCACCCCCTCCCCCCCGGCAAGAGGGGGGGGGGGCAAGCCCAGGTAATTGCTGGGATTCACGAGATAAGTCTAATTGCCTAATACGAACGACCATTTAATCCCCCGCCGCGATAGTACAAGCACTTTATGAAATTAGTTGGTGGTGGGGGGGGGGGGGAAGGGATGGTCGGGGAGGGGGGGGGGAGAAGGGAAGGTCGGGAAGGGGGATGGGAAAGGGAAGGAATAGGATAGTTAAAACTAACAATCGGTGTTAACCACTAATTCATGACTTTGTGGTAGGAACTAGTGGTTCTTCAATCCCCGACCGTCCACAAGTGGTTGGGCACCATTCCTTCCCTCCGTCCCATCCCATATCCTTATCCTGACCCCTTCCCAGTGCTGTATAGTCGTAATGGCTTTTTCCCCCGATAGATCTTTCCTTCGTGTGTGGTTAGTGGTTGTGCAAACAGTTCGAGGTAATAGTGGTTGTTTGGGAGATTGTTGTTAGGAAGAGTGGTTCCAGGTAAGGATTAGCGGTTATTGACCTCTTCTTAGAAGAATTGTACAACGTGTGTAGTTAATTTGACCGCACTGTGCCTATCCCAGCGGGGGGGGGGGGATGTCAGAAATTGGTCGTCTTTTGACACTTTTGGGTGATGTAATTCATCATGTCTTATGTAAACTTTTGTTTGAGTTCCCATGGTATTTCTATTAGGAATTCTCTCATCTCATCATAGTTTCCCATTTGGAATGCTAGTCCTTTGCTTTCTGTTCCTTTCTTTTGGGAGATTACTCCTAATTCCACCAGATACTCAAATATCAGTACACTGTGGTCACTTATTCCCATGGAGGGCTTCCAACTTGTGTGTGTGTGTGTGTGTGTGTGTGTGTGTGTGTGTGTGTGTGTGTGTGTGTGTGTGTGTGTGTGTGTGTGTGTACTCACCTAATTGTGCTTGCGGGGTTGAGCTTTGGCTCTTTGGTCCCGCCTCTCAACTGTCAATCAACTGGTATACAGATTCCTGAGCCTACTGGGCTCTATCATATCTACATTTGAAACTGTGTATGGAGTCAGCCTCCACCACATCACTGCCTAATGCATTCCATTTATTAACTACTCTGACATTGAAAAAATCTTTCTAACGTCTCTGTGGCTCATGTGGGTACTAAGTTTCCACCTGTGTCCCCTTGTTCGTGTCCCATCCGTGCTGAAGAGTTTGTGTCTTCAGCACGGAGACTACAGCACGCTTCAGCTCCCTTGTTTTTGTGTGTGTGTGTGCGCGCATGTGTTAGAGGAAGTATGGATTGTAGTGGGCATAGAGATGGGTTGGAGTACACGGTGGTTTAAGAATTAACAGGGCGGTTGTTAGGTAGCGATAGTGTCCCCTTTACCAGTTAGATTATACGGTGGAGACTCGGGAGAGTTCGAAGTGTGATCTGAGGCCCGCTGTTCCTCACTGACACAGTCCCCGAGGCCAGGCTCATCGCCCTCATGTGATTAAGATAATGTTAGCGTTGGCTGGTGTTTATGTGGCAGACGGGCCAACGCTGGAGGGTAAGTCAAGCTGGACCGGGGCTTTTAGTATACATAAATGGCATAGCTGGGGAAGATTACTTTCTGTTGCTCTTGGTTGATGACGCCATGTTGATGAGTCTCAGTACGGGCATTGGACTGAAACAGGGTATTGGAAGACTGAGAAAGGTTGTAGGTGTGGTCAGGCAGATGGTTATTAGACTTCAACTCATATATGTGCAAGGGTCATGAGGACGGTATCAGAGGAACAGTACATAATAAAGGAGGGGATCTTACTGAAAGGTGGATATCTTCAAGATACACTTTGACAAGTTCTTGCAAGAAGTGCCGGACCAACCGTGCTGTAGTGGTATGTGGGCCTGCGGGCCGCTCCGAGCAACAGTCTGTTGGACCAAGTTACCATAAGTCAAGCCAGGCCCCTGGCCGGGCTTGGGGAGTAGAACAACTCTCGAGACATCTCCAGGTATGCTCCAGGTATAACCTATCGTCGAAGACACTGATAAGGGGGGTCTCGGTAGTACAGTTGCCTTCGTTCTTGACTCACAGCTGGAATCTCGGGTTCGAGTCCCGGGCGGGACAGAAATGGTAGGACACGTTTCCGTTCATCTAATGCATCTGTTCACCTAACAGTAAATAGGTACCCAAAAACTGTTGTGGAGTTGCATCCTGGGAAAGGTCAGCAATTCGAACTCGAGGGGGACCTCGATATAACCCTGACGTATATACATACAGGCTGCCTGTCCCCTCGACAAAATGAAAGGTGTGCTAGAAGACTAATTACACAGTTGAGAGGAATGTGCTTCCCAGGTAGACAGAGGGAGCTGAACCTAATTGAACTATCAGGGGGAAAGCGCCAAGCCATTATGACAATATAGCACAGGGAAGGGATTAGGATAAGGATTTGGGATGGGACGGGGGGAAATAATGGTGCTTCACAGTCCAGCTGAACCTAAGCTGAAGGGAGAGGAACATAGCCCTGCAATATTGCCACTACGTGTTGATACTTGCAACACGAGGGTAGGGGTGAAGGCGCCCATTTAGCGTGTTGTAATGGATTTGTTTTAATGAGTTTTTATAGGCAGGCGATGAGTCACAATAACGTGGCTGAAGTATGTTGACCAGACCACACACTAGAAGGTGAAGGGACGACGACGTTTCGGTCCGTCCTGGACCATTCTCAAGTCGACTTGAGAATGTTAGGGCACGTTTCTTTTCATCTAATGTATCTGTTCACCTAACAGTAAATAGGTACCTGGGAGTACCATTCTCACAATCGACTTGAGAATAGTCTAGCACGGACCGAAACGTCGTCGTCCCTTCACTTTCTAGTGTGTGGTTTGGGCAACGAATTTTTAGAGGATTTCGATGTGGTGTAATGTTTGATATTTGTGCAGGATATTGTTGTTATATATATAGGTATTGATATTGGGTGATGTCAACAGTATGGGGTTAATTGCATGGTACTAATTCTCATTTGTCTCCCACAGGTGAGTACCGTGAGTGTTGCTGCACATATCCGTGAGTAACTGTACTGCCTCATCACTCCCACTCATCACTATCACTGCCACCATCACCCTCACCATCATTACCAATTGTCACTATCAGGGGTGGTTGAGCATAAAGTCCCACCATGGCTGTTCACCATCGCCCGGCGTCGTAACTACCATCGTTTTCACTCTCACCATTCTTAATGATGAAGAGAGAGAACATGATCACTTTCATCTCTATAGCCTCTAGCCACAAAGACAAACGCATTCAAACTCTCATTATGATTGATATGGGAGAATTTGTTCACCATCATCACCATCACCATCATCACCATCATCACCGCAACTATTAACCGTTTCACGTTATTACTGTAAATGCTTCTTTTTATATTGTAATTCCGAAGGCGAGAAAGGTGTTGTGAGCAATTTGCTGCGACCACGACAATGTGTGTGTGTGTGTGTGTGTGTGTGTGTGTGTGTGTGTGTGTGTGTGTGTGTGTGTGTGTGTGTGTGTGTGTGTGTGTGTGTATAACATTCAGGGGTTTTTAAAGATCATATTCTGTACTAATGAAACACTTGTTCACTAAGAATTGTAATGTATAATTGCCTTGTAAAACTTATGCATATATGATTTTTATTGTATTTTCTTAAATAAAGATAAAAAAAATTTCTCAACTACACAATCCCGGGTCCCGCTCAATCCCTCTCCTTCCTCTCTTGCCTTCCTCACCTTCTTTCCTTTCATTATCCTCATTCCAGTCCTCTTCTCCTTCCTTTCCTTCAGAGGGCCAGGAATGAGTACCTAAGAGTGAGAAGAGAAGCGGAGAGACTGAGTGAAAATGCATAGCAAATAGAGCAAAGATCCAACCCAAACTGTTCACAGTCCACATCAGAACAAAAACCAGTGAAAAAACATGTAATGAAATTAGAAAAGGGGAGAGGACAGGCTCACTGAGAATGACATGGAGGTGTGTGAGGAACTCAACAAGAGATTCCAGGCAGTCTTTTCATTCGAGCAATGCGTAGCGCCTGAACCAAGCATTACTGAAGGAATCTGAGATAACAAGAGATATGATAAAAAAGCATCAGATGGATTGGATGTGACAAAACGCTGTTGCTCCAGACATATCTAACGATGGATGCTAAAAGAGGGTGCGCAAACACTGTGCTGCCACTCTCAATGATGAATGATAGATCACTTGAAACAGGAGAACTACCAAAAACTTGGAAGGCTGCTAATGTAGCCCAGATATACAAGGGAGACAGACAAGAGGCGCTGAACTACACACCGATGTCCCTAACTTGCATACCAAGGAGTAGTATAATCAATTTTATAACCAGGAGACGAAAATTAAACAAGACAAGGGTGGGCAAACTACAAGTTTTTTTTTTTTGTGGGGGGGGGGTAATTTTCAGAAAGCCTTTGACACAGTACCCACAAGAAACAAGTGCATAGTTGAAGAAGCAGGCAGAAGTGACACGGGAGGTGCTCTAGAGGATACGAATACTAAAGCATTACAAAAACATCGAGTAACCGTGAGGGGCGAGACCTCAGTGGCGAGATGTCACTAGCAGAGTCCCGGGATTCAGTGCTAGTGGGATTCAGTTCTCAAACCTATCCTGTTTCTCATAGATGTAAATGATCTTCTAGAGGAAGTTAGACTCATTCTCTCGCATGTTTGCTGATGATGCAAAAATTATGAGGAGGATTAGTACAGAAGAAGGCATACAGAGGCTACAACTTGTCCTGGACAAACTTAAAAAAATGATCTAATATATGGCTACTAGAATTTTAACTCGGGGTAAAGGTAGAATAATGAAACTAAGTGAAGGGAGCAGGAGGCCGGACACAAGGTACCAATGGGAGTTGCAATCCTTCCTGCAACGGACCCAACCCTTTCCTCTCACACATACACTACATTTTTGATTTCGAAATCCCAATCGGACAAAATAGATGTACTATACAATCATAGTGGCTCACAATCAGCCACGCTTGCTATGCGGGTCTATCGGTTAAGGGTTAGGTAAGTAAGTAATTATCAAAAGAAGGCACCAAACCGGGAAGGCTATGTAGCACCAAGGGTTGGGTAATTTAGCACATCATTTCCTGTCCGTTGTGACACCTCAATAGGACATGGTGAATGGACAGAGTGAAGAATCTAGGGTTTGATGTCCACACCGAGTCTCAGAAAAGATAAAATCAACCTGAAAGAGTACAAATGTTTGCGACCTAACTGATACCTGATTTAAGAGTTATAAGAGCTACAAGGATAGAGTTATAGAATTAGATCCCACAACCATAGATACAAAAACAGAGGAGATATGATCACATCATACAAGATACTTAGGAAATGGGATAAGTTGGACAAGGACTGCCTCTTTTAGTTGAAAGAAAGTAGGACAGTGGATGTAAGTGGAAGCTAAAAACGCAAATAAGTTGAGCAAATGTAAGGAAATACTTGTACCCTGTACGGATGGTCAACAAATCGAATGCTCACACCGAAGTGGTAGAAGCCACCTCCACACACAACTGTAAGCTCGATTCGACAAGAAATTCAACAGCAGAATAGTTTAATCATTACACAACACTACAACAAGGCTAGTAGACATCATGATAGGCCAGTACCAACCCAGCCTCCAGATAGTATTTATCGCAACTATTTCATCAATGTTATAAAAATGAACTATTGGACCCCAAAAAGTTAAGCAGGTATTATCGAATTAGTTCAAATGGCTTACTAAATATTCTCTATGTGTTGTTGTTTGTTTTAGATTTATACTCAGAACGAAGTGTCCATGTAGCACGGGCTATGGTGAGCCCGTAACTCTTCTACAACTCGTCCCATTATCTACACCTAACCTACCCATACTCAGCACCTACACACCTCGCCTCCGCCCCCTCCACCCACGGTATAATCCACACCAGCACCCCTCCACCTACACCCACCTCCCCACTGTCCCCCGGGCCAGGGATGACGTGACCCATCTATATACCACCTGCCCCACCTGTTTGTAGAGCCATCTGGTGGGGCGTGGAGAAGGCTTGAGTAGTGGGAAGCTCGTGCAGGGACCCCATTACCTATTCAGGTGGCGCCTTCACTGTTTGATGCCCACGCTAGAGATACAGCAGTTTAAGGTCCGGTGTGACGATGGTTCGGCCTGGATGACACCGCCACATGCGTGAGGAGAAAGGGGAGGAAGAAATAAGGGAGGGAAATGGGGGAGGGAGACGCTAATGGAAGGAGAGAATGAGAGGAGAGAGAGGGAATGGGGAAGAGACGGAATGAGTGAGGGAGAGAATGAGGAAGGGAGGGAATATAAGAGGAGTGAATGAAGAAGGGGAGGGAGGCAATAAGGAAGAGAGGAAATTAAGGGATAGAAGGATAGAGAGAAATGAGGGAGGTTGGCAGAGAGGGGGAAAAAAGCCAGAATAGAACAAAGAACAGT
>WNGS01167372.1:10848196-10861365 GCA_020271785.1 Procambarus virginalis | reverse complement strand
TGTTTGTTTGTGGTGTGGTGTGGGTGTGTGTGTGTGTGTGTGTGTGTATTCACTTAGTTGTTGTATTTTACGGGGGTTGAGCTTTGCTCTTTCGGCCCGCCTCTCAACTGTCAATCAACTGTTTGCTAACTACTTTTTTTTTTTCCACACACACACACACACACACACACCCCAGGAAGCAGCCCGTGAACAGCTGACTAACTCCCAGGTACCTATTTACTGCTAGGTAACAGGGGCATTCAGGGTGAAAGAAACTTGCCCATTTGTTTCTGCCTCGTGCGGGAATCGAACCCGCGCCACAGAAATACAAGTCCTGCGCTCTATCCACCAGGCTACGAGGCCTGTAGAGGCCCGTGTGGTGTGTGTGTGTGTGTGTGTGTGTGTGTGTGTGTGTGTGTGTGTGTGTGTGTGTGTGTGGTGTGTGTGTGGTGTGTGTGTGTGTGTGTGTGTATACCCCACACACACATTTTACTAAAACGTTACTTGCGTCTTACAACTTCCTCGGGGGATGTTTTTATAAGCGAATACTTGGTTCTATCTTTTAACCTTTCACTAAGCGCTTCCCAAGATGTTCGGGTTCTCTAACCAAATACTCTATTCATCCTGGATTTTACACGATAAATACTCATCTTGATCTCGGATCTTTAACCAAATACTCCTTACCAGTCACTGCTACTTTTTCCTGCCCTCCAAGAGTTTCAACAGTACTCCTGTGACCGGTTTCTTGCCCCAAGGAGCACCTCGGGGTGGTGTTCCTTACACCACCACCACCAGGGAACACTTAGGGCAGTTCCTTAGCCACCAGCACCAGGGGTCCCCGGGGTAGTTCCTTGTATCACCACCAGGGGACAGATCTTTACACCAAGGATAACTTGAAGGTGTCTATATATATACTGGAGGATGGTGAAGGACTCTGCAACGGCAGCAGTGATGATGCTGGTGGTGTGGTGGTGGTGGTGGAGGCGAGGACAGTGGTGTGGTGGTGGTGGTGGTGAGGACAGTGGTGGTGGTAAACACAGACACGACTGTACTTCACGTTGCTGCCTTGCTTGTGTGCACAGTTGTGTCACTTCTCATTCTCTGGCCCCCTCCCTCACCTCTCCCCTCCCTCACCCTCTCCCCTCCCTCACCATCTCCTCCCTCCCCTCTACCCCTCCCTCACCTCTCCCCTCCCTCACCCTCTCCCCTCCCCACTTCCCCTCCCTCACCTCTCCCCCTCCCTCACCTTCCTCCCCCTCCCTCTCCCTCCTCCCCTCCCTCACTCCTCTCCCCTCCCCCTCCCCTCTCCCTCCCTCACCTCTGCCCCTCCTCACTCTCCCCTCCCTCACCTCATCTCCCTCACCTCACCCTCTCACCTCTTCCCCTCACCTCTCCCCTCCCTCACCTCTCTCCCCCCTCACCCTCTCCCCTCCCTCACCCTCTCCCCTCCCTCACCCTCATCCATCCCTCACCCTCTCCCCTCCCTCCCCTCTCCCCTCCCCCACCTCTCCCTCCCTCACCCTCTCCCCTCCCTCACCTCTCCCTCCCTCACCTCTCCCCTCCCTCACCCTCTCCCCTCCCTCACCCTCTTCCCTCCCTCACCTCTCCCCTCCCTCACACTCTCCCCTCCCTCACCTCCCTCCCTTCTCACCTGCACCTCTCCCCTCCTCATCCTCGCCCCTCCCTCACCCTCTCCCCCCTCATCCCTCCCTCCTCCCCCCCCTACCTTCTCCCTCTCCCCTCCCTCCCCTCTCCCCTCTCTCCCCCTCCCTCACCTCTCCCCTCCCTCACCCTCTCCCCTCCCTCACCTCTCCCTCCCTCACCTCCCCTCCCTCACCTCTCCCCTCCTCTCACCTCCCCCCCCTGCACCTCTCCCCTCCCCCCCTTCCTCCCCCTCCTCTCCCCGTCCCTCACCTCTTCCTCCCCCTTCCCCTCACCTCTTCCCCCTCCCTCCACCTCTCCCCCTCCCTCACCCTCTGCCCTCCCTCCCCCTCTCCCTCCCTCACCTCTCCCCCCTCCCCTCACTCTCCTCTCACCCTCTCCCCCTCCCTCACCGTCTCCCTCCCTACCCTCTCCCCTCCCTCACCCTCTCCCCCTCCTCACCTCTACCCCTCCCTCACCTCTCCCTCCCGTACCCTCTCCCCTCCCTCACCTCTCCCCTCCCTTACCCTCTCCCCTCCCTCACCCTCTCCCTCCCCGTACCCCTTCCACCTCTCCCTCACCTCTCACCCTCCCTCCACCCTCTCCCCTCCCTCACCTCTCCCCTCCCTCACCCCTCCCCTTCCTCACCTCTCCCTCCTCACCCTCTCCCCTCCCTCATCTCTCCCTCCCTCACCCCTCCTCCTCCCCCCATTAAGAGCACGTTGTATCCCATTAACCTATCTCCTTCCCTCGTTGCTCATTCCTTTAATACCAAAGATCTATGCTGAAGGAGAATACTGAAGATTATGTTATAGTGTAGTAGGTAATGAAACTAAGTACTTTTGGGTACAAGACGTTACTTGTGGTACGGGCGTTACTTTGTGGTACGGGCGTTACTTTGTGGTACAGACGTTACTTTTGGTACAGACGTTACTTTGTGGTACGGGCGTTACTTGTGGTACGGGCGTTACTTTGTGGTACAGGCGTTGCTTTGTGGTACAGACGTTACTTTTTGGGGTTTTAGCAGACGTTACTTTGTGGTATCAGACGTTACTTTGTGGTAGCAAGACGTTACTTTGTGGTACAGACGTTACTTTTTTTTCTGTGGTACAGATGTTACTTTGTGGTACAGACGTTACTTAGTGGTACAGACGGTACTTTATTGTAGCAGACCTTACTTAGTGGTACAGACGTTACTTTGTGGTTACAGACGTTACTTTGTGGTGCAGGCGTTTACTTTGTGAGTAACAGGGCGTTAACTTTGTGGTACAGGACGTACTTGTGGTACGAGGCGTTAACTTGTGGTACGGGCGTTACTGTGTGGTACGGGCGTTACTTTGTGGTACAGACGTTACTTTGTGGTACAGACGTGTTACTTTGTGGTACGGGCGTTACTATTTGTGGTACGGGCGTTACTTGTCGTACAGACGTTACTTTGTGTATCAGACGTTACTTTGTGGTACCAGACGTTACTTTGTGGTACAGACGTTACTTTGTGCAGTACAGACGTTACTTAATGGTAGCATGACGGTACTTAATGGTACAGACGTACTTAGTGGTACAGACCTTACTTAGTGGTACAGACGTTACTTTGTGGTACAGACGTTACTTAGTGGTACAGACGTTACTTAGTGTATTAACATTACTGTGGGCGTTCATAGTGTTGTGGTCCTACAGTGTATAAATGGTCACACAGTGTATGAGGCGTTACACCAGTGTATGAACGTCACACAGTGTATGAACGTCACACAGTGCATGAACGTCACACAGTAGAGGAGCGTCACACAAGCAGTATGAGCGTCATACAGTAGAGGAGCGTCACACTGTAGAGGAGCGTCACACTGTAGAGGAGCGTCACACAGTAGAGGCGCGTCACACAGTAGAGGAGCGTCACACAGTAGAGGAGCGTCACACAGTAGAGGCGCGTCACACAGTAGAGGAGCGTCACACAGTAGAGGCGCGTCACCACAGTAGAGGCGCGTCACACAGTAGAGGAGGACGTCACACAGTAGAGGCGCGTCACACAGTGGAGGGAGTCCTCCCTGGGGAAGGGGGGGGGGAGGGTAGCAGGTGAGGCCAGGTTGGTCCGGCAGGTCTGCAGTCTACCCCTGATGGGACGTGTGTTTATCATGTGTAAACATGATAAACCTGCTTGCTCCAGTTAACCCTCTCGCTTCTGTATCAACTCTCTCTCGCTTTTCGCATTTAGTCAGAAACGTGTGCAGGGTGATAGCGAGGGAGACCCAAGCAAGCAAGGCAAAGAAACCACGCCACTGGAACCCTGGAGAAGAGTTAGTATGGCAGTATGTCACCTTGGGAGGAACTATGATGCGAGTATGGCTAGGAGGACGGGATGAGAGGATGGGAGGCAGGATTAGAAGGATGGAGAAATGGAGGATATCTTGGAGATACACAAATGTGGGGAACCATGGCTAGTCAGACGCGCGGGTGGGAAGGGTTAAGTGGATGGGAAGGAAGGTAGAAAGTGTGTTCTGGGGAGACGGGGGGAGAGGGGAGATGGGAGAGGAAAGTGATGTGAGGGGGTGGGAGTGGGGAGTAGGGCTCATCCGATAGCTTCACGACAATATTGACAGAGCCCACACACCCAGCACCCCACACCACCCGCCGACACTTGCACCCGCACCACAACCCGCCCACAGCATGCACGCCCGCGCCTTCTACTCCTCCCAACCACTCATAAAAGTCTTCAACTAGACTTCCACTCGTCGTCATTTAGCCTCCAGGCTGAGATTTAAACTAGACTTTAATGAGACTTAATCAAATGAACTCGCCAAATCGGATGAATCGCCTCAGTTGGACTCGAAAAATTAAAATAGGGAATCGTTCGGACTTCAAACCACCACCCACGAGGACGTCAACAGAAGGGAGTGTGATCTGGCTGGGTCAACTGAAATCAAATCCCTACCACACACACACACACACACACACACACGTGGTCAAGTGCATCATCTGGGTCACAGAGGAGATGACCCCAGAATCCGTCTCTTGAAGCACGCAGCCTCCAGAGAGAGACAGACAGACAGGTGGGCGTGGTCCGTATTGTTCACACCTGCTACCTGGACGTCGTCGCAAGCTATCACCTTCCAAGATCGACAGCTCTCTCTGTCTGGGTTTGGTCTGACACCGCCACTAAGAAACCCACTACGTCCACCCGCTCTTCTTCCTCCTCCTCTCCCTTGTGTTCCTTCCCACGAGTCCCGTACCTACCACTTCCTTCCCCACTACCCACCTTCTTCCTCCTAGAGCTCCGCCTTGTTCCGCCACTATCACGCTTTTCTTCACTCTTTCTGTTTAGGGCGATGATTAGTGTTTTATTTTAGTTTTCGTAATAGTACAAATATTGGTTAGTATTCACCTAGTTGTATTCAACTAGTTGTGCTTGCGGGGGATTAAACTCTGCTCTTTCAGCCCGCCTCTCAACTGTCAATCAACTGAGTGTTTATGCAGTGTGTTGTACTTTACATACGGAGGTTAAGGGCAGTTGTCACCGAAGTAAACCTGTTTGAACTACACAATGTGCTTCAGAGTGTGTGGCAAAGATGTGTATTCCAGTGCACAGTCTTGTGTATTAGATCATAACACAGTATGCAGACGAGGAGTCACAAAAACGTGGCTGAAATATGTTGACCAGACCACACACTAGAAAGTGAAGGGACGACGACGTTTCGGTCCGTCCTGGACCATTCTCAAGTCGAAACGTCGTCGTCTCTTCACTCTCTAGTGTGTGGTTTGGGCAACACAATACTCCGGTAATACAGAAGAAAGTCGGAATAACGTTATGTATCGGTTAGAAAAACCCTTGAAGCAAGAAGTGGGATCGAACCAGCGACCTGGATCGCTTGCTAGTAAGAGAGTAAGACTGAGCTTGTGTATGCTGTAGGCCCCGGCGAGGCTCCGGCTGGGTGGGGAGGGGGTGGTGTTGTGCTGGGCATGTTGATGTTATCAGTGTGGGGGGTATGGACAGGTTGGCATACCTTGGTCACTGGTCCTAGTACCCTACCCAGGACACCTGGGGCACGGGTCTGTGTAAGATGTACCGCCGGCTCTCCTCCTCCTCCTCCTCCGCTCCGGTTATAAAATGCATGATCTGAGCCAGTTAAATAGGTGCGATTGGGAGTGAGATCATCTGAGCCAGTTATATGGCTACTCCTTTGGACGGTGTAAGGTGTGTAAATTTGTCCGGGAGATTATCTGTTCCGGTTATTGGAGCATACTTTTGGTAGCCCGCGAGGGCTATGATTTGCTGCCGGGATGATTTGCTTGGGCTGAAGTTAGCATGTAGTAAGGAAGTACTACTACGCTCTGGGGAAATTACTGGGCCCTGCACTGCCCAGCCTGGCTGTCAGATCATACTAACTGAAGGCTTAATACAAATAATTTTGTAAAGGTATCAACTTGTTTGCTGATTCATATGATAGTACGAAACTAAATTATTAGCTGAAACGATGCTCACATATTCGTATTTTAGACTTAGTGTCCATCCTTAAGAAACGTTTTCTTTACATAATAATTACCAAAATTCTCCTGTAATGAAGCACTATTTTCACGCCGTTTACCCGCACAATTGTTATTATGAATATATTAATAACCTTAAATTCGTAAACTATACATTTCAGCGTAAGATATTTGAGAGTGGCGTGAGCATCTGCCAGTACATACTGCAAGACGTTCTGCTTCCAATTCATTCAATTTCTTTCTTTATTATGCACCCCATACCCATCCGGTGGGCGGTGGTGTAAAGGGTTACAGAGGCACATAATCGGTTCAGGAACTGAACCCTCTAGTTCGTTTAGGTAAGCTTCCGTGGCGGCCTTTGTCACTATGTAGTCACTCCCTGTAACCTGACTATCATTAAGTGTTCTGTCATCGCTCTCTGTGTCCCCCTAACCCCGGACCCCCAACCCACACGTCACTAGAAGAGAGAGAGAGAGGAGAGACATGATAGATAAATATAAAATACTTAGGGGGATTGACAGAGTGGAAAAAAAAGAGGTGATGCTCACAATGAATATATATTAGAACAAGAGAGCATGAATGGAAGCTTAGTAAACATATGAGTCACAATGTTAGAAAGTTTTCATTTAACGGAAGAGAAGCGACTAGTGGAATGAAATACATGATTATAGGAAGGAATTCCGTTCACGATTTCCAAAGTATTTATAGTCGAATTAATAATAACTTAGCATTCTTTGGATTAGATAACTGATGACTAAAGCTCGATTCTGCAGGCACAAATTGGCGAGTACACACACACACACACACACACCACACACACACGCACACACACCACACACCGCTGCATATTCAAAGCTAGAATAGCAGCGGTTGTGTGGTGCCCATATCTTAAGAAGCACATCAACAAACTGGAAAAGGTGCAAAGACATGCTACTAAGTGGCTCCCAGAACTGAAGGGCAAGAGCTACGAGGAGAGGTTAGAGGCACTAAATATGTCAAAACTAGAGAGATAAGAAAAAGAGGTGATATGATCACTACATACAAAATAGTAACAGGAATTGATAAAATCGATAGGGAAGATTTCCTGAGACCTGGAACTTTAAGAACAAGAGGTCATAGATATAAACTAGCTAAACACAGATGCCGAAGAAATATAAGAAAATTCACTTTCGCAAACAGAGTGGTAGACGGTTGGAACAAGTTAGGTGAGAAGGTGGTGGAGGCCAAGACCGTCAGTAGTTTCAAAGTGTTATATGACAGAGTGCTGGGAAGACGGGACACCACGAGCGTAGCTCTCATCCTGTAACTACACTTAGGTAATTACACACACACACACACACATTAGGGGCCTGGTAGCCTGGTGGATAGGGCACAGGACTCGTAATTCTGTGGCGCGGGTTCGATTCCCGCACCCAGGCAGAAACAAATGAGCAAAGTTTCTTTCACCCTGAATGCCCCTGTAACCTAGCAGTAAATAGGTACCTGTGAGTTAGTCAGCTGTCACGGGCTGCATCCTGGTGTGTGTGTGTGTGTGTGTGTGTGTGTGTGTTGGAAAAAAATGGAGTAGTTAGTAAACAGTTGATTGACAGTTGAGAGGCGGGCCGAAAGAGCAAAGCTCAACCCCCACAAACACAACTAGGTGAATACAGACACAATGGCCAGGCATGAGGGTAATGTTGCGCGTTGTTTGAGGCCATTGTTGGGAGTGATAGCAAGGCGAACACATTGATCACGTTGGTCAATCAGTAGCTAAAAGTGAATGATTTATGCCAGACTCTATCACGCTGTGGGCGGCCAGTCGTGTATCATGCCCAGTGGCTCAAAGGCGGAGGGAGGGAGAGGAGAGGAAAGTAGGGGACGGAAGAGGATGGGAGGGAAATAACAATGAAGGATGGGGATAGTAGTCTTTTCGAGTTTTGTTTTCCCTTGTTTGTTGTGCAAATTTGATCACCGATTCCTTTCTTTGTTTACTTTGGTTAGTTATCTCTCTCTCTCTGTATGTTTTGCTTTGTCTTGTCTATGTTCCTTCCTTTGCCTTCGTTGATATCCCTCCTCACTCCATCCCCTTCCCCCAACCTTCCATCCCACCAAGTCATCTGTCTCCATCGTAATAGGGGAATATGGCTAAGAAACAACTAGCATTGCTAGATAAATAGGAAGAACATTGTGTGGGTTGAAGAAGCATTGGATGTAACTCGATGATTGCCGATTAAGATTGGCAGCATATGTATACATGTATGGATGTATATATGTATGTTTGGATATGTATGTGCTCAATTATATGTGCTTGCGTCAGCTCTTTTAGCCGCTTAGTCTATTTTGGTGGCTAGTACTTTTGTTTCATAGTTCCTTATCAGCTCTGTCAGGGTACCTTAATATTTTGTACATCGTTAACATGGCACTCTTCCCTATATTTTCATTGGCTCAATGAGGGAAGAGACCACAGAAGGAAGGGGAGTATCAGGAGAAAGCTCCAAGCCATTGTGACACTATTTGTTTAATGAGAAAAGGTTAAGGTTGAGTTGGTTCAGCTGCTCACAAGCGGACTATAACCTGCACGACCCTGGACTATGATGCACGACCCTGGACTATAGCATGCACGACCCTGGACTATAGCATGCACGACCCTGGACTATAGCATGCACGACCCTCACACCCCAAGAACTCTTGTAAGTGACCCGCTGGGTCGTGCCACACTTCCCTTAATGTAATCAGCGCATGCAGTTCAACTAAACAGATTACCACATCATTGAGGTGCTCCGGTAGCGAACACGTCCAACAACGGATTAGATGCTCCCCTACCCTCCCCCCCTCATATGGTATTGTACACAACCTATTGCCTCTTCTGTCGATCGATTACATTAACAGGGCTGAACGGGAGACATCTGTTGGACATGAACGATCGAATTACCTTTTGGGTTACCCTAATCGTCAGGTCGGGGGTGTTTGCCGGGTTAAAACCTAAGGTAAATATAGTGGGTTGTGGGTAAGTAGGGAGAGGTTTGCCCTCGTCCTGATGCTCCTGTGTGGCTTGTCTCGACTCCGCCCACGACGGAGCGGACACAGAACTCTCTTTACAATAATTTGTGGAGATTTTACTAAAGCGTTTGATTCAGTTGCCTTGTGAGTCTCCTGTGGTGTGTGTGTTGACGCAGTTCGTCCTCATAAACAAAGGCTAAAGTCCATTCCATGCACCCGCCAAACCCCCTGTTTATGAATGAAAAGCGGTTTACACACGACTCAACTGCTGACGTTCGAACATATCCGGAACAAGTGCTTCACTGACGAATTGTGTTCGAATCACAACGCTATAATTGCTTCACCCACGTACTACAAATACAAATAATCGCCAACAGAACCTAAAAACCTAACCTAACCTATGCATATATATAAACAATATGCTAATATATTATATTAATTTATACTTGAGAAAATTCCCGTTTTGAATGAACAGCATGTTAAAATTTATGAATGCGTGTGTGGGGTTGACCGCTGAATGTAATGGACTTGAGTCGAGGACGGGTTGTTCGAATCACAACGCTGTAAATGCTTCACCCACGTAATACAAATAATCGCCAACAGAACCTAAACACCTAACCTAACTGTGACAGGAAAGTGTTGGAGTGTTGGTGTTCGGCAGTCCTCCAATGGCAGCTGTCAATGCCTGGTCACACTTACAAAAAAAAAAGATAGACTGCTTGCCTGTTGTCTGTGGTAAGTTAGAGGGAGGAACACGTTAAACACAAAGTATGAACAATGAAACTTTAATATATTTACTTTAAACATAAATGAAAATAAAGACAAATCTCGGGTAAGTGACTGGTGCAAAAAAATGACAAAGATAAATGCAAAAACACAATAGATTAAATATTATAATGTTGAAATGGTGCTGAGAATATCGGCTATGGCTGAGACCTCCCTTAGTATACGAAAGCCAGGGAGCTTAGTATGCCAGAGAGAGATGTCAACTCTAAGAGCACAAAGAATATTCTGAAGTTGATAGCTGGTCAGGCTCAGACGTCGACTCAGGTAGATGGCGCTGAGGTGCAGGTGCGCGGTCGGCGAGTCACCAATCAGGAGCAGGCAGGCTGGAATGGGTAGTTTGCTGGTTGACGACGAGCCGGCATGGAGGGTGTGTGGAGTAGGGGGGTTCTTGGGTACGTTTTGCCTCTTGGTCAAAACGTTTTGTGCTACCGGTGACGTATCTTGAATGTAGCATCTTATACTTGTAGAATTGACGTAACTTTAAGTAGGAAAGAGCAGGCTCAATCTCTCTTGAAAGAGATTATCGTCACAATAGTGACAAATAATCGCCAACAGAACCTAAACACCTAACCTAACCAATGCCTAAATCTGCACAGTATGCTAACATATCAAATTTATCATTTGAGAAAATTCCTATTTCGAATAAACAGCATGTTAAAATTGATGAATGCGTCTTTGGGGTCGACCGCTGGATGGAATGGTCTGAGGACGGGTTGTTGACCAACGCTGGCGTTACGTCAGCGCTGCTGACCGAAGCAAATGATTATCTGAAGATGAGGACTGATGATTATAATATACAAGTAATAAGGATGGTGCTTGCAGGTTACCTCCACCACTGCTCATTACATTCATCATACTCATAACTCATCACACAACTTAGCCTTCACCTCATGCACCTCATATCTCTCACCAGTCAGCGTCTCATAACATTCCATTCATTCATCAGTTCTCATTCCTCATCCTTCTCAATACTCATTTTGTAACCCTCACCCCTCCTGCCCCTTCACCATGCCCCCTTCTCCTCATACAACTCTGCACCCACTACTCAACCCTCTCATCTCACACTCATTTCAATACTCATTTCCCCTCACAGCCCTCTCACTTAGCGCATCCCTCTCACCCGTCTCCCGCAGCCGGCCCTCTCACCCGTCTCCCGCAGCCGGCCCTCTCACCCGTCTCCCGCAGCCGGCCCTCTCACCCGTCTCCCGCAGCCGGCCCTCTCACCCGTCTCCCACATCCGGCCCTCTCACCCGTCTCCCGCAGCCGGCCCTCTCACCCGTCTCCCGCAGCCGGCCCTCTCACCCGTCCCCCGCAGCCGGCCCTCTCACCCGTCTCCCGCAGCCGGCCCTCTCACCCGTCTCCCGCAGCCGGCCCTCTCACCCGTCTCCCGCAGCCGGCCCTCTCACCCGTCTCCCGCAGCCGGCCCTCCAGTAGCCCTGATGTTTGCCCTCCATCCATTACCTCTGTTGACATAAGTATTACGTCAACCTTGAAAACCGCCGCGTCCACTCCTGTGCCTGTAGTGGCAACGGGCCCGGCTAATCTGCCGGCCCCGCCACGGATTGTGTTACACTGACGAGCGGGGAGGGTAGGTGTTGGGTCAGGGGGGAGGGCAGGTGTTGGGGCAGGGGGGGAGGGCAGGTGTTGGGGGGAGGATGATGACGTGGTGGTGGTAGGGTTGGTTTAGTCAGCGCGGTTGTGAAGCGGGATTTTGGTGGTGGTTAAGTGGATGTTGAAGGTGGGGAAGCGGTGGAGGACGAGGTGGCGAGGATGTTATGTGTGGGTGGTGTATGTGAGCGGTTGTGGTGGTGATTGTGGGTGCTGGTGAGACTTGCAGTGTTGGTGAGGGCTGGGGTAGAAGGGCTGGTGACGCGTGAAGTCTGTGGTGATTGTGGTAGAGGGTAGTGGAGGGAATAATGGCGATAGTTGTTATTGTGTTGATGGTGAGTTAACGTTAATCGGTGGCAGTGAGTGAGTGTTGTTGTGGTGGTGTCGGTGGTGTGTTGGTGAGCTAGTGATGACATTAGTGTGAAGTGAGAAGCCATTAAGAGTAACCAGGATCACAGCAGGGCGAGCGGGAACATACGTGAGCGTCATGTTGCTGCATGATGCAAGCAACGCTCCCCCGAGCAAGATAATTAGTTCCTCGGTGTGTGTAGGTGCTTCGCCCTGACAGGCAACCGCCACAATGGACCCCGCCGCAGCAGGGTATTGAGGGAGGGTAGGCTGACAGCACCGGCGTGTACCCTCCACCTCGGCTACCCTCCACTCTCCCAAGACGCCCTTCAGCCCCTCCCTCCTCCCTCAGGCCCTCAACAAGGTAGAGAGAGAGAAAAAAGGGTCCTTGGCACACAACACTCCTAAATCAGGCGACGCTCTTAGTGGCCAAGTTGACGTAGGTAGAAACACCCAGTTCTTAGCCTTCAAGGTGGAGTGTGGTGGCGCCTCCTTGCTGCTCCGCTGACTGCATACTGTGTATCCTAAGAGCATCAGTTTCAAGGGCGCCGCTAAGGCTCACTCTCCCATTGCCGCAGCATTGTGGATAACCCTTCTGGAAATGGCTAGTAAGCTTTTTTAATTTAATCTTTTTTTTATGTCCTGCGATAAGTTTTTTCTTCAGCGTCTAGTGATGAGATTCCGGATGTGTGGATAATACGAATGATTTGTAATAATGAGACTCCTTTACCAAAGCCTTTCGGGAGAATAAGTTCCATCTTGAACTAAAGATGGATTTAACTGTTAATGTAATTATTGGAGTAAAACCAGAACGTAAGAACAATGGAATCTAATGGTTCCCTCTAGCATATACTTTGCAGAATCACCGCGAGAACGCTTTCAACCCCCCCCCACAGCTCTCCCATACATCGGTCAGCGATGCACTGGAAGGTGAAGGGACGACGACGTTTCGGTCCGTCCTGGACCATTCTCAAGTCGATTGTGAGAATGGTCCAGGACGGACCGAAACGTCGTCCCTTCACCTTCTAGTGTGTGGTCTGGTCAACATATTTCAGCCACGTTATTGTGACTCATCGCCTGCATGCACCTCCAGTTATCTCCTGTATGTTGCGGTTGGCCTTGACGGACGATGGGAATTTATTGCCGATATCGTCTCGAGCTGTCCGTCGCGTCTGGCTTGACCTGAGGAGTCGGAGTGGCGGCCGGGGTCGCCTGGGTCACGGGACCCCACCAGCTCATATTTGCTTATTGTTCTCTAAGTTGGAGAGCTTTGTTCGCTGTATTATATATACGTCTCGAGGACCTCTCTTACCACAATGTTTGCCACACTGCTTATCTTCAGATATATATAT
>WNGS01167372.1:10806313-10817702 GCA_020271785.1 Procambarus virginalis | reverse complement strand
CACACACACACACACACACACCCGAACTGAGGGTATGAGCTACGAGGAGAGACTACGGGAATTAAACCTCACGTCACTGGGAGACAGAAGAGTCGAGGGGACATGATCACCACATACAGGATTCTCAGAGGAATTGATAGGGTAGATAAAGACAGACTACTTAACTCAAGGGGGGCACACGCACTAGGTGGAATTGAGTGCCCAAATGAGCCATAGAGACATTAAAAAGAATTTTTTTCAATGTCAAAGTAGTAGACAAATGGAATGCATTAGGAAGTGATGTGGTGGAAGCTGACTCCATACACAGCTTCAAGTGTAGATATGACAGAGCCCAGTAGGCTCAGATCTGTACATTAGTTGATGGACAGTTGAGAGGCGGGACCAAAGAGCGAGAGCTCAACCCCCTGCAAGCACAACTAGTAAGTACACACGTGAAATAGATTATCAGTGAAATATCGAGCAGCACAGCAAGTGTAGCCTGCCGGTCATAACGGGGCGAGGCTGATCCACGTGTAGGGTGCAGCCACAAAGCACCCATCAACAGATACATCCTGGTACGCTGCACAGCTGGCTCCTGGTGGAAGGGTGTACTGGTGATGTGAGTATCGGCACAGTTCAGACACTTGTCGATGGAGCCAGACGCGCCAACCACTGAACCTCCTGGTGGTGATGATTTGAGGGAAGGTTGTACCGTGTATTAAAAAGATAATTCTTCTTTATATAGCGTACTGTATGTGCTTCATATTGTGCATCCTTATATGTACTGGTTTTTGGTATGTGTACTCGTGGTGCAGGCATATTATCTCAACCTATTAGGTAAACAACAGATGAGTTTACATATATTCTTTGCTCTATGTTATACATAATTCATAGATTAATCA
Source organism: Procambarus virginalis (assembly GCA_020271785.1). NCBI lineage: Eukaryota > Metazoa > Arthropoda > Malacostraca > Decapoda > Cambaridae > Procambarus > Procambarus virginalis. The sequence goes on along the minus strand of WNGS01167372.1, from coordinate 10,816,821 downwards.
AATTTTTGTAAATATGTGTTAAGAATAATTATAAATGTTTATAATCTATATATTTTTGAATAAATATATTAATGCTCAATTCTTGTCGAGTTGTTGTTGTTGTTATTTTAGATTCAGATATTCGAAACAAAGGTTTTAAGCAGCACAGGCTATGGTGAGCCCCCTCGTACTCTACTAGCACAGATGTGGCTTGCAGAGTTATTATTCTCAGAGACAGGCAATTTAGCACCTTTTCTGTTTCAAAAGCCGATGTATTAGGCCAAAGCAAATTATTTATTGACAGTTCACTAATCGTCCAGAAAGCTGAAGTAATGCAGCAGTGTGTGTTGACGAGGACGGTCAGAATAGCAAGATATCATGAGTCCCAGTGACTGGGTAAGGCGTGTCATCACAGGCTAGGCTGCCAGAGAATTGTCATCGGCGCCTCGTATCAGTCTTCTGCACACATTTGATAAATATCGTGTTATAATAACATCAAGTTGTGATGAGACATTTAATGCGATTATTACTTAAATACTAGTTATCAGGGTTTGAGCCGACGTTGTTCATTTAATAATTACACCAATCATACGTGGTGATATATTGTAATTTCATTTAGTAAGCTGTGGAGATCGATGTGGCAACATTGCCGGCGTCTCAATGCTCGCTAATTTGAATGAATTCTGTTATGTTGTGTGTGGCTTCCTCTGTGTTTATCCTTCATAAACGAATCTCCATTATTATTACGGAGAATCTAGACAAGATAAACAGATGAGTTATCCTCAATCAGGAATTTGGTATTTGCTTAAATGGTCGATTTCGGACAGATTCGTACATCTAGAAGGGACGTCTCGGTGACATTCTGTTATGTGAAACTTGGTACCTAGGCTGCAAAGGTTATATATTAACTTACACACTTTGTCTCGGCCCCAGACGCAAGTGGGTCTTGACCAGTGCTTCGCCATGATGTGAGGGTTGAGGCTGTGTTTACTGGCTGGCCTCTGATGGGTGTATTAATAAAGCCTGCAGATGTGATTTGTGACATATTGATTATTTTAGTATTTTTGTGAGATATTTCAGTGTGTATGTTGAACACGTGTGTTTGTGCCAGAATGTCTTGCGTGTCTTGTGTGTGTGTGCTCTTTATTTATGTTCCATTCCAGTGTTCCCTGTATGCATTATTTCCAGTGTTCCTTGTAATTGCAAAGACAGATTGTTAACCTTTTCTCACATTTTGTCTTTTTTTATCTATTTTTTTCTCCTATTACCTTTGTATTCTTCTGTCGCATAGATTTTATTGCTATTTATGATTTTCCTGATTTTTTCTTTCTTAAATATGAATTTTCTTCTCATGTTGTATAGTTATCTTGTCATATTAATTTTATATTTTCCTTATCCTCCATCTTTTCCATCTTCCTTCTCTTGTTATTTTTGCTGATGTTATTATTTTTATTACGGTGATGATTGTGGCACACCCACTCATCACATTATGGTGATGAGTGTAACACAGCCGACACATCACCTCACAATCTGTGCCTCTCACAATCAAACGATGCCCTCAAACAAGCACATCATTACAAACTTGCCGCTTTAATTACAGTATGTTATTAAAAATTACTATTTAATTAGCGTTACAAAGGCTAATTTGTTGAAGAACTGAATAGGGGGAAAAATTGGTTACAGTAGAAGTAGGACCTTTAATGCAATGTTGCATTACAGGTATCGCGGGAATGATTAACATGTTAATTGAACGTTGTAGTCATTTAGTGTAATGGTATGGCGCTCTCTTTGTATTATTTTGTGACTATTGTTTGCTATATTTTGCACAGCGAATATCTCTAACTTCAATATATATATATATATATATATATATATATATATATATATATATATATATATATATATATATATATATATATATGGTAATTAAGTTTGGGTTTAGGATTTTAGTTTGCAGCTAGTGAGGGAAAATGGTTTCGGGAACTAAGTTCCCATCTGTTAAAGGTGGAGAGGGCCTTTTAAAATCCTCCTATGTATTACAATACAAGTAGATCATCTCACAGTATCGTTTTTCCAACATCAAAATAGGACTCAAGTACTGGTATCCTGTGGGAGGCCAGAGAGTAGTACTTACAGAGTACTCCGCTGGTGGATTGGGTGGTATTATAATATTCATTGTGGTGTGTGGCAGTGAAAGCTCTCTGGAAAGTCACGTGGTGTTTGTTATGGGTTGCTGAACCCACTGGTTGTCAGCAGCTGATGTGCTGATGCTCACACACCTACACCCATTGAGTGTCAGCAGGTGTGGTATTCATACACACCTGCACCCGCTGGACACACCGTAATTGATCGCAACGGTGATACACGAAAAATATTTAACGCGAACGTAAACATGGAAATTAAACATTAGTAATAAATGCATAAAAAACAATAATTACTATATNTTTGTTGTTGGTATATATATTTTCTACTAGGCCATACTTTACTGAGTTGCATACTCATTTTAAAATTTTAAATTATATTAATTTAGTAACTTCATTACAATATATTATCTTTATTCTTAAGTTCGATTTCATTCGTGCATTTATAAGTTCATTAATTTATTTATAATTTTGTTAATTAAATTATTTAAAATTATTATTTTGTTGTACTGCATTCATGGTTATTATGTAGGTATTTAGTCTTAATTAATTTTGGTTTATTTTATTCATTGCGTCAGAGCAGTAGGAACATTTTTGTAAACTTGGGAAAGGGAGTTCAAAGGGAAAAGTAAGGTAAGCAGTCTCTTAATCTTCTGAGGAAATGATGATAGTTGGGGAAAATGTACTGATAATTGAGTAGGAACGTAAGATGGTTAAATATCTAGAAAGAAATGGGGGTGTCGCTGTGAGGAAGAGCTGAGTAGAGGGGTGTAAAGGGGTTGGGGAAAGGAAAGGAGAAGGTTGTGGGAGGGCGAGGTGAGGCTGGGTGGAATAGGAGGGGGACAGGAGGCCGGCAGGGGGCACGGGAAACGATTAAAACCAAGCGCTGTTTAACACGCACGCCTCTCCGGTGAGCGGCCACGAGTCTACCCAGACCTAACACGCTAACCCCTTTCCCTTCCCTTCCCTTCCCTTCCCTTCCCTCTCCATGTCTCCCATAACCCTCCTCGCCTCCGTCTTCCCCTTCCCCCCCCCCATCACCATCGATTTAGCTACTGCTAATTACTTTAAAAACACACGTACCATTCTCCGCACCTAGAGAGAGCGTCGGTCACAACACCTCCATGACCGCATATTATGTACGTCTGAAGGTGGTTCACATGCACACGTTCGTCTGTACGCTCTCCATGACACGTTCGTGCGTGCACGTGCGACCATTAGCGAGCGTGTGACGGCGTGAGAGCTGTACTAACACACCACATATATATATATTATGTGGCTTGATAGGTCGTCTTTCTGAATTTATTTCCAGCGTAGCATTATTTCATTGTCTCTCATCCGCTTTTTCTGTATATATTTTCTATCTATCCTTTTGCTTCGTTCCTTTACATCCCCTCCCTCCCTCCTGCCCTTACCCTTGCATGCGTGTAAGTAAACTATACCTGTGTACCTAACTGCCGTTGAGCGTTCGCTGAGTGACACTACTTATAGAGAAATGTTTGTACTTTGACAGGCGAGGTCTTTAAGCCTTCCCTCTCAGCGCTGGAATAGTGGGTCCTTTAAAGGCAAACATTTACCCCCTTCATCCCATTTTTTTTTTAGTCAAACAAGCAAAGGGGGGGTCGGAATAAGACTTGTTTTACATGCATGAGTTAGTATTGATCCATAAAAAATGGGTGGGGGTTAAATAAGGGCTGTGTAAATGTTGTTCTTTTTCGGATAAGAAAAAGCGGTTAAAATCTCAGTTGTTTAAACATGATTGTGCTTTTCTTGATCAAAATAACAAAAAGCGCCAGAAGAAGAATTGATTATAACTAGGCTTTTAAATAATAAATAAATAAATAAATAAATGTTTATTCGGGTAAAGTACATACACACAAGAGGTTATACAAAAATTGATAGATTTATAGATAGAGCTAGTACATACAATGCCTAATGCCACTATTACGCAAAGCGTTTCGGGCAGATTTTGTGAATCTCTTGATCCAAACAAGCAGTTAGTCCGAATAACAACTCTTAAAATATGTTTATCATTTAAAACAAAGTTGAACAAGGCAAGTAAAGGGATGAACTAACAATATATGAATAGTAATTATATGTAGCCTACTTGCTTACCCATTTTTCTTAAATTTTGAGAAGTCAAAGATTCGGAGTAAAAGGAATATTGTAGACTTTTAACAAATATTGCCAAATATTTAATTCTTGACTGTATCTAGATGCACTCATTTTTTTTTATCAAGACGAGAGAAGTTGATACGACATATATTCATTGCTAACTTTACATTAGTGAAACAGTCATTGCTTCGTTTTTCTTGGTTAATAAAAACATTGCCAATGCTTTTTCTTTGTCAAAACAGACGTATCTAACCCTCGTTTCGTTTTATTGGGGAACAAAATTGACATTGAGGGAGACTTTTATTTTATCACAGTGATAGGCATTATGGAACAAACCGCCTTGCAATAGCTGAATGCACCTTTAATCAACCCGAGGGAAAGTTGATCAAAGTTATTCTGCTGAAGTAATGCAGCAGTGTGTGTTGACGAGGATGGTTGGAATCGCAAGATATTATGAAAGTCCCAGTGACTGGGTAAGGCTTATCATCACAGGCTAAGCTGCCAGAGAATTGTCATCGGCGCCTCGTATCAGTCTTCTGCACACGTAGTGTTATTACTCCGTAACCCGAGCTTATTTCCTTGATCACAGCGGCCATATACTTAAGCTATTTAAAAATAACATTAATAAATTATCTTAATTTATAATTATATTGAATGATATCAGAAGTTTTGCAAGAACAACCTAGGTTGATTGATGAAGATTAAGCCACCCAAGAGGTGGCACGGGCATGAATAGCCCGTAAAACAACCTAGGTATACTGGCAGGTTTAAACATTAGCTCCCACGCTCCGCCTTTGTAGACTCTGGTAAATTTATGCAATGATTTATTCAACATGTTTCTCGGCGTATTTTAAGTTGCTTATTACAAATTTCTTGGCAATCTCTTCTCACAGTCCATTCCATTGGTTTGAGTCTTATACTAAAGAAGTTCCTTATGACATATCTAGCTCATCTTCTCCTCTAGTTTCCTCCCGTAGCCGCTAGTCTTAATGTATTTTATTGGTGAATATGGCTTCTTTGTCCATTCTGTCAAATTTTATAACCCTAATAGTTTGAATGTTATGTCAAGACTCCCGACTTGGTGAAGTTGAGTTTTGCAGTCACTCATTATATCATGAATCTCTTCAACTCCTTGCAAGTCTTGTCTAGGGTCTGGATTTTTTTTTTGTATAATTTTGATTCAAGGCCAAAGCTGCACACTTGACGATCAGTGTTATGTAGGTTGTATGAAGGGTTCTGAGGCCTCTTTTTCTAGCATCCTGAAGGCTACCAGAACATTTTCCAGTTTTGTGTAGACGACAGATATTGTTTTGTTAGTACAGGTATAGTGTCCAGCCATTGTTCTTTTATATCGTATAGGTATGAAGTTGGTGTCTAGTTCCTGGCATTGTCTAGGTATGTATCACTGAGTTCACTTTCATATTATGTTGCCACTTAGAATTCTCTGATTGTCTGGTTACATCCTCTGTTATATGTTAGTCTGCTCCCATTCTTTAAATCTCTTATTGTTTTTAAAGGCTTGCACATGGTGGATGCTTATTCCCAAATTAATTTTGCGTGTAATTTTATGTTCACCTCATTCTGTGTGTGGCTAGACGGTAGTGTTATGTTCTTGTTGTTTCCACATGCTGAATCAGAAAGTTCCTCTTTGCTGCATCTACTAACTTTGCTGTTCAAGTTTCTCTCCTTCATTCATATATATATATATATATATATATATATATATATATATATATATATATATATATATATATATATATATATATATATATATATTAGGGGTACCACCTCTGGTGCAATTGCAGGGACCCACATCCTCGAAGAAGAAAACAAAGAGCATTCAGAGAAGATCTTGTGGATTCTCACTGAATACTCTATTCTTTTCTTCTCCTACCACCCCCATTATTTTTTTGTATGTTTTGTTTTATTTTATTGCAATGCTACAGTTTACAGAGAACACACACACACACACAAATATATAACAATTAAACAATCAGCGTTCGAAGACCTCGTCCAGCTCCTCGGAGGTTGGGTGCGTACCCAGGATACAGCACGCATTTCCCCTCTGCACTGCGACACTGAGGCGCTGGAATAGGAAACTGGCTGCTCGTGGGTCTCTAGTTTTCCCAATGAGTTCCTCACCAACCTCCTTTAAAAACTTGAGTGCACATTTACCCCAGGCGCCCAGAGTCTCTGAGCCTATCGGCACGAACCTGTAACAACGTTCTAGGTTTCTGTACTTGTGGATTTTCTGGGTCTCCCTGAAGGTGGCTGCCCCACCTCCCTCCGCTGAGCTGTAACGTAAATAGGTATCAGCCAATGTAGATGCACAGGTGTAATCCCATACGACCTGTTTACCTTCCCTCCATGGCTGCAGGGTGACTCCATCTGGGCGTTTTTGGCTGTTGTCAGGTCTGCACAGCTGGGGTTCCCTTTGTGCTGGACACCCAGCTGTAGCCAAACTTCTCTTGATGATGTCATTGACTGCCTCGTGTCTGGCAATCTTTCCCTGTGTCTTACGACAGATGAGACCATGGCTGCCGTATTGGTCTGCCCGTGCCTGGCCGCAAATACACCGGTGCTCGGTGGAGATAGGGGCGGCAAGGCGCAGAGCAACACCAATACTTAGGGCCCGATGATCCAGGCGGGTGCCCAAGGCGGAATTAGGGACTGCCAACAGGAAGTCCCCAGCATGGGGGGCTTGAACAGCTAGGAGACGCGCTCTGTCCTTCTGAGAAGCTACGTCCAGCAATGCTTTGGCGATGTTCTACACTATAGGGCTATCCCATTTGGCCTGTTTACCGTCGTTTGGACAAGTTGGTCGGGTGTGTGAATTGGCGAGTATATATATATATATATATATATATATATATATATATATATATATATATATATATATATATATATATATATATATATATATATATATATATTGCAGTCTCCGTGGTGTAGTGGTAAGACACTCGCCTGGCGTTCCGCGAGCGCTATGTCATGGGTTCGTATCCTGGCCGGGGAGGATTTACTGGGCGCAATTCCTTAACTGTAGCCTCTGTTTAACGCAACAGTAAAATGTGTACTTGGATGAAAAAACGATTCTTCGCGGCGGGGATCGTATTCCAGGGACCTGCCCGAAACGCTACGCGTACTAGTGGCTGTACAAGAATGTAACAACTCTTGTATATATCTCAAAAAAAAAAAAATATATATATATATATATATATATATATATATATATATATATATATATATATATATATATATATATATATATATATATATACAATATATATATATATATATATATATATATATATATATATATATATATATATATATATATATATATGAATGAAAGCATTGTGTGTGTACTCACCTAGTTGTGCTTGCGGGGTGAGCTTCGACTCTTTAGTCCCGCCCCTCAATCGTCAATCAACTTTGTGTATGTGTACTCATCTAGTTGTACTCACCTAGTTGTCCTTACGTGGGTTGAGCTTTGGCTTTTTGGTCCCGCCTCTCAACTGTCAATCTACTGATGTACAGATTCCTGAGTCTATTGGGCTGTATCATATCAACACTTGAAACTGTGTATGGAGTCAGCCTCCACCACATCAGTGCCCAATGCATTCCATTTGTTAACTACCCTGACACTGAAAAAAATGTGTGTTCTCGCACGCTTATCCAACTGTTTGTGAAACTTAAAAGAAAAGGGACTGGACACGTTATTTTTTTGTCAACCTTTGCGTGTTGATAGTTATAAAAAGATTCAGTTGTGGCCCAATTATAACTAAACGTGTCGTTGCCTCCTGACTCTGCCCCTCACCACCCGTCCCCTCAATCCCTTTCAAGTTACCTGATTTCCAGCTATCCACAGAGCTGTGTCCTCTTGTGTGGCCGCTTGTAACTCACATTTATCATTTCTCCTTCCATTTCTTCTCTTCTTCACCCCCTTCTACTCCGACCACTATTCTAATCCCCATGACTACCGCTGTAAATGCATCTATCCTTATCCATACCACTAACCACGGACCTATCCCTGTCCTCACTGCCAATGCTCCTACAGGGGCATGACTGCTGAGTGGACAGCGTTCGGGATTCGTAGTCCTAAGCTTCCGGGTTCGATCCCCAGGTGGAATGGGCAGAGTTTCTTTGACCCTGTTCACCTAGCAGTAAATAGGTACCTGGTACAGTGAATAGTTAGACAGCTGCTACGGACTGCTTCCTGGGGGTGTGTAACAAAAAGGAGGCCTGGTCGAGGACCGGGCCGCGGGGACGTTAAGCCCCGAAATCATCTTAAGATAATCTCAAGAAGATAACCCCCTACTACTGCCCTAGTTTTACGTATAACCCGCATACGGTGTTACCCACTTCACCCACACCCAGGTACCTGGGAGTTATACGTAAAACTTAAATTGACTTCAGAAGCCTCCAGTCCTCCTGTCGATTCAGTAGTCCCAGGTTGTATAACTTATACTAGGTCAGGGTGGTCCAGTGGTAGTTGTGGTGGCTGGCAGTGTATTGGTCGCGGGTTCGAGTCACCTAGGAGCTCCAGTTGATTTTCTCATTGAGCGAGTTCGAATCCTTCTCATGGCTCCTACTGATTTTCTCAATAATAATGATAATAATTTATTTCTGATATTGTTTTGTTTTCCATTTGGCCTAACGACAACTGTGTACTTTACCTTGAGGTGATTCCGGGGCTCATCGACCCCGCGGCCCGGTCGTCAACCAGGCCTCCTCGTTGCTGGACTGGTCAACCAGGCTGTTGGACGCGGCTGCTCGCAGCCTGATCAATCACAGCCTGGTTGATCAGGTATCCTTTGGAGGTGTATGCCAAGTCTACTGATAATTTCTGTTATACAGTGATGGAACCATTGAATTAATAAACAAATTAAATTAATAGATTAAATTAATAATTATTAATAAATTAATAATCTTGGTATAATAAAATATACCAAGAAAATGTATTTTCGTGAAAATTTAGACATAAACACGCCCATATGTTTTACTTTATTAAAAGCACGTTTGTGGTGATATACTGTAATGTATGAAGTAGAGTGCAATTGTATAATGAGGATGTGTATGAGGGAGTGTCTGGTCTTATAATGATGTGTGAGGGAGTGTCTGGTCCTATGATGATGTATGAGGGGAGCGTCTAGGTCTATAATTGGGTGTGAGTGAGTAGCCATCGCTATGTTGATGTTTGTGTGAGGTACTTCTTATTTGAACGTCTTCTCATTGATTACTCACTTGCCTCACATTCACCTCTACACACCGAAGATGTGGACGGAGGAAACGATGGGGGGGGGGGAAGTTGGGGATGGGCTTAGGAGGAGGGGGGGCTGAGGAGGAGGGGGGGTGAAGGGGGGGGGCGGGGCTGGGGAGAGGTTGAAGGGGGAGTTGCATGAAGAGGAGATACCCTCCGACTGCGTGAGATGGCCATCTAGCCTCGTAAGGAAAACGAGGTCATATTCTAAGAAGCAGCAATTAACCTGGAAAATGAGCCTTAGGGCAAGGTGAGGTAGGGGTGGCAGGGGCGTGTGGGAGACTCAAGGTTGTTTACGTCTCTAGCCAGTCAGCTGATATGTAAATAAGGAGGGTAATGACAGCCCTCGCCGGAAGAAACACCACTGGTCAAGAGACGCACCGGAAATTTGTTGACTGACTGTTTCCACGTTTCGGAAAAGGAGGAGAATGAGGAAAGATGATGATGAGTGCGAGGAAAGGGCAGTGACTTATCCATAATCAAAGATGAGGGCATATATATAATATATATATATATATATATATATATATATATATATATATATATATATATATATATGCAGAATAACCACATGTGAAAAATAGAAAATGCTTAACGCGTTTTCGGCTAATTCGCCTTCATCAGAGCAAAGTAGAATGAAGATCTTCATCTTCATTCTACTTTGCTCTGATGAGGCGAATTAGCCGAAAACGCGTTAAGCATTTTCTATTTTTCACATGTGGTTATTCTGCATACTTGGATCAGTGTTTTTGTGATCATTGTTGCTTATATATATATATATATATAATATATATATATATATATATATATATATATATATATATATATATATATATATATAATTAGTCACAGGTTTAATAAGCCTGACGTGTGTTGTTAAAATACGCGCTTCTGTCAAGTACGCCTTAGAATACTCAAAGATAGAAGGAAAGCTAATACAAAGTGAATTTACATAAATTCCTATCATACAGTCACATATTCGTATAGAGAGAGAGACAGAGTGAGAGAGA
>WNGS01167372.1:10792998-10801842 GCA_020271785.1 Procambarus virginalis | reverse complement strand
ATCACATTAAGGTGATATATCAATGAGAATCAATTGGAGCAACGAGGTTGTATAACTTATAACATGTGGTATAAGGGTGAGGTTAGCGGCTGGGAGCACCTTGATTGCTGGATCGAGTCGTCTCAATTATCCTGTTGATTTTCTCACTGATGTATGTATCACGTTAGTTTGATTTCTTGGTGTGTCGCCCATACACATCCCTCACAAAAATGATTGATACAGACTAAACCATCCAAAAGGTGGCACGGGCATGAATAGCCCCCAATCGTCAAAATCATTCCCGGATAACTTAGGTAGAAAATAATATAATAATAAAAAAACTCCACCACCACGGCTGTCACTCACACGTAACTCACTCTTCCCTCAATCATCATGTCTCACCTTTGTCCTCAGCTCTCCTCCCCTTCACCACCCTCATCACTCCCCTACCCTCGTTAATACCCTCATTAGCCTGGTCCTAAACACTTAATGATCACCTTTCCTCGTCCTGTTTTCAGCTCCACAACCCTTCACAATTACCTTCTCTTCCTTTGTCTTTCCGTCACCACCTAAGTACTTCCCCTGGCCAGTTCCTGGGCGACATTTGACGCCTGCATTCACTTTCCCCCTTGTCATAATGCACCCAATGTCTTGGCTTCGTCGCCATCCTTACTTCATATACCTTTCTCTACAATATTGTCAAGTTCTGGAAAATCGGTTCAACTAGCTGTTGTAACCAGGGATTTGTAAGAGACATCTCTCTCCCTTTCTCTCTCTCTCTCTCTCTCTCTCTCTCTCTCTCTCTCTCTCTCTCTCCTTTCTCTACTCTCTTCCGATCTCTCTCTCACCTATATATATATATATTTATTGAGCTGCATACTCAAGATTGTGCCGTATCTTGTATAAAGTTATCGAAAGGCTTCCTGAAGGCCATTTACTTGTGGTTACTTGTGGAAGACTTGTGGTTATGTCGAATCCCAGGCCCAAGTGTTTCTCCATTTCTGATGCACTCAACTGCGTGTACTGTACTTCTTTTGTTTTGATTTTTAATGTCTTCTTAATCCTGTTCCGATGTTCATAACTTTGCCTTTTCCTGGGTTAAAGTGTCTTTTTCGTTTTGCAGTGCATGACATGTTTTGATTCTTTAGCATCATCATCAAACATGCTGTGAAGGAGTCTATTTCTTACGTTAGATGATTCACGTATATAAGCACATTATGGGTTTTAGTACAGACCCCTTGCGTACTCTACTGTTTACTTTTCCAATCTCTAATTTCTTCGCTTGCACTGCGACCTTTTCATTCCTTTTTTAGGAATATTGCCTTACCAAACATAGGACTCTTCCCGATACGCCAGTGTGTTTCTCTAGCTTGAGAAGGCGTCTCTCTTTGTGGGATACACTCAAAGGTTTTCTTGGCAAAAAAGAGAGATGCAATCTGCATACCCTCTCTCTCTCTCTCTTATGTCTGATTGCTATCATATTGTCATAAAACTCGTACATGTTTATCAAGCAGAATTTCCTGTATAGAATCCTTGTAGATTTCTTAAAATACTAATGTAAATCTTCGTTTATGCACAACCCTAGACACTATGAAGGATTATATAGATTGTGTCAAGAGCTTGAAATCCCCATCTCGCTGGATAGTTAGCTATCAGTAGCCTACATTAGTAAACTTTCGATGCATTATGACGATATGAACAAGAAGACGAAAATGAATAAACTAACAATTCTATTAAAAATTCCCCATCTTTCTTATTGATGTTGGGAGTCTAATTCCAAATGTTATATATGTTTTATGAACTTCATTTTGATCAATATTTCTAATCCTTGCAGGGCGTACTGGCTAGTTTTCTTGGTCTGTTTTTCAATGACTGTTGTTGTCCTCATTTTTCCTATATATAAGCACCACATTTGTAGTGTTTTAATGTCGGGTGATACTTCTCTTGCTATGAAGGAGTCAAATATCATAACAAGGATCTACAAAATACTGCAACTGCCTGTGATAATATATATGGTTTCATCTTCTCTGGATCTGTGGGTTTCATCACATCCAGCTCCTCCAGTTGCTTCCGTATTTCTTCTGGTCATTGTATCGTCTTAAGAGTGTCTGTTCTTTTTTGAGCTCTTAGATCTTGGATGAGGTCAGGTTGCAGCTTGAAAACTGGTTGGAATCTCTTATTAAGTATTTCGAACGCTTTCATTTCCTCCCTCTCTTTTGTGTAGCCTAATCAATTTGTCATTCACCGATGTTTTTCTCCTCATGTTGCTATGACATTTTTTCCATGAATTGTCAAATCTGTTGGTACACCCTTAAGCAATAAAACAATATGACGCTCTCCACTCTTCCTGTTTCCGCAGCTTTCAACACTAATACACAATCAAATACTATTACGCAATGATTTTCGGCGCCATAAAATCTTATGTTCAATGCGTTCCCTTCTTGAGGTTATCTTGAGATGATTTCGGGGCTTAGCGTCCCCGCGGCCCGGTCCTTGACCAGTCCTTGTTAAATATCCCCAGGAAGCAGCCCGTAGCAGCTGTCTACCTCCCAGGAACCTATTTACTGCTAGGTGGACAGGCACATCAGGGTGAAAGAAACTCTGCCCATTTGTTTCCGCCTCCACCAGGGATCGAACCCGGAAGCTCAGGACTACGAATCGGAAGCGCTGTTCACTCAGCTGTCAGGTCCCGGTGACATTCGGGGTCCTGTCACTCGGTGACATTCTTATTCTGTTTAAATACCTGGTAGAGCCTTGACATGTTGTACTAGGAAGTTCTTTTCTGCTGCCTCTGCTAGCTTTACTCCTCATGTCTCTTGTACACCTCTTGGATCTTGTTTGTCAGGAATCATCCAGGACACGTTATTCTTGTAATATTTGATCATGTCTAAAGTACGCATCATTAGCATGGAACACTTACCTAATCTCACATTAAATGAGACTTACAAGAGTCTTAGAGGTATGCCACAAGACTTTAAGAGCCGAACCTCACGCCAGTGGTGAAGAGAAGGAATATGAAAGACAGTTACGACATAAAAAATGCTCAGAGAAATCGAATAAATGACACGCATTAGGGAGCACAGATATAAACTTTAAACGTGTCCAAATATGACAGGGATATTAGAAACAATCTTTTCAATGTCAGGGCATTGTAGGTGAAATGAACTAGGGTGTGAAGTGGGGGAAGAATACTCCACACATTTATTTCAAAGATATGGCAGAACCCAAATGGTTCGTGGACAAGAATAGCAGTCCACTGTAGGGCGGGTCAAAGAGCTGAAGCTCAACGCACACAAAAACATGTGAGCGTGGATACACACACACACACACACACACACACACACACACACACACACACACACACACACACACACACACACACACACACACACACAGCTGGAGTGAAGCTGGAAAAAGTACAAAGGTATGCTACTAGACTAGTCCCAGAACTAAGAGGCATGAGTTATGAGGAAAGGCTGCGGGAAATGCACCTTACGACACTGGAAGACAGAAGAGTAAGGGAAGACATGATCACAACCTACAAAATCCTCCGGGGAATCGACCGGGTAAACAGGGATGAACTATTCAACACTGGAGGGACGCGAACAAGGGGACACAGGTGGAAGTTGAGTACCCAAATGAGCCACAGAGACATTAGAAAGAACTTTTTCAGTGTCAGAGTAGTTAGTAAATGGAATGCACTAGGAAGTGATGTGGTGGAGGCTGACTCCATACACAGTTTCAAATGTAGATATGATAGAGCCCAGTAAGCTCAGGAATCTGTACACCAATTGATTGACGGTTGAGAGGCGGGACCAAAGAGCCAAAGCTCAACCCCCGCAAGCACAATTAGGTGAGTACAATTAGGTGAGTACACACACACACACACACACACACACACACACACACACACACACACACACACACACACACACACACACACACACCCCGACACATTAAAATGTATGCAAAAGCCGCCACTGAATTTATGTGATCGGTCTGTTGTACGGGAGACCGTGAGGAGTATTTTTAGCATCATTATGTAGTTGTATTCAAGTTTTACAACAGAGTTCCGTTACCCGGTAAAAGAGTCTGGCTGTATGAAGGCGGGGAGTTGCGTTAGATGATGGCATTATTGCCCTTATTATAGCTGTAAGTGCATCCTTAATTTTTGTGTGTAAATCATTATATTTGTCACAGGCGTTGTTCTCATCTTTGAGGTACAGGTTAATACTCATCATTTAGTGATGATTACTTAAATAAGGACAATTACAATGCACTTGAAAATATTTGTAAAGGGTATATATATATAGTCTGTGACAATCTTCTCTTGATGTGAATATTATCACAACCTTCCATGTATGTGAATATTATCACAACCTTCCATGTATGTGAATATTATCACAACCTTCCATGTATGTGAATATTATCACAACCTTCCATGTATGTGAATATTATCGCAACCTTCCATGTATGTGAATATTATCACAACCTTCCATGTATGTGAATATTATCACAACCTTCCATGTATGTGAATATTATCACAACCTTCCATGTTGGGAATATTATCACAACCTTTCATGTATGTGAATATTATCACAACCTTCCCATGTTGGGAATATTATCACAACATTCCATGTATGTGAATATTATCGCAACCTTCCATGTATGTGAATATTATCGCAACCTTCCATGTATGTGAATATTATCGCAACCTTCCATGTATGTGAATATTATCACAACCTTCCCATGTTGGGAATATTATCACAACCTTTCATGTATGTGAATATTATCACAACCTTCCCATGTATGTGAATATTATCACAACCTTCCATGTATGTGAATATTATCACAACCTTCCATGTTGGGAATATTATCACAACCTTCCCATGTTGGGAATGTGGTGCATTAGTATGTGTCATCACCGGGTGTCTTACCGTATCTGCCAACTGGAAGGCTTTAATTAATATCGGTAATTTGTGATCAAGAATAGATTTTGCATTCCACGAATCCCTCGTTTCATTATTAAAATTCACAAAAGGGAGGTAATTGAATTTACATATTGATCCAACTTGTTAATTCTGCAGTTGGGTAAGGGATTGTTTGTGTTAATTAAGGCTTTGAGGCTTGGGAACGGTTTCACGTGTCGCCAGCCTGAAATATGCGACTAAGCCCTGCTCTTGTGACTCTCCGCACGGCTTTCTTCAGTAATTTATTGGCCAATTTAATAAACACGTCTGCTCACGCGCGCGCTCTCGCACATTTGTGTGTTGGTGTGTGTCTGTGCCCTCACCTATCTGTTCTTGCCTATTTAGGGGTACGTGTAAGGGCTGAACTTCAACCCTTGAGTCCCGCCTCTTGAAATGAGTAGTTAATAGACTCTTGAACCATTTCATATATGTCATATCTACATTTCACAACTCTCCTCATCAACAAATGCCAAATGCTCATTAATCCACCCACCAAACCCCTGTTCATGAATGAAAAACACTTCAAAAACTGATGACATGAACGTATTCGAACTGCTTCGTTCGAGTAATCTGCTCGAATCACACCTCTTTAAAGATTTCTTCCACGTAATGCAAATATTATTAATTGTCAACAGAACCTACCCACTTAATATAAGTTAGGCCTAACTATTCAACACATTCTAGTATACAATAATATTAACTTATAATTGACAAAAGGCAAAATTTAAATGTGCAGTACATTAAAATTGATGAATGCGTCTTCGGGTCACGTTAAAATTGAGGAATGCGTCTTCGGGTCACATTAAAATTGATGAATGCGTCTTCGGGGGCGACCGCCAGATGGACAAGCCTAGTGTCAACATTTCAAACAGTAAATGAAGTCTTTCTACAATACTTAACTTATTAGTTCATTCAATTTCCTTAGCCTATTAATATGACGCGAAACATAATATTATTATTTCATAATAATACCTGTGGGGGTCATTCAGATACCGTAATTAGTTCCTACCTGTGTCCACCTGTTCGCGTACTACTTGTCCTTGTTTACCCTCGCAATTTCACCTACCCTAAGTATTTTGTATGTAATAATCATATCTCCCTTGTTCTTTAGTCCAGTGACTTGAAGTTTAGTTCCTTCAGTGTTTCTTCGTGCAACTCAGCTATGTGTGTAACTAGTCGGGACTTTTTAATTCATTTTATATACTTGACGAGATGGGGAAACCACCCTGGCGCCACATTTTCCAAAATTGGTCTAACGTACGTGGCATAAAGGATGCATAATGCCTCATATATATATATATATATATATATATATATATATATATATATATATATATATATATATATATATATGTGTGTGTGTATGCTGCCTGATATTTACATAACGCCTAAGATAGTACGTTCTTATGAGCTCGATCTCTTGTGGGGCGAATGGCGTCTATGGGACTCTTGGCAACTTACTCATGTAGATGAGAATGATCGCAATACAACTGACAGAGGTGAGAAAATGAGATGGGAAACGCCAAAGAACTATGAGGGGGAAGCGCTAGACCAGTATGACTATGTAGCACATGCAAGTGACGTAAGGACAGGATAGGAGGACTAAGTCAAGGAACGGTACTCTACCACTTGGACCATCGGGAATTGAACTCTGACCTGCAAGGAGCCGGGCCGGTGCTGATGTAACACCAGACTTTTCCGTTCCTCCACTTTGTTACACCTGCTGAACAAGTTTGTCTCCAGAGAGGAACACCCGTTCAGCAGAGTTGGTGAGTACTCTTTTGGGTCAAAGTGGCCTGACCGATGGCTGTTAAGCAGGTGTTACATAGTGGAGGAACGGGAAAATCTGGTGTTACAGTAGGTTAAGAGAGGCAAAGGGGAAATGAGAGGAGCCTGTGAGCTTACCATCACTTCCTCTCTCCTTCTCTCCATTGCAGGACAACCATAGGCCTCCGCATCACACCGCCTTCAGGGGTATATGGTCATTTAGAGTTCTCTCTGCAGGACCTCGGGGATGGTGGACGTAAGAGGGACACCTTCGTTATATGATCAAGTCAGTGCAATTGTTGACGGTGAATTGAAAGAGAGAGGTTATCGGAATAATTTAAAGATAATGTGTAATTAAATTTTAACTTCGCATAAAACAGATCAGGGCATAAGAGCTGTTTGGGAGAGATATTTCTCTGTTTGTTTAAAAGTAATTACTCTTCGTTAGTTTGAAAAAGAATAGGCTATTCGTCGTTTGTCGAGTGATTACACTAGGCTACTCTTCCTTCGTTATCTCTATTATTTCACTGTCAAATTTTGGGGAACAGTTAAAGTTATTTCCGTCAGTATTTTATAATATACTTGAGAATTTTAGTCATTGACATAAACTACAACTGTTGTATATCGTAGACGGAATTTAAATCACAAACATCTTCAGACATGAGAAGGCAACACTGACGCCTAGGTTAGTCTTGACGGTATATTAAAGAGTGCTCATCACATGTTGAAGAAGAATCCAAATATATAAAAGTTACATTATATATATATATATATATATATATATATATATATATATATATAATATATATATAAATATATATATTTATATATATATAATATATATATATATATATATATATATATATATATATATATATATATTATATATATATATATTTGTTCGCATATATATATATATATATATATATATATATATATATATATATATATATATATATATATATATATACACATATATCCCTAATCTTTAATCTTCGTCATAGTATAAGGAGTGAGTTGTGTTTAAGCTAAATTTGTAAGATTTTAAATTTATAAGCAGGGCGAAATTAAATAAATTATAAATTGCTTAACATTCACCATAAACTGTACTATTGATTCAATGAGGGATATACACACATACACACGCGCGCACATACACATACACACTTGGCACACAAAACAATGCCAAATAAAAAATGTATAGAAAGAGAGAGAGAGAAAAGAGCACAAGTGGGGAGAATAAGGCACTGTGGGCGGGGCTTAGGAGATGAGGGGAGGGGAGGCAGAGAGCAGGGTGCCAAACACTGCCACAATGTACACACTCTCTTTCCTCTCGCTCTTCTCCGTTGGCACGCCCCTCGCAGTGCCACAGTTGCCACCTTGTCTTACTCCCACCGCCTTATTATCTCTCCCTCAAGACAGCTGGGAATCTTCCTCTCTCGGCAGAGGAAACGGAAGGAGGGAAGCAGATTTTTTTTTTCTTTGAGAAGCGGAGTAGGTTGACGAGGGCGGCCTCGGCTTGTGGCGCCTAGTACGTATAGCGTGCACCTGCGAGAGTGTACCTCCCCTACCTCCCTACCTCCTACCCTACCTCCTACCCTACCTCCCTCGCTCCAATCCCTCATCCATCCACCCCCTTGTGCCATTTCCTAAGTCGTAATGGTCCTAGTGTCCGGCTAACGTCGCAGACATGCTGACACCCGCCATGTATTCTGATGTTTCGCTTGTTAAGCCTCAGCTATTTTAAAGCTCTAATGGCGCCAGTTTTTTAACCATCATTATTATATTATACGCACGTTTATCCCGTGGTCAGAATATATTGTGATAGGGGAAATAAACAAACATTTTTTTCTCGTTAGTGTGTGGTGGGTAATACCTGAATATCCGACATGTTCTTGTTTAAGCGGCGGATGGAAAACATTACGTATTCGTGAGCGATATTTTATACCTTTTGCACTATACATTTAAGTTTCCTTTTAAACAACAAAAGCTTGAATCACAAACTTGCTTACTAATTTGGGGCGCTGATATCAAGCGGCACTGCACTTGCAGAAGGAATGTTTGTCCTCCACATAAGGTTGAAGTTATTATCGGGGAAAGCTGATGACTTCGGGCTCTAAATTTAAAA
>WNGS01167372.1:10770498-10787998 GCA_020271785.1 Procambarus virginalis | reverse complement strand
CGCAGGTTATGTAGGGGATATCTCGCAGGTTATGTAGGGGCGAGTATCTCTCAAGGTTATCTATCATCCTGCGGGTTATGCAAGGATATCTCTTATGTTTATTCAGGGGCATCTCACAGATTATCCAGGAAGGAATGGAGTATCAGTGGGAAGCGCCAAGCCATTACGACTATATAGCACTGGGAAGGGGTCAGGATAATGATTTAGGATGGGACGGGGGGAAAAGGAATGGTGCCCAACCACTTGTGGGCAGTCGGGGATTGAACGCCGACCTGCATGAAGCGAGACCGTCGCTCTACCGTCCAGTCCAGGTGGTTGGATAGATTATCCAGGAGTATCTCGCTGTTTATAAACTAACATCTATCGATTTATTAAGGGACATTCGCGATCTATACACGAATATCTCGCTGCTTATATACGGACACATCGCGATTTAAACACGGGACATTCACAGGTTAAGGTTTCGCGGGGGGCCTTTTGATTCACAGGCCTTTTGTGAGTTATTTAGTAACATTTTGCGCGTTACATTTGGGCATTTCACTAAATTTAAAACATGTTTTTAATTCAGATTTTCCCTTCTTGTTCAATGAAAAAAAGTTATGGTGGAATAGGCCTAAGTAGTTGTAAGTGCTACATAGACTTACCGGCTTTGTACCTTCTTTTCTTAAATACGTGCTTATATTTTTGCACAATTACTCAAGTTCATCATTTTTTTGTCATATTTAATTTATATCTGTATCTAGGCCTATTTGTTTATTTTAAGACCTGAAAACTAAACTCTGACAGTTTATTTTTTTTATTGGAGTGACAGCAGAAATACGATGATATAGACGAATAAATCGTTCGATTCTAGTGTTTGCAGACGAGGAGTCACAATAACGTGGCTGAAATATGTTGACCACACCACACACACTAGAAAGTGAAAGGACGACGACGTTTCGGTCCGTCCTGGACCATTCTCAAGTGAATCGACTTGAGAATGGTCCAGGACGGACCGAAACGTCGTCGTCCCTTCACCTTCTAGTGTGTGGTCTGGTCAACATAATTTAGCCACGTTATTGTGACTCATCGCCTGTTTATGTACATTGAAGGGGATTTTTCTCTTCGTTACTCCTCCTTTGAACATCACTTTCTTGAATTCTCAACAGATGTCATCTTTTGTCGTACCATTAAAGCAGCACTCTTATCGTAACCTGAGTATTTGAATACATTCATGTAATCTATTGTATTATTACATTTATTGTTATAATTAAAGTATAAGTGTGATGTCATAAATCATTGAAAACAAATATCGCACTTATGCATTGCATTGTCATTTTGTGTTATTTTTAATGTTTCATTATCATGCCACGCATTTATGTTATCGTTTCTTGGAAGTCAACCAACGCTCCAGGAAATTCCGCATTGGCGTCGTTCATGGTAAATAATATTCTTAAAGTTTCCGAGGCAGGCGCTTTGTTCAAGCCACGCTCGTGAGGTGGGTTGGTGATGAGCTACAAACACTGGAGCTGTGCATACCTCACTCACCCAGCGCCTACATCTGTTTGCCGACCCTCTGGGCCTCCCTTATGCCCCAACCCGGGATCCTCCCCCCATCACCCGCCCCTCTCCTTCACGCCCACAACCTCCCACGAGCTATGTATAAGTTTTGGGCGTGGGCGGGGAGCGAGTGGGCAGGGAGCGTGTCTAGCGTCGACATATGCTAATAAGGTGGTTGATCACTTCCGTTGTGAGTCGCCGCTCACCACAGCGCTCGCGCCTCATGTCCTTGCTTCTCTGGCTGTTATTATCTCTTTATTGCACCTGAGGGATATCCCTGTATTATAAAAGCTCGCCGGACGTTGTGCAGCTATAATTATGTCGTGGAGACAGTTGCGTAGAGACAATGCAGGACGTTGCGTTGAGGGTATGACTGGGACGCAGAATGGATTGGTTGCCCCAGCCAGCCGCAAGTCTCCGGGTGTTGACAAGCTTCTGAAGGTGTTAGGCGCATCCCTCCGACCGGAAAGCGTTAATTGTCTAGATCCCACGTAACGAGCGAGAAACTCCGGCTATTATTACTATCAATTAATAACGTCAGATAAATCGTCCGTCACTCAACTCTTAACAGAGACGGTCCCAGTATCAGGTTTTCCACCGACCACGGTCTCTTATCAGGCCTGGAATCTCATTCGAATTAACACGTGTAGTGCTATGTTTTAATCTGGTGTGTGAGGCGGCTGATTAATACATGTCCCTGGAAATAAGACGACATGAGCGAGCGTGATTCAGGATGCACCGACCTCTCAAGGATCCCCTTGGAGGCTGCGTGTACTGCCAACTATGAAAGTGATCAAAGCTTCTTGATTTTCTGAGAGCGCGTCATAGAGACTCGTCCATTCTTGTCAAGTCAATAAACATGAACTGAGAACCTGACGTGTGCCATGAGCGCCTGTTGCTCACGAGCCTAGGTCTACAGACGTAAGTAATTATTAAAAAGAGTAGAACTACGTAAGAATTATTTCTTTAGGTGCATCCTCAGCACCCACCTCCAATGCCTCTCCTGCCCCACCTGATCCCTAGCCGTCCACCTGGAGGTGGGAAGGTGCTGGTCAGTGTTGTGGGGTGCGCTGGTCTCCACCAGAGGCGCTACCTTCACTACTCGCAGCTGTAATGTGGACAGTGTCGTGCTCTTCATTTGCATACAACACTGGACCGCATTTGATTTAAAAGTAAATGATTTTATATAAATATTAATAGGAATAACAACTATATGTTTTACATTTAATTAACTATGTAAACACACAGCATGTTTATTTACATTTAAACAGTTCACGTATTTTGTTGTTATAATTATTCCCTAAACATTAATTTTAATATTGCAAAAACTAATTTTTTTCGATCGTATTACAATTTTGAGACCATATTACTGATTTATCTTTATGGACAGACATTTAGATTTATTTTGTATTATGCGTTGTATGTAATCTCACCTTCAGGTTGAAACCTATAAGGAATCCTTACAAATATTTTTTGTATAAACAAATTATTATTTTTTAGCGAAATTTTCAAATAAGAATTCGTTGGCCTCTCCGTATCTTAACGTTCTAAAATGTTTTATTCAAGGATAATTTTTAAAATATGGCGCATATAATTTTGCTATTTGAAGAAATTTCAAAATTGTTGTTATTTGGTTACAAAACTACAGTGATTGGATTTTGTTTCCGTTAAGACGAGTACCTTGAGGTGCTTCCGGGGCTTAGCGTCCCCGTGGCCCGGTCGTCGACCAGGCCTCAGCCCCGTATTGCTGACGAGAAATATGATTTATATAAAAATAATAATAATAATAATAATTATAATAATGATAAAATCAACTGGAGCTCTTAGGTGCCTCGAACCCGCGACCAACGAACTGCCAGTCGCAATTTCTACCACTGTACCACTGTGTTAATCAGCTCCAGTTGATTTTCTCATTGATATATATCACGTTAGTATGATTTATCTGTGTAAATAATAATAATAATAATGTAGAAACTTACTACAATGTCGTAGTGCGAAATGAAGGTGAAGAAAAGACCCAATATTTTGAATGTAACCTACATCATTTCTCAAGGAACTATATACAGTGTTAGAGAACACTGTATACAGCACCTTGAGAAAGGATGTAGGTTCAGTCCGAAAAGTTGGTTCTTAATACATTTTACATACATTGGGTCTCTCCTTCACCTTCAATATCAGTAATACTAATGATGATTGTTATATTGTTTCACAATCTATATTAATTATTATTTTTGCTAAGTTTATTGATGTTTCACAGGCTAGCTGCGTAGTTCTTTTCCTAGTGATGAAAGCCCTTCTCTTTAGGCTATCCTAATGTATTCTGCTGTAGACACTACAATACTGCATTGACTATTAGCATGACCACTATTACTACTTTTCCACCTACTAGCGCCATCGTTGCTACTATTTTTGAATCTGTTCCTAGTGTTGTCACTAGCATCCTTTGTGCTCCTAATAGAACTATAAACTCTTCATCTGCACCTAGTATAGAAATTTAAATTGAGGATAAAAACTCGTTGTCAATAAATAAAAGAAGCTTCAAGTACCTTTTAATGTTGCGTAAATATTATGAAAAAGAGTTTAGCGATAATAGCGATTTGTGAGAATTGCAAAAAGTGTTGCAGAAGCGTGAGAGTAGCATCAAGAGATATCTGGCAGGGTAATCCCGCACATCCGTGAGGTTAAAATCCATAGGGGAAATGTAAGGCAACAGAGGGAAGGGGGGGAGGATGGAATAAAGAGAGTGAGGGGGAGATGGTAAGGGAGGGAAACAAAGGGAGAGCGTGAAGAGGACGGGATGAGGGGAAGAAGGGAGTGGGTGGGGGAGGGAAGGAAGGGTATAAAGGGGAAAGAGATGTAAAGTGAAGGGAATAACAAGAAGGGTAGAGGATGAGGGAAAGAGAAGAAACTGATGAGAAGGGAAAAGCTCCAAGGAAATGAACGAGAACGACTGAAGGAACTAAACTAAGGAAGAAAGAGGGGAGAGGAGACTGAGGACTAAACAGTCTGAGGGGAAAAGAGAGGATAGAAAAGAAATTGAAGGAGCGGGGGGGGGGGGGGGTGAAGAGTAGTAGATTGGGGAAATTGAACGCATGGAAAACTGTAGGGGTAGAAAAACTTATCTCTGACACCATGTTTCCATGAAAGAGTATATTCAATTCTTCTCTAAATCTCATTTGAGTTAATATTGCTAGCAGCCTATTTATATCGCCCTTGTTAAAATGCTTTCATCCATGCTTACACTTCTATCATGTTCATCTTTTACGTCTTTTTAGAGGGTAACTAAATTTTTATATTTCTCGTATCATAAGAGAGGTTCTTAACTTCTGGGACAAAACAGTCATCATTTCCGTATACTCTAGAGCTGGATGCACTCTCTTGTGTTTATATATTCCAGGCATGCTCCTGTTACTATATAACAGCTATATAATATAACAGGGTGATCCGTGTTAAATCCCAGGGTAAACCCTGTATAACAGGGTTTATATATTCCACGGTTCAACTCTTAAGGAATCATCAGCCCTTGGCTCTGCTAACACTATAGGCAAACATCACCTTCGCGTGGCTGGCAACACTCTCNTGTGACTTTAATGAGTCACTTATGTCGGAACAATTGCCCAGTTGCTGGAAAAAGGCAAATGTCGTACCGATTTTCAAGAAAGGGGATAAGGAGAGGCACTTAACTACAGACCCGTATCAAAACAAGCATCCCTTGCAAAATACTTGAAAGAATATTTAGGCTAAGACTTGTTGCACACACCTAGAAAACATTAGGTTTGTAAACAAACATCAACATGGGTTCTGGAAAAGAAATTCATGCCTAACAAACCTTTTGGAATTTTATGATAAAATAATGAGGATAAGGAGGAAAGCAGACAGAGAAGGATGGCAGACTACATATTTCTGGACTGCCAAAAAGCCTTGGATACAGTGCCGCACATAAGACTGATATTCAAACTTGAGAGGCAGGCCGGAGTTAGCCGAAAGGTGGTAGCATGGGTAAGGAACTGCCTAACAGGACTACTAACAGGGAGCCAGAGAGTAACGGTAAGGGGCGAGAAGTCGACTGGCGAACAGTAACGAATGAAGTACCTCAAGGATCGGTGCTAGGACCAATTCTATTTCTAATGACATGTTTACAAGAGTATAGTCCTACATGTCCAAAACCATGTAGTGGTTTTGGATAGTAAGCTGTCGCCAGAGGAACACATAAAGAACAGTGTGAGAGGAGCGTATGCGTCGCTTTCTAACTTCAGGTTGCTTCTAATTATATGGATGGTGAAATACTAAGAAACTGTTCGCAGATGACGCAAAATTAATGAGAAGAGTTGTGACAGATGAGAATGTAGGATCCTCCAAGAGGACTTGAACAGTTACAGAGATGGTCAGAGAAATGGCTACTGGAGTTCAACACGAGGAAAGGTAGTTATAGAAATGGAATCAGGTGATAGGAGACCAAAGGGACAGTACACAATGAAAGGGGAACTGCCTACATTTGACGATTCGAGAAAGAGACCTGGAAGGGACGTAACACCGAATCTAAATCTTGACACTATAAATAGGATATCGACAGCAGCGTACTCTATACTTGCAGTTATAACATCATTCAGTAACCTAAGTAAGGAGGCATTTAGGGCGCCGTACACTGCCAACGTACGCCACTCTTTAAGAGTATGCCTCGCCATCATAGAGTTCCCATCTGAAGAAACACATAAGGAAACTGGAAAGGTTCAGAAGTTTGCGACGAGGCTCGTCCCAGAGTTACGAGGGATTGGATATGAAGAGCGCCTGAAGGAACTGAACCTACGACACTAGAAAAAAGAAGGGAGGGGGGGGGGATATGAGAGGCACGAATAAAATACTCAGGGGAATTGACAAAGAGGAAATATATGAAATGTTCACACGTAATATTAACAGAACGAGGGGACATGGGTGGAAGCTGGAAACTCAGATGAGTCACAGAGATGTTAGGAAGTTTTCTTTTAGCGTGAGAGTAGTGGAGAAACGGAATGCACTTAAGGAGCAGGTTGTGGAGGCTAATATTAAAACTAGAAATGATAGGGGAAATAGGACCGGAGTCATTGCTGTAAACAACCGATGACTAGAAAGGCGGGATCCAAGAGCCATGTTCGATCCTGCCTGTACAAATAGGTGAGTACAAACACACACACACACTCCATGTGAATAAATGCCGTGTTATGGAATGTGGATTCGGAGAAATAGACCACACATAACTTACAAATTGTGTGCAATGGAATTACAGAACTCTACTAAAGAAGGAGACCTACGGTGGTTTTGGATAGTAAGCTGTCGCCAGAGGAACACATAAAGAACATTGCGAGAGGAGCGTATGCGTTGTTTTCCAACTTCAGACTTGCTTTTAATTATATGGATGGTGAAATACTAAAGAAACTGTTCATGACTTGTGAGACAAAAACTGGAATATGCAGAATTGTTATTGTGGCCAAATCTCAAGAAGCACATAAAGAAACTGGAAAAGGTGCAGCGGCATGCTACAAAATGGCTTCCGGAACTGAGAAACAAAGAGTTACTAGGAGAGATTACAGATATTAAACATGCCAAAACTAGAAGATAGAAGAAAAAGAGGTGATATGATCACCATATATAAAGTTCTTACAGGAATTGACCAAATTGACAAGGAAGAATTCATGAAACCATCAACATAACGAACAAGAGGACACAGATTCAAGCTAAGGAAACAAAGGTGCGGAAAAAAATTAGAAACTTTTATTTTGTAAACAGTGGTAGACGGTTGGGACAAACTAAGTGAGGTGGTGGTGGTGGCCAAAACCGTCAGCAGTTTCAAAGTGTTATACGACACAGATTCAAGTTCTTATTTACAGTGTAGAAAGAACAGTTCTTATTTACAGTGGTAGAGTGAACAGTTCTTATTTACAGAGTGGTGGAATGAACAATTCTTATTTACAGAGTGGTGGAATGAACAGTTCATATTTACAGAGTGGTGGAATGAACAAGTGAGAAGGTGGTGGCAGCAAAACCTTTAGTAGTTTGAATCGTCACTTGACAAAGAAAACAGGGAACACGGAACACCACTCACGTACCTATCATATATTAATCCTGTAATCCTGTACTTGGGTAATTACAACATCCCCCCCCCCCACACACACACAAAGACCATTAGCAAGAACGAACAAGAACCTACAAGAGAATAGATCATGCGTAAATATCCACTTAAAAAATAAAAACGACAGAATTATACTATATATATAATATATATAATATATATATATATATATATATATATATATATATATATATATATAATATATATATATATATATATATATATATATATATATATATATATATATATATATATATATATATATATATATATATAAAGTATATATAATAATGTGCGTGAATCACGAAGAAATTAACACGTGATTAACAATGTGACTGTGTCTGACCACGAAGGATTAAGATAGGAATTTCCTTAAGTACTTTCGCATTTAATAATACATATTCAGAAGGATGGAGTTACAGTTCGGTGGTTTTGGATATATAGGGTGGAAAGAGTAAGGTGACGTGAGGTACAATATCTTTAATGAGATATTAATAAGGTATTAGTAAGATAAATGTGTACCAATGATCCGACTCAAATCGGCCTTTAACTGATCAATCAAGAATGGATCTAAATTAAACAATGATTTAAGTACATATGAACCGAAAACTAGTTGTTTTCTATATACACAAAACTTGAAATTACTTTCAAATTTGAATACAAAAACATCTAAAAAAAAAAATTGCTTTGTTCAATTGTCATTGTGGACTTAATAGAGGGAACTAAATTATTTAAATATAATACACATATGGCCCAAAAATAAGAAGTGACATATTATAATTACATAATATAGCACCTGTTATTAAGTTCACAATAGAAATTGAACAAAATCATTTTACATGTATTATTATATGCTGTTTAAACTTAAAATAACTTCAAGTTTCCAGTATTTAGAAAAACAATAAATATTGCTTTATATGTGGATGCTTGTTCATCCCATCATGACAGAGTAAAATAATTTGTGTTTTCCTCAATGATTTTGAGAGCTCTGAGAATATGTAGTCCTGAATATATGAATGAAGAGCTTAAGTGCTATATTCAGTAAGGCTCCACCTTAAAACACCTAGTAAAAATCTTGTCAAACTACTCAAAAATCTTTCTTTAGTTTTAAAAAGAAAGAATACAAAATTAAGAACACTTATGTTACCTTTTCGTAAAAACTACAATTAAATTCCTAAATTAAACAACTAATACAGGCATCTTTGTATCATTTAGGAATTTTGATATAAAATCTCCCATTAAAAATTTCCATAGTAAATGTAACGGTTGTGTTTACAAAATCTCATACAACATTTGAATAAATTGAGTTGTGTAACAAACAGGCGAACACCTTGACCAGAGAATAGAATATAAATACACCATAAGTGCAGATCACAAGTCGAATACATTGTTTGTTCATCTAAGAGAGTTAAACGATTTATTGACAGGACAAACATATCAATTGTGACACTAGCTCTCCACATATGTCAGTTGCTTAATTTAGAAACTGTACTTGTGGTCGATCTCGAACCCATTGTTGATGTGACGATTTATACTGAATTTTGTAACTAGCTCATCAAGATTGTAACTTGTTTAGCTAAATGAATTGTGGGGTTCAGTCCCTGAGCCCATTATGTGCTCCTGTAACCCTTTCCACTACCGCCCACAAGATGGGTATGGGGTGCATAATAAATGAACTAAACTAAACTTGACTGGATTAATTACAATAGCATTATTAAGAGTAAATTTGTCACGGAAAGAAATATACTTGAATTTTAAAGTGGTGAATTGTGAAATATAAATTCACGTCCATGATTTTGTAAGTTTGATAGCTTCATAACTGGAAAGATTTTGTATAGATATATTCATGCAAGTAAGAATATACGAACGAAGGACAACAGGT
The DNA here is from genome assembly GCA_020271785.1 of Procambarus virginalis. Taxonomy (NCBI): domain Eukaryota; kingdom Metazoa; phylum Arthropoda; class Malacostraca; order Decapoda; family Cambaridae; genus Procambarus; species Procambarus virginalis. Next base: position 10,778,471 of record WNGS01167372.1, on the reverse strand, counting down.
CAATTGACCCATGTTTCACGATGTTAACCAGATGTTATATCTTAATTCCATCTGTTTGAGTCATAATCTTATCTTTTCATGCGTGGTGTGTATACATACCCATAGCCTTGTTTTATGTGTCTAAAGTGTACTCCTTGACAATGTGTTAATAAGCATAAGCGCTATATATATTATGTGTGTATGTGTGTAAATAATGAATAAATTTACACGTGATGAACAATGTGACAATGTCAGTCCACGAAGGAAGGATTAGACATGAAATTCCTTAAGTACTTTTGTATTTAATAATACATCTTCAGAAGGATCCTTCCGAAGATTGATTATTAAATACGAAAGTACTTAAGGAATTTCCTGTCTTAATTCTTCCTGCGTGAACTGACATTGTCATATATATATATATATATATATATATATATATATATATATATATATATATATATATATATATATATATATATATATATATATATATATATATAAAATACAATATAACTAAGAACTCTAAATGAGCCAACCAGGATTCGAACCCATGACGCCCAGGATCACCCCCCAAACGTCCACAGTACCGTGACTACTACATCATTGATGATCTAAGTATTAATAGCCTGATGTAATATTGACATCAGGCCAGTTAATACATTCTTGAGTGTTCCTACAGCCTTTCTCAGATTCGTAGACTAAGCGCGGCCCGTGCATGTGCCAGAATTCGATGAAAACTTAAGTTAATAAGCACCAGGGCTGACCAATCCTTATAGACGATCAATGGTGTGGTGGTCAAGGTACTGTGGAGGTCTGGGGGTGATCTGTCATGGGTTCGAACCCTTGTCAGATCATTTAGTGATTATTTATATATACAGTTTTATTCATGGAAGTAATTGTGTAGGAGTGGTAAAGAAATCGCGGCAAGGATGACAGGAGTGCAATGTTCCATCATAATTAGAGTGACGGACGGGCAGTGATCATTACCTAGACTATGCGTGGGATCTGGACAGTACAAGCAAGATACCAGTATGATAAGCCCAGAACTCCTTGATCGCTTCACACATGACCCTTTATCGATGGTTTCACCACCCGAAGGCTTCTCTTACCACCCGTACTGCCGACAATGGCGACGAAGGGGACACGGTATAACGGATAGGGGCTAGGGGGAAGGGGGGCAAGTAGGGGTAAATGACGGCTGTAGGGAGACTCAGGTAGGTGATTGAATGGGGCTATTGGGGGGGGGGGGGAGGGAGTCGAATGTCACTGTATCTCCTGAGGACATTGTCGGCCATCTTGAGTGCGGTCCCCTCATGCTAGCACTAACCTACCTTAAGCCCGAGGCTCTAAATGCGTTTCTTGGGTGGGACAGGCAAGTACCGACCAGCGATCCTTTGCGTTCTTGCGTCAGAGTCCCGCGGTCTACCGTGGGATCGATCTCCAAGAAACGAAAGGTTTCGAGCGAGCGACGTAAAAGCGTTTGAACGAACTCTTCTCGAAGGGGAGTGGGTGGAGCCCTTCCTTACCCCTACACCATCCACAAACGTAACCACAGCGTCCACAAACGTCGACCAAACCCCCTTCTTATTCCTGCGTTGTTGACATCCGCCAAGTCCATCTGCCAATGGTGTCGGAGGATGGGAGGGTGTGTGTGTGCGCGCTGAGTGGCGTCGCTCAGCACCCATGATGCTGCATGAGTGGCCCGCGCCCTCAATGGCTGAACCCGGCGCCCGGAGGACACACCACAAGGCGCCGCGACACCCCGCGCCAGTACCTGAAAACTTCCCACCTATTTTAATCCAAGATTCCTGTGTTGTCTATTCCTCACATGGGGTTTTTGCGATTGTCTTGAGAGTCGTGTATCCAAGGAGAAGGTTTAATAGATGGGGTTAGGGGTTGTAAAGGCGTGTGATGTAATTAAATAGAAGGGGGGTTTTCCGGAGCGGCCCTAGCGGCGGGTGTGGGAGGTGTCGGCGCGGATGGAGGCAGCGGCCGCGTCATAAGCCCCGCCCCGCTGCTCCTCCAGCTGTCCGGCCCTCGCGCCTACACCACACTTCCACCTCTATTTTCCCGCGATTTTTTTCCCCTCTCGTTTAGAGACAACTTCTCACATGTCTTGGAGGGATTTTTAAGGCTGCTCGACTATTCATTTGAAGGAATAAGGAAGTTGATGGAAATGTGAATGAGGGGATGGTAAAGAGAATAGATTTCTAGTAGATGGTGATAACCAGGCGGGGCCCCGGCCCTCGCTCGCACCATGAGGCGGGACTTCTGACGCCCGCGGATTAATTCACTTCGCTGCCTCGAAATCTCCGTCGCTCTGTGTCATCCACTACTGCCAACAGCAAGTTGATCCTGCGTCGCCAGGATAACCTGCTCCCCGAGCATCGGTATACCTAGAGAAATGACGCTTTCCCCGTGCCAATACCGAGTAATATCAACCGGGGGATTTTTTGCGGTCATGTGCGTGTGAAGTTGATCACAATCGGCAAGCCCGAAGGTGTGACGTGGGACGCGGATGCCCCGCCTCCCGCGCTCTGTGATTGGCCGAGCGGGTGTTGACGGACCAATCAGTATTGTTGGCGGGTGTCGACCGCTGGTGTGGCGGTCATGACTTGGTGGTCGCCAGTGTAGGTGCGAACGCGCGATAGGAAGGCTGAGGGCCTGTACGTTCCAAGTGTCAGACACCACGCCTCTGCCTCCTACACCTCCTACCAGCCTACTCCCCCGTCTAGGCTTACTCTTTCTTACACCCTATAAGTGCAATCAGGAGGTTGTGAGAGGCTTTGCATAGTGAAACGAGAGGAAAAGTTAAAAGCACTGGTGATAGCTTAATTAATTGTGGCAGGAATTATTGTTTTATCGTGAAAATTTTGTTTGGTCGACTTGGGAGTACTGTGGTGGTGGACGGATATGTTGGTGGAGTGTGGTGGTGCGTGATGCTGGGGCGGTGATGGTGTAGTGTGTGTTCCAGGCCCCCCCTAAGCACCTGCCTCATGCGCTTCGACAACTTGCAGGAGCTCGGCCACCTTGTCAACTCCCCGCTCAACTCCCCCCCTCCTCCTCTCACCCCTTTGGGCGTGGGCGGCAGCATGGCATACCACCCGTTCCTTCTCCAGAGACCCACAGACTTCAGCGTCAACTCCCTCCTTACCCAGTCGCCGTCGTATCTCCCGACGCTTGGGCTGCCGGCGGCGGCGGCGGCAGCAGCGGCAGCGGGCTCGCCCAATCCCTACAGTCTTCTGCCCAAGTTTCCTGGGCATCTGGGGCACCCCTTCACTACTGCCGAGGATGTGCTCTCACAGTCACACATGCGCCCGCTGCGCTCGCTCCTGCCCGAGGAGGACGGCGTGGTGGACGACCCCAAGGTCACCCTCGAGTGTAAAGACCTATGGGAAAAGTTCCACAAGCTGGGCACGGAGATGGTCATCACAAAGTCTGGCAGGTAAGACCCAGAGGCACCAATAGTGCCGCCTACATCTAGCCAGGTAGGCCTACTCATGTCACTCATTCTCTCCATACTCATTTCCGGCTAAGTAATGTTAATAAATTGTTATAGTCCACGGGAAACTCTCCCTTTAAAAGTTTGTCAAGAAGATATGAAAAAAAATAAGTGAAGATTTAACAAAATTCATTGTCAAATTTAAATTTGATGTATCCTTAAATAATAAGGAGTATATATATATATATATATATATATATATATATATATATATATATATATATATGTGTGTGTGTGTGTGTGTGTGTGTGTGTGTGTGTGTGTGTGAGACACACACATAATGTGTGTGTGTCAATTGTTTAAATACTTATACATAACGATAAATTATGAACGAGGCGTTAATCCGGTTCAGGTTTCGATATAAGTACTGGAAGAGATAAACCTAAGGAGATAAGCCGTTGGTCACACATCCTTAAAGGAGACATTCTCCAGGTGTGAACCAGATTAAATCTTAACGCAGCATTTTCAAATAGAAAATGTATATTTTTGTTATACACTGGCCTTTAAATTTATATATTTTCTTCTAACTCGACATCAGTAAAAGAAGATTAGAGAGAGAATGAGTGTGTTTCTCCATTAATATAATAAACGAATTCATCATATGGCTACAGGAAAATTTCCTATTGACCAGTTTCAATTGATTCATAACATTAATTAAGGAATTTAAAGCTGTCAGAGTGTAACTTATCTGCATTTAATATTTATCAACAGTCCGCCATAACTACCGCAGACCTAAACTTATTTACTCACATATTTCATATATATATATATATATATATATATATATATATATATATATATATATATATATATATATATATATATATAATCAGAGACATCTTTGTCCCACCGATATTTCGTGAACGGTTATAGGTACCTTTCGCTAAGTATCGGCTTCAACAACGCTTACATAACAATTAAGTAATTAAAGGTAGTTTGGACAAGCGAGGATATTGCAGTATTGTTACTGGACGAGTCCAGTCCATCTTTATTTATAGAAGGGCAGAGCGCATCGCAGGCCGCAGTCTCGCGCAAACTACTTGATTTTCGTTATATTCAAGAAATATAAAATCAAATCAGCATAGGTTTCAGAACATTTTGTTGGCTGTACTGTTATAGGTACATTGCAGAATGTAGTCGTAATCTAAGGGAGAGTTTAAGGGAGATAAATGTAAGAAGTGCGCATCTAATATTGCATACTAAACCGTTCAGCAAGTTGAGGTGTTCCCGTGTGGACGGGTGCACGCACACGTTACCACGGCTGATCACCATCTCTGCAACGTTGGCTGTTTTAGTTGTCTTTTGGCCACGAGGAGTGCTTGGAGGCCGGCGAATCTCTACTTATTCATAGGGTTGTACTGGGATACGTATACCTGTTGTGGAGGGCTGCTGCAACCTTTTCCGCTTTCTACGAAATAAATGTTAGGATTATAGATGTGCGGTAACGTTGAGGCTGACTAGAGCAGCTGTGAGGGTAGAGAAGCGGTACACCAATACCCGTCTATGAGAACCACCCATACGTGTTGGCATAGATTCCTATCGCCGCTTCTCTCCTGCACACAGAGCAATATTCTCTAATGCTTCATAATTTACGGCGGGATGGAAGGTTGTGAGGGTGTGTAACAGTTATGTGACTGAGGCAGTGGTAATAACGAGGGCGGCGGTGGCGGGGCAGCGGCGGCCCACAACCACACTGAGGTCTGCCAGCGTACCGGTAGCTAAGTGGGCATTTTATTTGTTTTTTATGTATATACGAACATTCACGGGAGTTTCGTTTTCGTCGGGTATGCATGTACGCATATGGCCGGGAAGCAAGGCATTCCGACCCTGTGTGCTTTATAATTGCACACTCGCACATTATTTGTCCCTCGATTATTTGTACACGTGTGCGGTTATGTGTGCATAGTTTGGGTGGAACTGCCATGTTTCATCGCTAAGTTAGTCTTGAGTGGCTTTACTCGCTCGCTGCAAAAAAAAAAAAAAACAGCCGTGATGCCTTGATGGTTGTCTCCGAAACTTTGTGTCTTCTTTCAGCAGATTACCCCCCAGCGTCCGGAGTTTATGAGAAGTTTGCGATTGTCATCACCGACATAGCCGAGATGGCAGTAGCTGTGGCTTACAGGAATACATCGCCCTGCTTTAAACATCATCATCAGCATACTGGGCGCGATAAATCAGCTAGAAGCCTAAGGCTTTTATTGTGCGGCAATGGGTATTTTTCACTTCGATTCTTATCAGCGCCTCAGCAGTGTTGTAGCCCATATTATTTGGATTTGTTTAATTTACTTACTGGTTTACGTAAACAAAATTAATTGTAAAGTATAGAAGGCCTACTAATAACATTTGCGGAGATGGGTATACTGTGTTGGTCGGCCATGAAAATGACCGCGCCAGGCTGGAGAGGCCGATATTCTCCGTTAAAAATAATGAGATACATCCTGTGTGACGTTATTATCTTGGTCGATATTAAGGGACCGGTTCACGGGGGTCGAACCCTGGCCGCCTCATACATAACCTTATCCAACAACAGGGAAATGCGCTGCAATTCCTATCCGAAATTAATTCATTCCGTCTATCATATGGAGAGGAAATACAACCATTTCCTCCGTCCATTTTACCGAATGGGAACATAACCTTTGGGAATGTAGGAAGGTGTTGCCACACACAGTGGTACTTCTAGCACAGCACCATGATCTTGACAGTGTGCGTCTAGTGACTTAATATTTTAAGAAATATGAAGCTATCCGAAGAGAATGTTTTCTATTAATTTAATAAATAATATTGGGACGAATTTTTTTATATATGTATATTTTTCATGTTAACGTACAGCAGTATTAAAGTAATAATGTACATTATTTATTCAAATAAAAACATCATAATATACATTTAAAAATTAAGAGCACTTAAAAATAGCAAGCACCACCCATATATATATATATATATATATATATATATATATATATATATATATATATATATATATATATATATATAATGCACCGACATTGATTGTTATATTGTTATATATGTGTGTGTGTGTTCTTTGTAAACTGTAGTAATGCAATAAAATAAAACAAATTTAATAAAAAAAAAAAGAATAGGGGTGGTAGGAGAAGAAAAGATTAAAATGTTCAGTGAGGACACACAAGGTCTTCTCTGAATACTCTATATTTTCTTCTTCGAGACTGTGGGGTCCCTACAATTGCACCAGAATGGTACCCCTATTTATATATATATATATATATATATATATATATATATATATATATATATATATATATATATATATATTGTCTTCTACCACCCCTATTCTTTTAGTATGTGTGTGTATATATATATATATATATATATATATTTATATATATATATTATATATATATATATATATATATATATATAACTATTTAAAATTTCATTACACAAAAAGTGTTTGTGAAAAAAACATTCATTACACAGTATGGCTAGGCTAGGCTGGCAACCTCACCATTCACTATGGCTAGGCTAGGCTGGCAACCTCACCATTCAATATGGGTAGGCTAAGCGGGCAACCTCACCATTCACTATGGCTAGGCTAAGCTGGCAACCTCACCATTCACTATGGCTAGGCTAAGCTGGCAACCTCACCATTCACTATGGCTAGGCTAAGCTGGCAACCTCACCATTCACTATGGCTAGGCTAGGCTGGCAACCTCATCATTCACTATGGCTAGGCTAAGCGGGCAACCTCACCATTCACTATGGCTAGGCTAAGCGGGCAACCTCACCATTCACTATGGCTAGGCTAGGCTGGCAACCTCACCATTCACTATGGCTAGGCTAAGCTGGCAACCTCATCATTCACTATGGCTAGGCTAAGCGGGCAACCTCACCATTCACTATGGCTAGGCTAAGCGGGCAACCTCACCATTCACTATGGCTAGGCTAGGCTGGCAACCTCACCATTCACTATGGCTAGACTAAGCGGGTAACTTCACCATTCACTATGGCTAGACTAAGCGGGTAACTTCACCATTCACTATGGCTAGACTAAGCTGGCAACCTCATCATTCACTATGGCTAGGCTAGGCCATATTAAATATATTATTAAATATATTATATTTTATAATATAAACATTGGTTACATTTGTTACATGCCGGGTACAAGGCTACTCGTCACAGGTTGTAGAGTTCCTCCAGCTCCTCAGATGGCGGGCAGGAACCATGGATGCACTGAGCATTTCCTCTCTGGATTGCCACACACACACACACACCACACACACACACACACACACACACACACACACACACACACACACACCACTACATATATATATATATATATATATATATATATATATATATATATATACTGTATATATAATCTGACATTGTCACATTTTTCATCACGTGTTAATTTTCGTGATTTACACACACACACAATATATATATATATATATATATATATATATATATATATATATTATATATATATATATAATATATATCTATATAG
>WNGS01167372.1:10743310-10764355 GCA_020271785.1 Procambarus virginalis | reverse complement strand
AAAAAAAATACCCTTTCTATTTAGGCTGCGATACTGAACTTGGAACAGTTGCAGCCCTTGCATATACAACTAGTAACAACACTTTGGTTGACATTGAACAACTCTGAACATATTGCATTATGGCCATTAAAGCTGCCACAGGGTCTCCGGGTCTCCCAGGGTCTCAAGACCTCAGGGTCTCAAGACCTCAGGGTCGTGGCATCTTTCACAGTTCTTGTGGGAGATAGATGTTCAGTGAATCTCAACATTTAATATATTATTTAAATGGTACTATATTCGACTTTTTTGTATAGCATTATATTATGACGGTATATTTAGACATCTGATAATATGATAATTATAATTAACCACTTCTCCCTCTCCAATTGAGCCCGAAACGCCGTTTAGCAGACACAATTTTTCACATGCGGTTTTTCCGCATATTATATACTGTATATATATATATATATATATATATATATATATATATATATATATATATATATATATATATATATATATATATATATTATATATATATATATCATAATATATATATATTATTAAATATATTATATATATATATATATATATATATATATATATAATATATACTGGTATAATATATATATATAGATATATATATATCTATAATATATATTTTATGTTTTCAACGAATTTGACACATTTTCAATTAAACTCTACAACCACATGTTTCAAATTAAATAATTTTTATGACATTCATCTATCACATTAGCATATAGTAAAGGATTTTACTTAGCAGGATTATCCTAAATATGTTTTGCTTTACTAATACAAATAGTCAAAGTTCCCCAAAATTTATGCGAATGTATCATGATTATAACTATTTGTAAAATCAATAAATAAGGAAAAAAATGTCTAACATTATTTGTGGAGACATAAACTGTACATATAAAGTGTAAGTTTCATGTAAATTGAATAGAAAATGAAAGAGTATAGTTACTTTTATGTTAATTGACAATAAATGAAGTCAAAGATTCTGCCACGTGTGGGCTGAGGTTCACATCAACCAATTTCCTCCAAAATTAGCACCCTTACAGATAGGCATATGTTCAGTAAGGTGTATAAGATTCAAGCAAATCGCCCGATAAAAAATATGAGTAAAAAATTTGATTTTTTTTAACTAAATAATTTTGGGATAAAACTAATTATTAAAATACTTTATTATATGCTGTTATGACACCTTAGAGTCATAGACATCATTTCAGTTGACACTTGTGTTTAGTGTTAATTTTTTAACATTTTGGAAAAATTTTGACAAAAAAAATTCTCATTTCCTATTTATGATACGATGCTGAGACTTGGACCAGTTGAAGCACTATTGATATACAACAAATCAAAAAAGTTTAATTGAAATCTAACCAGTTTTCATTTATTGCATATTTTCGCATTAAGCCCCCTTGCGTAAGGCCGCCTTATCAATCTTCGGAAGGTTTATTAAAGCCTATCAACCTCTGGAGGGTTATTAAGGCCTATCAACCTCTGGAGGGTTATTAAGGCCTATCAACCTCTGGAGGGTTATTAAGCCCTATCAACCTCTGGAGGGTTATTAAGGCCTATCAACCTCTGGAGGGTTATTAAGGCCTATCAACCTCTGGAGGGTTATTAAGGCCTATCAACCTCTGGAGGGTTATTAAGGTCTATCAACCTCTGGAGGGTTATTAAGGCCTATCAACCTCTGGAGGGTTATTAAGGCCTATCAACCTCTGGAGGGTTATTAAGGCCTATCAACCTCTGGAGGGTTATTAAGGCATATCAACCTCTGGAGGGTTATTAAGGCCTATCAACCTCTGGAGGGTTATTAAGGCCCATCAACCTCTGGAGGATTATTAAGGCCCATCAACCTCTGGAGGGTTATTAAGGCCCATCAACCTCTGGAGGGTTATTAAGGCCTATCAACCTCTGGAGGGTTATTAAGGCCTATCAACCTCTGGAGGGTTGTTAAGGCCTATCAACCTCTGGAGGGTTATTAAGGCCTATCAACCTCTGGAGGGTTATTAAGGCCCATCAACCTCTGGAGGGTTATTAAGGCCCATCAACCTCTGGAGGGTTATTAAGGCCTATCAACCTCTGGAGGGTTATTAAGGCCCATCAACCTCTGGAGGGTTATTAAGGCCTATCAACCTCTGGAGGGTTATTAAGGCCCATCAACCTCTGGAGGGTTATTAAGGCTCATCAACCTCTGGAGGGTTATTAAGGCCTATCAAGCTCTGGAGGGTTATTAAGGCCCATCAACCTCTGGAGGGTTATTAAGGCCACCACAAGAGCTTCCGACCAACCAAGAAGTGTTCTGTGTTCTTGGACTTTACCCAAGACTAAAGTAAACTGTCAAGGGTGTAGCGGGCAACACTTCTTAGTGTATCCATCCCTCGTGTGGGGTCCATATTCTTGAGGTTATCTTGAGATGATTTCGGGGCTTAGTGTCCCCGCGGCCCGGTCCTCGACTTGGCCTCCACCCCCAGGAAGCAGCCCGTGACAGCTGACTAACACCCAGGTACCTATTTACTACTAGGTAACAGGGGCATCAGAGTGAAAGAAACTCTACCCATTGTTTCCCGCAGACGCCCGGGATCGAACCCGGGACCACAGGATCACGCGCCCAGTGTTCTGTCCGCTCAGCCACCGGCTCCCTTGATGGAACTAAATCTCCCAACACTATAGTCTAGAAGGAACAGAGGGGATATGATCATAACTTACAAGATATTGAGAGGAATAGATAAGGTGGACCAGAAGAGCCTCTTCAGATTGAGAGGAAGGAGGACAAGAGGACACAGGCAGAAGCTGGTAACTCAAATGAGCCGAAGGGACGTGAGGAAGTACTCGTACGCTGTGCGAGGAACAAGTGGAATGATCTACAAGAGGAAGTTGTGGAAGCCACCTCCATCCTCAACTTTATGGCCCGATTCGTCAAGGAATTTAAAAGTCAGGGTAGTTAGGATGTAACGCAACGGGTCCAAGAAGGCCACTAGCCGGGGCACAAGAGCTAGACCTCACTCTCCCCCCCCCCATACACACTGATAGGTAAGTACCGTTTGGTAAAGGGAATTGGCTGTACAACATTCAATTTGTCAACGAGTCTAATCCGAACACATAGTAATGATGATTCTCGCTTTCAATTATCTGCCTCATTACAGATGCGCCATGTTGATAAACGAATGAATTAAATATTCAGGACTTTGAAGTGCATCTCATGTCCAAACGTACTCCGAATGTGTGAGTTACAGCCGACATGTCACACATGTATCACGGAAATATAGGTGATAACTAGGATATAAAACTAAATACATATAAATCTTCACAATTAAATTTCATATTATAATTTACCACAGAACTCCTGATATTTCATATTTTATTCTTAATTTGGGAATCTTTGTAGCAACACCCTCGTCCAGCGCCTTGCAGGCAATTTGATTTGGGTTCGAGCTCTGGCCGAGGAGGATTAACTTGGCACCATGCCTTAATTGCTCGCTCTTGTGCATCAAGAAGTAATTGAGGCTCCGTTTGTAAATCAACTGACGGGTCGTGTTCCAGGGCAAATTAGTAGAGTAAGGCGTACTGTGAGGTATGGGAAAGGAAAGTTTTAAGCCTGCAAATAGAAGTTAGAGGTCGTCTCCTCGTGTACCTGTGTAAATAATAATAATAATAATAATAGTAATAAAAGAGTTGTAATATTTCTGAATGAGTTTAAAAATATTAATTTCTAAAATAGAATGATAAAAAACGTTATTTTTGTAAAGGCAAACTGTTTTCAACTTGGAACATGAATGGCACTCAGGCTCGTCACAATATCTTTATGCCAAAAGCAAAATTTGTGCACGAAGGTGACTAATCTTGAGAAAATCACAGGTAAGATGATGCTTGGGGCCCTGACAGCTGAGTGGACACCACTTCGGATTCCTGAGGTTCCGGATTCCACCCCCGGTGGAGGCGGAAACATATGGGCAGAGTTTCGTTCACCCTGATGCGCCCGTTCACCTAGCAGTAAATAGGTACCTGGGAGTTAGACAGCTGCTACGGGCTGCTTCCCAGGGATGTGTAACAAAAAGGAGGCCTGCTCGAGGACCGGGCCGCGGGGACGCTAAGCCCCGAAATCATCTCAAGATAACCTCAAGATAACCAGGTGACCATACGTAGTCTTGGGGTATAGTACTCACAAAATCTTGAGAGCAGGCGCCATGGAATGATAGAAAATAAGAGAGGGAAATAACACTGTGGCAGGTTATCTTGAGATGATTTCGGGACTTAGTGTCCCCGCGGCCCGGTCCTCGACCAGGCCTCCACTCCCAGGAAGCAGCCCGTGACAGCTGACTAACTCCCAGGTACCTATTTACTGCTAGGTAACATGGGCGGCATCAGGGTGAAAGAAACTCTGCCCATTGTTTCTCGCCGGCGCCCGGGATCGAACCCGGGACCACTCCTACTTAGATCCGAGATATGCGATAGTACCCAAGATATGAGAGCAGAATTATGGACAACGATAAATCAGACTTTAGCTTGGCTAAAGTTGACTTAGAAGACGTTAAACATGTTGTGGAGCTAAGACTGTGTGCCAAACTATATTAAGAACTCTTGCATGAACAAATCCACAAGGGCCGTGACGAGGATTCGAACCCAAGGCAGTGTCTGGGATGCTCCCGGATGCAGGTTCGAATCCTCGTCACGGCCCTTGTGGATTTGTTCATTTGATGCATCACGTTAGTGTGATCTCTGTGTGTAATGTGTAACTCTTGCATTCGCTGATATGAGAGGGCTTTCGAGGGGGGGGGGGTAGAAATAGCCTAAGCTACTCTGTCCCTTTGAGATGCATTTTTTCCTTGTCTCAATAAACATACTTGAACTTGAGAGATTTCCAGGACACGTCAGAAGTGAATGTAATACACAGGCATTACATTACATATTACAGTGACTGTACTTCGAGGCTCCAGACAAAAAGTTTCAAAATAGATCTGGTAGGTGATTGGAATTGGCTTTAATGTAAAGAAACAAAACTGTTTCGTTTAAATCAAATTTGACAGCTCTCTGAATGTCCCAAATAAAGATGGAGTTCAGACAGCTAGATTGAAAATATTGAGAAGCAATACAAGAATGGATAACATCAGAGGTGCTGTAATTATTGTTGATATGTTAATGAAACAATAGAAGACATTATAACGACATGCAAGATTCTTAGATGCACTGGCATGTACACGAAGACGTTATGCTCATCATGAACACAAGAAGAACAAGTTGAATTTTAAAGAATCAAATGAGCCAGTGCTGTAAGAAAGCACTTCGTTAATCTGAGAACATAGTGCTGGAGAAGGCCAAGTACAGCAGTTACCATAAACACAATAGGACCGGGACCTATTTGCATTAGTGAATTAGCCACTTAGAAGGCGGAGGCCAAAAGCCAATGCTCCACTCTACGATCAAAATTCAGCGAGTACACAAACACAGCAGGCGACTGCAGGCGACCTCAGGTGACCGCAGGGGACTGCAGGCGACCGCAGGCGACCGCAGGGGACTGCAGGCGACCGCAGGGGACTGCAGGCGACCGCAGGGGACTGCAGGCGACTGCAGGGAACTGCAGCGGACCGCAGGCGACCACATAAAAACCCGCAAGAAGACCTGAAGTACATGCCTAGCAAGTGTAAAATAATATCTATATTTGCCTGGCAAAGACGGCCGGAAACCACTTATCACGTGTGAGACCAAGTCCGTGTATACAACAGACAATATGGTCCGAGTATTACCATCTCACAAGTGACCCTCCAGACGCACACTTAGGCCCCATCACATCAGGTGACACACACATGGTTCGAATTGTAAACAAGGGTCATGTACTGTATTATACCACACGTTTGTAAGACCAGACCTTCTGTATACAACACCTGCATTGATTTATCACTTAATCAAGTACACAAACTCGAAGAAAATTCATAGATGTGCTGCCAGATGGGTTCCAGAGCTGTGGAAGAAGGACTGGATCCTACGACACTGGAGAAGCGCTAATGACTTACTGTAAATATATAGCTCTTGAAATAGCACTTTCTCTGTAACTAGCTGACACTGTAACTATAAGGTGTGAAGGATAGATGAAATTATGTAATAATCTAAGATGAGGTCTGACAAAGACTTTTTGTGCCCTCTGCAATGCTTTTTGCGCTACCGCTCGCAGGATGAGTATGGGGTGCACAATAAACTAGCCCCCTCCGGCGGCAACAAATAAATGGAGAAGCGCAGAACGAAACTGGTTATTATTACAGCGGTATAGACATGGGGGGAGACAGACAGACAGACTATCAGAATGGGATGTGTAAGCGGGAAGGTGATCACTCACAAATGCCAGGGGGTAACGTTGTCAATGTTACTGTAGTGAGGAAGTGGAACGAACTAGCAAGAGACAGTTGAGGCTGCATGCATACATTCATAATGCACAATTAAACTGAACTAAACCTGTCGATCGAAGACTAAGAGACGGGCTCAAGAGCTGGATCTTGACCCTTCACATGCAACTAGGTGAGTACACACAACAAAACCTCTAAAACAATGGGACAAGAAGCATCCATCATAAACTTCCTCGGATGCTGAATTACGCAGCAGGTAGCACTAAGGCCAAAAACATATATATTCAATTTATGGATATGTGACCAAATATCAGGAGACGAAAAAATATCATTAATTCAGGTGTTGTTCGGGCCTTCCGTGTTTCAAAGGAGGTGCCGCGGGATTCCTCGCACGCCGGGATCACAAGGTAAGAGAAAAAATGGAGAGGAGAGAGAGAAAGAAGGAAAAAATCAATCTAATCTCTCTCGATCAAGCAAATGCCTGGTCAGCATCGCCTAAGCTCTCTTTTATCTGGGATTTACACTGGAGGTCTTGAAGGTCCTCTCGCGCCCCTAGTCAGTACAGAGAGATAGACCTTATGTGACCGCCGCGGATAGTGCGTTCTTCACCCTATCTCCTAGCGCTGAATCGATATGAGGATTGAAGACTAGGGCTGAACAGGTGGACATTACCTTTAGGAGTGTGTGAGGGCTTCCTGGGACGCACAGCACCGTCTATCCTCTATCCATCACCCTCTTTCTCGCCCTCTATCCTCGTCTCGAATTGATCTGACTTGATGACAATAAACTCGGTGATTTCCACATAAAATATGATACGAATCACGTTATTTAAGTTATTTATGCATATCATCCAGAGGCTAATCATGTCATTACTCCTCGGCTTGTTTAGCAGTGTCGTCTGCCAGTATCGCCGGTGTTGACCTGTCCGTGCAACTAATCTTACAGCTTTGTGGGTCAATTTCACATGTCCTCATTATTACATGTGAATGTATTTTTACAGAAACCACTTCGACCTCAGACCAAAGCAACAATTTCTAAAAAAAAAAAAAAAAAGCCTAGTACTTTTTTGTAATTGGAGATTTGTTTTATAATTTTTGAAATTATTTTGTAACCTAAGGAACTACTTCTTAAGCTTGGGAACTGTTTTGTAAGCTGAGGAACTGTTTCATAACCTAGAGAGCTGTTTTATAAACTAGGAAGCTGTTTTGAAATTTAGTGAGCAATTTAAGGGCTGACAAGGCATAATTCGGCATAACTAGTGCGTTATTTTCTAGTCTACAAGAAGCTCATCACTAAGAAACAGGGACATAAAGCTTGATTTAAGGCCTATGACAATTGGGAATACTACAATACTCAAAAAGTATTCTCCAAAAGTGGGAGCAACATTCGCCAATGGGCACGCTCGAGAGGCGGACCTCATCAGTTTAGATTTAAGAGGGAACTGTAAAAAAATATTGATTTTGGAAACTGAGCTGTGCTGTAGATTTCAGTAATAGCTTACAAGGTAAGATATTAGACGTGAGATCGTTGGATTGTCACATGTGCAGGCAAGACCTGTGTGTGCGCGTGTGTGTGTGTGTGAGTGTACTCACCTAGTACTCACCTAGTTGTGCTTGCGGGGGTTGAGCTCTGGCTCTTTGGTCCCGCCTCTCAACCGTCAATCAACAGGTGTACAGTTTCCTGAGTTTAATGGGCTCTATCATATCTACACTTGAAACTGTGTATGGAGTCAGCCTCCACCACATCGCTTCCTAATGCATTCCATTTGTCAACCACTCTGACACTAAAAAAGTTCTTTCTAATATCTCTGTGGCTCATTTGGGCACTCAGTTTCCACCTGTGTCCCCTAGTGCGTGTGCCCCTTGTGTTAAACAGCCTGTCTTTATCAACCCTGTCGATTCCCCTGAGAATCTTGAATGTGGTGATCATGTCCCCCCTAACTCTTCTGTCTTCCAACGAAGTGAGGTTTAACTCCTGCAGTCGCTCCTCGTAGCTCATACCTCTCAGCTCGGGTACTAGTCTGGTGGCAAACCTTTGAACCTTCTCCAGTTTAGTCTTATGCTTGACTAGATAGGGACTCCATGCTGGAGCCGCATACTCCAGGATTGGTCTGACATATGTGGTATATAATGTTCTGAAAGATTCCTTACACAAGTTTCTAAAGGCCGTTCTTATGTTAGCCAACCTGGCATATGCTGCTGATGTTATCCTCTTGATATGAGCTTCAGGGGACAGGTCTGGCGTGATATCAACCCCCAGGTCTTTCTCTCTCTCTGACTCTTGAAGTATTTCATCTCCCAAATGATACCTTGTATCTGGTCTCCTGCTTCCTACCCCTATCTTCATTACATTACATTTGCTTGGGTTAAACTCTAACAGCCATTTGTTCGACCATTCCTGCAGCTTGTCCAGGTCTTCTTGAAGTCTCAAGCTATCCTCCTCTGTCTTAATCCTTCTCATAATTTTGGCGTCGTCAGCAAACATTGAGAGGAATGAGTCTATACCCTCTGGGAGATCATTTATGTATATCAGAAACAGGATAGGTCCAAGTGCAGAGCCCTGTGGGACTCCACTGGTGACTTCACGCCAGTCTGAGGTCTCACCCCTCACTGTAACTCTCTGCTTCCTATTGCTTAGGTACTCCCTTATCCACTGGAGCGCCCTACCTGTTACTCCTGCCTGTTTCTCCAGCTTATGCATCAACCTTTTATGGGGTACTGTGTGTGTGTGTGTGTGTGTGTGTGTGTGTGTGTGTGTGTGTGTGTGTGTGTGTGTGTGTGTGTGTGTGTGTGTGTACTCACCTATTTGTGCTTGCGGGGGTTGAGCTTTGGCTCTTTGGTCCCGCCTCTCAACTGTAATGTGTGTGTGTGTGTGTGTGTGTGTGTGTGTGTGTGTGTGTGTGTGTGTGTGTACTCACCTATATGTGTCTGCAGGATCGAGCATTGACTCTTGGATCCCGAGGTGTGTGTGTGTGTGTGTGTGTGTGTGTGTGTGTGTGTGTGTGTGTGTGTGTGTGTACAGCTGTATTTCCACTGCGCCACAGTCCAGTGGAGTATACTATACAGCGCGACACGGTATATATAGAGATGTATATAACATGGTTTATAGTATAACTATACTTTCCATAAAGCCGGTTTCAGTTACTTTCCAAAATTCTTCTGCTTCAGCATTTATTTTATTTATTTACCTTATTTTAAATCAAATTTAAGTAACCTGCAATGTAAAGTTTGTTACAGTGAGTTGCACATGATATTTCTGCACACACACACACACACACACACACACACACACACACACACACACACACACACACACACACACACACATATATATATATATATATATATATATATATATATATATATATATATATATAATATACAGTATATATATAGATATATCATTCCGTTCTGGCTAGGCTTGCTGTCCTCTCTCTGACAGCTTTAGGCTAGTACTAACTCTTATTAAAATTGTTTCTATGAGTTACTCGGATTCAGTTCCCTGTTCGAAACTTCATTATTTCATTACATAACCTGGAACACAAAAGCAGCGAATTATAATTTCCCTCAACGCAAATGGAAATTTCAGAAATTCGACAACTGAAGCTTTAATTTTAGGAATTCGATAACTGAAGCGATGCAAAACGCTCGTGTACGAAACTGGGTTAAAATATGAATAAAAATAAAATAAAAATAAAATAAACTTATAAAATAAAAATAAAATAAAATAAAATAAACTCGTTGGCTTGGGTGGATTGATGGAAGGGAAGGGAAGGGGAACTCTCAGGGAAAAAGCGCCAAGCCATTACGACTATATAGCACTTGGAAGGGGTCAGGATATGGATTTAGGATGGGACGTGAGGAAGGAATGGTGCCCAACCACTTTAACGGTCGGGGATTGAACGCCAACCTTCATGAAGCGAGACCGTCGCTCTACCGTCCAGCCCAAGTGGTTATTTAAGAAGTCAGATGAAAAAGTTGTATATAATAGTCCCCTCAAAAAGGTCGTCTGTGCAGTAATAGATCCACAAGAAAATACCGTTTTTAAGAAATTCCTTTGAAAATGTTGTCTACAAGAATTGTAGAAAAGGTCAAACATCAAAAGATGGCTTAAAAAAATGTCCATCACAAAATGTTCCTCTAAAATGATAATCATAGGTTTTCCTCAAGTGATACAAAGACAGGTCGTCTGTACAAAGTAACCCACAGAGAGTCGTCCATGAGGCCACCTCAAAAGGAAGGAGTGAAGGGACTTTACCCAGCCACTTGTACCATGTCTGAGCGAACACCGACCAGCAAGAAGGGAAGCCATTGCTCTACCGGCCAACACAAGTGGATGGACAAGTACTTCAAAAAGAGATTGCCAATACGCTATTCTAGAGGAATCCACGCTAGAAATGTGAAGCCATAGAGAACATCCACATAAAATCGACGTCAAGAGGTCATTAACGAGAAATCCTCCTAAAGAATTAATCCCCCAAAACATTAGCTGCGTAAGTCCTTCTTGTAAAGATAAGTCCGTGTTGAGGTCGCCTGAGTCAGAGAGGATCAAGAGACGATAACAAGCGCTATTATTTAAGATGCCGATACCAAAATCGGTACGAACTGTCCGCTGTGATGTATTACTAATCACGGTCAGTCTGGCTTTGTGTTCGTTCACGAGTTCGAACACGTCTTTGGTTATGTGTCTGACGTTAAGGAAATAGAGCTACGCTCGTGGTGTCCGATCACCCTTGGTAATTTACTGGTGAATATTATTAATATTGTTGGTGGTTTTAACGCTCGTAGCCTCCTCTGCCACACTCTTCTAACTCTGCCATTCTGTGAAGAAAAGATCTTTTTGTCCATCACTCTTCAAACTGACTGAAGCACATGTGATACATTTACATGATTGATCTAAACATTTAAAATGAGTTGGTTTTTTTCACTGCTTAAGCATCTTCCAACTATAGTTTCTTTACGTATTTATGATTTCAAAAGCTCATCTCAGTCTTTCTCACGTATCTTTTTATATTATGTGTAGTTACTGTTTCTAAATTTTGTTTCTTGGCTTCCATTTCTGGCATTCGCCCGCGCCGTTAGTCTCTTCTCATGCTCTTATTGCTTCTCCTCTGCTATTGATTTTTGTCTTCTGATTTTAGATATTACAACGATATGTTTCCTTAAGTGTGCTTTCGTGAATATGGCAAGAGAAAGCACCTTACTTCACCTGTAGTAAGGTGCCCCTTACAATACTACAGCTGTAGTAAGGTGCCCCTTACAATACTACAGCTGTAGTAAGGTGCCCTTATAATACTACAGCTGTAGTAAGGTGCCCCTTACAATACTACAGCTGTAGTAAGGTGCCCTTATAATACTACAGCTGTAGTAAGGTGCCCCTTACAATACTACAGCTGTAGTAAGGTGCCCCTTACAATACTACAGCTGTAGTAAGGTGCCCCTTACAATACTACAGCTGTAGTAAGGTGCCCTTATAATACTACAGCTGTAGTAAGGTGCCCCTTACAATACTACAGCTGTAGTAAGGTGCCCTTTACAGTACTACAGCTGTAGTAAGGTGCCCCTTACAATACTACAGCTGTAGTAAGGTGCCCTTATAATACTACAGCTGTAGTAAGGTGCCCCTTACAATACTACAGCTGTAGTAAGGTGCCCTTATAATACTACAGCTGTAGTAAGGTGCCCTTTACAATACTACAGCTGTAGTAAGGTGCCCTTTACAATACTACAGCTGTAGTAAGGTGCCCCTTACAATACTACAGCTGTAGTAAGGTGCCCCTTACAATACTACAGCTGTAGTAAGGTGCCCCTTACAATACTACAGCTGTAGTAAGGTGCCCTTACAATACTACAGCTGTTTATTCCAGTTTAGGTTTAGATATTCTACTACAGAGCGTGTTCAAGTTTAGATCTAACATTCCCTTGAGATTTGGGCAGCAGTTCTCCCATCACATACACACATATTCTCCTAAAATTTGCCAACCCCGCGGAAGATCCTCTGATATTCTGAGGGTTAACTAGTCTTTAGAAATGCTTCGGGTTCCTTTTTTGGCTCTGATATATTTTAATTTAATCACAAAATATGATTCCCATTGTGTCTGTTTTAACCCCTCCAAGTCCATTACCCGGCATGTATCTAAATAATTGTATCCATCGTTCATTTTTACTACCTAGGGGTAGTTATGCAGTACGGGCTCACCATAGCCCGTGCTACTTGGAACTTCTTGTTCCAGGTAGCGAATCTTTAAGAACAACAAGTCATTTTGATATTGTACTCCACACGAAATACGTCAACTGCTTTGTCAAAATATTTATGTATCAGGAACATGATTAGAACCTGTATTGATCCTTTGGAGAAACCCTTCTCTAGATTGTGTACTTTACCTTTATTTGCAGGGGTTGAGTTCTAGTTCCCGGGTTCCGCTTCTTAACCATTAATCGCCTAGGGAGATGCGTCGTTGAACTAGTATAGAGAGTTTGTGTCCGGTACTTGTGCTAGTGTGTTCGAACCCTCTCGTGTCCACGCTGCACAACGTATTCCTTAATCATCTTATATCTTGTGTACTCATCCCGTCACTCAGCTTTCATTGCACCTAATTAACCTGATCTCAGACCATCAAACTATGTCTCTATCCACTAGGGAGATGCCAGCAGGTATTGTGTATTTTGTTGATGGCAACCAGGTGGTGGTAGAGTCAGGTGGTGGTAGAGCCAGGTGGTGGTAGAGCCAGGTGGTGGTAGAGCCAGGTGGTGACGAGGCCAGGTGGTGACGAGGCCAGGTGGTGGTAGAGTCAGGTGGTGGTAGAGTCAGGTGGTGACGAGGCCAGGTGGTGGTAGAGTCAGGTGGTGGTAGAGTCAGGTGGTGACGAGGCCAGGTGGTGGTAGAGTCAGGTGGTGGTAGAGCCAGGTGGTGACGAGGCCAGGTGGTGGTAGAGTCAGGTGGTGGTAGAGCCAGGTGGTGGTAGAGCCAGGTGGTGGTAGAGCCAGGTGGTGGTAGAGTCAGGTGGTGGTAGAGCCAGGTGGTGGTAGAGTCAGGTGGTGGTAGAGCCAGGTGGTGGTAGAGTCAGGTGGTGACGAGGCCAGGTGGTGGTAGAGTCAGGTGGTGACGAGGCCAGGTGGTGGTAGAGCCAGGTGGTGGTAGAGTCAGGTGGTGGTAGAGTCAGGTGGTGGTAGAGCCAGGTGGTGGTAGAGTCAGGTGGTGACGAGGCCAGGTGGTGGTAGAGCCAGGTGGTGGTAGAGTCAGGTGGTGGTAGAGTCAGGTGGTGGTAGAGTCAGGTGGTGGTAGAGTCAGGTGGTGGTAGAGTCAGGTGGTGGTAGAGTCAGGTGGTGGTAGAGTCAGGTGGTGGTAGAGTCAGGTGGTGGTAGAGTCAGGTGGTGGTAGAGTCAGGTGGTGGTAGAGTCAGGTGGTGGTAGAGCCAGGTGGTGGTAGAGCCAGGTGGTGGTAGAGCCAGGTGGTGGTAGAGTCAGGTGGTGGTAGAGCCAGGTGGTGGTAGAGCCAGGTGGTGGTAGAGCCAGGTGGTGGTAGAGCCAGGTGGTGGTAGAGTCAGGTGGTGGTAGAGTCAGGTGGTGGTAGAGCCAGGTGGTGGTAGAGCCAGGTGGTGGTAGAGCCAGGTGGTGGTAGAGTCAGGTGGTGGTAGAGCCAGGTGGTGGTAGAGCCAGGTGGTGGTAGAGCCAGGTGGTGGTAGAGTCAGGTGGTGGTAGAGCCAGGTGGTGGTAGAGCCAGGTGGTGGTAGAACCAGGTGGTGGTAGAGCCAGGTGGTGGTAGAGCCAGGTGGTGACGAGGCCAGGTGGTGACGAGGCCAGGAGGTGTTAGAGCCAGGTGGTGACGAGGCCAGGTGGTGGTAGAGCCAGGTGGTGGTAGAGTCAGGTGGTGGTAGAGCCAGGTGGTGGTAGAGCCAGGTGGTGACGAGGCCAGGTGGTGACGAGGCCAGGTGGTGACGAGGCCAGGAGGTGTTAGAGCCAGGTGGTGACGAGGCCAGGAGGTGGTAGAGTCAGGTGGTGGTAGAGCCAGGTGGTGGTAGAGCCAGGTGGTGGTAGAGCCAGGTGGTGGTAGAGTCAGGTGGTGACGAGGCCAGGTGGTGGTAGAGTCAGGTGGTGGTAGAGCCAGGTGGGGGTAGAGCCAGGTGGTGGTAGAGCCAGGTGGTGGTAGAGCCAGGTGGTGACGAGCCAGGTGGTGACGAGGCCAGGTGGTGACGAGGCCAGGAGGTGTTAGAGCCAGGTGGTGACGAGGCCAGGTGGTGGTAGAGCCAGGTGGTGGTAGAGTCAGGTGGTGGGTAGAGCCAGGTGGTGGTAGAGCCAGGTGGTGACGAGGCCAGGTGGTGACGAGGCCAGGTGGTGACGAGGCCAGGTGGTGACGAGGCCAGGAGGTGTTAGAGCCAGGTGGTGACGAGGCCAGGTGGTGGGAGAGCCAGGTGGTATGAGGGCCAGGTAACATGATGGGACAGCAGAAGGCGGCTTGTTGCTAGCAGCGGAGGAGAGAAGAGGGCCAGGCCGGCGCACCGGACAACAGGAAGCTTCTCTACCATAAATAACGTGGATTATGTTGAGCTGATGGGTAAAAGGGAGGGGTAACCAGGGTAGGCGGTGGCTAGGGCAGGGGACGGATGGACGGGGGGGGGGGGAATTATTCAGCCCCCCTTCCACTCCCTTCACCCCTCGGAATGTGGCAAGTGAAAGGTAACTAGGGTGAGACCGTGCATCTCTCCTCCACGAAGATGATAATTCAAGTCATTTTTTCCCCGCGTGTATTTTACGCGGGAATTCAGATTTTGTCTTACTTCCCTTACTCTATTTTTTTTAAGAACTCTGACTATTTTATATATTGCCACATTATTTCAGTTCGGTTAAGTTATTGTGTACGTCACAGTACACAATACTGACGTCACAGTACACAATACTGACGTCACAGTACACAATACTGACGTCACAGTACACAATACTGACGTCACAGTACACAATACTCACACCACGGTACACAATACTCACACCACAGTACACAATACTCACGCCACAGTACACAATACTCACACCACAGTACACAATACTCACGCCACGGTACACAATACTCACACCACAGTACACAATACTCACACCACAGTACACAATACTCACACCACAGTACACAATACTCACACCACAGTACACAATACTGACGTCACAGTACACAATGCTCACACCACAGTACACAATACTCACACCACAGCACACAATACTCACACCACAGTACACAATACTCACACCACAGTACACAATACTCACACCACAGCACACAATACTCACACCACAGTACACAATACTCACACCACAGTACACAATACTCACGCCACAGTACACAATACTCACACCACGGTACACAATACTCACACCACAGTACACAATGTGAGTATACATTGTATACTCTCCGAAAGCTTTTGGTATCCAATCATTAAAGATCAGTTTTAGAACTTCAGTTTGGTAATGCTAGGATTCGGACCTCGGGGTCAGGTACTGGAACCGGTTGGACTATTCAGCGAAAGGTTTTATCCAGCTGTACCCAAAGAAATAGTTATCTAAATAAACCACTAAGAGAGTATGGCTACAGTAGTCACTAATTACAGCTTGTGGCGCGCGGGGGAACACAATGACGGAACGGCATTAAGTTATCAAGCACTTCTAATGTTTTTTAATTGAAATTTATACTTTTCTATTTTTCATTTACTTTTTGAGTGAATATATTTTTGCTTTTAGTTGATTATTGTAAAAAGGCGTGCAATAGAGCAGAGGACGCGTGCTCAGATTACCACCTGAGATGTGTAATTTGTTGGGAGATGTTGACGTGCTCAGTCTGCTAGCAGAAGAAGGCACACATGCGCACTCACAACGTCAAAGTTACAGCCCCGCTCCTGTGCCAGGTAAGTCCACTACGGGCTCACCATAGCCCGTGCTACTTGAAACTTTTTGTTCCGAATTGCTGAATCTTAAACAACACACAACAGCACGCACAACACATGGATCTGGGGCCAGATTCACGAAGCAGTTACGCAAGCACTTACGAACCTGTCCATATTTTCTCAATCTTTGGCGGCTCTGTTTACAATTATTAAACAGCTAAGGAGCTCCGAAGCACCAGGAGGCTGTTTATAACAATAACAACAGTTGATTGGCAAGTTTTCATGCTTGTAAACTGTTTAATAAATGTAACCAAAGCCGTCAAAGATTGAGGAAAGATGTACACGTTCATAAATACATGCGTAACTGCTTCGTGAATTTGGTCCCTGAAGCGCGAGACGCAAGAGGACAGGAAGAATGGAAGAAATTATCACAACACGCAAAAAGATAAAAAAAATATGAACATTGTATGTTATGAAGATAGAGAGAGACACTGGAGGGAGCCGAACAAGAGGACGCTGCTGGAAACTAAAGTACCCAAATAAATCACGAGAATTTTAAACACCAAAATAGAATAATCTACAAAGCATATTTACCATGGGAGACAGATATATTTTTGTCCAACCAATCCTCTAACTCATATTTTTGTCTAACCAAATGCTTGAAACTTTCGGTCAATGTCTATGATGCTGCTGCTTGGTAACCTCGTTCACAGCTATATAACCACAATTCATGCACCATGTGCAGGCGATGAGCCACAATAACGTGGCTAAAGTAAGTTGACCAAACCACACACTAGAAGGTGAAGGGACGACGACGTTTCGGTCCGTCCTGGACCATTCTCACAATCGACTTGAGAATGGTCCAGGACGGACCGAAACGTCGTCGTCCCTTCACCTTCTAGTGTGTGGTCTGGTCAACTTCATGCACCATCATTTGCTTAGTTGGTTTGTAAATCTATGATTCTCCCCCCCCCCCTTTGAACCCATTGTTTCGTGCCCTATATTTTAAGCATACTGTTTTATCTAAAGTTCAAGTTCAAGTATGTTTATTGAGACAAGAAAGAAATACATCTCAAAGGGATAGAGTAGGTTAGGCTATTTCTACCCCCCTCTCCCTTGTTTTATCTCCCACCCCCATTAAACCCTTTCATGTATTTGTACATTTCAGTCACAGTCTCATTCTGTCTTTCTACAGAATACAAGAAGAGTTATCGTAATCGTTCTTGTACACTGTGGGAGGGTGGGTGTAGTAGTAGTGTGGTACAGTGTGGCACAGATGGTGTGGTAAAGTGTAGTAGAGATGGTGTAGTACAGTGAAGCAGAGAGTGTGTTGTACAGTGTACCAGAAATGCTGTGGTGAAGTGTAGCAGAGACGGTGTGTAACAAAGTAATAGAGATGGCGTGGTATACAGTGTAGCAGAGATAGTGTGGTACAGTGTATCAGCGATGTTGTGGTACAGTGAAGCAGAGCGGTGTGAGTGTGTATTAGTAAAGATATTCTACTGTGCAACATTACTAGTCTGGTACATGTGAATGCTGCTCACTACAACAGTGCTTTAAGGTTACTTTAAATGTCATGTAGCGTTGTAGCAAGGTATGAGTGGTTCCTTAAAGTGTACAAGTGGTGTAGTGTGGGAGTACAAGGGGGTGTGGTATGACAGCATAGCAGCATAAGGCTCGCGACAATGACAATGACAATGACGTTGTTAAGGCATTATAGAAATACTCATCAGTCAGTCGGTTAAATACTCGGCGCGTGGGTCATATTATTTACAAGAATGAAATAAACGAAAAAAACGAAACAAATAAGTAAATAAAAAAATAGAGAGCGAACAACAGCGCTTGTGTATATGGGTCACCGATTTACACCTTTAAGGGCAATAAAGAAACACTTATGTTGTATATAAAGAGCGAAAAACTATAGAATCAGAGGGAATTTAGCCAGTTTCGTATTAAATCCCGTTTAATAATCGATTCATTGTTGGTTTATGTAGACCCAATCAAGTGTGTGTGTGTGTGTGTGTGTGTGTGTGTGTGTGTGTGTGTGTGTGTGTGTGTGTGTGTGTGTATGTGTGTGTGTGTGTGTGTGTGTGTGTGTGTGTGTGTGTGTGTGTGTGTGTGGTGTGTGGTGTGTGTGTGCGCACGCGCGTGCGTGCGTGTGTACTGGACACACGCACATATATATATATATATATATATATATATATATATATATTATATATATATATATATATATATATATATATAATATGTTATTACGTATGATTACTTTGTATGTTATTACAAAGGATAACAATTTCGGGTCATTTTGACAGATTTGCTGAAACAAAATGTGCATACTTTCATATATAGAAGATAACTTTAATGTATTCCGTGGATTTCGCGTGTAATATATTAATGAATATATTATGTAATTTATGTTACATATATAATTGCACAATATGTATTTTCTTGCTAAAGAACTCGTCAATATCGTACTGTTACTGCTTTATACAGCAATGGCCGACACAGTAAGAGCGAGACGAGAGGCAGGCAGATAATGGAAGTCAAATTATAATGAAAGTGGGGGAAGGATTAGAAGACAGCAAGTTAAACTTTGTATACAAAACATTTAATAAAATTCTGGAGTCGAAACTACTAAGTCTTGTCTGTGCTTTGAAGTGTATGCCACCGTATGTGTGTGTGTGAAGCAGCCTCCGCCACAGGGCTTCCAGGATGTAAAGACTGCCGCGGTAGCCATAAAACTTAGGGATGGACGCTCTTAAAGGCGCCCTGGTGACCTCTTTAACCGGAGGACGCCTCAAGAAGTGCGGGTGGACGCTTTAATGTCGGCCACCTCGTCCCTGCACCTAGAGAACTCCGAAGTTCTGGTAATGGCGCCTTCCTGACTTCCAGGCGGATCACACACTCCACATTTGCCGGAAGTGCGTTCAAAAAGAACTCGCTTTATCCCCCCCCCTAACAACCTAACTCACTTTGCCCAGCGATCCCTGAATGACCAGGATGCAGACACTTAAAGGCGCCCTGACGAAACGGAATCAAAGGATATCTCATGAACCAAGAACTGATATCTAGAAGACTCTACCTCCAGCGAAGGAGCGAGTGCGTCTTTTAGCACCAGCTTGTTCAGAACCCGAGAGGAGTGCAGCTCTATGTGAAGGTGCTGCCCAGATGGGCGTCGCTACGAGGACGCCCACCGGAGAGACCTCATTAAACCGAAGACCCGTAAAAGAAATTTATGTCAGCACTCCGAAATTTTTGTCATCTGCTGTGTGTATATTGACGATCCTTTTTTCTTCACGGTAGTTTCAGATGGTCTAATGAGCGTATTCCAAAAGTCAAAGGCTTATTTGAATTATAGGGAACGAAGCTGTCTTCCATTTCATTTTTTTTTTTTAGTGGACTCAGATTTAAAGTGGACTCAATTTATAACTCCGAGCTTCAACGCCATCCTGACCTCTATAAGTTTCAGCGCCCCTCTAACCTCAGCCTCTAACTCACTCCTCTAACGTCAGAGTAACCTCTTATATGCACTCACCCTCCATCCTGCTTTCCTGCTTACATTAACACTACATACTAAACGCTTAAGTTTCCTGAACCCCAACATTGAATCATCGAGAATTCTAAACGCTCACGCACTCTAAAACTTTCTATGAATCATCATGCATTCTAAAAAAATTAGAACCATCATGCATTCTAAAGATTTGAATGAATCATCAAGCATTCTAAGACTATGAATCCAGACACTATAAAAGATCATCCTTTAGTAAGAACTTCCAGACGCTCTGAACTTTAACAGTAGTCTCTGTGAACTGTGTTCTCACTTGTTTCGGCACGCGTTTGCGCGAGCGTGCACGCACGCGCGCACGCGCTCACGCACACACGCACATGCACACACGCACATGCAACACGCACATGCACACACGCACATTCACACACGCACATGCACACACGCACACGCGCACACCACACACCACACACACACCAACCACACACACACACACCACACACACACACACACACACACACACACACACACAAACACACACACACATGTGTGACTTTAATGAGTCACTTATGTCGGAACAATTGCCCAGTTGCTGGAAAAAGGCAAATGTCGTACCGATTTTCAAGAAAGGGGATAAGGAGGAGGCACTTAACTACAGACCCGTATCAAAAAAAGCATCCCTTGCAAAATACTTGAAAGAATATTTAGGCTAAGACTTGTTGCACCACACCTAGAAAACATTAGGTGTAAACAACCATCAACATGGGTTCTGGAAAAGAACTTCATGCCTAACAAACCTTTTGGAATTTATGATAAAATAATGAGGATAAGGCAGGACAGAGAAGGATGGGCAGACTACATATTTTGGACTGCCAAAAAGCCTTTGATACAGTGCCGCACATAAGACTGATATTCAAATTGAGAGGCAGGCCGGAGTTAGCCGAAAGGTGGTAGCATGGGTAAGGAACTGCCTAACAGGACTACCTAACAGGGAGCCAGAGAGTAACGTAAGGGGCGAGAAGTCGGACTGGCGAACAGTAACGAATGAAGTACCTCAAGGATCGGTGCTAGGACCAATTCTATTTCTAATGACATGTTTACAAGAAGTATAGTCCTACATGTCCAAAACCATGTAGTGTGGTTTTGGATAGTAAGCTGTCGCCAGAGGAACACATAAAGAACAGTGTGAGAGGAGCGTATGCGTCGCTTTCTAACGTCAGACTTGATTTTTAATTATATGGATGGTGGAAATACTAAAGAAACTGTTCGCAGATGACGCAAAACGCAAGTACTTACGAACGTGTACATCTTTCCTCAATCGT
>WNGS01167372.1:10652480-10668454 GCA_020271785.1 Procambarus virginalis | reverse complement strand
TGAGACACGGGGTAGTGTTTATAGCCCAGAGGGAGAGGACGTGCCTACACCAGGCTAGGGGAGAGGACGTGTCTACACCAGGCTAGGGAGAGGACGTGTCTCCACCAGGCTAGGGAGAGGACGTGTCTACACCAGGCTAGGGAGAGGACGTGTCTACACCAGGCTAGGGAGAGGACGTGTCTACACCAGGCTAGGGAGAGGACGTGTCTACACAGGCTAGGGGAGAGGACGTGCCTACACCAGGCTAGGGGAGAGGACGTGTCTACACCAGGCTAGGGGACAGGACGTGTCTTCACCAGGCTAGGGGACAGGACGTGTCTACACCAGGCTAGGGAGAGGACGTGCCTACACCAGGCTAGGGGACAGGACGTGTCTACACCAGGCTAGGGGACAGGACGTGTCTACACCAGGCTAGGGAGAGGACGTGTCTACACCAGGCTAGGGAGAGGACGTGTCTACACCAGGCTAGGGAGAGGACGTGTCTACACCAGGCTAGGGAGAGGACGTGTCTACACCAGGCTAGGGAGAGGACGTGTCTACACCAGGCTAGGGAGAGGACGTGTCTACACCAGGCTAGGGAGAGGACGTGTCTACACCAGGCTAGGGAGAGGACGTGTCTACACCAGGCTAGGGGAGAGGACGTGTCTACACCAGGCTAGGGGAGAGGACGTGTCTACACCAGGCTAGGGGAGAGGACGTGTCTACACCAGGCTAGGGAGAGGACGTGTCTACACCAGGCTAGGGAGAGGACTTGTCTACACCAGGCTAGGGAGAGGACGTGTCTACACCAGGCTAGGGAGAGGACGTGTCTACACCAGGCTAGGGAGAGGACGTGTCTACACCAGGCTAGGGAGAGGACGTGTCTACACCAGGCTAGGGAGACGAAGTGTCTACACCAGGCTAGGGAGAGGACGTGTCTACACCAGGCTAGGGAGAGGGACTTGTCTACACCAGGCTAGGGAGACGACGTGTCTACACCAGGCTAGGGAGAGGACGTGTCTACACCAGGCTAGGGAGACGACGTGTCTTCACCAGGCTAGGGGAGAGGACGTGTCTACACCAGGCTAGGGAGACGACGTGTCTTCACCAGGCTAGGGGAGAGGACGGTCTACACCAGGCTAGGGAGACGACGTGTCTACACTAGGCTAGGGACAGGACGTGTCTACACCAGGCTAGGGGAGGACGTGTCTACACCAGGCTAGGGACAGGACGTGTCTACACCAGACTAGGGACAGGACGTGTCTACACCAGGCTAGGGAAAGGACGTGTCTACACCAGGCTAGGGACAGGACGTGTCTACACCAGGCTAGGGACAGAACGTGTCTACACCAGGCTAGGGACAGGACGTGTCTACACCAGGCTAGGGAGACGACGTGTCTACACCAGGCTAGGGACAGGACGTGTCTACACCAGGCTAGGGACAGGACGTGTCTACACCAGGCTAGGGACAGGACGTGTCTACACCAGGCTAGGGACAGGACGTGTTACACCAGACTAGGGACAGGACGTGTCTACACCAGGCTAGGGACAGGACGTGTCTACACCAGGCTAGGGACAGGACGTGTCTACACCAGGCTAGGGAGACGACGTGTCTACACCAGGCTAGGGACAGGACGTGTCTACACCAGGCTAGGGACAGGACGTGTCTACACCAGGCTAGGGACAGGACGTGTCTACACCAGGCTAGGGAGAGGACGTGTCTACACCAGGCTAGGGACAGGACGTGTCTACACCAGACTAGGGACAGGACGTGTCTACACCAGGCTAGGGACAGGACGTGTCTACACCAGGCTAGGGACAGGACGTGTCTACACCAGGCTAGGGACAGGACGTGTCTACACCAGGCTAGGGACAGGACGTGTCTACACCAGGCTAGGGAGACGACGTGTCTACACCAGCTAGGGACAGGACGTGTCTACACCAGGCTAGGGAGACGACGTGTCTACACCAGGCTAGGGAGAGGACGTGTCTACACCAGGCTAGGGACAGGACGTGTCTACACCAGGCTAGGGACAGGACGTGTCTACACCAGACTAGGGACAGGACGTGTCTACACCAGGCTAGGGACAGGACGTGTCTACACCATGCTAGGGACAGGACGTGTCTACACCAGGCTAGGGAGACGACGTGTCTACACCAGGCTAGGGACAGGACGTGTCTACACCAGGTTATGGACAGGACGTGTCTACACCAGGCTAGGGACAGGACGTGTCTACACCAGGCTAGGGAGAGGACGTGTCTACACCAGGGTAGGGACAGAACGTGTCTACACCAGACTAGGGACAGGACGTGTCTACACCAGACTAGGGACAGGACGTGTCTACACCAGGCTAGGGACAGGACGTGTCTACACCAGGCTAGGGACAGGACGTGTCTACACCAGACTAGGGACAGGACGTGTCTACACCAGGCTAGGGACAGGACGTGTCTACACCAGACTAGGGACAGGACGTGTCTACACCAGGCTAGGGACAGGACGTGTCTACACCAGGCTAGGGACAGGACGTGTCTACACCAGGCTAGGGAGACGACGTGTCTACACCAGGCTAGGGACAGGACGTGTCTACACACCAGCTAGGGACAGGACGTGTCTACACCAGGCTAGGGACAGGACGTGTCTACACCAGGCTAGGGACAGGACGTGTCTACACCAGGCTAGGGGAGAGGACGTGTCTACACCAGGCTAGGGGTGAGGACGTGTCTACACCAGGCTAGGGGTGAGAACGTATCTCTTACTTTTTAAATAACAACATAGCAGTTCTTTGTTTTTAATTTAGAAGGGCACAACAGAGTTGTTATAACGAATATAAATAATGTTGTAACGTAGTAACTAATCGAGTGAAGAGTTCACGAAGTTGAAATGAAATCACGGAGTTGGTACGAAGTCTCAAGCCTCAAAGTCTAGAATGCTGCAATACACGATGCTGCAATGTTCCCAGCGACCCAAGTGTGTCTCATTCCGTCTTCAAACTTGGCATAATACAGTTGTAATGGAATGGGAACAAACAAAGTTGACAACCATTACAAAGGTAGAAAGTAGTAAGAGAAGGGACAAGGTTCTTAAAACCCCGTCAAGTTTGTAGTTATGCCGTCAAGTTGGTAATGATGCCGCCAAGTCGCTAATGATGCTGCCAAGTTGGTAACGAAGGCCCAATACCACTGAAGAAGATAACTGGATGCCCCCTCTCACACTGAGTGAGATAACTGGATGCCTCCTCTCACACTGAAGAAGATAACCGGATGCCTCCTCTCACACTGAGTGAGATAACCGGATGCTCCACTCATTTTGTAATTTTTTAATCTTGTAATGTTAAAAATTTCTAAATTGTTATATATTTCTTCATCAATTATATACACTAAGTTTACGCTGTGCTGATTGTACTATAATATATTACCACCAGAAAAAATAACTTATATAGGCATATTTTGTACGTCACTTTTTAAAGTTTTTCTTTGTACTTTGGAAGCTAGAATTACATTTGTGCATGTTCGTTATCTGTAGCAATGCAGGCTACAATACTTTGTAAATACTGTGTTTGTTCTTAACAATTATGAAAGAGTATGACACAGGGGCTGCGAGTAAAGTTTTTAACTTTATCGACACAAAACAGAACACGAAAAAATATATATAATTAGATAAATTTTGATTCGAAATTTCTGGTATGGAAATAGGGTTGTAGTTTTTGAACATGATAATAGACGGGTTGGCTGGATTGTTTTAAGTGTAGGTAAACAATATATAAACTTGTTTGGGGGATGTAAATAGGAGCTGCCTCGTATGGGTCAAAGGCCTTCTGTAGCTTCCTGTATTATAACACATTCTTATGTTCGTAAGATGTTCGAATGTTGCAGCATCGGTGTGCTGTGTTCGCCTGCTGCCAAAATGCGTCAGAATTATTCCTTATTTCGGATAATAAGAGCGACTAATTGCCTCTATTCGCACATCTAGTTATCACAATCGATCTCTTGTTAGGTAATTATTCTTGGACTGGAATCCAAAGTGTGATACTCTATGATTTATATAATTGTTCTAAAGTAAAAAACCTCTTAACTTGGGACTCTGGGTGATGTGGGAGGCGCTCCTCACACAAGCGAACATCTTAGAGCAGTTAGAGGCAACATGTCTAAGAAAGTCACTAATTTGTATATCTTATGTTTTAAACCTTATACCTTATATATGATATATTGTAAAGAAGCAAGACAACGTTTTTCTTTCCATAGAAAGAATTTCATTATTAGGCTGCATTACCTATTTTTCACTATTAGGCTACACTGCCTATTCTTTTCACTATTAGGCTACATGTCTATTCTTTTCACTATAGGCCACACTGCCTATTCTTTCACTATTAGGCAACACTGCCTATTCTTTTCATTATTAGGCAGTGTAGCCTAATAATGAAAAGAACCTTAGCTTTATAATCATATATAATTGTTCTCTGTTTCAGTTGATGCAATGTTACTACAATACTTCATTTAAATAACAGCTTATCATCTAAATATTGAATGAAGAGCAGTCAGGAGAAAAAATGGAAGGAAAATGAAAGAACATGAAAAAATAGAGGACATTGCAGTCAAGGGTGCAGAGTCTCAACCTGTAGAGTGCCATAAGAGTGCCTAGAAATGAATGCATTAAGGGTGGTAAACGATGTTTTTATTTACCTTCCAATAAAACCGTCCTGAAGTTGGTGAGCCCGTTATCTTGAGATTATCTTGAGAATGCTTTTTCGGGGCTTAGTGTCCCCCGCGGCCCGGTCCTCAACCAGGCCTCCACCCCCCGTGAAGCAGCCCGTAACAGCTGTCAAATTCCCAGGGGAAAGGTACCTATTTACTGTTGTAGGTAACATGGGCAATCACCAGGGGTGAAAGAAACGTTTAAGGCCCATTGTTGTCTTCCTCCGCCCACACCGGGGATCGAACCCAGAACCCTAAGGACTACGAACCCCGAGAGCTATCCCCCACTGTCTGGCTCTCAATTTCACTAATCACTTTCACGTGTACTTTATTTGATTAATAAATAAATTTTAATGTCAATAACATTTCTAAATACCTGGTAACCGGCGACATATGTTTCACATTCATTTCGAAGATTTTTATATTAAAGAATATTTTCATACAAAA
Organism: Procambarus virginalis; assembly: GCA_020271785.1. Lineage (NCBI taxonomy): Eukaryota > Metazoa > Arthropoda > Malacostraca > Decapoda > Cambaridae > Procambarus > Procambarus virginalis. Next base: position 10,663,336 of record WNGS01167372.1, on the reverse strand, counting down.
TGCGTTGTATGCGCCAATAATATTGGGAACAGCTGCTTTCAAACAAGACGCCAAACGTTCAGGATTAAGAAAATAAAATATGTGGAGAAGATAGAGAGAGAAGAGAGAGAGAGAGATAGAGAGAGAGAGAGAGACAGGAGACATAGATAGACAAGAGATAGAGAGAAAAAGACAGATACAGAGAGAGACGAGACATGAGATACTAGAGAGAGAGAAAGAACAGACAGACAGACAGACAGAGACAGAGACAGCTACAGAGACAGAGGCAGAAGACAGAGGACAGAGACAGAGACATATAGACAGAGAGAGAGAGAGAGAGAGAGAGAGAAGAGAGATATATGAGAGATTAAGAGAGAGATAGAGAGACAGACAACAGACAGACAGACGACAGACGACAGACAGACAGAGACATACAGAGTACAGACAGAGACAGACAGACAGAGACAGACGAGACAACAGAGACAGACAGACAATACAGACAGTACAGAGCAACAGAAGACGAACATAACGACAGACTACATATACGGACAGAGACAGTCAGAGACAGACAAGACAGACAGAGATCAGACAGACAGAGACAGACAGGAGAGAAGAGGTGTTTTAAATTGGTGACTCTGAGCATGTTAAACAGCAAAGAATAATGTTCCTGTAGAACCACTTGCTACGGGGTGGGAGATTCAACAACACCACCAACGATGAAAACAACACATATTGATATAACTAAATAGAGTAACAACTAGAGAATAGTAATAAACAAAATTAGTAGACATGAAGAATATGATAATGAAACAATTTCACAACAAACGAGACGAATATAGAACAGATTCAAAATTGATTGTGAATTCCTAAATAAATAAGTAAATATAAAATCTATTAGAATACGAAGATAGACCAGGGGGCTCAAGAAAAGAGATAATAAGAAAAGGAGAGAGAGAAGTCGCAGGCGGCAGGTGGAGCTGAGGATACCATAGAGTCACTCTCAGTAACTTTAAAAAGATTCCTTTCCCGGCGCCTCCTTCCATTCCAGCACACCAAAGGTATTGATTCTTTCCTAGCCACTGGACGCCGCACTGCGCTGGGAAATGGGTGGCTCTCAGACAGGGAAAGTTATGATCCGTTGATGGTAGTGACCTCAATGGCACGGTTAAGGGGGTCAGGTTTCCTCTAATGGTTTTGGTTTTGTCGTTTTTGGTAGTGTAGCAAAATGGCACTCGTTACCGGTAGTCTTGGTGGCACAATGACGACCTTAAGATGAATTAGGCAATATTTTCAGCGATGTTGTCAGTCTCTCCGATAGTGAATACGAGTATCGTTTTAAAAGCTGTTTTTTTTCACCATCTTGGACGGTGATGCTTCCGCCACCGCCATTGTCTTTTGAAAAACAATATATTTTTCTCCATGCGGTGACAAAATGTTATATCCATAACACCCGGTAACTGTTGGTGTCGCGCGTGTTCCGTTATGAACAAAGACATATGCGTATATGATAATCCTTACACACACAAATCACAATAGCGTATGCATCAATGAACAAATCCACAAGGGCCGTGATGGAGGGTTTTTCGAACACAATCCTTTTGACTATGTCGGAGCTCAGTCGATTAAGGCAGCGCCTTGGATCCTCGCGTACGTAGGTTCGAATCCTTTGTCACGGCCTTTTTGGATTTGTTTCCATTTGATAGGATTCGCTCATTCTGAAGAAAGGGTGTTTCACCTCGAGCAACGGCTTCACTGGAAGTCCACAACGGGGTTTTGAGGTCAAGGGCTACTGCTACTCTGATATCACTAACTGTACTATGAGGATCCAATGAGCGTAAATGAGGGAGTCAAATACCTCATTAATTTTGTGTTGCCTCACAAAAATATGAGGCAACCTACCTCATTATGTTGTTGCCTCCTATTGGGGATGACCTGATGTCCCTCACTATAGGGCATAGTACCACTTTGTTATTACTGATACAATGTTTCTCACTGTAGCATATGTGCCATTCCTCTTAATCATCACGTCCTCTTCACTGACCACCTCCTTGCCTCGTCTCACAGTGTTCACTTGGCCACGGTACTTCAAGAAAAGGTTCGAGCACGTCAAGGATCATCAGGTGAGCTCTTTCCCAGGTCCTTCAGACACCTCATGACGTCCTTACCTCCTCCAGGATATCCTTGTAGGGGCCCAACGTTATCTGCTAAGATCCAGCAACAACACTTCAGATAAAGATTTTTTTTCCAGCTCTGTCCTCACCGTTCCAGAAGGACCTCCAGAAGCCGTGAGTTCGGGCTCTTCTGTCTTCCAAAGTCAAATAGACAGTGAGCTAGGACGGGCTCACTCGAGCACCGACCTTGTCTCCTCACTCGTTTCCTCTTAATCACAAACCTCTCCTCTAAAGACAGGCTCTAATATATGCATTGAATATAATAATACAAATAATATGGAGATCATCGTATCAGGGTTCCTTCGTCATATTTCGTGTGGCAACTGAATATTTTTTGCGTCACTATACTTGTTTCTCTCCTTTTGCTGGGTAAAACTCGACCGATTCCATCGGAGATCGCTTTCCGAGTCTCTTTTGGCAGATTTTCCTTCCTACACACGTGATGCCTCGGTTTTACCTAGTAGTAAATAGTAACCTGGGACTTGGCCAACTATTTTGGGTTACAACACAGAGGCCGTTCTTGGCGTGGTGGGATCTTGAGATATGTAAGCAGTCGCCTGGTCTTCCTCTATTGGAAACCTTATTTAGAAGATATGGCATTAGCTTTAAAATTCAGTCAAGCAAGTGAGAATACTTTACCAGATCACACACTAAAAGTGAAGGGACGACGACTGTTTCGGTCCGTCCTGGAAACGACTTGAGAATGGTCCTGAACGGATCGAAACGTCGTCGATCCTTCACTTTCTAGTGTGTGGTCTGGTCCAACCTATTTCAGCCACGTTATTGTGACTCCTCACCTGCATGAGCAATACTCACTTGCCTAGTCTTTGCCTCAGCCTAGTCAAGAAAGGTCAGCTTACTTGCAATTTCTAAGTAATCCATACTAGAATATGCACTTTAAGACATTGAGGCACAAGTTATCTTCTGTAAGAAAAAATCTAAACAAAAATCTCGTACAATTCGATATTTAGGAGTGAGATCTAATATAATAAAGAAGGAATATATTCACATGACATTACTAAAAAATGAACTGATTTTTGAACAATCAGTTTTTATCTTGAACAGCTGCCAACTATAGCCCAGTTAAAAATAAGTAAAATGAGCCACATTTTTGGAGGAGCTGGATGAAGGAACTGCTTTAGATAAACGCTGAAAGAATTTACTTATAATAATAATCGCCTTATTGCTCACCAATTAACTGCTGCTTCCTCAGAAGAATAATTCTCGGCAAAATGTTGTTTTTAACAACCTTCACGAATCATCAACTTGACATTACATGATATGTTAATATTTTCTTTATCTGAACGTTATGTTATCTGGAAGGTGGACTTTATTAACGTGGTGATTACTCCGGGGGATTACTCCGGGGATTACTACTCCGGGGGATTACTCCGTGGGATTACTCCGGGGATTACTCCGAGTAACACCTAATATTACTACTTCCAAGAGATAGTGTTTTGCAAATGGGGTACTTATGTGCACAGTCTAGAAAGACGAGTTCACAGCATAGTTGTATGTTGTTTAATATGATAAGTTAGTTCTTGAATTTATTTACTATCGTTAATGTTGTTGTAATGTAACTATCAAGATGTTTTGTATGATCAAGTGATTTATGTTTGATCGCCAATTTGTCGCAAAACGCGCTCATATGTACAGTATTTTAATTTTTGTTTTGTGCAAAAGGGGATCTCTCTCCGTGTAGTCACGTTTTTCACTACTATTTTGTGATGTAATCTTTGGGAGAGAGTTTGTTTGGAAGGACGGCTGGAAAGATATATATATGTGATGCTTGTGAAGTATGTACAACCCATCTGTTGTGGTGGGGAGTCTGCACGAGACAAATCTGGTGTGTTGAACAGTTATGCTTCTTTTTAAACACATAATGTCAGTAATTTTTACATATTGATGTTTAATATTGATGCTTCGAGAACAATTCCCGCTCAAACCACACACCACACACACCACACACACACAACAACACACACACACACAAACACCACACACATACACACGACACCACACACCACAACAGTGAGTACTCCACCTAGTTGTGTGTGTGTGGTACTCACCTATAGTACTCTCACTAGGTTTGTGTGTGTGTGTGCTCACCTAGTAGTACCACCTAGTTGTGTGTGTTGTGTGTGTGTGTGTGTGGTGTGTGTGTGGTGTGTGTGTGTGTGTGTGTGTGTGGTGTGTGTGTGTGTGTGAAGCGGATCTTTCTCGAGCATCAATATTAACACATCAATATGTAAAAATTAATGACATATTGTGTTAACAAAGAAGCATAACTGTCAACACAGCTTGGGCTCGTGCAGACTCCCCACCACAACAGATGGGTTGTACATACTTCACAAAGCTCACAATATATATATATTCCCCGCCTGTCTTCCACACAACTCCTCTCCAAAGATTACATCACAAAACTAGTAGTGAACACGTGACTACACGAGAGAGATCCCCTTTGCACAACAAAAATCTGAAATAAGCACAATTATTGAGCGCGTTTTGGCGACAAATTGGCGATCAACCATGAATCAACTTTGATAATACAAACATCTTGATAGTTACATACAACAACACTTAACGATAGTAAATAAACTTCAAGAACTAACTTATCATATTAAACAACATACAACTATGCTGTGAACTCGTCTTTCTAGCCTGTTGCACATAAGTACCACATTTGCATAACACTATCTCTTGGAGTAATATTAGGTGTTACTCCGGAGTATATCCCCGGATATCCCCCGGAGTAATCCCCCGGAGTAATCACCCGGAGTAATCCCCCGGAGTAATCACCACGTTAATAAAGTCCACCTTCCAGATAACATAACGTTCAGATAAAGAAAATATTAACATATCATGTAATGTCAAGTTGATGATTCGTGAAGGTTGTTAAAAACAACATTTTGCCGAGAATTATTCTTCTGAGGAAGCAGCATATGGTGATCAAGTCATTATTATTATAAGTAAATTCTTCAGCGTTTATCTAAAGCAGTTCCTTCATCAAAGCTCCTCCAAAATGTGCTCATTTTCCTATTTTTAGTTATGTGCTATAGTTGGCAGCTGTTCAAGATAAAACTGATTGTTCAAAATCAGTTCATTTTTTAGTAATGTCATTTGAATATATTTCCTTCTTTATTATATTAGATCTCACTCCTAAATATCGAATTGTACGAGATTTTTGTTTAGATTTTTTCTTACAGAAGATAACTTGTGCCTCAATGTCTTATTAAGTCATATATCTAGTTGGATCTACTTAGAAATTTGCAAGTAGCTGACCTTTTCTTGACTAGGCTTAGGCAAAGACTAAGGCAGTGAGTATTGCTCTGCAGTCGAAGAGTCACAATAACGGGCTGAAATATGTTGACACAGACCACACACTAGAAAGTGTAAGGACGACGACGTGTCTGTCCGTCCCGGACCATTCTCAAGTCTATTGTCTGATTATGTCGTCGTCCCTTCACCTTTCTAGGTGGTGGTCTGGTCAACATATTGCTCACTTTGCTTGGACTCGAATTAAGCTAATGCCCTACTCTGATAAATAAGGTTTCTCAATAGAGGGAAGACCCAGGCTACTGCTTACATATCGGCAAGATCCACACGCCAAGGACCGGCCTTCTGTGGTTGAAACTAAACAGTTGGCCAAGTCCAGGTTACTATTGTACTACTATGTAAACAGAGGCATCACGTGTAGGGAAATCTGCCAAAACGACTCGGAAGCGATCTCCTATGGAATCGGTCGAGTTTTTAACCCAGAAAAGGAGAGAAACAATATTAGTGACGCAAAAATAATTCAGTTGCACACGAAATATGCGAAGACCCTGATACGATGCTCTCATATTACTGTTATTATTATATACAATGCAATATTAGAGCCCTGTCTTTAGAGGAGAAGGTTTGTGTTGAATGGAGGAAACGAGTGAGGAGACAAGGTCGGTGCTCGAGTGAGCCCGTCCAGCTCCTGTCTTATTGACGTTCTGAAGACAAGAAGAGCCCGGAACTCAAGAGCTTCTGGAGTCTTTCTGGAACGGCTGAGGCAGCTGGAAAAATCTTTAAATCTGAAGTGTTTTTGCTGGATCTTAGCATAAGTTTGGGTCCCTACAAGATCTCCTGGGGAGGTAAGGAACGTCTGAGGTGCTCTGAAGGACCTGGGAAGGAGCTCACCTGATGATCCTTTGACGTGCTCGAACCTTTTCTTGAAGTACCGTGGCCAAGTGAACACTGTGAGACGAGGCAAGGAGTGGTCAGTGAAGAGACTGATGATAAGAGGAATGGCCACTATTGATACAGTGAGACATTGTATCAGTAATAACAAAGTGGTACTATGTCACTATATGGAGGGATCAGGTCATCCCCAATAATGAGGCAACACATAGGAGGGTATGTGTTGCCTCATTATTTTTGTGAGGCCAACACAAAATTAATGAGGTATTTGACTCCCTCATTTACGCTCATTGGATCCTCATAGTACAGTTAGTGATATCAGAGTAGCAGTAGCACATTTGACATCAAACCCCGTTGTTGACTTCCGTGAAGCCGTTGCCTCGAGGTAAACACCCTTCTCAGATATGAGGAATCATATCAATTAACAAATCCACAAGGCCGTGAAGAGCGTTCGAACCTACGTCGAGAGCATCCCAGAACCTGCCTTAATCGACTGAGCTACGACTGAGCTACGACATGGTAAAAAAGAAGTGGATTTGGCCCTTGTGGATTTGTTCATTTGAATGCATCACGCTTTGTGATTTCTGTGTGTAAAGGATTATCATTATACGCATATCGTCGTTGTTTTTCATATAGGAACACGCGCGGACACCACAGTTTACCGGTGTTATGGATATAACATTTTGTCACCGCAAAAAAAATGGAGAAAAATATATTGGTTTTTCAAAAGACAATGGCGGAAGCATCACCGTCCAGATGGTGAAAAAAAACATTTTAAAAACGATACTCGTATTCACTATCGGAGAGACTGACAACATCGCTGAAAATATTATTGCCTAAGTCATCATTAAGGTCGTCCATTTTGCCACCAACACTACAAGTAACGAGCCATTTCTGCTACACTACCAACGACAAAACCACAACATTAGCAGGAAACCTGCCCCCTTAACCGTGCCATGAGGTCACTACCTCACGGATCATAACTTTCCCTGTCTGAGAGCCCCCATCCCAGCAGCAGCGGCGTCCAGTGGCTAGGCAATGAATCAATACCTTTGGTGTTGCTGGAATGGACGGAGGCGCCGGAAAGACTCTTTTTAAAGTTATTGAGAGTGACTCTATGGTCTCAGCTCCACCCTTGCCGCCTGCGACCCCTTCTCTCTTTTCTCCTTTTCTTATTACTCCTCTTTCTTTATACCCACGTGTCTATCTTTCGTATTTTAATAAGTTTTTATATTTTACTCATATTTCTCTTAGGAATTCACAATCCATATTTTGAATCTGTTCTATAATTATGTCTCGTTTTGCTTGAAATGTCTTCATTATCACTATTCCTCTCCATGTCTACTAATTTTGTTTATTACTATTCTCTAGTTGTTACTCTATTTAGTTATATCAATATGTGTTGTTTTCATCGTTGGTCTGGTTGTTGAAGCTCCCACCACACTGTAGCAAGTGGTCTACAGGAACATAATTTTCTTTGTGTTTTACACTGCTCCAGTCCCAAATTTAAACACTCTCCTCTCTGTCTGTCTTCTGTCTGTCTGTCTCTTGTCTGTTCGCTGTCTGTCTTTCTGTCTGTCGTCTGTCACTGTCTCGTCTGTCTGTCTGTCTTCTGTCTGTCTGTCTGTCTGTCTGTCTGTCTGTCTGTCGTCTCGTCTGTTCTCTGTCTGTCTCTGTCTGTCTGTCTCTGTCTGTCTCTGTCTGTCTCTGTCTGTTCTGTCTGTCTGTCGTCCTGTTCTGTCTGTCTGCTGTCTCTCTCTCTCTGTCTCCTCTCTCTCTCCTCTCTCTCTCTCTCTCGTCCTCTCTCTCTCTCTCTCTCTCTCTGGATCCTCTGTCTCTTGTCTCTGTCTCTTGCCTCTGTCTGTCTCTGTCCCTGCTCTGTCTCTGTCTGTCTTCTCTCTCTTTTTCTGTCTTTGTCTCTATCTTCCTCCTCTCTCGGTTGTCTCCTCCTATCTACTATCTCTGTCCTTCTGATCTCTCTCTATCTCTGCTTTCTCTCCTCTTCTCTGTCTCTCTCCTGCTCTCTCGTCCTCTCTCATCCCTTTTTCTCTCTCTAATTACCTCACTTCCCCATTCTCTACTTTCTTCAATCTCTCTCCAACCATATTTTATATTTTCTTAATCCTGAACGTTTGGCGTCTTGTTTGAAAGCAGCTGTTCCCAATATTATTGGCGCATACAACGCATTTTGTATGAAAATATTCTTTAATATAAAATTTCGAAATGAACGTGAAACATATGTCGCCGGTTACCAGGTATTTAGAAATGTTATTGACATTAATAATTTTTTTATTCATAAAAGGATAAACGTGAAAGTGAACTTAGTGAATTGAGCGCCAGACAGCTGGGTGGATAGCGCTCGGGGTTCGTGTCCTTAGGGTCTGGGTCGATCCCCGGTGGAGGCGGAAACAAATGGGCTAAACGTTTCTTTCACCCTGAATGCCCCTGTTACCCTAACAGTAAATAGGTACCTGGAATTGACAGCTGCTACGCGGCTGCTTCCCCGGGGGGTGGAGGCCTGGTTGAGGACCGGGCCGCGGGGACACTAAGCCCCGAAGCATCTCAATATAATCTCAGAAACGGATACTCAACTCATGGCCGGTTTTTTTTGCAGGTAAAAGAAAACAGTCGTTTACCCACACCTTAATCATCATTCTAGGCACTCTTCTGGCACTCTACAGGTTGAGCTCTGCACCCTGACTGCAATGTCTCTATTTTTTCATGTTTGTTTTTTCATTTTCCCCTTCCATTTTTTCTCCTGACTGCTCTTCATTCAATATTTAGATAAGCTGTTATTTAAATGAAGTATTGTAGTAACATTGCATCAACTGAAACAGAGAAAATTATATATGATTATAAAGCTAAGGTTCTTTTCATTATTAGGCTACACTGCCTAATAATGAAAAGAATAGGCAGTGTGGCCTAATAGTGAAAAGAATAGGCAGTGTGGCCTAATAGTGAAAAGAATAGACAGTGTAGCCTAATAGTGAAAAGAATAGACAGTGTAGCCTAATAGTGAAAAGAATAGGTAATGCAGCCTAATAATGAAATTTCTTTCTATGGAAAGAAAAACGTTGTCTTGCTTCTTTCTAATATCATTATAAAATTAAGGTTAAAACATAAGATATACAAATTAGTGACTTTCTTAGACATGTTGCCTCTAACTGCTCTAAGATGTTCGCTTGTGTGAGGAGCGCCTCCCACATCACCCAGAGTCCAAGTTAAGAGGTTTTTTAACTTTGAACAATTATATAAATCATAGAGTACTCAACACTTTGGATTCCAGTCCAAGAATAAATTACCTAACAAGAGATTCGATATGTGATAACTAGATGTGCGAATAGAGGCAATTGAGTCGCTCTTATTGAGTCCGAATAAGGAATAATTCTGAAACGCATTTTGCAGCAGTGCGAACACAGGCACTACCGATGCTGCAAACAATTCGAACATCTTACGAACATAAATGTGTTATAATACAGGAAAGCTAGCAAGAAGGCCTATTGACCAGTACGAGGCAGCCTACCTAGTTTACATCCACCCAAACAAGGATATTATATATATGTTAAACGACACCTTAAACACAATCGGCCTACCCGTCTATTACTCATGTTCAAAAACTACAAACCCCATATTTCCTACCAGAAATTTCTCATCAAATTCATCTAAGTTATACTATCTATTTTTTCGTGTCTGTTTTGTGTCGATAAAAGTTAAAACTTGACTCCGCACCCCTGTGTCATACCTCTTTCATAAATTGGTAAAACAACAACAGTAAAAAAAAAAAAAATTAACAAAAGTATTGTAGCCTGCATTGCTACAGATAACAGAACATGCACAAATGTAATTCTAGCTTCCACAAGTACAAGAAAAACTCCTTAAAAAGTGACGCTACAAATATAGCCTTATAAGTTATTTTTTCTGGTGGTAATATATTAATAGTTACAATCATGCACGAGCGTAAACTAGTGTATAATAATTGTGAAGAAATATATAATACAATTTACGACATTTTTTAACACATTACAAAGATTAAAAAATTACAAATGAGTGGAGGCATCCGGTTTGATCTCACTCGTGTAAGAGAAGGCATCCGGTTTATCTCTTCAGTGTTAGAGGCAGGCATCCAGTTATCTCACTCAGTGTGAGAGGAGGCATCCACTTATCTTCTTCAGTGGTATTGGGCCTTCGTTACCAACTTGGCAGCATCATTAGCGACTTGGCGGCATCATTACCAACTTGACGGCATAACTACAAACTTGACGGTGTTAGAACCTTGTCCCATGCTCTTAACTACTTTTCTACCTTTGTATGGTGTCAACTTTGTTTTATTCCCATTCCATTCAAACTGTAGTATGCCAGTTTGAAGCGAGAAGACCACGTGTGGGTCGCTGGGAACATTGCAGCATCGTGTATTGCAGCATTCTAGATTTTGAGGCTTTGAGACTTCGTACCAACTCCGTGATTTCATTTCAACTTCGTGAATTCTTCACTCGATTAGTTACTACGTTACAAACAATTATTTATATTCGTTTTATAACA
>WNGS01167372.1:10640642-10651480 GCA_020271785.1 Procambarus virginalis | reverse complement strand
ACGAACCCAGACCCTTAGGACTCGAATCCCGAGTGCTGTCCACCCAGCTGTCTGGCGCTCAATTTCACTAAGTTCACTTTCACGTTATCCTTTATTGATTAATTAATAAATTATTAATGTCAATAACATTTCTAAATACCTGGTAACCGGCGACATATGTTTCACGTTCATTTCGAAATTTTATATTAAAGAATATTTCATATACAAAGCGGTGTATGCGCCAATAATATTGGGAACAGCTGCTTTCAAACAAGACGCCAAATTCCTGTAGATATGATCAGGAATATTGATAGAAAACAATAAGTGAATGGAATGGTAGACAGAAAAAATCAACGTTAGGATTAAGAAAATATAACATATGGTGGGGGGGGGGGAGAGAGAGGAGAGAGATAGAGAGAGAGAGAGAGAGAGAGAAGAGAAAAAACACAAAAAAAAACCGAAAACAAAAAAGAAAAAAGCAAAAAGAGAGAGAGAGACAGACAGCACAGACAGGACAGCGACAGAGAGAGACAGAGACAGAGAGAGAGCAGAGATAGAGAGAGAAAGACAGAGACAGAGAGAGACAGAGACAGAGATAGAGAGAGAGAGACAGAGAACAGAGAGAGAGAGAGAGAGAGCGAGAGAGATAGAGGAGAGAGAGAGAGAGAGAAGAGAGAGACGGAGAGACAGACAGACAGCCAGACAGACAGACAGACAGACAGACAGACAGACAGAAGACAGATAGACAGACAGACAGACAGACAGACAGAGACAGACAGAGACAGAGAACAGAGAGAGAGAGAGTGTGTTAAATTTGGTGACTCTGGAGCAGTGTTAAAACAGCAAAGAAAATATGTTCCTGTAGACCACTTGCTACAGTGTGGTGGGAGCTTCAACAACCAGACCAACGATGAAAACAACCACATATTGATATAACTAATTAGAGTACCAACTAGAGAATAGATAATAAACAAAACTGGTAGACAATGAGAGGAATAAGATACTGAAGAAAATTTCAAGCAAAACGAAGACATAATTATAGAACAGATTCAAAATATGGATTGTGAATTCCTAAGAGAAATATGAGTAAATATAAAAATCTTATTATGAATACGAAAGATAGACACGTGGGTCTCAAGAAAGAGAGTAAATAAGAAAAGGAGAAAGAGAGAAGGGTCGCAGGCGGCAAGGGTGGAGCTGAGACCATAGAGTCACTCTCAATAACTTTAAAAAGAGTCTTTCCCGGCGCCTCCGTCCATTCCAGCAACACCAAAGGTATTGATTCATTGCCTAGCCACTGGACGCCGCTGCTGCTGGGATGGGTGGCTCTCAGACAGGGAAAGTTCTGATCCGTTGATGGTAGTGACCTCAATGGCACGGTTAAGGGGGTCAGGTTTCCTGCTAATGTTGTGGTTTTGTCGTTGGTAGTGTAGCAGAAATGGCTTCGTTACTTGTAGTCGTTGGTGGCAACAATGGACGACCTTAATGATGACTTAGGCAATAATATTCTCAGCGATGTTGTCAGTCTCCCCGATAGTGAATACGAGTATCGTTTAAAAGCTGTTTTTTTTCACCATCTTGGACGGTGATGCTTCCGCCATTGTCTTTTGAAAAACAATATATTTTTCTCCATGCGGTGACAAAATGTTATATCCATAAACACCCGGTAACTGTTGGTGTCGCGCGTGTTCCGTTATGAACAACGACGATATGCGTATAATGATAATCCTTACACACACAAATCATAATAGCGTGATGCATCAATGAATAAATCCACAAGGGCCGTGATGAGGGTTCGAACGCAATTCTTTACCATGTCGTAGCTCAGTCGATTAAGGCAGCGTCTGGGATCCTCTCGGACGTAGGTTCGAATCCTTGTCACGGCCCTTGTGGATTTGTTCATTTGATATGATTCCTCATTCTGAAGAAGGGTGTTTCACCTCGAGCAAACGGCTTCACTGGAAGTCCACAACGGGGTTTGATGTCAAATGTGCTACTGCTACTCTGATATCACTAACTGTACTATGAGGATCCAATGAGCGTAAATGAGGGAGTCAAATACCTCATTAATTTTGTGTTGCCTCACAAAAATAATGAGGCAACACATACCTCATTATGTGTTGCCTCATTATTGGGGATGACCTGATGTCCCTCACTATAGTGACATAGTACCACTTTGTTATTATTGATACAATGTCTCACTGTATCAATAGTGTCCATTCCTCTTATCATCACGTCTCTTCACTGACCACCTCCTTGCCTCGTCTCACAGTGTTCACTTGGCCACGGTACTTCAAGAAAAGGTTCGAGCACGTCAAGGCATCATCAGGTGAGCTCCTTCCCAGGTCGGTACCTCGAGAGCACACTCAGACGTTCCATTACCTCCTCCAGGAGATCCTTGTAGGGCCCAACTTGCTGCTAAGATCCAGCAACAACACTTCAGATAAAGATTTTTCCAGCTGCCTCAGCCGTTCCAGAAAGACTCCAGAACGCTCTTGAGTTCCGGACTCTTCTTGTCTTCCAGAAGGTCAATAAGACAGTGAGCTAGGACGGGCTCACTCGAGCACCGACCTTGTCTCCTCACTCGTTTCCTCCATTCAACACAAACCTTCTCCTCTAAAGACAGGGCTCTAATATGCTTGTATATAATAATAACAGTAATATGAGAGCATCGTATCAGGTTCTTTCGCATATTTCGTGTGCAACTGAATATTTTTGCGTCACTAATACTTGTTTCTCTCCTCCTGCTGGGTAAACTCGACCGATTCCATCCGAGATCGCTTCCAGAGTCTCGTTTGGCAGATTTCCCTACACGTGATGCCTTGTTACCTAGTATTAAATAGTTACCTGGGACTTGGCCAACTGTTTTAGGTTGCAACCACAGAGGCCGGTCCTTGGCGTGGTGGGATCTTGAGATATGTAAGCAGTCGCCTGGTCTACCACTATTGGAAACCTTATTTAGAAGAGTAGGGCATTAGCTTTAAATTCGAGTCCAAGCAAGTGAGCAATACTGTGACCAGACCACACACTAGAAAGTGAAGGGACGACGACATAATCAGACAATCGACTTGAGAATGGTCCTGGACGGACAGAAACGTCGTCGTCCCTCACTTTCTAGTGTTGTGGTCTGGTCAACATATTTCACGCCACGTTATTGTGACTCTCGTCTGCATGAGCAATACTCACTTGCCTAGTCTTTGCCTCAGCCTAGTCAAGAAAGGTCAGCTTACTTGCAATTTCTAAGTAGATCCATACTAGATATATGCACTTAATAAGACATTGAGGCACAAGTTATCTTCTATAAGAAAAAATCTAAACAAAAATCTCGTACAATTCGATATTTAGGAGTGAGATCTAATATAATAAAGAAGGAATATATTCACATGACATTCTAAAAAATGCACTGAATTTTGAACAATCAGTTTTATCTTGAATTGCTGCCAACTATAGCATATTAAAAATAGGAAAATGAGCCACATTTTGGAGGAGCTGGGAATGGAGGATAACTGCTTTAGATAACCGCTGAAGAATTTCCTTAATAATAAATCGCCTTATTGCTCACCAGAGACTGCTTCCTCAGAAGAATAATTCTCGGCAAAATGTTGTTTTTAACAACCTTCACGAATCACCAACTTGACATTACATGATATGTTAATATTTTCTTTATCTGAGCGTTATGTTATCTGGAAGGTGGACTTTATTAACGTGGTGATTACTCCGGGGGATTACGCCGGGGATTACTCCGGGGGATTACTCCGGAGTAACACCTAATGTTACTCCAAGAGATAGTGTTATGCAAATGTGGTACTTATGTGCACAGCCTAGAAAGACGAGTTCACAGCATAGTTGTATGTTGTTTAATATGATAAGTAGTTCTTGAATTTTATTTACTATCGTTAAGTGTTGTTGCAAGTAACTATCAAGATGTTTGTATTATCAAAGTGACTCTATGGTTTGATCGCCAATTTGTCGCCAAAACGCGCTCAATAATTGTGCTTATTTAGATTTTTGTTTGTGCAAAGGGAATATTTATCGTGTAGTCACGTGTTCACTACTAGTTTTGTGATGTAATCTTTGGAGAGGAGTTGTGTGGAAGACAGGCGGGGAATATATATATATTGTGAGCTTTGTGAAGTATGTACAACCCATCTGTTGTGGTGGGGAGTCTGCACGAGCCCAAGCTGGTGTGTTGACAGTTATGCTTCTTTGTTAACACAATATGTCATTAATTTTTACATATTGATGTGTTAACATGGACGCTTCGAGACAATCCCGCTTCACACACACACACACACACACACACACACACACCACACACACCACACACACACAGCACACACACACAGCACACACACACACACACACACACACACACAACAGGTGAGTACTACTAGGTGAGTACACACACACACACAATTAGGTGAGTACTACTAGGTGAGTACACACACACACACACACACATAAGTAAGCACATATACCCTTCATCCTTCCCTACCCTACACCACCTTCCCTACCCTACACCACCTTCCCTACCCTACACCACCTTCCCTACTCTTCACCACCTTCCCTACCCTTCACCACCTCCCTACCCTCACCACCTTCCTACCCTTCACCACCTTCCCTACCCTACACCACCTTCCTACCCTACACCACCTTCCTACCCACCTTCCCTACTCTTCACCACCTTCCCTACCCTTCACCACTTCCCTACCCTTCACCACCTTCCCTACCCTTCACCACCTCCCTACCCTTCACCACCTTCCCTACATTCACTACCTTCCCTACCATTCACCACCTTCCCTTCCCTTCACCACCTTCCCTACCCTACACCACCTTCCCTACCCTTCACCACCTTCCCTACCCTTCACCACCTTCCCTACCCTTCACCACCTTCCCTACCCTTCACCACCTTCCCTACCCTTCACCACCTTCCCTACCCTACACCACCTTCCCTTCCCTTCACCACCTTCCCTACCCTACACCACCTTCCCTACCCTTCACCACCTTCCCTACCCTACACCACCTTCCCTACCCTTCACCACCTTCCCTTCCCTTCCCTTCACCACCTTCCCTACCCTACACCACACTTCCCTACCCTACACCACCTTCCCTACCCTTCACCACCTTCCCTACCCTTCACCACCTTCCCTACCCTTCACCACCTTCCCTACTCTTCACCACCTTCCCTACCCTTCACCACCTTCCCTACCCTACACCACCTTCCCTACCCTACACCACCTTCCCTACCCTTCACCACCTTCCCTACCCTTCACCACCTTCCCCTACCCTTCACCACACTTCCCTACCCTTCACCACCTTCCCTACCCTTCACCACCTTCCCTACCCTTCACCACCTTCCCTACCCTTCACCACCTTCCCCTACCCTTCACCACCTTCCCTACCCTACACCACCTTCCCTACCCTACACCACCTTCCCTACCCTTAACCACCTTCCCTACCCTTAACCACCTTCCCTACCCTTCACCACCTTCCCTACCCTTAACCACCTTCCCTACCCTTCACCACCTTTCCCTCCATCACTGTCACCACCTTCATTAACTACACTCAACTTCTACACATCAACCTAACTCCACAAGAAACTAACATATAATCACGTAAAATAACATGCTGGATAGATCTTAGTGACGATGGAGTCTGGTATTAAAGCGACATAAAAAATATGGTACAATTTAACATGTCATGCAAAGTGGAGCCACGGGGTTCGAACCTGCCCAGCCAATGACTACTCCCGGACAAATACTAATCACCATGCAAGGTATTGTGAGACTAACTCCAGGCGTTTTGTCCCTCAATTTCAAACAGACAACAGACAACAACAACAGACAACAATACAGACAACAGACAACAGACAACAGACACTCTTTTATATGTATTTCTAGAGCGGTACTCGGGTGCCGGAGGCCACATCAGATTCACGAAGCAGTTACGCAAGCACTTACGAACGTGTACATCTTTCCTCAATCTTTGACGGCTTTGGTTACATTTATTAAATAGTTTACAAGCATGAAAACTTGCCAATCGACTGTTGTTATTGTTATAAACAGTCTCCTGGTGCTTCGGAGCTCATAAACTTAAACATTTTCTACACTAATCCCTAGGGAAGGGGTGACCCTTCCCTAGCAAGTCAGGGCCAGATTCACGAAGAAGTTACGCAAACACTTACGAACCTGTACATCTTTTCTCAATCTTTGGTGGCTTTGTTTACAATTATTAACAGTTAATGAGCTCCGAAGCACCAGGAAGCTGTTTATAACAATAACAATAGTTGATTGCAAGGTTTCAGGCTTGTAAACTGTTTAATATTTGTAAACAAAGTCGCCAAAGAATGAGAAAAGATGGACAGGTTCGTAAGTGCTTGCGTAACTGCTTCGTGAATCTGGCCCCTGTTACATAACCACTCACACAACCTGGTAACCATTGCCCCGAGTTGATAGGAACATTTTGAATATTATTTGTAAATGTAGATTCTAATATTTTTCGTTGAAGCCACAATGTTGAGATTTTTCAAGACTCATCCAATATAATTTGTTGATCGGTCTCGCGTGATTGTATAGTATTGAACTTTTGTTGGGCATCTCTGATGAACCTCTTTTGTTCAGTGGTTCGGGTCTTGGGTCTCTGCCTGTTTGGCCGTTTTAGACCATATTGGAATCTTTGCAGGGATCTTGAGGACATCGGTACCCTCAGCTTTACCTATATGTTTATAAAATTTAACTAATTCATTACCAACTTTGGTTAACTGAAAATGATCTAGTTTTCCTATTTGCTTATGTTCTTAGGTGTTTGCGCTATGTCTGAAGTATGAGGACTGACCAAGAAACGATCTTCTATGTTGACCAGACCACATACTAGAAAGTAAGGGACGACGACGTTTCGGTCCGTCCTGAACCATTCTCAAGTCGATTGAGAATCGACTTGAGAGAAATCGATTGAGAATTGAAATCGAGAAATCGATTGAGAATCGGTCTAGGACGGACCGAAACGTCGTCGTCCCTTCACCTTCTAGTGTGTGGTTTGGTCAACATATTTCAGCCACGTTATTGTGACTCCTCGCCTGCAACGATCTTTTACTGCCTATTGGTGACGGTCTGGTAGAAATTTGCGAGGTTTGATCTGGGAGAGACACACATCTTGAGGTTATCTTGAGATGATTTCGGGGCTTAGTGTCCCCGCGGCCCGGTTCTCGACCAGGCCTCCTTTTTTGTTACACTCCCCCCCCCCCCAAAGAAGCAGCTCGTAGCAGCTGTATAACTCCCAGGTACCTATTTACTGCTAAGTGAACAGATGCATCAGGGGTGAAAGAAACTCTCCCCATTTGTTTCCGCCTCCACCGGGGATCGAACTCGGAACCAGGATTACGAATCCTCAAGCGCTGTCCACTCAGCTGTCAGGCCCCTTGTGTCCAAGTAGTCCATATACGGGTTAGATAACACTGGAGACAGGAAACTCCTCGAACTACAACCATATATTTGACGTCGAAATTGTTTTGAGACGGAAATACGTCAGCAGATACACACACAACTATTTTAATTCTTATATCCTGGCAGAGGAAAAGTTTAGTCAATTTTGAATCTTTCTTGCAAGAATACCAAGACATCGTCGACATGAACTTTAGTGAATAGGGAGTCAACATCCAATTAATTAATAATTAAATAGGGAGGGAGGAATTATCAGGGGAAAGCGCCAAGTCATCACGACTATATAGCACTGGGAAGGGGTCAAGATAAGGATTTGGGATGGGACGGGGGGGGGGGGGGGGGGGAGGATGGTGCCAACCACTTGGACGGTCGGGGATTGAACGCCGACCTGCATGAAGCGAGACCGTCGCTCTACCGTCCACTCCAAGCCAAACAGCTTTCCATTACTACCATTCACGAACGGCTTGACGGTAGAGCGACGGTCTTGCTTAATAAAGGTCAACGTTCAATCCCGACCGTGCTTGTAGTTGGGCACCATTCCAAACACCGGTCCAATCCCAAATCATTATCCTGACCTCATCCAAGTGCTGTATAGTCGAAATTGACTTGGCCCTTTCTCCTAATAGTTCCCTAAGTTTGCTACGATGCATGAAGCATTAAGTAACCGAGTTAAGCAGTGCTCCAGACACACCTCCAGGGAGCTCCTGGTAACTCCCTATAATAATAAAGACCAACTCGTCGTGGCCACACACAGCCCCGTTCCTGTGCCAGGTAAGTCCACTACGGGCTCACCATAGCCCGTGCTACTTGCCCCGCTCCTGTGCCAGGTAAGTCCACTACGGGCTCACCATAGCCCGTGCTACTTGCCCCGCTCCTGTGCAAGGTAAGTCCACTACGGGCTCACAATAGCCCGTGCTACTTGCCCCTCCTGTGCCAGGCAAGTCCACTACGGGCTCACCATAGCCCGTGCTACTTGCCCCGCTCCTGTGCAAGGTAAGTCCACTACGGGCTCACCATAGCCCGTGCTACTTGCCCCGCTCCTGTGCCAGGTAAGTCCACTACGGGCTCACCATAGCCCGTGCTACTTGCCCCGCTCCTGTGCAAGGTAAGTCCACTACGGGCTCACAATAGCCCGTGCTACTTGCCCCGCTCCTGTGCCAGGCAAGTCCACTACGGGCTCACCATAGCCCGTGCTACTTGCCCCGCTCCTGTGCAAGGTAAGTCCACTACGGGCTCACCATAGCCCGTGCTACTTGCCCCGCTCCTGTGCCAGGCAAGTCCACTACGGGCTCACCATAGCCCGTGCTACTTGCCCCGCTCCTGTGCCAGGTAAGTCCACTAGGGCTCACCATAGCCCGTGCTACTTGCCCCGCCCCTGTGCCAGGTAAGTCCACTACGGGCTCACCATAGACCGTACTACTTGCCCCGCTCCTGTGCCAGGTAAGTCCACTACGGGCTCACCATAGCCCGTGCTACTTGCCCCGCTCCTGTGCCAGGTAAGTCCACTATGGGCTCACCATAGACCGTACTACTTGCCCCGCTCCTGTGCCAGGTAAGTCCACTACGGGCTCACCATAGCCCGTGCTACTTGCCCCGCTCCTGTGCCAGGTAAGTCCACTACGGGCTCACCATAGCCCGTGCTACTTGCCCCGCTCCTGTGCCAGGTAAGTCCACTACGGGCTCACCATAGCCCGTGCTACTTGCCCCGCTCCTGTGCCAGGTAAGTTACGGGCTCACCATAGCCCGTGCTACTTGCCCCGCTCCTGTGCCAGGTAAGTCCACTACGGGCTCACCATAGCCCGTGCTACTTGCCCCGCTCCTGTGCCAGGTAAGTTACGGGCTCACCATAGCCCGTGCTACTTGCCCCGCTCCTGTGCCAGGTAAGTTACGGGCTCACCATAGCCTGTGCTACTTGCCCCTCCTGTGCCAGGTAAGTTACGGGCTCACCATAGCCCGTGCTACTTGTAACTTGTTCCGAGTAGCTGGATCTATAACACCACAAGGTGGTGGGCCGGAGTCTGGAGATGGAGTCGGGAGGAGCTTTGATGCCTGGCGGTGTTTGCCTCCCACGGCTGCCTCATCAAATACTCCCCGCCAAAAAGGGTGGCAGAGTGTACCTATTCACACCTCGGAGTTTGCCTCGAGTTCCGTATAAACTTTGGCGTCCGGGCTGCTGTCTGCGGAGGAGAGTAATGTGGGAGTGGTATTGTGTGTTGTGTGTGTATGGTTTAACCACTTGGGCTGGACGGTAGAGCGACGGTCTTGATTCATGCAGGTCGGGGTTCATCCCCCGACTGTCCATAAGTGGTTGGGCACCATCCCTTCTGTCACCTCTCCCCCTTATCATGGGTGATGATGCAACCCCCCCTTTCGTAACCCCTTCCCCCCTCTCCGTTTACCCCCCTCCCCCCCCTCCCTCCGCCCCCTACCCCCTACCCCCTCCTCCTCCCCCCTCCTGCCTTCTCAGCCTTTCAGCTTACCTTTCTTGACATTTTTCTTAGTGCCTTTTTCCTTGACCATTTTCTTGGCCTTTTTTCGTCTCTTCCTTTTTCTTGGGATTTTTGTTCTTGGTTTCTTTCACTTAGCGTTTGACTGCCCTTTCTTCTGACTTTTCTTCTTTTTTTTTACCTTAACCTTTTCTAATTACCACTTTCCTTTGAAGGCATCACTACCCTTCTCTTCCCCTTCCTTCTCTATATGTTTCCTTTTCTTGCTCTTTCTGCTCTTTCTTCCTCCTCCTTCCTTTTTGTTCTTTCCACACACCTCCTCTTCTTTCTCGTCCTTTCATTCTGTTTTTTCTTTCATTCTTCATTTTCTCCTTCTCCTCCTCCTCCTTCCCTTCTCCTCCTCCCTCCTCTCCTCTTCCTTCTCCTCCTCCTCCTCCTTCTCCTCCTCCCTCCTCTCTCTTTCTCTTCCTCTCCCCTCCTCTCCTCTTCCTTCTCCTCCTCCCTCCTCCTCATTAAGATTCACCGACAAAGGAAGAGTCGCCCTCACAGCCCCTCATTCGTGCGACTCCCAACGTCTCTGGTGGAATCACACATTTCAAGTACCAAAAGAAGACGCGGCAAGCCACGAAGGACCGAGTCTAACAGACAACTCTAGTAAGTCATTTTCCTGCCGTTATCTTGAGGTTATCTTGAGATGATTTCGAGGCTTAGCGTCCCCGCGGCCCGGTCCTCGACCAGGCCTCCTTTTTGTTACCCCAGAAGCAGCCCGTAGCAGCTGTCTAACTCCCAGGTACCTATTTACTGCTAGGTCACAGGGCATCAGACGTGAAAGAAACATTTGCCCATTTGTCTCTGCCTCTACCGGGGATCGAACCCGGAATTCAGGACTACGAATCCGAAGCGCTGTCCACTCAGCCGCCGTCTCTGATAGTGTTCACAGCAGCGTTGCTTGCCTTGGTACTGAAACCTACGC
>WNGS01167372.1:10625208-10639642 GCA_020271785.1 Procambarus virginalis | reverse complement strand
AAAAATTATAATACATAATATAATAATAATAATAAATTAATAACAATAATTAATAATAATATATAATAATAATAATACATAATAATAATAATAATAATAATTAATAACAATAATTAATAATAATAATATAATAATAATAATAATAATAATAATATAATAATAATAATAATAATAATTAATAATAATAATAATTATAACATCTGTGGTATCTTCTCTTCTTGTCTTATTACCTTCAGCTTTCCCTCTATCCTCAGGCTCTACCTTCACCTCCCTTACCTTAACTCCTCCTCAGGCTCTTCCCTTCACCTCTCCCTACCTTAACTCCTCCTCAGGCTCTATCCCTTCACCTCCCCTTACCTTAACTCCTCCTCAGGCTCTTCCTTCCCTCACCCCTTACCTTACTCTCTCTCAGGCTCTTCCTTCACCTCCCCTTACCTTAACTCCGCCTTCCCTTCCCTTCCAGCCCCGTTTCAGTAACGCTCCATCCCCCTCTCGTTATTAACCCCTCCCCTCCCCCCCCCCGGGCTCTTCACAGTGGCTAGCCTCACCCTGGAGATACCACCGGGTGTTCAACACTCCACCCCAACCTAACCTCCTATTCCTTTTGCCTAGCCTCCCTTCCATACCATTCTCCCCCCCCCCCTCCTGCCATCCTTCTAATGTAATTGGATAAAAGAATTTTGTGCGAAGTGTTTTTAGTCGTTCTCGGCGGTCGCCTGCCGTCTCTTCTGTCCTCCCCCCCTTGTGGCTACCCCCCCTGTGTCTCCCCCCCCCCTAGGTCTCCCCCCCTAGTGTCATCCACCACCCTTGTAGGCTACCCCCCTTGTGTCTTCCCCCCTTATATGTCTCTTCCCCACCCACCTAAAACACTCCATTTTTCTCCTAATACACAAATCAAACTAACAAATAATTTGTCAAGAGACATTCATCGCCATACACACAGCTGAAACACACAGAAAACGTAACACACAGAAAACGTAACACACAGAAAACGTAACACACAGAAACGTAACACACAGAAAACGTAACACACAGAAAATAGTCTGCAATATTCGCATGAATGTTTTAACTGTTAAATAATGTTAAATTAAATAAAGATTTATGATTAAATTCCACCAGATATCATTGCATGATAGAGTCTCAAGCAGGACCATTATTAACATTACTGACTCCGTCCAGAATGTAATCCCGCAACAAGCTGACTAACGTTTGAGTAAGTGCTTACTGCTAGGTGAACAGGTGCATTAGGTGCTAGGAAATGCGGGCCAATCGTTTCTGGCCCGCCCTGGATTCGAACCAGGAATTCTTAATTGTGAGTCGAGAACGAACCCGATTGTACAAACCGAACCCCTGTATATTTATTATATATTATAGGTTATGACCATCATGTGTTAACTCAGTAAGAATCTAAAAAGTGGATGTACAATCGAAAGCGGAAGTAGTAAGATCAATATTGTCATTATTGACCGGGTATTGGCCGGGTATTGGCCGGATATTGGCCGGGTATTGGCCGGAATTGACCGAGTATTGGCCGGGTATTGGCCGGGTATTGGCCGGGTATTGACCGGGTATTGACCGGGTATTGGCCGGGTATTGGCCGGGAATTGACCGAGTATTGGTCGGGTATTGACCGGGTATTGGCCGGGTATTGACCGGGTATTGGCCGGGTATTGACCGGGTATTGGCCGGGTATTGACCGAGTATTGACCGGATATTGGCCGGGTATTGACCGGGTATTGACCGGGTATTGGCCGGGTATTGACCGGGTATTGGCCGGGTATTGACCGAGTATTGGCCGGGTATTGACCGGGTATTGGCCGGGTATTGACCGGGTATTGGCCGGGTATTGGCCGGGTATTGACCGGGTATTGGCCGGGTATTCATTAAGTGGAGACGGAACTACTGTTTACGAGGATGAGGGCCGGCCAGCGGGTCATTACTTGGGTGTGATCACCAACGGCCGTTTGGCATCATTATCTGCCCAAGGTGGCCAATACCCCTAAGGTAGGTGTGGGGGGGTGATGGGGGAGGGATGAGGGGCGGTGACGGGGCCGGGTGTGGGGGCGGTGATGGGGGAGGGTGCATGTGAGGGGGAGGGATGGGGGGCGGTGATAGGGGGGTCGTTAGGTTAGGGGGGGTAGCTACAAAGAGGTGATCATTTCACCCCTGGTTAGGGGTGAAATGGGGTGCGGGGTTCCGCGACCCCCATAGGCAACTCTATCACTATCACGCTCTATCTATCGCTCTATCACTCGCTCTATCACTCTAACTATTTAGCCCGTTCTGTCCTGCGTTCACGACATCACTAAACAGACGTACTAAATTGCCCGAACCTAACCTAACCGAGCACCCGCCAATAGAAAACGGGACATCAGCTCAATTTTACCAGCCGTAGTGATTTTTAGTATATATCAGTTTCTGGCCTTAGAGGATTTATACGTCAAAATACGATGTACTATTCGACAGTCCAGATAAAACACCTGATGAACAACCCAGCGGGTTTTCTTCCTATTGGGGAGTGTTGTACATGCTGCTATGGCGGTGTGTCCACTCACAGGATGGGTGACGCTGCCCAATACTGTCACTATGGCGGTGTGTCCACTCACAGGATGGGTGACGCTGCCCAATACTGTCACTATGGCGGTGTGTCCACTCACAGGATGGGTGACGCTGCCCAATACTGTCACTATGGCGGTGTGTCCACTCACAGGATGAGTGGCGCTGCCCAATACTGTCACTATGGCGGTGTGTCCACTCACAGGATGAGTGGCGCTGCCCAATACTGTCACTATGGCGGCGTGTCCACTCACAGGATGAGTGACGGTGCCCAATACTGTCACTATGGCGGTGTGTCCACTCACAGGATGAGTGGCGCTGCCCAATACTGTCACTATGGCGGTGTGTCCACTCACAGGATGAGTGGCGCTGCCCAATACTGTCACTATGGCGGTGTGTCCACTCACAGGATGAGTGGCGCTGCCCAATACTGTCACTATGGCGGTGTGTCCACTCACAGGATGAGTGGCGCTGTCCAATACTGTCACTATGGCGGTGTGTCCACTCACAGGATGAGTGGCGCTGCCCAATACTGTCACTATGGCGGTGTGTCCACTCACAGGATGAGTGGCGCTGCCCAATACTGTCACTATGGTGGTGTGTCCACTCACAGGATGAGTGGCGCTGTCCAATACTGTCACTATGGCGGTGTGTCCACTCACAGGATGAGTGGCGCTGTCCAATACTGTCACTATGGCGGTGTGTCCACTCACAGGATGAGTGGCGCTGTCCAATACTGTCACTATGGCGGTGTGTCCACTCACAGGATGAGTGGCGCTGCCCAATACTGTCACTATGGCGGTGTGTCCACTCACAGGATGAGTGGCGCTGCCCAATACTGTCACTATGGCGGTGTGTCCACTCACAGGATGAGTGGCGCTGCCCAATACTGTCACTATGGCGGTGTGTCCACTCACACGAGTGGCGCTGCCCAATACTGTCACTATGGCGGTGTGTCCACTCACACGAGTGGCGCTGTCCAATACTGTCACTATGGCGGTGTGTCCACTCACAGGATGAGTGGCGCTGTCCAATACTGTCACTATGGTGGTGTGTCCACTCACAGGATGAGTCGCGCTGCCCAATACTGTCACTATGGTGGTGTGTCCACTCACAGGATGAGTCGCGCTGCCCAATACTGTCACTATGGCGGTGTGTCCACTCACACGAGTGGCGCTGCCCAATACTGTCACTATGGCGGTGTGTCCACTCACACGAGTGGCGCTGCCCAATAAACTCGCCCCTCGGGGCAAAAAAAAAAAAAAGCCTCCGGTTCACGACACAGAAATAATCAAGTTTGTACAGCTTATCCTTCATTTGGAAATTAATTTGTATCCATTCTTCCCTCTCCATATTATTATTATTATTATTATTATTATTATTATTATTATTATTATTATTATTATTATTATTATTATTATTATTATTAATTTTTACAGCGTTATTAGCTGGTTTTGCGCCTTCACTGCTTGTTAGTCTCGAAATGTCACTGCCTCCCCCACCCAGCTGGCCTTGTTCAACCCTAAATTAAACACATTGCACTGTTCCTCCCTCTCTGTTCTCCTCCCCCCCCCGTTCCCCTACCCCTGCACCCCTATCCCTAGTTTCTCCGCCCCCCCCCTCGCTCCTCCCGACCCCCCCCCCCTGTCCCACGCGACGAGAAAATCATTCCCAGCACAGCAGCTGTTTAGGGGATCCACCCATCAATATCTCCCCCACACCCACGTCCACCAGGAGGCACCTGGCTTGGGTGACGCCACCTGGGCTGGTTGACGCCACCTGAAATCACCTTGACTGGTTGACACCATTTACATTCGCCTGGGCTGGTTGACTTGACCTGAACTGGTTCAGTTAACCAGGAAGCACCTAATGCCATTGTATTCTAAGACTCATTTAAATAATTTGATGTATCATTGATCCATTGTTTCCTAGTGGCCCCTAAACCCACCAGCGATCATCTGGACTCTGAACCACCAAAAGTCACCTTTTAAGTTTCACTGAAACTGGGTGATTCGTCTGGCTCAAGGTAGTTAAGGTGTTCCTGAATAGTCACGTTGGTTCTGTGAGGTCTAATTCGAGTCTAAACCACACAATGGTCTTGAAAGGTCAAAATTGTCGTATTTGATCCCAATTATCTTGAGTAGTCACAGTGGTCGTAAGTCGTTCGACTCAACAGGGTGGTTCAACTACCCAGGAAGGATTGAGAGTTGTGAGTTATCTGGTGCTGACCCTCACAGGGGCCACAGAGCGCCACAACTCTATAATCACAACTCAAACATTTAAATGAGGTTGTTCAGAGCTGGAACTAAGATGTTTGGTGGGAAAATCAGTTTTATTTCATTTTTTTAAAGTTTTCTGATGATTTGAATGTTAATAATAATAATGATGATTCATGATGGCTTATGTTTTTGATCATTCACGATGAATGATGCTGATGATTCATGATAAATGATGATGAGGATCAGGTGACTGGCAGGAGATGGTGATGGAGCTCAACACTAAGATGCCAAGATCTATGTTGCAACATGTATTAACAAGATGTTAATTAAGAATGTTGAAGACACTTCGCTGGGGGGACACTATGTGTCTCAGGTCCCAGTAACACCATGTGTCTCTCAGGACACAGTAACACAATGTGCCTCTCAGGACACAGTAACACCATGTGTCTCGCAGGACACAGTAACACCATGTGTCTCTCAGGTCCCAGTAACACCATGTGTCTCGCAGGACACAGTAACACCATGTGTCTCTCAGGTCCCAGTAACACCATGTGTCTCGCAGGACACAGTAACACCATGTGTCTCTCAGGACACAGGAACACAATTCATACATACAGACACACTGGACATTGAGAGCTCGTAGTTCCTCACTTGAAATTGACATTGAAATAAGTTTATTGAGGTATAACTACAAACAAAGGGAAGGGGCTCAAGTTATTCTCACCCCGTTTCCCTTAGTTATACACTGAGCTAGTGTGCCTGTATGTATGGACTATGTATACACTGCGCCAGTGTGCCTGTATGTATGGACTGTGTATACATTGAGCTAGTGTGTCTGTAACGCCGGCACGCCTTAGACGCCCATTGATGATGGAGAAGACTCCGAGAGTGAGCTGAGGCCCGCAGGTAACTCAAGAATGTTTTGCCAAACAAATTATACCTTATGTCTCTGGTGGTCGTGTTCTGGGGTCCTCCCCCGCTCCCAGCACACCGTGTAATTGTTACTGCATTCTGCAAGTGGTGTGTGGCCCCTCACGGACGGTGTGTGGCCCCTCACGGACGGTGTGTGGCCCCTCACGGACGGTGTGTGTGGCCCCTCACGAACGGTGTGTGGCCCTCACGAACGGTGTGTGGCCCCTCACGTACGGTGTGTGTGGCCCTCACGAACGGTGTGTGACCCCATCACGAACGGGTGTGGCCCCTCACGGACGGTGTGTGGCCCTCACGGACGGTGTGTGGCCCATCACGAACGGTGTGTGGCCCTCACGAACGGCGTGTGGCCCCTCACGTACGGTGTGTGTGGCCCTCACGTACGGTGTGTGTGGCCCTCACGAACGGTGTGTGGCCCTCACGAACGGTGTGTGGCCCCTCACGAACGGTGTGTGGCCCCTCATAAGGATTTTGCTCCTATATCATTTACAAAGTCCATCGGGAAGCGCTTATAGAAGCCTCACCTGAGGCCTTCTGTAATGACATTCAACATTACATTTTTACCTTCCTCTGACCCTGTTGCGTGCAAGCTCACCCTTTTTATGTGGCTTTTATAGACCCTTTCGTTCCTTTTTTGACGATAGGCGTGATGTTGGTGATGTTGCAAGCGAAGTGACTCGTTCTTGTTGCAGTGTAGAGTCCCACTCTCCATAACTACTCGTGTCGCCTCACTAGTGGCATTGCACTCAATGAAACCTGTCTTTAAAACACAATGTTTTTACCCCCCGAGTGTGTCGGCATCTGGTAGAGGGAGGGAGAGTGTAGAGTGATGGCGGTGGGTATCACTGCATGAGTAATGTCCCGGTGCTGGCATCTTTACTCACCTGGATGCTGCGCAACCTTCTACTCACCTGGGAGCCTCAGAGACCTATGCTCACCTGGGAGCCTCAGAGACCTGTACTCACCTGGGAGCCTCAGAGACCTATACTCACCTGGGAGCCTCAGAGACCTACACTCACTTGGGAGCCTCAGAGACCTGTACTCACCTGGGAGCCTCAGAGACCTATACTCACCTGGGAGCCTCAGAGACCTATACTCACTTGGGAGCCTCAGAGACCTATACTCACCTGGGAGCCTCAGAGACCTATACTCACCTGGGAGCCTCAGAGACCTATACTCACCTCGGAGCCTCAGAGACCTATACTCACCTGGGAGCCTCAGAGACCTGTACTCACCTGGGAGCCTCAGAGACCTATACTCACCTGGGAGCCTCAGAGACCTATACTCACCTGGGAGCCTCAGAGACCTATACTCACCTGGGTGGTAGAATGACCAGGAGTAAAAATCCTGCCGTGGATGTTGTACAGGATTTAGCCTGTCTTTTTCTGCACTCCTTAAGGCTTCTGTGAGCGGAAAATTATATACTGTCGGCAGTGAAGTTCCTGTTATTACACCATGCACATCTCAAGCACTGTCAACAGGTGCTCATCAGCGACAGTGGCTGTCAGCAGGCTCTGATCTTCAACTGTGGGTGTCAGCAGGCTCTGATCTTCAAACTGTGGGTGTCAGCAGGCTCTGATCTTCAACTGTGGGTGTCAGCAGGTCCTGCTCTTCAACTGTGGCTGTCAGCAGGCTCTGATCTTCAACTGTGGGTGTCAGCAGGCTCTGATCTTCAACTGTGGGTGTCAGCAGGCTCTGATCTTCAACTGTGGGTGTCAGCAGGTCTTGCTCTTCAACTGTGGGTGTCAGCAGGTCCTGCTCTTCAACAGTGGGTGTCAGCAGGCTCTGATCTTCAACTGTGGGTGTCAGCAGGCTCTGCTCATCAACTGTGGGTGTCAGCAGGTTCTGCACTTCAAACTGTGGGTGTCAGCAGGCTCTGCTCTTCAACTGTGGGTGTCAGCAGGTCTTCAACTGTGGGTGTCAGCAGGTCCTGCTCTTCAACTGTGAGTGTCAGCAGGCTCTGCTCTTCAACTGTGGGTGTCAGCAGGCTCTGCTCTTCAACTGTGGGTGTCAGCAGGCTCTGCTCTTCAACTGTGGGTGTCAGCAGGCTCTGCTCTTCAACTGTGGGTGTCAGCTTCACGCTTCAACCATCTGGGCTTCTTGAGTTTTATCCTGTACTAGAAGTGGATACATACATTCACTCCCTCAGTAGATGTGTTAAGAGTTCAGTCAGTAAGTATACTTGGGTACCAGTTACGGCTTCTGCCACTTCACTTTAGTGCCAGTCAATGTATGATACGTCACGGGGTGTATGGTGACGTATGAACTACATGGAACGTCAGGATATGTATGGTACGTCTTGAGGCGAATGGTACAACATTAAGTTGTATATAAATATATAAATATCTATATATATATAATTATATAATATAATTATATCATATAAATCATGGGCTCCTTCGGCTTCAGATCAACACCCAACAATATATGTAAACAAATATGTGAGCCTATTCGAGGCAGTGAAATATTATAAAGCATAATACACATGTTAAATATACGATAGCATTTGTTAACTGTCGTTTTATAATAATGAAATGTACTGGAGACAGTTTTTTTGAGTATCAAATGAATGATTTACCAGAGAAATGACCAGACACATTCATGATAGGAAAACTCCTGGAAAATCATGACAAACATATTTATGTTGGAGTCATGCAAATTACATTCCAGTTGTCAACAATGTCTTGACATTTTGTCGGCCGCATTGACAGGACAATGGCATGTTATTGACAGCAATGCCTTATGTTTGTTGCAAGTGCCGGGGGATATGTTATGTTTACTTGTTTTACTTGTTACAAAACTGCTTATGTTACATATTAATTTTTGGAAATGATTACTCTTAGACACTCAAACTATGAGTAGAACACATATACACACACACGGGGTCTTCGTGGCTGAGTGGACAGGGCTCGGGGGTGGTATAGTCCTAAGGTCCCGAATTCGATTCCCGGCCGAGGCAAAAACAAATAGGCAGAGTTTCTTTCAACCAGGTGCGCCTGTTCACCTAGCAGTAAGTAGATACCTGGGAGTTAGACAGCTGCTACGGGCTGCTTCCCGGGGAATGTGTGAATGTGTGTTAGAGAGAAATATATAGTAGATAATAGAGGAAAATTAGATTGGTTAGAATGGCGGGGTCCAAGAGCTAATAGCTCGATTCTGCAGACACAAATAGTAAATACACACACACGGGCTTGTCCACACGCACGCACGCACACGCTTTTTAAATATACGTGTGTGTGTGTGTGTGTGTGTGTGTGTGTGTGTGTGTGTGTGTGTGTGTGTGTGTGTGTGTGTGTGTGTGTGTGTGTGTTAGATAAAAATATATGTAATAGATAAGAGAGAGGATATAGGTCTGGGGTCAGTACATTAGACAACCAAGAACTAGAAAGGCGGGTCCAAAGAGCTAACAGTTCAATCTTGCAGGCACAAATAGCAAATAGCAAAAGCACACATAGGGAAGAATAGACTCATTCCTCTCAATGTTTGTTGATAGCGCAAACATTTTGAGGAAGATAAATACGAAGAAAGACTGCCAGAACTTGCAAGAAGTCCTGAAATTCCTGCAGTATTGCTCTAGTAGGTGGCTACTTGATTTTAAATACACCAAATGCAAGGTTATGAAGATAGGAGCTGGGGAAGGCCCGAATGTTACAAAGTGGAACCAAAGAACCGAAGCCCAAGCGCTACAGGCACATCTAGATGAGAGCACACACACACACACACACACACACACACACACACACACACACACACACACACACACACACACACACACACACACATGTTAAGGGCATAGCGATTTTATTACTGTTGTATTACGAATCTTGTTGCTGATGTACCGCTGACAGATAGAAAGATAGGAAGAGGGAGAGAGACAGAGACAGAGACAGAGAGAGATAGAGAGAGAGAGAGACGACTTTGGAGAGATGGATTAAGTGTTGCAGAAAGAGAGGAAGAGATACTTAGAAAGACGAGAGATACAGAGAATGAGTGATGAAGGGAGACATAAAGATAAAGAGGAATGGAGTATAGAAGTTAGTGAGAAAGGGATAAATGCAAGAATACAATGGGTAGCAGCAGTGAGAGATTTATTTATTAATTTATTTATATACAAGAAGGTACACAGGATTTATGAGAGTAGATAGCATTGATGTTTTTACATTCTTGTAAAGACACTAGCAGGCATAGCGTTTCGGGCAGAGATGTAAGAGGCGGGAGAAGAGGAAGGCTGGAAGAGAGGAAAGCAGGGATGGAGGAGGGAGCGAAGACAGGGGGTACTGCGGAAAGCCGAAAGGGATGAAGGTAGTAGAGGAAGAGACGGGCTGGAACAGACAGGAGGGAGCTGGGGTCCGCGGACCAGTAGCAGCTTCGCCCCAGCATAAAAACGGATGAGAGTGTCTGTCCTCAGGTCCATGGTGGCCCCGGTGCTCACTTGGTGTGTCCTCCTTTGGTGCTCACCTGGTGTGTCCTCCTTTGGTGCTCAACTGGTGTGTCCTCCTTTGGTGCTCACCTGGTGTGTCCTCCTTTGGTGCTCACCTGGTGTGTCCTCCTTTGGTGCTCACCTGGTGTGTCCTCCTTTGGTGCTCACCTGGTGTGTCCTCCTTTGGTGCTCACCTGGTGTGTCCTCCTTTGGTGCTCACCTGGTGTGTCCTCCTTTGGTGCTCAACTGGTGTGTCCTCCTTTGGTACTCAGACGTTTCCCTGTTGTTTACAAGGTGCTTCCTGAACACTGTGGTCTCCAGGGCACTCCAGCCGGAGACGCCCCCTGGCCCCTGGCTCCAGCTTCTACTGTCTCCCAAGACGGGCTCCCGGGGCACACTCAGCCCACTAAGATTTAAAAATAATGGAGGGAAATAAAAATAATAACAGGAGTGTTTGAGTGGCGCTCCTTAATATAACAAGGGGGGGGGGTGGAGAGGGGGGAGATGGGGGGGGTTATGGTGGGAGAGAGAGAGAGAGATGGGAAGGGACAATGGGTAGGGGAGAGAGAGGGGGGGGTGGAGTAGTCTGAATCATTCATGCTATTTATGAAACTATGTGATATCAACTAATAAAATAGAATAAACAATAAGTTGACCATCTTGGGATTAGCATAGAATGCCCATCATTTGTTTAATATTCAGGATGTACCTCATCACTCAAGGCGCTGCCGAACTATCACTAAAGGTTTGCAAATTGAATTTGCACCGAAACTATGCTCACCGCCTTGCGCGGGTTGCTTCCTTCAGGCCGCATACTTCCCCCTGGTGTTATCTCAAGAGAAAATATGATTTATTGTATTATTAATAACTCGTCGTTTCAACCCGAGTTGGTGCCTCCTGTGTCACATGAAGGGGAAGCCGCAGTATTTCTGTCGCAATCGAATGCAATATAAACAAAGACGAATCAGCTGAAAAGTTGTCGGGGTCGGCCACTAGGCGGCGGCGGCGGCACAGCGGCGCGGAGCCCCAACACAAACGTCAGCTTCTTTTTCTTTTTTTGTTTTCACGCTGGGCATTGTTGTCATAGTTTACACCGGGGAATGGTAATGCCGTGGCTGCTCCGTGTCGGGGCCGCGAGCTACCGGTGATGGCAGGGGGGGGGGGGGGGGAGCAGCTCTCCTAGACCCGGCGGTAAACGACTTTGAGACGTAAATTAACCTTCTACTGACGCCAGAATGCCTTGCTTTCCACCGCAGGTTTAACGAGAGAGAGCGCCACGGATAACTGCATGTAAAGTCTTATTAGATAAAAGAACATCCTTGGGCGCAACTGTTACTCCGACAGAGATATGAGTTTAGATATTTATGATGACGATATGAAAGCCGTCTTAAAGAGTCAGGTAATTGTGAATATTAGTGAGTCTTAACCTGGGTCATGCGCATACTTGGAATATATGATGTCTTAATTAGAATTTATACCACTCGAGCCAGATTAAACTCATCTTGGATTGGCCAGTTACGTCACCTGGTAGCCAATCAGAGGGCACACTCACTATCTCCAGTTACAGGAGACAAATCAGTGCTCAGAGTCACAGGACGTTTTAATTACGTTGTCCAATTAGAACAGGACCTGTAATTCTAGCATTTAGGGTAATTACTTAGCATTAAGAATGGGGTCCTGCATGCCACAGAGTCGGTTCAGTACTAAAAAAGATAATGGACGCAATATCATTATAAAAGTTGGGGGCTAGTTGGTGCTGAGCGCCCAGGCAACAGGCCCAGTCAGCACTTCTCTCAACAACAGCACTGCAACAGCACTGCGTTTCTCTCCACAACAGCACTGCACTACAACAGCACTGCACTACAACAGCACTGCGCTACTCTCCACGACAGCACTGCGCTTCTCTCCACAACAGCACTGCGCTTCTCTCCACAACAGCACTGCGCTACTCTCCACAACAGCACTGCGCTTCTCTCCACAACAGCACTGCGCTACTCTCCACGACAGCACTGCGCTACTCTCCACGACAGCACTGCGCTACTCTCCACAACAGCACTGCGCTAGTCTCCACAACAGCACTGCGCTTTTCTCCACAACAGCACTGCGCTACTCTCCACGACAGCACTGCGCTACTCTCCACGACAGCACTGCGCTACTCTCCACAACAGCACTGCGCTACTCTCCACGACAGCACTGCGCTTCTCTCCACGACAGCACTGCGCTACTCTCCACGACAGCACTGCGCTACTCTCCACGACAGCACTGCGCTACTCTCCACGACAGCACTGCGCTACTCTCCACAATAATCAGCACTAGATATCAGTTACAACTACCCAGTCGCCGATATCAGTTACAACTACCCAGTCGCCGCTCACATCAGACGAATTTTTTTTTTTTTTTTATTTATATTTTTACATGCAAGCATGCTTATAAGTACAATAAAAACAAAACAAACGCAACAAGCAGCACAATAAAGCACGAGCAAAACCATAAAGGACATAAACACGTACATAAACACAAAAACGCCGGCCGGAAGGGCCGACCACAAATTAACAATAATCACAAAACAATATACAACAATTACAGAACAAAATACAACAATAGATACAAAACAAATACAGAACAAAATACAGCAATGAATACAAACAAATCACAACAAAGAAGCCAAACATATCGGAATACAACACAGAAATGGTTCCAAAACATGTAATAAACAGAACAAGGCTACCAGCACCGCAAACATACACGGAGAGGCACCAACATAAACCGAAAAAAGAACAAATATAATAATAATAATAACAAAAATAAGAAAGGAATACAAGTATACAAACAAATTGTTCTGCACAATAACCCCGCACTTAAGAGGGCAAACAGCATAGCCAGAAGGGCACATAATACAATAAATCAAAGAAACATAATTTATGAAAAGGTATAGCCTAAAGTACAATTAACAGGGACAGTGGCCTGAAGGGCAAATAAACATCACAGAACATAAAAGTCCAATACACACTCTATATAAACCATCAAGATTGCGCATACTTTTCCGGCCACTCCGCTGCCGGGAAAAGAACACAATACGCCTCCCACACCAACAGGATTACTTCCGTAAGAGGGCGACGAAAGGACGTCCGAGGATCGGGCATCGAAAGCGGCACACTCTCAACAAATACCTGAGCCCGTGGAACCCAGACGGTCGAGGGGCACCACGGAACAGGCAGCACTTGGGGATAAAAGCGAACAACCAAAGGGTTGGTCACCGCATCGTGCTCCACGCCGGAGGCCAAGATGAACGGGACGTGCTTCCCTTTACCGGCGCGGGCAACGGGCAGCGCACACGTAACCTTTGCAGCCCCACAGGGCTCCGCAGCAACCACCGGACGGGACACCTGCAGGGGCTCCCCTCGCCGAACATCCTTCTTAAGTAACAACACTAGGTCGCGGCCTTCACCAGCACCCCCCTCACCAACATCTGGAGGAGCAACCACCTCCCACTGCGGGGAACCGCCGACAGAAGAACCAGGAGGGGAATCATACACACAATCCTGTGCATCAGCAGGTACATGGACGTCAGCGACCACCACCTCATCTCCCGAAGACTCCACATCAGCCCATGCAGGAGAAGAGCGCTTGGACCGCTTGGGCACCGGGCGCACATCCTCAGAACCGGAGGCGGACCCAGAACCACGGGCATCACAAGCCGTGCGGACCAACGCCCGTCTCATGACTGCAGCAGCCTCAACCGCAGGGGAACCGGACCACACACAACAGGAGGCCCCACAGCCTCCTCAGCACTCAGCGCAGCCTGGACCCGAGGCGAGGTCGCATGCGAGCACGCAGGGCCAGGCGCAGAAACCGAAGACGGGCACGCAGACGGTGAGGAGGGAGCATCAGAAAGACCCACGGGGCATCAGGGACAGGAGCAGGAGTATCCACGAGCGACATCGCAACATCCGGAACTGGGTCTATGCCCCTATATATCCCCCCCCCTATAATCCCTCCCCCTTTCCCCCCCACCCCTCCACCGGCCCCCCTTCCCTTGCTCCATGGCCCCTTCCCCGCACTCAGCGGGCAAGCGTCAAGAGTGCCCGCACCTGACGACGGATGCGCACGCAAACGCATCATCACAGGCGTTGATGATCTCTCATCCACGCCGGGGGGGAAGGGGCCAGGTGTTGTGAGGGGGAGGGTTTGTGATGGGGTCGGTGTTGTGAGGGGCAGGGTTGTTGTGATGGGGGGCGGGTGTTGATGGGGCAGTGTTTGTGATGGGGGGGGGCGGGGCGGGTGTTTTGCTACTCTCATCACCAGTAAT
>WNGS01167372.1:10600204-10625183 GCA_020271785.1 Procambarus virginalis | reverse complement strand
CAGTAATATCCACCCTGACATCAATACCAACGACCTGACCTGAACAACGGTTCGAGCGATGACAAGTTACATTTGTGACTGAGGAAGCACGGGAAGACATCATAACTAAACAGATGTATTACAACTCTCACAAGCATACGGACACGAACAGTGAACTCGGCCACCGAGTTAACATCTCTGTGATGAGCTTTGATTCTTCAATGACTTTGAAGAGCCACGTTCTGAGCCTAGCAACCCACCCGTCCTCAGGCCAGGCTCGTTAGAGCGGCGGCCATCCCCCTTTGCCCTCCCCCTCCCACCTTGAGTAATTCTAAAAAAATAAAATGAATTAATTAGTAACGATTATTATGAACTTTTTAACGAAAACGGAGTCCTTTTGCTTATTTGGTTGTATATTTATTGTTTTGCTATTAACAAAAATATAACAAAAACTTAAATAAATGAAAGCTTTTTAGGAAACCTGTTAAAAAAGTAATAATGTTATTATTTTTAACAAAACAGTTGAAAAATAACAATGTAAATTAAAAAAATGGAAAATTATTAGCTTTGTTTTATAATATAAATCTTAATGAAATAAAAAAAGGTTAAATAAGGTTATTTTACTGAGTGAAACTTTTGTTGCTGCACCCGTGACGACGACGATGACGGGGCTTTTATACACAACAGCCTTGTGTATGGTCGCTGTGTGAGTGTTGCTGCGCTGGTTGTAAGTCTACTCCTATAATTAGACTTGACAAAGTTCATCGCTGAAAACAAAGACTCACGTGAATATATCGATTAAAATACTGTCAATACTGCCATTGCCCGATATTTCAGATTGTCAAAAGTTTTAGGAATGGAATTCCAGAATTTTAAAATATCTTTTCTGAAAATTTCGTCGGTAATCTAGTCACTAACCGATTTCTTTCAATATTTTTTAGTTCAACTCTTAAGTCAACCAATTTTTGCCTCCAAATTGAGGCAAGTCCAACCACTTGGGCTGGTCGGTAGAGCGACGGTCTCGCTTCATGCAGGTCGGCGTTCAATCCCCGACCGTCCACAAGTGGTTGGACACCATTCCTTTCCCCCCGTCCCATCCCAAATCCTTATCCTGACCCCTTTCTAAGTGCTTTTTAGTCGTAATGGCTTGGCGCTTTTCCTTAATAATTCCCTCCCCTCTCTCCAAATTGAGTTGCTTTCAAAATTAATCAATTGTATCTCAAAATTATCTTGTTGAATCCTTTGCAGCATTTTGAAATTAAGTTTTCCAAAATTACACCTCTAGTGTAATACATTAAGTTTACATACATTACAATTTTTCTACATTAAGTTTCCCAAAATTACACTCTCTGATCATTGTTTTGAATTTTACGTTTTCTTCAAAGCACATGAATTTATCAAACTGCATAGAAAATTTATCAGCAATGGAATCATTTATACTCAAAAATTGTATTTGAAGACCGAGAGTTTGTTTTCTCACCAATTTCAAGTCTTGTCATGTGTTTTTTAAGTATGGAAAATATATACAAGCGCTATTGTTGACTTTACGTTAAAAAATCCAATTCTATTTCAAAGACTTTTATATTATTAAAAATAACATCAAGTGTTTTTCCAGATCCTGTAATTTGGTGTTCAGTCATTTAAATGTGAGGAGAAATCTGTGAAAAACATCCATCAACAAATCCACACCACAGATTTGTGTGGATTTTGTTAGTTAACATCAATGTTAACATCAATGTTCTAGTTAACATCAATGTTAACTAGAACATTTTTCATTCATCAAAAAGACGAATTTCAAGACACTCACTAAGTCGTTTGACAGAACCTTTACTAAGCTGAATCATATGGTAGTAATGGCACTCTTTAAATATTTATATGTTAATTGTAAATATATAATTAAGATATATTAATTTTATATAATTAATGTATATTAATTATATATAATTAATATACAGATATAATAAATAATATATAATAAATATACAGGGGTTCGGTTGTACAATCGGGTTCGTTCTCGACTCACAATTAAGAATTCTGGGTTCGAATCCAAGGGCGGGACAGAAACGATTGGCCGCATTTCCTATCACCTAATGCACCTGTTCACCTAGCAGTAAGCACTTACTCAAACGTTAGTCAGCTTGTTGCGGGATTACATTCTGGACGGAGTCAG
This sequence comes from Procambarus virginalis, assembly GCA_020271785.1. Lineage (NCBI taxonomy): Eukaryota > Metazoa > Arthropoda > Malacostraca > Decapoda > Cambaridae > Procambarus > Procambarus virginalis. The sequence continues at coordinate 10,623,034 of WNGS01167372.1, read as the reverse complement.
TAATGTTAATAATGGTCCTGCTTTGAGACTCTATCATGCAATGATATCTGGTGGAATTTAATCATAAATCTTTATTTAATTTAACATTATTTAACAGTTAAAACATTCATGCGAATATTGCAGACTATTTTCTGTGTGTTACGTTTTCTGTGTGTTACGTTTTCTGTGTGTTACGTTTTCTGTGTGTTACGTTTTCTGTGTGTTACGTTTTCTGTGTGGTTCAGCTGTGTGTATGGGCTGAATGTCTCTTGACAAATTATTTGTTAGTTTGATTTGTGTATTAGGAGAAAATGGAGTGTTTTAGGTGGGTGGTGAAGAGACATAAAGGGGGGAAGACACAAGGGGGGTAGCTACAAGGGGGGAGACACTAGGGGGGAGACACTAGGGGGGGGGAGACACAGGGGGGGTAGCCACAAGGGGGGAGACAGAAGAGACGGCAGGCGACCGCCGAGAACGATAAAAAAACACGCACAAAAATTCTTTATCCAATTACATTAGAAGGGATGGCAGGAGGGGGGGGGGGAGAATAGGGATGGAAGGGAGGCTAGGCAAAAGGAATAGGAGGTTAGGTTGGGGTGGAGGTGAACACCCGGTGGTATCTCCAGGGTGAGGCTAGCCACTGTGAGAGCCCCGGGGGGGGGGGAGGGAGGGGGTTAATAACGAGAGGGGGATGGAGCGTTACTGAAACGGGGCTGGAAGGGAAGGGAAGGCGGAGTTAAGGTAAGGGGAGGTGAAGGGAAGAGCCTGAGGAGGAGTTAAGGTAAGGGGAGGTGANTGCGTTTTCCATGTGCTCTTTGCAACACATCCTTCACCTCCACCGTGACAATCTTGGCTCACCGCTTGTCTCCTGCCATTCGCCATGATAGTTTTTGTCTTGGAGCGGCGGACCCTTCTAAGGCGTGCGCGTTTATGGGTCGCCAGCCTTTGTTTAGCCCTCCCACCGTACCGTCCTGAAGAAGAACCTCCTGCAGAAAAATATTGGATTTCCTGAGTAGGGCGGCAAGAGTGCGCTTTACCCGCGGATAAGAGAACCATATTGTTTCTTAGTCGCTCCATTTCCGCTCTCGGAAGCTCATTTGTCTTTTCCACGGCAAATGGAAGTAGGGGTTGGTGGAGTGGCGCGCCTGGAGCGGGAAGGGTGGACGAGGGTGCTGCAATACGACCGCTGGAAGGAGGGCGTAACGATAAAACCTGAGGGAAGGAAAGCGTTCTCCTGGCGCCGGTAGTGGAGGCTGCTACAAGTGATGGGTCTGGAACTGTCCTGTTAAGGCGTGGCTCTTCCTGGAAGGATGATACTGGAGAGTAAATGGTATTAAAGGCGCTGGAACGAGTGCCCGCCATCACTGTGGGGAATAAAGTGGATCATTAGTGTTCTTGATCTACGGCCACCGCCTGGCAAGCTTCAGCAAAGGCTTCACTTGAGCTACGAGTTCTACCAACAACACGTGTTTAATTTTTACTTCTCAACTTTATTCAGTAATGGCTAAGTAAAGCTATCGTCCCGAAAGCTGGTTCGACATTTTCATCTCAATGGAAATGTTGAGCGTTGGGAAACAAGGGAGATAATTGTATGATTGTTTGTACTTGTTGGAAACTGTGCATTTGTCAGTCTACTTGTATACTCGTCTGTTAGTCTGTTGATCTGTGAGACTGTGTGTATGCTTTGTCAGTATGTCAGTATGATAATATATAGGTATGAACACTGTAGGATGAGGATGTTGAACTCTGCAAAAATGAGAGTGAATGAGAAGTAGGTCATATGAGTGGATGTGGAGATATGTAGAGCTGTGTGGGTGATAATAATTACTTTATTAACTTGAAGTTATAGAAAGCAAAATTAGTCAAGGAAGTTTTAAATGATATGAAATATATTCAGAAAGAGAGAGAGTTATGTAAGGCAAAGAAATATTTGGAAGGGCTCTTGTTGCTCAAGAGACTTGCGCTAATGTTTGTGTTATTTCAACATGAATATGCAATGCAACTAATATGCAATATAAACAGAAATTCTCTCCTAATCAATATCGTATTCAGTCGATTAAGGCAGCGTCTGGGATGCTCTCGGACGCAGGTTCGAATCCTCGACACGGCCCTTGTGGATTGGTTCATTTGTGTCATCAACAAAAGCCTCAAGGCAGCTGCTCTCCTCGTCTAATTAGCTGTACGGAGTGTATATCAGCATTCCTTTACCCAGAGGAACGTGTATGTTATCCGCGTAACGGAATAATCTCGGCCGATCACCGGGAGTAAAGCCCATTTCAGGGCGGACCTAACGGCCGCTCCTCTGAGCGACGGTAAGTGATTAGGCTGTAGTGCCTGCCGCAGGCGTCCGCAGCGGTGCGGCGACGCCTGCGGCATTGTGAGCTCGACGGCTCCGGTGAATAAATTGGGCTTCGCGAAATATGATCCTTGGTGGTTTTGCGGGTTGTTCTAAGATGCTGACGACCACCTGTCTTCCGTTCATCGCTCTAAGTAGCGTGTTAGTCCTTGGGTGTTGGGTGTGTGCGGGCGGGTGAAGGTAGAGTGCGGGCAACGCTGCGGGTACCGGGTATGGACCAGCCCGTCTCGGGTACCGGGGTATTGGTTAGGTAGAGAAAAACTGGCCTAAATTCAGAGATGTGGAAAGAGCCTTCAGCGAGCACATACATATCTCCTCGGATTTCAATCTTACCTCACCGGCCATTTTGTTTGCGTCTTTGACCCAGCTAATTTGTGGGGTGTGGACCACCTCGTTCCCTAACCCCTCGTTGGCTTAGAGTGACATTAACTACCCCATACCCCGTTCGTGGTTAGATATGATATACATACCGAACACCCTCGTAATATACCCCAAATCCTTCTCTGCTTTCATTTCAAACAGATCTTAAAGAAAATAGGACTCCAGGAGGCGAAGACGAAGCCAAGACCACTGAAGGACGAACTCAAGGACGCCACCATCCAAGTCTCCATCAGTGAAATTCAAGAACATTATTAATAACCATCTTGGAGCGCCGCTAACTGCTGCTCCAGCCGCCACCAGCCGCCAGCCGCCCCCGTGAAAACCATTCTGGTTTTTCTGGATTTACTTTGGAGACTATGATATTATTTTTTATGGTGTGGGTATTTTTTATTTTTGTTCTTATTTTTTTAGCTAGGGGAGTACTGCTTCAGATGTGAGCACGGCGTGTTTCGTGTGTGGGATATATATAATTGCTGTCTGTGAAGGCTGTGATGTGCATAGCAAACATGCGCGCGCGCGCACGCGCACACAAACAGGTCCCTCGGGCCCTCGCGGCTGAGTTGACAGCACCTTGGGGTCGTAATCCTAAGGGTCCTGGTTCGATTCCCGGCGGAGGCGGAATCAAATTTGCAGAGTTTCTTTCACCCTGATGTGTCTATTCACTTAGCAGTAAATAGGTACCTAGGAGTTAGACAGCTTCTAGTGTGTGTGTGTGTGTGTGTGTGTGTGTGTGTGTGTGTGTGTGTGTGTGTGTGTGTGTGTGTGTGTAAGAGAAATATATGTAGTAGACATAATAGAGGAAAAATACATTGGTTAGAAAGGCTAATAGAGCTAATAGCTTGATTCTGCAGATACAAATAGTAAATATACAGACACGCAGTCCCTGAGCTGAGGGGTATAAGCTACGAGGATATATTACTGGAACTAAACGTCACGACATTGGAAGACAGAAGAGTTAGGGGAGACATGATCACCACCTTTAAAATTCTAGAGGAATTGACTGGTTGGATAAAGATAAACATGCACAAGTACACGCACAAATGGACATAGGTGGAAACTGAGTACCCAAATGAGCCACAGGGATGTTAGAAAGAACTTTTTTCATTGTTAGAGTAGTTAACAGATGGAATGCATTACGCATTCTGAATGGAATCTGGAATTTACTATCTGTAAATAAAGAAGTGTACAGGTTGAAAAAATGTACTGATTACAGTATTAAGTAGTAAATTTAGTATCACAAATTTAAGTGTGTGAATGGAATCTGCCTCCACCACAGAATCTGTGGTGGAGGCAGATTCCATACACAGTTTTAAATGTAGATACGATAGAGCCCAATAGGCTCAGGAACATACACACCAGTTGATTGACAGTTGAGAGGCAGGTTATCTTGAGGTTATCTTGAGATGATTTTGGGGCTTTAGTGTCCCCGCGTCCCGGTCCTCGACCAGGCCTCCACCCCCAGGAAGCAGCCCGTGACAGCTGACTAACACCCAGGTACCTATTTTACTGCTAGGTAACAGGGGTATAGGGTGAAAGAAACTCTGCCCATTGTTTCTCGCCGGCGCCTGGGATCGAACCCAGGACCACAGGATCACAAGTCTAGTGTGCTGTCCGCTCGGCCGACCGGCTCCCCCCGGCTCGGCGACCGACCGGCAGGACCAAAGAACCGAAGCTCAACCCACTCAAGCATGACTAGGTGAGTATAAACACACACACACACACACACACACACACACACACACACACACACACACACACACACACACACACACACACACAGGTAGCCTGGTGGATTAGGGGGGCCAGGTAGCCTGGTGGATTGCGCGCAGGATTCGTAATTCTGTGGCGTGGGTTCGATTCCCGCACCCGGCAGAAACAAATGGGCAAAGTTTCTTTCACCCTGAATGCCCCTGTTACCTAGTAGTAAATAGTTACCTGGGAGTTAGTCAGCTGTCACGGGCTGCTTCCTGGTGTGTGTGTGTGTGTGTGTGTGTGTGTGTGGTGTGGGAAAAAAAAAGTAGTTAGTGTAGTTAGTAAACAGTTGATTGACAGTTGAGAGGCGGGCCGAAAGTGCAAAGCTCAACCCCCGTAAAATACAACTAAGTGAATACACACACACACACACACACACACACACCCATGATGTGTGTGACAACAGCTGTCTAACACCCATGTACCTATTTACTGATTAGTGAACAGAGGCATGAGCTAAAAGTAAACGCTGCTTATGCGTTTCTGTTCCAGCCGGGGATCGAACACGGGTTTGCCAATTGCGAGCCGAGGACTTTGACTGCTGGACCAGAGGGACCCTGCGTGCTCACCTAACCGTCCTCACCTAATTGTGCTTGAGCTTCGTTTGTTTGGTCCCACGTCTCAACTGTGTGTGTGTTTGTGTGTGTGTTTGATAATATTCCAAAAGATAAACTTGAAGTGATTATATACACACATATATATATATATATATATATATATATATATATATATATATATATATATATATATATATATATATATATATATATATATATATATACCCGTTATATTACGTACGGGGTGATATGTTTCTCACCTCCTCATATTTGGGTGACATTTCTATAAGGCTCCATCGTTCTCACAACCTTTTGCAGTTTTCATCACATTCTCACCAGACCCGTCGAGCGCGCCAGCCGGTGTTGTTCACTGACACTTTGTTCAAATGCTGCTGGAAGGTGAACAAATTAGTTCATGTCTGAGACTGTGTGTTGTGTCATTTCCAACTATCATCATCTATCCTCTGGATAAATTTTGGTTTAATATATTCAGTATTTGTTAAAATTAAAAAAATACACTTTTCATGTTAATTGTAAAAATAAATCTGTGGAGAGAGCAGTCTGTCCGGGACACTATTACTGACGTGTTCATTTGTCATTCAGGAATGACAGAGTAATGATTGCCAGCCATATAACATTAATGATTGACAGCCATATAACAGTAATGATTGACAGCCATATAACAGTAATGATTGACAGCAATATAACACTAATGATTGACAGCAATATAACACTAATGATTGACAGTCATATAACAGTAATGATTGACAGCCATATAACAGTAATGATTGACAGCCATATAACAGCAATGATTGACAGCCATATATAACAGTAATGATTGACAGCCATATAACAGTAATGATTGACAGCCATATAACAGTAATGATTGACAGCCATATAACAGTAATGATTGACAGCCATATAACAGTAATGATTGACAGCCATATAACAGTAATGATTGACAGCCATATAACACTAATGATTGACAGCCATATAACACTAATGATTGACAGCCATATAACACTAATGATTGACAGCCATACAACACTAATGATTGACAGCTATACAACACTAATGATTGACAGCCATATAACACTAATGATTGACAGCCATATAACAGTAATGATTGACAGCCATACAACACTAATGATTAACAGCCATATAACACTAATGATTGACAGCAACATAACACTAATGATTGACAGCCATATAACATTAATGATTGACAGCCATATAACACTAATGATTGACAGCTATATAACACTAATGATTGACAGCCATATATCACTAATGATTGACAGCCATATAACACTAATGATTGACAGCCATATAACACTAATGATTGACAGCCATATAACACTAATGATTGACAGCCATATAACACTAATGATTGACAGCCATATAACACTAATGATTGACAGCCATATAACACTAATGATTGACAGCCATATAAACATTATAATGATTGCCAGTCCTATAACATACAAATGATTGACAAGTATTCAGACACACATCTGTGAGATACTATTGCTAATGAACATATTCCTAAAGCAAGTGGATGAGTTAAAAAAAATAATAATACAGAATTACGTTATTGAGAGCGGCAGCTGTGAGCTCAAGAGAGAACATTTACAACGTTTGAGAGGTTTGAAGGGAGAAGGGAATTAGCTACACTAACATTGCTGTATGTTCTCTTTCTCGTATGTTATCTTTAATGTATTTTCGTTAAAAAGTTCCTTACCGTAAAGTTTAGTAACTTTGCTCCCCATGTTTCTTTCCGCTATGGGGGGTTCTCGAGGCCACACTATCCTATACTTGTGGTCCCATATGGTTAGCAGACTTGCTTGCTGTTGCTGCTCTATTAACTATGCGTTAACAAACAGTTCGTCAACAATCAATATGGCAACAATCAATATGGCAACAATCAATATGGCAACAATCAATATGGCAACAATCACTATGACAACAATCAATATGGCAACAATCAATATGGCAACAATCAATATGGCAACAATCAATATGGCAACAATTAATATGGCAACAATCAATATGGCAACAATACAGTCGTCAACAATCAATGTGTCAGTAATCAATACATCAACAATCAATACATTAACTAAAAAAAAAAACACGTAAATCAACATATAAACATTCAGTATATCAACAATCAACACTCATCAATCCAAATTATTCGCCAACAATCAACTCGTCAGCAAAAAGTCTGTCATGTCAAATTAGTCGTTCAAAATAGATAGGAATCCCAGACTACAACTAGCAGAGCCTAGTTATGGAGCTAGTTACAGCCTCCTAGTTAGAACACATTACTAGCAGTAAAAAACAACAACAAAACCGTCAACAAATGTTGTAAGAATAAACAAAAATGAATAAAGATACTCTTGATGCCTGTTCATTAAAATAAGTAATGGCGGCTTCACGTGAAGCTCTGAATGAGGATTTAAAATGGACTTCCGGCAATAATCTTCTTAGCTTTTGTAGTGACATGAAAAATGCCTTGTGGCTGGGACGGCATTCATTTCGGGACCCTGCTGGCTATTGATGTCAGCTTTGTTAGTTGCGATAAATAAATTGTATTTATCTATAAAAAACAATGCTATACCACATACTTTTAGATATAATTTGGTTGCAGTTTTATACCGATTTTCAGGGCGGAGGGAGAATGAACTGTTTTCAACAAAGCTGTGAATGAATTATATATTTGTTTCTTGCATAAAAAGGCCCACGACTCGCTCTCCTATATTTGTTATTTCATTTTAAAATACAATATATAGTCTGTGGTCGATATTGGTCCAGATGGGAGGGGTTACCATGGTGACACACTTTACACTGCCAGCAGCATACATGACGTTGTTACTGGCACCCGACCCCACCCGGCCCTTCCTGACCCCACCTGGCTCTTCCTGACCCCACCCGGCCCTTCCTGACCCCACCTGGCTCTTCCTGACCCCACCCGCCCCTTCCTGACCCCACTGGCCCTTCCTGACCCCACCCGGGCCCTTCATGACCCCACCTGGCCCTTCATGACCCCACCTGGCCCTTCCCGACCCCACCCGGCCCTTCCTGACCCCACCTGGCTCTTCCTGACCCCACCCGGCCCTTCCTGACCCCACCTGGCTCTTCCTGACCCCACCCGCCCCTTCCTGACCCCACCTGGCCCTTCCTGACCCCACCCGGCCCTTCATGACCCCCCCTGGCCCTTCATGACCCCACCTGGCCTTCATGACCCCACCCGGCCCTTCCCGACCCCACCTGGCTCTTCCTGACCCCACCCGGCCCTTCCTGACCCCACCTGGCTCTTCCTGACCCCACCCGCCCCTTCCTGACCCCACCTGGCCCTTCCTGACCCCACCCGGCCCTTCATGACCCCACCTGGCCCTTCATGACCCCACCTGGCCCTTCCTGACCCCACCCGGCCCTTCATGACCCCACCTGGCCCTTCATGACCCCACCTGGCCCTTCATGACCCCACCTGGCCCTTCCCGACCCCACCTGGCCCTTCATGACCCCACCCGGCCCTTCCCGACCCCACCTGGCCCTTCATGACCCCACCCGGCCCTTCCCGACACCACCTGGCCCTTCATGACCCCACCGGCCCTTCCCGATACCACCTGGCCCTTCATGACCCCACCCGGCCCTTCCCGACCCCACCCGGCCCTTCATGACACCACCCGGCCCTTCCGACCCCACCTGGCCCTTCATGACACCACCCGGCCCTTCATGACCCCACCCGGCCCTTCATGACACCACCCGGCCCTTCCCGACCCCACCTGGCCCTTCATGACCCCACCTGGCCCTTCATGACCCCACCTGGCCCTTCATGACCCCACCCGGCCCTTTATGACCCCACCTGGCCCTCATGACCCACCTGGCCCTTCATGACCCCACCTGGCCCTTCATGACCCCACCTGGCCCTTCATGACCCCACCTGGCCCTTCATGACCCCACCTGGCCCTTCATGACCCCACCTGGCCCTTCATGACCCCACCTGGCCCTTCATGACCCCACCTGGCCCTTCATGGCCCCACCTGGCCCTTCCCGACCCCACTGGCACTTCCTGACCCCACCTGGCCCTTCATGACCCCACCTGGCCCTTCCTGACCCCACCCGGCCTTCCCGACCCATCTGGCCCTTCATGACCCCACCTGGCCCTTCTCGACCCCACTGGCCCTTCCCGACCCCACCTGGCCCTTCCCGACCCCACCTGGCCCTTCCCGACCCCATCTGGCCCTTCCCGACCCCCTGGCCCTTCCCGACCCCACCTGGCCCTTCCCGACCCCATCTGGCCCTTCTCGACCCCACTGGCCCTTCCCGACCCCACCTGGCCCTTCCCGACCCCACCTGGCCCTTCATGACCCCACCTGGCCCTTCATGACCCCACCCGGCCCTTCATGACCCCACCTGGCCCTTCCCGACCCCACCTGGCCCTTCCCGACCCCACCTGGCCCTTCCCGACCCCACCCGGCCCTTCATGACCCCACCTGGCCCTTCCCGATGACCACAATAAACATATGAACAAATAAACCAAGATGTTGATTTAGAGTGATGGTTCCGAGTCGTGTTAGTGATGATACAAATAATGATACCATGGTGATGATACCAATGGTGATGATACCAATGGTGATGATACCAATGATTCCGGGTTACCTGTGTGACATCCTCCAACAGGTTGGTGTCCCTGTGGAAGGCCTTATCCATCAAGTCCTCTGAACTTGATGGAGAAGACCTTTTCCTCCCCAAGGCTGAATCATTGCTCCTTCAGACTGTTCCAACATGGCCTCCAGTAGCAAGCCGTCTTTGAGTGGTGTCTCTGTAAGCCTTCTCCAGCACATCGTAGACAACACAGTCCCCACCAGTAGACAACACAGCCCCCACCAGTAGACAACACAGCCCCCACCAGTAGACAACACAGCCCCCACCAGTAGACAACACAGCCCCCACCAATAGAGAACACAGCCCCCACCAGTAGACAACACAGCCCCCACCAGTAGACAACACAGCCCCCACCAGTAGACAACACAGCCCCCACCAGTAGACAACACAGCCCCACCAGTAGACAACACAGCCCCCACCAGCCCCCTCACTACGCTCACCCCATAACAAGGTACCCCTGAGAGAGGCCACCAGCAAGGCGGCCACCAGCGCTCCACATAGTCCCATGTAATAGTATGTAGATGTGCACTCCGCCTGCCCTCAACCTGGCCGGCATTATGTATATGAAAGAGAGGGCGGAGCTGCTAGCCGCCGGGGCGGAGTTCGAGGACAAGTTGATGTAGATTACCGGTGGTGGTGGTCGGTGGTGGTCGGTGGTGGTCGGTGATGGTGGTGGTGGTGGTCGGTGGTGGTGGTCGGTGGTGGTCGGTGTGATGGTGGTGGGAGGTGTGGTGGTGGTGGTGGTGGTGGTCGGTGGTGGTGGTGGTGGTGATCGGTGGCGGTGGGTGGTCGGTGGTGGTGGTGATCGGTGGTGGTGGTGATCGGTGGTGGTGGTGGTGGTGGTGGTCGGTGATGGTGGTGATCGGTGGTGGTGGTTGGTGGTGGTGGTGGTCGGTGATGGTGGTGGTGGTGGTCGGTGGTGGTGGTCGGTGGTGGTGGTGGTGGTGGTGGTCGGTGGTGGTGGTCGGTGGTGGTGGTGGTGGTGGTGGTCGGTGATGGTGGTGGTGGTGGTCGGTGATGGTGGTGGTGGTGGTCGGTGGTGGTGGTCGGTGGATGGTGGTGGTGGTGGTGGTGGTCGGTGATGGTGGTGGTGGTGGTCGGTGATGGTGGTGGTGGTGGTCGGTGATGGTGGTGGTGGTGGTCGGTGATGGTGGTGGTGGTGGTCGGTGATGGTGGTGGTGGTGTGGTGGTGGTGGTGGTGGGTGGTGGTGGTGGTGGTCGGTGGTGGTGGTGGTGGTGGTGGTGGTGGTCGGTGATGTTGGTGGTGGTGGTCGGTGATGGTGGTCGGTGATGGTGGAGGTGGTGGTCGGTGGTGGTGGTTTGGGTGGTGGGGGTGGTCGGTGGTGGTGGTGGTGGTGGTGGTGGTCGGTGATGGTGGTGGTGGTCGGTGGTGGGTGGTGGTGGTGGTGGTGGTGGTGGTGGTGGTGGTCGGTGGTGGTGGTGGTGGTGGTGGTCGGTGGTGGTGGTGGTGGTGGTGGTGGTCGGTGGTGGTGGTGTGTGTGGTGGTCGGTGGTGGTGGTCGGTGATGGTGGATTATATTTTATTATATTATATATATATATATATATATATATATATATATATATATATATATATATATATATATATATAAATGGTGGTAGGAGTTGACAATATGCAAGAGCACACGCGGTCTCCCACAAGGGTCCCTCTAGTGCCTTTTATTCTCTTCCCCAAGGCTTAAGGGTCCTCACTTAAATGGGAGTTTTGCATTTTGTGTACTTTGTAGACTGCACACAAACCAGCTCCATTATGGAAGAAATGTGTGTGGTTCGCGGGTGTTCCACAGAGCCTTCACAATATACAGACTTACCTGCCCTACAGATGAATTACAGGTAAATAAGAGAGGTAATGATCCAGATATACATATTCCTGTTGTGCGAGCAGAGGAATTTGGATACATTTTGGCAACAGACCGATGACCAAAAATACTGACACTTCATCAATTCAGAAATCTTGTTAATGGCAAATACCACACAATATTATTTAATTCACGAGAGCCAATATGTGACGTAGAATGTCAGGCTTCGCGGTGTACACGTTGACCACCGTAACTCAAACACATCATATTCCTATTCAATAGACAATTAGGTAATTAATGTAACCAGTAAAAACTGTTAAAATAGCAATGACGCTGTACGTAAAAAAAGCTTCGACCTTGCAATAACTCGACTGCACGGTGCATGCAACAGCATTACAATATTTTGATGCAGGAAAGTAATTATCAGAAGACACCAAACCAGGAAGACTGTGTGGCTACCTTTGGTAATGTTAAAAGGCGACTGTGTACTGCTAATAACCTTTCCTGAAGAGCCCAATAACCTCCACTTGCCTCGGTCTCAAAATATCAGGGTTGCCAAGACACTTTTCTACTTCCTCAGATAACACCGTATATTTCTGGGACTAAATCTCTCAGGTCTTGACTGCGAGTCCACTGCATCTTTTCATACGCAAATCACTCTATTTGCTCTCATGTTTTTGATGATATCCTCATAATGCCTCCAAAATTTCCCAGGTACACCAAGGTATCATTCTGCCCGAAACGCTGCGCGTACTAATGGCTTTACAAGGATGTAAACACCATGCTATGTACCTTCTTGTATATAAATAAATACAAAACAAATTATTAACGTAATAAGGTTAAGGTTCATCAAGCAGCAATATTCGTTCTCACAGTTCCGACAATTTGACTTGAAAACGAGGAATATCCACACAACGACAAAACACATTATTATTATTAGCAACTTTATTGACAAAATTAATATTCAGGTTTACCTAATGGGCAATTCAGTTAGGTCTTATTGCAGAGAGGATGCTGCATATGTTACCTACTATACAGAACTGAAGATCGTATATAAAACAGTAGGTCTAAACTGTTGATTTAAACACACACACACACACATTATATATATAATGAGATTATAATCTACTGCATCATATAATGCATGTTTTAATTTACAAATTTGTAAATTCAACTTTCTATTATTCAGTCAGACAAGTCAAGGATGTATTCATAAGACATGCAGCTTGGTAAAAAATTATGAACAAACAAATTAAGGATTAATTGTTATAATGTCTTCCAGTACACCAGATTTAAATTACAAAAGTTGATTATTCAATAGGCTACAAGGTCTAAAATAAGTTGCAGTTTCTCATTCAATAATGTAGTGTTCAAGTGAACGTTTCAGGCACTAATCTCTGTTCGTCACAGAGATTACAGCCTGAGTATTCTGGTAGTGGCTCACCCTCACTAACCTGCCAGATGTGTCTATAGCCAAGGCGAATTCTCACAATAACTACATCACATTGCCTGGTCCTGTTACTGTGCTGACCATACAAATATCTATTATTACAAAAGTTATCATGGCTTTCAGGACGCTGGACATTTCTTAATTCTTCTAAATCTGAAGCCATGATTTTAAATTGGACGTTTTTAATAATTGCATTAAATAGTTTAAAGTCACATTCTGTATTTTCTTATAGCAAGCCTCATTGGCCAATCAATCTACAACGTTATTTTCTAACTCCAGCATGATTTGTAATCCACAGACATTAAATGCAAAAGTATTATAATTGGGAAACATCACATTCCCTTCAATATTACAAGCTACTTCAGATATTAATTGTGATGGATTATTTAAAGACTGCAGTGTATTTTAATTTAAGAGTAAAAAAAAATCCCTTCCACCTGCATTTAGTTAAAGATTTTAGTAGCTAGATTAATACCTAATAATTCAGTGTGTGTGTTGTTTTGCTTGCCCAGTTATTCTTGCTTTATACTTATAAAGTCACAATTCATCTAACATTGGAGAATTGTTTTTAGGAACACCTGAACCCTTTACGAACAGCTTCTAAAACGTATATATGCTGGCTACCACTGTAAATGTATAGCCACCTCTGTGGTAAACAGAAATAATAATAATCTCAGGCCATCATATTATAAACTCTGTAGCAATGTTTTTAACATTAAAGCACAAATTCAACATGGATGTTCCTTTCCGTGACTGAACATCGAGTAGTGAGAACTTGAAAGTCACTGCCATGTACGGGTTCTCACATTACGTCACTGAACTCCATGCTTATGTCTTTATATTTCACCTCTCCACCATAAAATTATCGGTCTCTATTGGTTTAAATGGGCCACGTGATTCAATGACGGAAATAACGTCAGACTTCCATTGAACATTATCTTTTCTTGTCACGTAAAAACAAAAATTTTACACCAGAAATAAACTATATTTTACTACAAAAACTGTCCCATGTTGACATTTCGTCCCATTTCCATGTTGACCAAACCACACATTAGAAAATGAAGGGACGACGACGTTTCGGTCCGTCCTGGACCATTATCAAGTTAATCGATTTGAGAATGGTCCAGGACGGAGCGAAACGTCGTCGTCCCTTCACTTTCTAGTGTGTGGTTTGGTCAATATATTTCAGCAACATTATTGTGACTCCTCGCCTGCAACTACCCCATCTTAATAAATAAAAGAAAACATGCCACGTCACAAGAGCACAATAATACCAAGGCAATCCCTCTTAAAACAAACTCAAACGACAAGTAATATTAAAAGTAGCTAAGAATGTACCTTAAAGTAAAGTAATCACAACAATAGTCTTGACACGAAGGCTAAATCCTTCGTCTCTAATATTTGAGACAGATCCAATCTTCGTCAGTATTATCTGAGGTGGATATCATCCTCTCCAATAAAAGCTGAGATGAATCTCATAATCTCCAGTATTAGCTGAGGTGGATCCCATCTTCTTTAGTAATAGCTGAGACACATTCCGTCCTCTCCAATAACAGCTGAGGTGAATCCCGTAAATGTCTTAACGTCTCTCCACTGAATAATTCCTTTGTTAGTCTTCGCTAGGTATCTATAACGACTCATACGACCTCTTCCCGAAGACGTATTAGCTGTTCACCTCGTTGACGTTAGTGAAATTTTGTGGAAATTCTTAGGGGAATGCTAATACTAAGTATTTGTAAAGGTCAGACCAGTAAATTTTGGGATGTGAAACAAATGGGTTTTTATAAGCAGCCTGTTGTGATGGGTAGCCTAGTGCTAGTGTCTATAAGCGGGTTGTTGTGATGGGTAGCCTAGCGCTAGTGGGTAGAGCAGTTTATTGCCCTTTTTCGTATGCGTAGGCTTTCTGGATCGTTGAATAGCTTAATTTTCTTCGAAGAATTCACGAGTTAACATGTACACTTGTACTCGCGGAAGGGTCGTGAGAGCGTACTGGGGAGATGTCAATGCTGTTTTGATAGTCAAAATGGAATGATAATATTGATTTGGATGATTTAAGAAACGCACAGACGACTAAAAACGTGGAGATCTAAGAATGTGTCTCATCCCACTAGAGACAAACTAATAAAATTGTTAAATTGTCTCTCAAAACATCTGCCGAAGCTAAGGATCACACACACAAAAAAAATACCGGACTTTCATACCATCAGCAAACGCAGCAAATTCCTTAGACAACCAAATTAAGATCTTTCTCCCTCGACACTCCGCCGATGGATGCCGGAGACACGTGAGAGGATGTAAGACCCGGCGGTGAGGCTGCCGCGTCTTGAATTATCATCCTGCATCATAGCATCCTGGAATTTTTGTGTTGATCTTAAGGAATCCTGACGGAGGGAGAGGACCAGTTGGCGGACGTCGGCTCTTCCCGGCTGACGCTCTCTTGGTCTTCCTGGGAGAACACTTGTGTGACACTTCTTTGTTGACACTTGGCGGTGCTGTGTGCACTCACCTAATTGTGCTTGCGAGAGTTGAGCTCTGGCTCTTTGGTCCCGCCTCTCAACCGTCAATCAACGAATGTACAGGTTCCTGAGCCTATTGGGCTCTATCATATCTACACTTGAAACTGTGTATGGAGTCAGCCTCCACCACATCACTGCCTAATGCATTCCATTTGTCAACCACTCTGACACTAAAAAGTTCTTTCTAATATCTCTGTGGCTCATTTGGCCACTCAGTTTCCACCTGTGTCCCCTAGTGCGTGTGCCCCTTGTGTTAAATAGACTGCCTTTATCTACCTATCTGTGCGTGTGTGTGTGTGTGTTTACCTTTCTACATGTGTTTCTATCTGTTTTTCGGTCCATATGTTTGTCTGCGCGTCAAAGGAATAATTACCTTAAGATTTCAAACTAAGCAAACCATTTCCCTGAACACGACCCTGGTAGTTTCCAGAGCGTAGTTTCACTGTATATAACACCTCATATAAAGACCTAGGCCATGTTTGGTCTCTCCACCAATACATAGGCACTTCTGTAGTCCTGTGTCCTGGTCGCATTGCTCGGAACAACTATAAAAATTGTGTTTTGGTAGTCATGAGTTGATCATAAATGAACCGGTTTATCAAGACTGTAACAGCAGCCAGCGTCCTCCAGGTGACTGTCAGTCGGGGACCCGCAACGATAATAATGTTATCAATTGTTTTAGGAAAGTTGAATGTGTTTATACAGTTGCTTCTGTTATTTATTTCATTTTTGTTGTTCTTGTTGTTGCAATTATTAATATTATTATTTGTATTAGTAGTAGTTTATTGCCCTTTCTCGTATGCGTAGGCTTTCTGGATCGTTGGATAGCTTAATTTTCTTAGAAGAATTCACGAGTTAACATGTACACTTGTACTCGCGGAAGGGTCGTGAGAGTGTACGTCTTCTTAGTAATTACACAGAGTAATCACACTAACGTAATGTAACAATGACAAAATCCGTAGCATCTGTGATGAGTGTAACGGGGGCAGCCTTTAACCTCACTGGTTACATGCTGGCCGTTATTAAGCAAATATATACAGAAACCACAGTTCTGCTGTGTAATCTTCAGTACAATTCCTAGAGATCTAAACGTTTGACCATTTAGATATCACGAACTCAAGGACGCTATCCTCTATGTTATGCTGCAAAACTCTGAAACGCCGCCACCACCTGCTATCATAGAGTAAATCACTTCAATTGACGGGAAGCAGGGTACCGTCAATTAAGCATACCACGAAACTGTATCCCCAATTATTCGGAAAGGGAGGGCTTTAAAAGGGAGGGGTCTAAAACAACAACAACAACGAATAATAACCAGTCTACTTTCAAGTGTGGTCTAGAACAGACACTTGCGAGATACTGTACCGACTCTCAGTGCACTCAACTCAAACCATTACTCGCCAAAGTATCACCTGCGTTCTCCTGTATACTCGACCAAATATATATATTCTTAGTGTTTGTGTTTATTGTCACCATACTTTACGTAACAATAGAACTGTTACATTGATTTACCACACTTTACGTAAAGTGTGGTAACCAAAACAAGGAGAGTAGAAATAGCCTAAGCTACTCTATCCCTTTGAGATGTATTTCTTTCTTGTCTCAATAAACATACTTGAACTAAAACAAAGTATAAAGGGATTATCTTAGTAATTAAATAAATGCTTGTAGGCTGGTAGAGAGAGCCCTAGTCTTAAGCATGGGGGTTATAAGTCCAGTACCAATGTAAAATAACCGTGGGGGGGGGGGGTAGATTGTATTAAACACCATAATCTCCTATACAAAATTTCTTGAAAAATTAAAGGTTATCAAATAAAAATTAATAAAACCCTATCGAAACACTTCCTAACAATATTATACTAACGGAGGCACATTGGTAAGTTAACTATTACAATTAATGTGGATTCCTACACTATACTTTAACCAGCACACAGAACATTTACCTTAAATACCACAGGCAGACCAGTTGGTCAGTCTTGCCCTCTGAGAGATGTTGAACCCAGGATGACCTCAACACACACTGCCTAACCCTCGTTCCACCAAGCCCTGCCTGACCTCCCAGTGGCTGACCCGAGAGTAGTTGCCACATTAATCTTTGAAATTAATAACTAAAATCCAGTATTTGTCACTAAAGGTGACTTCTAATTCCAAAACAAATGGGACTTATCTAGATACTCGAGCCAGGCTAATTACAATATTCAGTAGCATTTGTATTACACTAATTATCATGATTTAACAAATACGTTGGTAGGTATCTATTTTCCAGGGAGCAGGTATCTATTTTCCAGTGAGCAGGTATCTATTTTCCAGTGAGCAGGTATCTATTTTCCAGTGAGCAGGTATCTGTTTTCCAGTGAGCAGGTATCTATTTTCCAGTGAGCAGGTATCTATTTTCCAGGGAGTAGGTATCTATTTTCCAGTGAGCAGGTATCTATTTTCCAGTGAGCAGGTATCTATTTTCCAGTGGCGACACATGTGTCTTACATATATAAATCTTACTGACGTCAACCTTCTCTTTGATACCATCCAAGACTTATTCCTTATTCTCAAATGACATTAATTTTTAAGATAAGAACTTAACCATGACTGATAATTCCTCCTAATTCTGCAATACATTCATAATATTCCTAGTTTCAAGATCTGACACAGGAGGTGGTTGGCGCCACCGTTTTCTACACTAATCCCTTGGGGGAGGGGTGACCCTTCCCTAGCTAGTCAGGGGCCAGATTCATGAAGAAGTTACGCAAACACTTACGAACCTGTACATCTTTTCTCAATCTTTGGCGGCTTTGTTTACAATTATTAAACAGTTAATGAGCTCCGAAGCACCAGGAGGCTGTTTATAACAATAACAATAGTTAATTGGCAAGGTTTCAGGCTTGTATACTGTTTAATAAATGTAACCAAAGCCATCAAAGATTGAGGAAAGATGTACACGTTCGTAAGTTCTTGCGTAACTGCTTCGTGAATCTGGCCCCAGGTCACTACCACTCACTACCAACTCACTCTCAAAATTTCATGTTAGATCGTATGGACTTTCAATATTAACAGTCCTGTTGTTTCATGAGGATGTGCAGTGGGAACACCCTACGCACAGGTTCGAATCCTCATGTTCGGTGCCTCCTATAGATTTTTTTCATTATTATAATTACTACTACTACTTCTGCTACTACAACTACTGTTATTACTACTACTAGCTTGCAAACTTAAAGGTAATCTCGAACCAGTGACGTGAAACAAAAACAATTTGTCAAATTATAATACAGAATTTACGTTGTTGTGATAATTACCACTATTAGGCTATTATTAGATGATATTGTTACTGCCTAGCGCTGATGAGTTGTGGTGTTGTGGAGTTGTATGGTAGTGGTGGTTGTGATGAGCTCACAACCGCTACCATGAGTGAGTGTACACGAAGGTCTGTCCCAGCGAGGCAGGCGTGGACTCACCTGGCCTAAACATACTGATCATTCCTCATCTTGTTGTTGTTGTAAAGATTCGCTACCTGGAACAAAGTTCCAAGTAGCACGGGCTATAGTGAGCCCGTAGATCATTCCTCATCGCTGCCTATATAGGTACAACTAGGCCTATCTGAGACACTATTTTATAGTCTATGTAAAATGATAATATTATTAACAGCGATCTAATCTGGAACAAAATATTTTAATTTACAAAAATCGCTCTAGGTGTTTTTCCCAGAAATTGTCTGCTGTAGGTAGACAGCCAGGAGCACCATGCACCTTAGCGTGTCCAGTACTATAGCCGCTAGACCACAACTGACTGTACAAAAATGTTTGTAGTCGTGAGACTATTTACCAAACACCCGACAGCACTCGGTGGTCAACTTGGGCACAGAAATATCATCGAATCACCTCAATCGTTGAGGCTACGTGAGCAACGCAATATGAATAAGCTTGAATAGTTCCCAAGCCAATTCATATATATATATATATATATATATATATATATATAATATATATATATATATATATTATATATATATATATATATATATATATATATATATATATATATAATTTGTGTGTGTGTGTACTCACCTAGTTGTGCTTGCGGGGGTTGAGCTATCGCTCTTTGGTCCGAAATATTTTGTCTGTGTGTGTTTGTGTGCTTTGTATAAAGACAATGAGTGGAATGAATGTATATACGCATGTAAATGCATAAAATACATACACAGACACGCATACGCACAATAATACACATCAACGCATAATTCAGCACAGTGGAGGAAGAGAGAGAGAGAGAGAGCAGACGCACCAACAATTTTATGCTCGTAACCCATAACGCTGATAATTGGGCAGGCAGTTGATTCCTGAAGTAATTACATGGAAGATCAAGGTCGTAACTCACGCATGCGCCCACACCTGCCCATGGTTCAGGGGGCGAGGGGAGGTTAAGTGTAAGGGGGGAAGAGGAAGGGCCGTTAAAAATGAGGGGGTGGGGGCGCAAGGATGGGGGCCTTCTGTTGCATCATCAACAGTAACGGTGCCGTTAACAGACTATGAATTATTCAGCTGTTGATTAAAGCTTGTTTTTTGTCTCTTTAACGGTCTTGTTGGAGTCAGTAATTAAATAATACGCTACTATATATTAGTTCAGACATGTTTTGGGGTATACTACACAGTACTGTGGTATACATCGCGGTTATACACCTGCGTCCCTCCCTACGTTTTACCTAATGACCCCTTCTTCCCCACCTCTTACCTTAAGACCCCTTCCTCCCCACCTCTTACCTCAGCTTTGTCTCGAGAGGCCTATGAAGGACCAAGCCATCATGCTGACCTACTCTATATATATGGGCTGGGAGCTTTGGTTTAGGCTATTGGTTTTGAGCAGCGTTACTGATGGGCTGCGTTACTGATGGGCTGTGTTACTGATGGGCTGCGTTACTGATGGGCTGCGTTATTGATGGGCTGCGTTACTGATGGGCTGCGTTACTGATGGGCTGCGTTACTGACTTATTCTCTACACGTTGATCTATGCAAAGAGGAAAAACAAAAATTTTTCCTTCGTTCCACCTCTCCTCTACGTAGATCTGGACTCAAGTCTCTTGGATTCTGTCTCCGAGGTTAAGAAGACTTAAATCTGTGATTGAAACGAATTCTCAGAGGACTCTGGCTCTAGACGAGACCCAGACATTCGAATCAAGTAGACAGAGTGACAGCAAATTATCTGGAAATGCAAACCTTTCCCAAGTGGACAGGTTTGACCAGTAATACAGCTGACCTACATCAACCATAGACAGTCATCGACATACCATACAATCTTGGAGACAGAATCAATGGAGACAGGAATCAACGGGAGGAAAGATTTGTAGTTGCCTGTATTACACTGAATTACACTGGGCGCGCAGCTGCAGTTTACAACAGATCAACATCAATGCAGACGTTTCAGAATGTAGATAAACAAGCATTAATACAATAGAGGATACAGTATAGATAATACAGTAGAGGATACAATAGTGGGCGTTCGTTTGGCAGGGCTCAGCATGCCAAGGACTGTGTGGCGTAATTATCCGGTTGGGTAGTTACCATCATACGGTACTACATCGGTTTCTGTGTTGATAATTTAATATCACAATATTACTGTCATCTCCCTACCCTGCTTTTGGAGAGACTTATAACGTTTTAACGAATTTGTATATACACTCTTCAACACACACACACACACATGTATATATATATATATATATATATATATATATATATATATATATATATATATATATATATATATATAATATATATATATATATATATATATATATATTTGCACCGCCAATAGGTATCAAAGGAAACTCCAAACGTAGGTACATGTGACATAAAATAAACTTTGCCGGACCACAAAGCTCTAAAGAGAGAATGAATTTGAGTTCCCCCCTCGATGCGTTGATGAGGCCGAGGGACGCCGGTGATTGGCGGGTTCATATCCGGTTCTTGACGCTAATTGGCTGGTAGCTGGCGCCTACCTGCCGATTTTAGTTTCCAGCTCTCGTCATTTTTCCCTCCTGTGAAGTATACCAACTACACGCTCCCTCCACCGTCCACCCATTAGCGAAATGTACTCTTCGGTACTTTTATCTTGGAGAATCATGCGCGGACACGCGAGAGAAGGGTGCCAGGAGTCATTGCCAAGTGTCATAATGATGGGAGGAGGGAATATGGCGCCTGCGGCAACCGCAGGAGGGGAGGCAGAAGGGATGAGTTGGATCAGTTAATTGAGTCATTACTACTGTACCATCGGCGTCGTTTACCGGGGGGGGGGATGAGTCTTGTGGGAGTCACGGTGTTCCGAGTATGTGGCGGGAACGGTTGTGAGGGGACATGATCTTCATGCTGAAGTGTGTACTTGAAAGAGCAGGGTGAACACAGGTGAGATGGCAGGGTGAACACAGGTGAGATGGCAGGGTGAACACAGGTTGAGATGGCAGGGTGAACATACTGCTATAACAAACCACTGGGTCGAGAGAAAGGAGCAGACAAAGAGAGAGAGAGAGAGAGACGGAAGATACACAGAAGCATTGAGAATTGCAAGGAATGAGAGAGAGGGAGAGAGAGAGAAACCTTATGTGAAAAGGAAAAAAAAGTAGAGGTGGTTGGGGAGGCCAATCCAACCTTCTGAAGGCAGGATGGAAGAAAGGGGGAAGGGGGTGGTGGAGGGGCAAAAGGGGTGAGAACGGCAGGCTAGTTCATACCCTTTATAAACCTGTTCACATTTTTTTCAGTGTCTTTTATTATCTACTATATTTAAATTCCCCTGACCTTTTCATGCTCGCAAACAGGTCCCTGTCTACCCTTCGAGGCGTCTTCACGGTGTGTGTGTGTACTCACCTATTTGTTCTCGGCTATTTGTGCTTGCGGGGGTTGAGCTCTGGCTCTTTGGTCCCGCCTCTTAACTGTCAATCAACTGGTGTACAGATTCCTGAGCCTACTGGGCATCATATCATATCTACATTTAAAACTGTGAATGGAGTCAGCCTCCACCACATTACTGCCTAATGCATTCCATCCGTTAACTACTCTGACACTGAAAAAGATCCTTCTATCGTCCCTGTGGCTCATGTGGGTACTCAGTTTCCACCTGTGCCCCCTTGTTCGCGTACCACCAGTGTTGAATAGTTTATCCTTGTTTACCCGGTCGATTCCCCTGAGGATTTTGTAGGTTGTGATCATGTCTCCCCTTACTCTTCTGTCTTCCAGTGTCGTAAGGTGCATTTCCCGCAGCCTTTCCTCGTAACTCATGCCTCTTAGTTCTGGGTCTAGTCTAGTGGCATGCCTTTGACCTTTTTCCAGCTTCGTCTGTGTGTGTGTGTGTGTGTGTGTGTGTGTGTGTGT
>WNGS01167372.1:10498036-10516602 GCA_020271785.1 Procambarus virginalis | reverse complement strand
CCTCAGTATCTTGTATGTTGTGATCATATTTCCTCCGTTTATTCTTTCCTGGAAGATTCAGAAATTCTAGTTCCATCAACTTATCCTCATAACCTTTTTGACTCTGGCACTAATCTGGTTCCAATACTAGAGGGGTCTTGATATAGGTTTCTAAATGAAGTTCTAATGTTCCGCAGTTCCATATGCTGCTGATGACACCCTGCCTATGTGTGTGTCTGGTGTTAGTGATGGAATATATCAAATCTCTCTTAATTCCTGTAGTTACCATACGTTAATGGTGCAGGCACCTTCTGTTTTTTTTTTCTCCCTTCCCCAATTTCATAACCTTACACTTTTGGACTGAACTCTAGAAACTATTTGTTTGCCCACTCCTGGAGTTCGTAAAGGACTTTCTGTAACATTCTACAGTCCTCCTCTGTTTTTACATTCTCGTTAGGACTTGCATAACAGCAAACATTAACATGTACGAGCTCACTCCCTGGTGTTGATCGTTAAAATAAATTAGAAACAGTATGGTCCCAGGATCGAGCCTTTTGGGGAGCCTACTGGTTACGTTGCTCTAGCTGGAGACCTCGCCTCTGACCGTGACTGTCTCCTCTGTTCTTCAGGTACTCCTTTACCCAGTTTAGTGTTCCCTCAATTATCTCCGCTTGCTTCTCTATCTTGTACACCAATCTCTCGTGAGGAACATTATTAAATGGTTTTTGACAGTCTAGGAAACAATCTATCCTGTCTTCTTTTTCCTGCCGTATTTTAATAAGTTTAAATGAACAAATCCACAAGGGCCGTGACGAGGATTCGAACCTGCGTCCGGGAGCATCCCAGACACTGCCTAATCGACTGAGCTACGACAGTCGATTAAGTTTGCTTTAATAAGTTTGTCATAGAACTCGATCAAGTTTATCAAGCATAAAATTCCCCTTCTAAATCCAAGCTGTCGTTTTGTTACTAAGTTCATCCTCTCCAGCTGCTGTATTATTCGCAGCCTAATTTCTCTCTCCAGCACTTTACCAGCAATATTTGTAAGTGACACTGATGTGTAATTTAGTGCTTCTTCTCTGTCCAATTTCTCGAATATTGGGACTACACTTGCCTTTTTCCAGAATCCTGGGAGGTTTCCTGTTTCAAGTGTTTTATTGAAAACATCAGTTAGTGAAAAAGGCACTTTGCAGCCTCCTTCAGTAGCAATGGTGATATTAAGTATGGGCCCAATTGGTTTTGTTGCATCTATTTCCTTCAGGTGTTTTTAACCTCTCCCTATGACTACTATGTCATCCAGTGTTTCCTCTGGGCTTTCATCACTAAACTCTGGTCTTCACATTGGTTCCACTCTGAAGACCTGAAATCTTTTGTCGAGTTTCTCACAAACCTTTTTGTCTTTTCCCATGGAATTACTTTCTTAATCTGTGATAGACTCTGTGGTATGTAAATGTCTACATTTCTTCTCTTCGTTGCAAGTTTTCAGCTTTGTCTGCAATGTCATTTCCTATTATTCCTACATGACTTGGCACCCAGTTGATAGGTACCCAACGGCCTTGACGTTTGAGTGTTTGCATTAATGATATGACATTGTGATCAGGTGGATGTTGTCACGAATGTGTTCTTGTTGCAAGGTTTCAATGGCTGTTCTCGAATCTGTATGTATGATAACATGTTGTCGGTGTTCAGCAAGAGCATGTACCAAAGCCTTTTGAATGGCTAGCATCTCTGTTTGTAAAGTCGAACACCCATTTGAGAGCCTCCAACTATTTACAGAGTTTCCTGCTTTAACTGCAGCTTCGGTTTCTTGTCCCTACTGGTCTATTGATCCACCTGTGAAATATGTGAAGTTGTCGGATGCCAAGTTTGCTTCTATATGCATCTGTGCAATATTACGTAGCAGGTGAGGATTAGTCTGGTTCTTTTTTCCTTCAAGACCATAATTTAAAGTCTGCTGGCTGCTGTTCACAAACACAAGATGTGTGTAAACTGGTAGAGTGGTGAACCTGTACACCAGTTGATTGACAGTTGAGAGGCGGGCCGAAAGAGCAGAGCTCAACCCTCGCAAGCACGACTAGGTGAATACAACTAGGTGAATACACATACATATATACACACACACACACACACACACACACACACACACACACACACACACACACACACACACACACACACACACACACACACACACACACACACACACACACACACACACACACAAAGATTTGCCACCAGACTAGTACCCGAGCTGAGAGGTATGAGCTACGAGGAGAGACTACGGGAATTAAACCTCACTTCGCTGGAAGACAGAAGAGTTAGGGGGGACATGATCACCACATTTAAGATTCTGAAGGGAATTGATAGGGTAGATAAAGACAGGCTATTTAACACAAGGGGCACACGCGCGAGGGGACACAGGTAGAAACTGAGTGCCCAAATGAGCCACAGAGATATTAGAAAGAACTTTTTCAGTGTCAGAGTGGTTGACAAATGGAATGCATTAGGAAGTGATGTGGTGGAGGCTGACTCCATACACAGTTTTAAGTGTAGATATGATAGAGCCCAATAGGCTCAGGAACCTGTACACCTGTTGATTGACGGTTGAGAGGCGGGACCAAAGAGCCAGAGCTCAACCCCCGCAAACACAACTAGGTGAGTACAACTAGGTGAGTACACATCCAAGCACATCCAAGAGTCGGGATCCAAGAGTCAATGCTCGATCCTGCAGACACATATAGGTGAGTACATATAGGTGAGTACACAGAGGTTCAGAGGTTTGCGACGAGGCTTGTCCCAGAGTTACGAGGGATGGGATATGAAGAGTGTCTGAAGGAACTGAACCTTACGACACTAGAGAAAAGAAGGGAGAGAGGAGATATGATAGGGACATAAAATACTCAGGGAATTGACAAAGTGGAAATAGACGAAATGTTCACACGTAATAATAACAGAACGAGGGGACATGGGTGGAAACTGGAAACTCAGATGAGTCACAGAGATGTTAGGAAGTTTTCTTTTAGCGTGAGAGTAGTGGTAAAATGGAATGCACTTGGGGAACAGGTCATGGAAGCAAACTCTATTCATAATTTTAAAATTAGGTATGATAGGGAAATGGTACAAGAGTTATTGCTGTAAACAACGATGGCTGGAAAGGCGGGATCCAAGAGTCAATGCTCGATCCTGCAGGCACAAATAGGTGAGTACAAATAGGTGAGTACACACACACACACACACACACACACACACACACACACACACACACACACACACACACACACACACACACAAAATAAACAAACAAAAAGCCATGGACAGAACACAACAAAATTCTAAGCAATAAAACACAGACAAAATCCAATAACGAATAAAAAACAAAAAGAGAAAACAAAAAAAAATCCGTATATCCTCACGCACTCGCTAAACCGGAGAGACGAGAACTGACATTTATTGAGGCTTTGCAGAGGCGGCAGGACAGCATATTGTCGGTCCAGCTTGGGGGGAGAAGTGATCATTTGCCTCTCATGATTACACGCTCAGACTCTGACAACCGAGACTTCTAAATGAAGTGCGATCATGTGTCGTGTAGTGGGGCGAGGCGACGCAGGGTGATCTCATGGCTACGATGGCTCAAATTGGACATGAGAGATCACTATAGTGCATGGCAATATGTCTGTCCGGATGGTGCATGGTAGTAGATATGGATCAGTCATTGCGGCGCATGGCAGCAGATCGGAATCAGGATGTTATGGATATGAACCTGTTAGAATGGCGCGTGGCAGTATGGATGAACCTGTCATGGGTGTGCATGGCAGGAGACAGAACCAATCACGGTGGTGCAAGGCAAATGGCATGAACCTGTCACGTGATTGCATAAGACGGACACGAACCTGTCACGGTAGGGCATGACTCAGTGGGGTAAAGGCGTCCCAAGGGAGTCCTGAGGGAGTCCCGAGGGAGTCCCTAGAGTGAACACGCGGTTGCCAACTGAAAAAAAACGAATGCAAAGAATAATCAAAGGACACGTCTCGTACAGGATTATTGTAGAATAGGGATTTGTACGATCTTTTATTTATACGGATTTGCGCTCGAGAAATGCAGATTTTCCTCTGCAATTATGTGGCTGAATATGCAATTGCAAGCCACATACATAGAACTGTCTTCTGTAAAGGCGGAAAAAAACGGGCGTTGCTGAAAAAGTTTTCTTGTTCAGGTGTGGTCTTGGGAATTATGGTCAGGATTAAATCCCTTAAATCCTGGTACAATACAAGTTGGAGGTTCAGATAAGACAGGTTGGATCTCTTAGGAGTAGCAAGATGAGCCTTTAAGTCGTGCTAGCAAAGGTTTTAAGTAGTACTTGTTGAGAGGTTTTGTGTGGTACTGAAAAGTCCCCACGACGGGATATTCGAGGTTAACTATCCCATCTTGGGAATAAGGAGGGATAACACAGTTTCCAAATGGGTCTAAATAGGTTCTAAAGTGGGAGCCTCGAGGGAGAACCCTACTAAATATGGCATTGAAACCTTATGACAAGTGGTTCATTCACATTTGGTAATGATTAAATATACATTCATGAAGCTTTTGGATCTCGAATCTTTATTCAACATTATTCATCTTAGGGACGTTTAAAATTGTTCTTTTCTTACCCTCATTTACTCGTTTTTAAACTCTCTCTCTCTCTCTCTCTCTCTCTCTCTCTCTCTCCTCTCTCTCTCTCTCTCTCTCTCTCTCTCTCTCTCTCTCTCTCTCATCTTCTCTCTCTCTCGTTGGTGTGTGGCCAGGTGTGTGGGTCAGGTGTGTGTGGGTCAGGTGTGTGGGCCAGGTGTGTGTGGGCCAGGTGTGTACACCTCCTGCAACACCTTTTACGACGGTTAATTATTGCCTCACATGGACAGGTACTTAGCCAGGCTCTGAGGGTGGGTGGGCCGCCTGGTGTGGGTGGGCTGCATGGTGTGGGTGGGCTGCATGGTGTGGGTGGGCTGCATGGTGTGGGTGGGCCGCATGGTGTGGGTGGGCTGCATGGTGTGGGTGGGCCGCATGGTGTGGGTGGGCTGCATGGTGTGGGTGGGCCGCCTGGTGTGGGTGGGCCGCCTGGTGTGGGTGGGCCGCCTGGTATGGGTGGGCTGCATGGTGTGGGTGGGCCGCATGGTGTGGGTGGGCCGCATTGTGTGGGTGGGCTGCATGGTGTGGGCGGGCCGCATGGTGTGGGGGGTCGCATGGTGTGGGTGGGCTGCATGGTGTAGGTGGGCTGCAGAGTGTGGGTGGGTCGCATGGTGTGGGTGGGCCGCATAGTGTGGGTGGGCTGCATGGTGTGGGTGGGCTGCATGGTGTGGGTGGGCCGCATAGTGTGGGTGGGCTGCATGGTGTGGGTGGGCTGCATGGTGTGGGTGGGCTGCATGGTGTGGGTGGGCTGCATGGTGTGGGTGGGCTGCATGGTGTGGGTGGGCCGCCTGGTGTGGGTGGGCCGCCTGGTGTGGGTGGGCCGCCTGGTGTGGGTGGGCCGCCTGGTGTGGGTGGGCCGCATGGTGTGGTTGGGCTGCATGGTGTGGGTGGGCCGCCTGGTGTGGGTGGGCCGCATGGTGTGGTTGGGCCGCCTGGTGTGGGTGGGCCGCCTGGTGTGGGTGGGCCGCCTGGTGTGGGTGGGCCGCCTGGTGTGGTTGGGCTGCATGGTGTGGGTGGGCCGCCTGGTGTGGGTGGGCTGCATGGTGTGGGTGGGCCGCCTGGTGTGGGTGGGCTGCATGGTGTGGGTGGGCCGCCTGGTGTGGGTGGGCCGCATGGTGTGGTTGGGCCGCCTGGTGTGGGTGGGCCGCCTGGTGTGGGTGGGCCGCCTGGTGTGGGTGGGCCGCCTGGTGTGGGTGGGCCGCATGGTGTGGGTGGGCCGCCTGGTGTGGGTGGGCCGCATGGTGTGGGTGGGCCGCCTGGTGTGGGTGGGCCGCATGGTGTGGGTGGGCCGCCTGGTGTGGGTGGGCTGCATGGTGTGGGTGGGCCGCCTGGTGTGGGTGGGCGCATGGTGTGGTTGGGCCGCCTGGTGTGGGTGGGCCGCCTGGTGTGGGTGGGCCGCCTGGTGTGGGTGGGCCGCCTGGTGTGGGTGGGCCGCATGGTGTGGGTGGGCCGCCTGGTGTGGGTGGGCCGCATGGTGTGGGTGGGCCGCCTGGTGTGGGTGGGCTGCATGGTGTGGGTGGACCTTATAGAGAGGGATGATCACATGGTGTATGATCACACGGTGTCGTATGATCACATGGTGTGGGATGATCACATGGTGTCGCATGATCACACGGTGTCGTATGATCACATGGTGTGGGATGATCACATGGTGTCGTATGATCACATGGTGTGGGATGATCACATGGTGTCGTATGATCACATGGTGTCGGATGATCACATAGTGTCGTATGATCACATGGTGTGGGATGATCACACGGTGTCGTATGATCACATGGTGTCGTATGATTACATGGTGTGGGATGATCACATGGTGTGGGATGATCACACGGTGTCATATGATCACATGGTGTCGTATGATCACATGGTGTCGTATGATCACATGGTGTCGTATGATCACATGGTGTGGGATGATCACATGGTGTCGTATGATCACATGGTGTGGGATGATCACATGGTGTCGTATGATCACATGGTGTCGTATGATCACATGGTGTCGTATGATCACATGGTGTGGGATGATCACATGGTGTCGTATGATCACATGGTGTCGTATGATCACATGGTGTGGGATGATCACATGGTGTCGTATGATCACATGGTGTCGTATGATCACATGGTGTGGGATGATCACATGGTGTCGTATGATCACATGGTGTCGTATGATCACATGGTGTCGTATGATCACATGATGTCGTATGATTACACGGTGTGGGATGATCACATGGTGTGGGATGATCACACGGTGTCGTATGATCACACGGTGTCGTATGATCACATGGTGTGGGATGATCACATGGTGTCGTATGATCACATGGTGTGGGATGATCACATGGTGTGGGATGATCACATGGTGTGGGATGATCACATGGTGTCGTATGATCACATGGTGTCGTATGATCACATGGTGTCGTATGATCACATGGTGTCGTATGATCACATAGTGTCGTATGATCACATAGTGTCGTATGATCACATGGTGTCGTATGATCACACGGTGTCGTATGATCACATAGTGTCGTATGATCACATAGTGTCGTATGATCACGTGGTGTCGGATGATCACATAGTGTCGTATGATCACATAGTGTCGTATGATCACATGGTGTCGTATGATCACATGGTGTCGTATGATCACATGGTGTCGTATGATCACACGGTGTCGTATGATCACATGGTGTCGTATGATCACATGGTGTCGTATGATCACATGGTGTGGGGTTATCACATGGTTTGATAATTACGTGTCATAAGGTAATTAGCTGGAGGTTAGATAGTGAGGGAGGGATCCGCTTAAGCTGTAGGAAAGTGTTGTATGACTTATCACCATGTATGGTGAGGAGATAATACAGTGATGTATACTTCTTCCATACGTGAACCCATATATCCTGAGAGGCAAGTTTCTAATTCTATGAAGGTTTAGAACCATCATCTCAGGATACTTAGACAACTAGGGAGGAAGATTGAGAAGGTCTACGGGCTCACCATAGCCCGTGCTACTTGGAAATTTTTGTTCCAAGTAGCGAATCTTAAACAACAACAACAGGAGACGGAGTCAAAGGCACTCGGCTGGTTAAGTTTAAGTTCTGATTAGAGTCAATATTTAAAAAATATCACTCAACTAGGAGCGCCTGACAGCTGAGTGGACAGCGCTTCGTATTCGTAGTCCCGAGGTTCCGGGTTTGATCCCCGGTGACGCGGAGACAAATGGGCAAAATGTTTCTTTCACCCTGATGCATCTTGTTCACCTAGCAGTAAATAGGTACCTGGGAGTTAGACAGCTGCTACGGGCTGCTTCCTGGTGGGGGGGGGGTCTCGACTAGGTCGCAGGGACGCTGAGCCCCGAAATCTTCTCAAGATAACCTGAAGATAACTTATTACTTAATTCCCAATACAAGGAGAATTAGATCATTTGTCTTCGGAAATACGAGGATTTTAGTAGTAGACACAATTTGAACTCAAACATCTTATTGATACAGAAATAACATTTAATAAGATGCTATTGATGCCTGAGGCAGATGACATTTCAGCGCTTATAAAGACTTCAGAGATGTCACGTATCATGAGCCAACAACTCAGCACACAACTGGGAAAGGAGGGACCAAACACAATAAGACATTTGCTCTGTTGATCACGAGTGAGCAACAATACCACTTCTTCCCAAGCTCTCGAAATCGTAGGTAACTCTTGACAAGCTTTCCAAGCCCCAGTTTCCCCAGACAAATGGCCGTCCCCTAAAACAGCAGCAACAACTTGAAGATAATTATAAGATGAAAGCGCTCAAGCTGTGTGACTAGCGTATGGCAGGGATAAGAGGAGAGGATAGGAGCTGGGATATGAGAACGGAGGAAAGAAACTGTGCCCAACTTCCTGGACCTTCGGGAATCGAACCCTGAGCTGCAACACGGGAGGTTGTCGCCTCCCCGACCAGTCCAAGTGGTGACACCCAGAAAATA
The DNA here is from genome assembly GCA_020271785.1 of Procambarus virginalis. Lineage (NCBI taxonomy): Eukaryota > Metazoa > Arthropoda > Malacostraca > Decapoda > Cambaridae > Procambarus > Procambarus virginalis. Next base: position 10,508,005 of record WNGS01167372.1, on the reverse strand, counting down.
GTCAGTGATATTCGAATGAATGTTTTAGCTGCTAAAGAAAACAGATTCGAAATTAAATTCCAATGGATACCATCACATGTTGGCATCTCAAGGCATGACACTGTTGATATGCTTGCAAAGACAGCCTCTAGAAAACCAGTGGTAGAAATTGATATGGGTGTTTCATTAGCAGTGACAAAGAGAATACTTAAACAAATGTCTAATGAAGATCTCACCGACCTAACAAATTCACAAAGACCTGAAAGTTGTAGCATTATATATTATGATAGATATCGTGAGGAGACATTCACATATGGGACTAATAGAGCAAGAACCCGGCAATGTGATGTTATAGTGGCCAGAATACGCCTGGGATATAGACGTATCTGGCAGCTTTCTCAAAACCCAAATGTCGAGTACACAATGTGTCAACTTTGTGAAAGAGAAAACATGCACTCTCTTGAACATTATATTGTAGAATGTCCCATATTGGCTGACTTTCGCCCCCTGGGCTAAGGTATGCTGAACTGTGTAATTACTATATGAGTACTGGAACACTTGATGATATATTGGACTTGTACCCAAGATTGACCATGTAATGTATCAATTATACAATGTATGTTTGTGATATAACTATATAACCTGAGCTTGTAAAAGCACCTTAATCATCTTCAGTGGTTAAGTGCTTAATTGCACACTAGTTTCTCTGTCAGCTATCTCACCCTGTCAGAGTAAAAGAGACAAATGTATGTGAATGCATGTGTGTGAATATATGCATGTATATATGTATGTGTACGTATATATGTGTGTGTATATGTATATGTATGTGTATAAAGTACTTATGGAAGCTGATCAGAATTGCATTTCACCTTTGTAAATGCACATTAATGACACTTCAAACACTTTATGTAAGGCATACGTAAATCTGTGTATCTATCTATCTATGTATTTCCGTATGTAGGTTAGCTTAGCATTTTAAAAGTACCGAATCACCTTCTGTGGTTGATTGTTCAATAAATCCCTGAACTATATGTTTAACTGATCTCTAACCCTGTCCCTGGAGGACAGAAGAAAATGTATATATGCTGGTTAGCATTGTAAATGTGTGGCCACGTCTGTGGTAGAAAATAATAATAAAAAAAAAAAAAGTGGTGGTAGTAAGAACTTGAACCCCATCGCAAAACCGCTATTAAAGTAGACAATTATCCACAAACCACTTCTGACGAAATTACATTATGATGATCAGCGTCAATGGTTAATCAGGCAGTTACCGCTAACCACTGGCCCTCACCCGCGTCCTAACACGGCTCGGTAAGCAAGAACAAAGTGTTCTTCCTCCTCCCGTGGTCATCATTGACCAAACTGTCGGAACACCTTCGTCAACAGATTTTTACTGCAGGTAGACCTTAGGCAGCGTCCCGTGTAACAAAGGCAGGTGCTCAAGAGCGGGACAAGACGCCCTTTGGGTTGACCACCTCACTACCCATCTACAGCTCACTGTAGGCTGCTTCACGGTACTGTGAGCTGTGATGCAACTAACACAGTACTCACCACCTCTGTGTATTTAACACACCTTCACTGTATGCACTTTTCATACACACCATCTCTGTATAAAATCACACCACTTTTCACACCTCTTATACATACCATTACTATACACACATCATCACAATATACACCGCTCATGTACACTTGCTATATGTATATAACTTCATAATGACCAGGCCTGGTAAGATTCACATCATGGTAAAGACCATACATATACAACTAGAACTATATTATCTGTAGATATTAATAATAAACAATAACTGCATTAACTACAAGTTAAACAAAAATTCACGAATTGAAAAGAACTGCTTTGAGTGGCAATACGATTTTTGTATTACATATTTTATAATTATTTTCAGTATTTTTCAATATTTTTTTTCGGGGGGGGGGTGTTGGGGCTATTTTCCGTGGCCTTTTTTAATGTTTTTTTTTCCTGGAGTTTACAAGGTCCTGTAAACTCTGATCACCAGAGGTTTACAGTTGTGTTGTGGTCTCGGTCTGGAGTGGCCTCTCCAGGGCGCAAAGCCAGGGTAGGTTGATACAGAGGATAAGCTGTTACCCAAGCAGCAGGTCTCCTCTCTCCTCGGCGCTGAAAGTCTCCAATGGAAAGGCAAACATCAATACGATTGGTTCCAGCGCCGTCGCAGAAACTGTGAGCTCCGAGGTTGACCTCGAAGTTGGTGAAAGAAGGCACAGGGACTCCAAACCCGGAGACCGCCGTGGTCGGGGCCGGAGAAGAACCACCCCAACAAGGGCAAGAACGACCCCAGCCTCCTGAAGCAGAGCCCGGGACGCACGAGCCCCGGGAGGTGGACGTCCCGGTCCCGCACCTACGGGTTCCTGACAGAGATCCTCACAGCCCCTTTTCACCCGAGGCCGGCTTCCTTCAAGACCAAGTAGAAGGAAGAGTGATAATTATTATATATAATAATTGTTGTAATAATAATATAATTAATTATCACTCTTCCTTGTGCTTGGTCTTGACGGAAGCCGGCCTCGGGTGAAAAGGGGCTGTGACGACCTCTGTCTGGAGATCACTGTATTCACCCAACATTGTATATACACTCCTTGCACACCCCAAATGATGCCAATGTTTACAATTAAGAAAACAGTAAACACAAAGAGGAATGTCAGTCCGGACATTCCTCTTTGTGTTTGTGCGTCAAGCTTGAATATTCAAGATTGACACACAAATATGACGCTCATGCGGCCTTAAGATGCTGAAGTGATTTGATGAAGTATCCGTGCCCAAAATAGTCACGAGTGCTGTCGGGTATTGGAGTAAAAAGTCAGACGACTTTTCAATTATTTTTGTACAGTCTGGGCTGAGTGGTTATAGTACTGGATATGACANTATTACTAAGTTGGTCCACTCCAGATGTTTCATCATTCTCAACCTGATTATTTCTCCAGCACTTACATGAAATACTTGTCAGTGACACAGGTCTGTAGCTCAGCGCCTCTTGTCCGTCTCCTTTTTTGAATACTGGGACTACCTTTGCATTTTTACAGATTTCTGGGAGAGTTTCTCTTTTTATCTTTTATTCAGAATTTTAGATATTGGGTGATAAAGTACTTCTGCAACATGCTTCAGTTGCCATGATGTGATCAATCTGGTCCTATTGATTTTGTCACATCTCATCCCTCCAGGATTTTTTTTTTTTTTTGCCTCATCTACAATGACTACAATGTCATCCATTGTTTCCTCCAGTTTTTAATCTCTCACATGTATTAATTCAATTATGAAGACCTGAATTTTTTTATGTTCTTCACAAATGTGCATCAGCACATTTGTGAGTAATGAATTTCGACATCTTATTTGCTGTCTTCCCTTCCAGGTCAATCTTCCAACGGATTTTATTCAGAAAGTCCCTCATCTTACTGTTCATCTTACTGTTGGCCCCACGTGTTTAACCTCTCATCCCCTCAACAGGTGCTTGGTCTAACCACCTCCTTCAGCTCCACTATGTATTGTAATACTTCAGTGGTTCTAAATCTTCTACATCTGCCTCATGTTGCAAAATCATCGGGATTAGTGTTGCTGGGGAGTCGAATCCTCTTACTTTCCTTGGTTCTCTAATATGCTACTTTAAGAAATGTTTGTCTACCATGTCTACCAGTTTGGCTCTGCCTGGTCCCCTCACCCCCGTGGATGGTGGGTTGTCCTTATTTATCCAGTTTAATTCCCTGTGGTTAATTAAAATCTCCATTTATTTGAATTTTAATTCTATTTTCTCCTTGTTATTGTGACTGATATTTTCTATCACCGTGGGGGAATTCTCGTTACATTGTATTCCTCCCAAGGTTTCTGTTGTTTGCTGGGGATTGTAAATCACAGTTACCACTATCTTCATGTCTTCCACTATTGTTATTCCTAGTACGTATTCTTGCTGGTGGGATTCTTCTGCTAATTGTACTTCTTCAAAGTTCAGGTGTATGTGTAGCAACAACGCTACACGCCTCCTTGCTTATTCATCTTATCTTTCCTTGTTACTCGATATCTTCAAGGGAAGATTACATTTCCTATAATACTTGTCATTTTCATTTCCGTTATTTCGATAATGTGTGGATGTTCGTCTGCCACTCTTAACTGTAATTCTACATCTTTATTTTCATTTTTTGTATTTCTCTTCTTTGCTATTCATCACAAGTGAACTGCTCTTGATTTTCACGAGGTAATTATTCATATTACACCAGCCTTTCTGCCCGAAACGCTATATGTGTAGCCATATATGCTATATGGCTTTACAAGAATGTAAAAACATCAATGTTATGTACCCTCATAAACCCAATGTATCTTCTTGTATATAAAAAAATAAATAAGACAAAATATAGGGGGTATAAATATAAGGGGTTTGTGATCATCTAATCAGTGATTAGATGATCACAAACCCCTTATATTTATCTAACATCTTGTCTAATCAGTTTGTGATCATCTAATCAGTGTTTTCAATCTGTAGTATTCTCACTTCATTTTACTGGGTAGCCTCATTATTTCCCTCTGAAGTACTCTCGGCTGTCAGATGGGAATTTCCACTTGGACTGGACGGAAGAGCAACGGTCTCGCGCCATGCAGGTCGGCGTTCAATCCCCGACCGTCCAAAATGGTTGGGAGCCATTCTATCCCCCCTGTCTCATCTTAAATCCTTATCCTGACCCCCTTCAAGCGCTTTATAGTCATAATGGCTTGGCGCTTTCTCCCGATAGTTCCATTCCATTCTGCTGTCAGACTGGCTTCTTATGCACCGTTTGAGCCATTTTTTTGTCGTTTTTCTTTCATTTCTAGTTTGTTCTATTCCCTACTTTTCACTGCTGCCTCCGAATCCTCCTTAGAAATATCCTGTCTAATAAATATTGCACGTTACTTCCCTTTGTCTTTCAAATATCACTTTACTGCCAGGATATATTTAACTAGATTGCTGTTTACAAAAATATTTTTCACTGGTCGATTTCTTCCACTTAGACAGCAACATTAGTGAGCAATTTGACGATTGTTTACGAGGCCAAGCTGTTCAAAATATGTTCCAAGAAGACATTTCAAAGCACCAATGTGAACAAAGCTTGAACAGCCCCGCGGAAAGCTTATCGTTTAAGGAGCTCAACTTCTTTAAGTGACATGAATATGCCTAATATCAACGAATTCCTTTGAAGAACCAGCGAGAAATCCAGAAACTATGATTACCCCCCCCCCCCCTCTCTCTCGAACCTTGCCTCCATTAAGCCTACGAACACAAAAGATAACCGTATACTTATGTACGCACATCTAGCAATGACACATGTGTCTGTAAGTTTGTATGTGTGTGTGTGTGTGTATCCTCGTAGCTGCTACTACAGACGATACACACACTTCCCAAGATTTATGCAGCTTTGAAAAAAAAATATTATTATTCATCAAAACCAGACCACTAATAATATATGTTTGATGCTATAATTGCTATCTAATAAACGTCGAAGCTACCAATTTGTGTTTTCTTGGAGATGGGGAAGAGGATCAGGGAGGTGGTAAAGGGTTCAAACGCCTCTACAGCCACAGACAGGAACCGTTTTGAAATCAATTCCACCTTAATTTCCTCTCCCTTTCAAAGTTTAAAAAATCTAATCTAAAACCATCACGGAACCTTACGTGCCCCCCCTCCTGAGGGCCTTAGGGCCGCCCCTTCTACCCCTTTCTGAAGAGGGGGCGAGGTGTGCCCCCTCTTCAGAAAGGGCCCCGGGGGCGCACACCTCCCCCTCATATATCCCTAGGGACCAAGGCTCCACAAAATGGGTTTAATAACATCCCATTAACATGCTTATTGAGATTCATCTACCCTCCATCTACCTCATCTACCTATCCTGTAAGTTTTCGATCGTCTCACCAACATAAACATGTGTAGAAAACGAGAATAAGAAATTGCAGCAACTAATGATTATGTATGTATAATATATATTATATAATATATATATATATATATATATATATATATATATATATATATATATAATATATATATATATACTGCTATACACACTGCTATACATATATATATATATATATTATATACATACTGCTATACACACTGCTGAGGATAATTTGATCCATAAAGATCCATGAAGAACCCAAACAAAATATCGAAACATTGGAAGTGACCAACTAACTGTTATTCCCCCATTTCCAGTAAACCACATCACGTCCAAACCCTTTTAATCGTGTCACTTCCATTATTCAATATTTTGTTTATGGATCTTTATCTACTCAGGTCTATTCGGTGTATGATGCCAGACTCATGTCTCCTCCGTCTTACGGGTTATTCATGCCCGTGCCACCTCTTGGGTGGCATAATCTTAATCAATCAATCTCCTCTGTCTGTATTCTTTCATGACGTATTGAAACATGTTTTGTTCCCTTTTCCTACGTGGATACTTACGCATATATATATTCACATATATTAATGTACATAATCATATTTATGATTAAATAGAGACACACACAGACACACACAGACACACACACAGACACACACACAGACACACACAGACACATAATTCATATTTATTCATATATGTTATACATATATATTATTCAATTGAATTGAATTATTTACTTCAAATTTAGTTTTTAGAAACTAATTGGAGATATGGAGACATTGGGGGATCGTAAGATAGGTAGAAGGGGGGGATCGTAGGAGAAGTAGGTGATCGTAAGAGATATTGTGGGGTTACAAGTGATGAAAGGGAGTCGTTAAAACGCGGAGGGAGGTCGTAAGAGATAGGGGGGGGGAAAGGGATCGTAAAAGGCTAGAGAAGGGGTCGTAAGACACAAGAGAGGGGGTCGTAAGACACACTGAGGGGGTCGTAAGAGAGGATGAACAGGTTGGAACAGAGCTGGAATATGGAGGAACGGTGGTAACGAACGTGAAGGGAGAGGATCGTAAGAAACTGGGAGGAGACGAGGTCGTAAGAGCTGTGGAGGGATCGAGGTCGTAAGAGTCGTGGAAGGGTCGCCTGACCAACATCCCAGGGGGGGGGGAGGGGGGATGAGGGGGGCGCAGAGTATAATTCAGGAACAACGAAGGCAAAAATCAGCCTCTAGAGACGTGCATGTTAAATCACGGAGGTCACCCCAATATTACCATCCCTCCCCCCCCCTCTTCTCCTCCTTCTTCTTCCTCCCCCTATCATCGTCCCCCCACCACCACCCCCCCCTGTCTTCTGCCCCCTCTACCTCGACGCCCCTTATCATTACCACAATCACACACCTGACCCCTAACCACCATTGCCAGAAAAAGCTTTAAAAAAATAGAGAGAACTAGAAATGGAGGACAATAGTGGCAATAAAGAGAGCCAGAAGGGAATACAACAGAAACAGGAGAGAAGCTGAGAGGCAATTTGGTTATGACATGGCTTCGATACCTCAGGACCAACCTAAGCTGTCTTACAGGTATATAAGGAGGAAAACAACAGAAAGAGATCATGTGAATAGGTTGAAGAGACAAGATAGAATTCTCGTAGAAAGTGACAAGGAGGTGTGTGAAGAACTCGGCCAAAGATTTCAGGAGGTCTTTACAAAGGAGTCAAAATGGAGACCAAATGTGAAAAATGTAAGGACAAATGTACCACTGCTACACGCTATTGTTAGCAGACAACGCAAAGTTAATGAGGACTTCTAAAAACCGAGGACTGGAGAAAGTTACAGGGTAACATTAAATTCCGAAATTGGATCAACAAATGATTGCTGAAATTCAATCACAACAAGTGTAAGGTAATGAAGACGTGAATGGGAGAAAGGAAACGAGAAGATAGCGACACCATAAGGGAAGAGCAGAAATGAACTTAGCAGCACAGTATGCCTACTCCTAACACCAGCGGCACACATAGGCAGGGTAACATCAGCATCATATGTAACGCTTGCAAACATTATGTCGTTTATAAAAATAAATCAGGGCTCTTTCAATCTAATCTAGACAAACTTTATTAGACCAACACTGGAATATGCAGCAGCCTGGAATCTGCAGAGGCAGGGGCCTGACAGCTGAGTGGACAGCGCCTCGGATTCGTAGTCCTGAGGTTCCCGGATCGATCCCCGGTGGAGGCGGAAACAAATGAGCAGAGTTTCTTTCACCCTGATGCTCCTGTTATCTAGCAGCAAATAGGTACCTGGGAGTTCAACAGCTGCTACGGGCTGCTTCTTGGGGATGTGTAACAAAAAGAAGGCCTGGTCGAGGACCGGGCCGCGGGGACGCTAAGCCCCGAAATCATCTCAAAATAATTTCAAGATGGTGTTTCACTGTTCATCTCTGTTCGAACTACAACTCCGTAATTACTTGTTGCTTCACGCGCGTACTTCAAAAACAAATAATTGTCAACAGATTCTAAACACCTAACTACTCTATGCTTAACTATTCATACAACTAACATTTAATATATAATTTACATGGGAAAGCTTGTATTATATTCAATCGTTAATATTGATGTATACCTCATGGAGGTCGGCCACTGCTTTAACGAGCCTAGCCTGAGGATATAATGTATATAGAGCTGGACCTCTACATACATGTATAATAGAGGCAAGTGATATGTAAATTCTAACACCGTTCTCTCCGGACATTACACACTTAAACTATCCACGCCCTGCTGAACCACTCATTCTCGCTTAAGATGAGGGAGGGAGGGGAGGGAGAGAGAGTGAAGGGGAAAAAAGAGAATAAACACGAGAGAGAGAGAGAGAGAGAGAGAGAGAGAGAGAGAGAGGAGAGAGAGGAGAGAGAGAGTAGACGAGAGAGAGAGAGAGAGAGACAGAGCAGAACCGAGACAGACAAACGACAGGGAGAGGGAGAAGATGGCAGAGAACAGATAAGAACAAAACGGATGTGAAAGGGCAGAAACGTATCATAGACACAGAACGGATACGAATAGACAATGCATGAGGGAACATTTTTATTTATTATTTATTTCTTTTTGCAGAGGATATTCCTGCGCGGGCCCTAAGCCTCTGGTGGCCAGTGAGCGGTAAGCCTCTGGCTGGCCACTGGCGGGCTAAGCCTTGGTTGGCCCTTTGTGCTTCCTGTTTACTTGGGCGGAGTGTGAATATTTATGACTCGTATGGTCGCTTTTTTCAGTAAGATTTTGTTCCGTGTGTTTAACAACTTCTGCTGCTCTGTTGAATATAAGTTGAAAAATCTTAATGGGTTTTGTAACTGTGAACTGTGTTAAATAGTCCCAGTGGTCTGTCCGGGCATTACTCCACAGTGCTGACATTTTCCTCTCTCTTCCGGAACCTGTAGCCTATTTCCCATTGCACATGGGTATCCAAGGCCTGATGCGATGTAATTGTACTTTTGTTGCTCTACTGTTCCCTTTCATCAAACTAAGTGGTTCGTAGTTGGTGAATTCTCTGTACCAACCCGCAGATTCCTGATGTTGCAACTGATGTGTTTTGGTCACTGTACATCTTTTGCTTTGTTCTGTTTCTAATTACTTTCTTAATCTGTGCATAGGAAACTCGGTGGTATGTAAATGTCTACATTTCTTCTCTTCGTTGCAAGTTTTCCAGCTTTGTCTGCATTCCTTCCTATTATTCCTACATGACTTGGCACCCAGTTCATAAGTTCTCGATAGCCTTGACGTTTGAGTGTTTTCAATTAATGATATGACGCTTGTGATCAGATGGATGTTTGTCCACAAATGTGTTCTTGTTACAAGGTTTCAAATGGCTGTTCCTCGACTCTGTATGTATGATAACATATTGTAGGTGTTCAGCAAGAGCATGTACCAAAGCCTTTTGGAATGGCTAGCATCTCTGTTTGTAAATTCGAACACCCATTTGAGAGCCGCCACTATGTACAGAGTTCCCTGCTTTAAACTGCAGCTTTCAGTTTCTTGTCCCTGTTGGTCTACTGATCCACCTGTGAAGTATGTGAAGTTGTCCGGATGCCAAGTTTGCTTTCTATGTGTATCTGTGCA
>WNGS01167372.1:10468697-10478963 GCA_020271785.1 Procambarus virginalis | reverse complement strand
TGAAATCTCCTGTTGCTGTGAATTTTCTTACCAATAATCTTTTGTTTAAGTTGTTAGGGAGATTTATCACGAGCTTAAAATTCAGCTACGGCCTTGTGTTGACGCTGGTAGTGGTTTGTTTGGAAGGACCTTAGTGTGGTTCCTTACCAGTTTCCAGGGTATTGATATTTAATTACAGACTAGCGTGACAAGGCAAGATAACTAGTACGGCTAAGGTAGTCTATATTAACTCATTAATTTAACTACTTACACATAGGATAGAAGCAGTAGTCAGCTAATAGCAACACTATCCTCCCTGTTTAGATAGTACGGATTGTAACTATGTGCCCATCGTTACATATATTTACGCTAGATGTTCTATATCACAGTTAGACAGTATCCTACCATATTCTGACACTATCCTGACAGCTGACATACATTAGTGCTAAAGAAAGCATGATAATGTCCTTACGGTCTTCGCCTTTCCGGGCCTATTATAGAACCTATTTGTACTCTCTAGGCCGAGAGCCTCAGGTAACTGTTGTATTAGGGTCTAGGTCTAGGATTTCAACCACACTTCCACTACACATAAGAGGCATAAACTGGCCGACCCCTCGCAAGTATTCCAAGAGAGGAAACTGGATAAGCACCATCCAAAGGATACAGCTGATCACCAGGCGTGACTTCACTGTGTCGTCAGGGCATATCGAGCAGCCAACTTCGCACCGCCTGACGGACCTACTCAGCCTACTCACACACCAACGACACGGCCACACACACCCCAGCACTCAACACACAACAACCCACAAACACGCCCACAGCACACACACCAAACGACCCACACGACACACAGAGCCACACACACTCACATACACACACAGCAACCCACACATCGACACCACACCCACCACACCCTCGGAGCACTTGTAGACCAAGGCAGTGTGGTGTGTGTGGGTGGGGCCTGGTGGTGCAGCACGTTGCCCCCAGGTAGGCCGTCAAGGGGAGGCTGACACCACTCCCTCAAGCATCCATCTCTGTTCAAAGTTTTAGTTAATATCACGATAATCGAGCTTGAAAAGAACGTCCCATTAAAAATTGCAGTAACCTCCTCTACCAAGCACTGAACGTGATCATGGAAGTAGCTGTTTGCAAAAGTATTTCGGGTCATAATTTTTATCGTATAACCGCAACCGCAAAATTTGCTGAGTTCCTCTGTGAGCTCAGAGATTTGTTTGAATGGAAGCGAAAGGTACGATCAGAAGCGGCGAAACTCTTCAGAACTGTTTTGGATTTATCCATAAATGACATGTGCTGCTTTATTAAGCAAATCCCTTTCCATCAGTTTAGAATAATTACTTGACAATAAGAGTCATATGTGTCAATTTATACCGTCTAACACAGTATAAGTCTGATATGTGTTTGTCTGTCTCTACATGTCTCGTTTTACACATATGTGTCTGTGTGATGTGTGATTTGGCTAAGGGTGCCTGACAGCTGGGTGGACAGCGCTTCGGATTCGTAGTCCTGAGGTTCGGGTTCGATCCCCGGTGGAGGCGGAGACAAATGGAAATTTACCCTGATCCCTGTCACCAGCAGTAAATAGGTACCGGGAGTTAGACAGCTGCACGGGCTGCTTCCTGGGGGGTCGAGGCCTGGTCGAGGACCGGGCCGCGGGACCAGCCCGAAATAATCTCAAGATGATAACACTCAAGATGTATGTGTTGTTTTTGGGCATGCTAGTCTCTCTATCCCCTATATCATTCGTCAGTTGATGCCCAACCACTTGATTGTTGCAGGGTCGGTTCTCGATCCCCAACCATCCAGTGGTTGGGCACAATTCTCTCCCTCCGTCCTATCCCAGATCCATTGTTCCTAATATCCTTTCCAAGTGATATAGAGATATATTAGCAGGTAAGGTTATATAAATCTACCTGCCTCTGTCTGTTGATATATCGCTTACATGTAGACTTACGCTCTTCATGTTTATATCTGTCTGTCTGCTGTAACTGACAGGAAGAGCATACAAGCAAATGACTCATTAATGATTAGACAGCAGGCACTTCAGGTATAATGGGACGGACAGGGACTTGACGGCACGGGACAGGACAATTCCAGATCTTGTCTGGTGACCAGACAGGAAGCTGTTCTGTGGTCCATACGAGGCAGCTCTTATTGAGCCCTGTATTCTCCTTATTCTCTCTCCCATTCTTCTATTCTCTCTCCCACCTATTCTCCCAATTACAATTCTTCAACCCTTCAGTAAATTCGTCAGTATCTCATTTGGACTCTCATATTTAAACTAATCCTAAAGTTCATTGTCTCGGTGCGGAGAAATCGAGTGGTTGGACACCATTCCTTTCCCCCGTCCCATCCCAAATCCATATCCTGATCCCTATCCAAGTGGTATAATAGTCGTAAAGGGCTTGGGCTTTCTCCAGATAGCTTCCTTCCCCTCTCTTCGGTGCTGAGAATTCTAACTTCCCAGACATCCGTAAAGGAGGAGCATTGGCGGGGTAGTGCCGCCCTTTCACGCGGGGGCTCTGGGCGACACCCGAATGACACTCCCAATAATATAACCATTCATCCTGCAAAGTTAAACGTGGCTAGCCCCAAGCGTCTGTCTTTCAACCTCGGACAGACAGACGGACACATAACAGACAGGTAACTCACAAGAAAAAGTTTCTGAGATAAATGACAGGAAACAAAAAAGGAGTGACATTAAGACGGAAAACAGTTTCCCACGACTCAGACGTCCCCAAGAAAGCGGATATAGATAATTGAAGATTTCATATATATGACTGGAGGAAGAGAAGAATAATAAATAATGACTGAGGGTGGGAATTATCAGCGAAAGCGCCAAGCCATATACGACTAAATAGCCCTTGGAAGGGGTCAGGATAAGAATTTGGGAGGGACGAGAGGGAAGGAATGGTGCCCAACCATTTGGACGGTCGGGGATTGAACCCGACCGTCTAAACTTTTCAAAAAGTGGAGGAAGGAAGAATTGACTTAAAAATGAAGAAAGTACGAAAACACACACACACAACATGCAGCTCAAGAAACAACAGGGAAAACAATTACAGGAAAAAAACTCTGGAATAAGTAATCGTGAAGGTGGACAGGTGAAAACAGACAGGTGAGTGTGGAGGAAGAAAGGCGAGTGGACGGGAGCAAACAAGACGCCCCCACCAAGCAGTCGCAGTGATTGGAAAAGCAGACAGGTAAGTGAGAGAGCCAGGCGGTGATTGGCCAGCATCCCGGCTAACCAGGAGGTCAGGATGATTATGCAAATGCTGTCTGAACCCTTATGAATATGCAACGTTGCAAGGAGAGAGGAATTAGTGCACAGGGACCCCCCGAGACTGCTTGTAAACATGACCTTCCCTCTCCTCCCCTCCGTCATTCCTCTTTCCCGGCTAAGATGCTCATCTAAGATGCTGAGATAAGGTGATTATTTCCCCTGGAAACACAAACCGTAATTGTCTCTATTTTCCGCGTGTTACAACTTGCAGTAAAGTTGTTACATCTTGGCTTAACGTGTTTATGACGTACATAGAACGTTGTTACAACTTGCTATATTGGTTGTTATAACTGGTTAGGAGGTGTTAAAACTTGTTCGAACGTTGTACCAACGTCGTAGCGTTGAAGCTAATGAAGCTAATACCAATTGGTATTAGCTTCATAGCAAATACTGTCTGCTAATTGTTATCATCATCATCTTGATATACACTACTATTGTATCTAAATCCATCTACCTAGGCTAACGTACTTTTAAGATATGCACTCACTTTTGGCAGCCCGTTACTAAGTCTATATGATGAACTCCGAAGTCAATATTCAGGAAGGCACTCAAGTTTCGACTTAAATGACAGTCAGTGGGACAAAACACTACGAGTTAGACTCGACGGAAATAGGCATATGAAGCGGCAACTAAGGTAGCACTACCAGCATTCTTATCCTCGTACATTGCTGCCAAAGAATAGGTAGAGAAGTCGACCAGACCACACACTAGAAGGTGAAGGGACGACGGCGTTTTGGTCCGTCCTGGACCATTCTCAAGTCGATAGTGACTTGAGAAACTAATATCGACTTGATATTCACTATCGACTTGATAATGGTCCAGGATGGACCGAAACGTCGTCGTCCCTTCACCTTCTAGTGTGTGGTCTGGTCAACATACTTTAGCCACGTTATTGTGACTCATCTGAATAGGTAGAGAAGATTGTACTAGAGCGTAAGAGAGACGCGGTAGGAACTCATATGACCTTAGGTGTAACTTGGTCGGTATTTTGTTGTACTTTCGGACTGTAGCTTAAGTCCGAGGTAATTATAATCTTACTTTCCTGTTCAAGAAGGAATTGGATCACCTTGTACGAGTCCTCAGAGGATGTATGGTTCGGGAGCCAGATTCACTAAGCAGTTACGCAAGCAATTACGAACCTAAACATCTTTTCTCAATCTTTGGCGGCTTTGTTTACAATTATTAAACAGTTAATGAGCTCCGAAGCACCAGGAGGCTGTTTATAACAATAACAACAGTTGATTGGCAAGTTTTCATGCTTGTAAACTGTTTAATAAATGTAACCAAAGCCGTCAAAGATTGAGGAAAGATGTACACGTTCGTAAGTACTTGCGTAACTGCTTCGTGAATCCGGGTCCAGTTTTTTTCATATCGTGTTTGTACCTTGGGTAAATTAAGTTGGTAGTTTACACCAGGTTTTACAAATTTAACATGAGCGTGAGGAAGAATTTCAATAGAAAGATTACTAAAGCAGTAAAGTTAGTAAACTATCTCACAGCTTTACTAACCTTTTTTAATGAAATTCTTACTGATGCTTCGATTGAATTTTGGTATACATTGCCCTTTGTACCCACGGAAAACATGCTTTAAAAAGCGCTGAATTAGCCATCCTCTATGAGGCTGGATAAGTAATAGGATTTTCAAAGTTAATAGAATTTTCCAAAATTATTCTTGGGGTCACGTTGGCACTGTGTCAAGTGGCACTCCTTTCATTTATACCAACTAAAGCCCAACAATGTTGGGCATGTTCCCAATAGCAATTCCTATTAGGAATTTAGTGAGGCTAGCCCAAACGTTTGTCACCCAAGCTTGGACAGACATTCTGATTTAAAAATATCTTATCATTAATATGTATCGCGTTAGTGTGATTTGTTTGTGTACATGAATAATAATAATAATAATAATAATAATAATAATCTATATAAATAAAAATGTAAATGTTCGTTTGTTCAAAATCGTTATTTCGTTCTTCGCTGAAATCGCTGAAAGTTCTTCGCCGAATGCTTTGAAATTTTCACACAACATTCCATTTGCATCAGAGCGGGTTTTTATATACATACTATATAAATGTCACGTGTGTGATGCGAAAAAAACATGTTTTTTTTTTAAACTGTGTTTTTCATGTTTTTTTTTCATGTGAGGGAAATCTTCAAAACCTCTTTATCGTTTACATTGAAATATTAACACAACGATGCATTCGAATAGGCGCGTGTTTTTACATACCTACTATATATATGCCACAGGAGTTCCGACCCGGCCGCCAGGGGGTGAGGAAGTGCCCGCCTGTGCTGCAGTAGTTGACCGGCGTCCGTGGTGATTGGATACTCGTCGTTGCTGACGTGGCTTGTGTGAGGGGGTGGGGTGGGGGGTGGGGCCTCTCCCCCAGTTGTGCGGACGCGTTCGATGGGTCTAGAATTTACTGGGCGAGCTGATTATCCTGCCCTGGAACTAGTTATATGTGATGTGCTCCGTGTCTCCGCGGAGGCGATCTGTGGTGAGGAATTGGTGTCTTCGCATCGGGACATTGTGAAGTTTACGGAAGAGGACGACTACCGGGTATTTTTACGTAGCTACGAGGGACAGACCTGGAGCCAGATTCACGAAAGCACTTACGAACCTGTACATCTTTTCTCAATCTTTGGCGGCTTTGTTTACAATTATTAAACAGTTAATGAGCTCCGAAGCACCAGGAGGCTGTTTATAACAATAACAACAGTTGATTGGCAAGTTTTCATGCTTGTAAACTGTTTAATAAATGTAACCAAAGCCGTCAAAGATTGAAGAAAGATGTACACGCTCGTAAGTGCTTGCGTAACTGCTTTCGTGAAACTGACCCCTTGCCCTTGCCGGACATTGATGCTACAGTGACTGTTTCCGACCGGAGTGGTGCTCTCACCTTCGTCGGCGTTCATGGTGCGCACCTGGAGTTTCCGGAGGAGCTGCTGCCAGGGTACCTCGGGCAGTATGGCACTGTCTAGAGTGTAAGATTGAATATATTTTCCTCGGGGTACTCTAAAGGTGTTTGGACAAATATTCGCACTCTGCGGATGCGGCTGAGGTCGGGGGAGTGGGGATTGGTGGGGAGGACTGGGAGACAGGGGAAGGTTGCTGTGGCTCAGCAATGCACGCGCGTTGCTGAGCCACAGCAACGCGTGGCCGGGTACAGCTAGTAATAATAATAATAATTGGAATAATAAGTAACAATCTCTCTAGTTTGTATAGCAGCTCTCTTACCCTGTCAAAGGAGAGACGTAAATAGATGTATATGTAGGTGTATATATACATGAATGAATGCATGTGAATATATGTAAACTGTTCTAGAAATGCAATTTCACCTTTGCAAACGCACATTAATTACATTCTTTGGTTGAGTCTTCAATAACTAATTGAGCAGTTATGCTCAGAGGACACACATATATGCAAGAGGACATATCTCAAACCATGTCTATGTAGGCCAGACGGAAATATATATGTATTGTTTGCATGCTGGCTAGCGAGTAAAAGCACTGCAGTCACCTTGTTTGGTTGAGTTCTCATTAACTCACCTTGTAGTGTAGCAGTTCTCTAACCATCTCTACCCTAGCACGTGCGGAAATTCATAGTTTACATTGTAAAATACTATTCACTGTAAATGGCCTTCAATCACCTGTGACTATCAATAACTACTTCACACTATGTAGGAGATCAGATCCGTTGCACTATGTAAGGCAAACGGGAATGTATGTATTGTACGTATGCACTATGTATAGCGTTAGAGATGTGTTACTCTGTATGATGTATAACACAACTCTAACCCTGGCCACGGAGGACAGAGGAACAGGTATACATGCAAATACAGGTATACATGGTATATCATTGCAAATGTATGGCCACCTCTGTGTAGATAATAAACAAAGTCAGCACATTAAAAATATATGAATTATGTCCAAACAAACAAAAATTATCAAAAGAATGCGAAAATATGTTAACTCCCTCGAAAATCAGTAGCGTCTTCCCTCTCTTTTTGGGGGTTATCCCGAGATGGCTATCTTATCTCGTTGGTTATCTTATCTATTGGGGAGGGAGGGGGGGGGGAGTGGTAGCTACAAATTGACGTGGTGAAAATTTCCGCGTTTATGAAATCTTCTCTCTGCAGGGCTTTGGCTGAAGGACGCAACCAATTAATTAACCCTTAAGTAATGGAGACCCTTCAGGAACGAACGCACCACTGGCCGCACTGTGGTTAACGGCCCCTGTTAACATTGTTAGCGGTGACCTGAAAGGCTGGTGGGGAAGGGGGTGGCGGGAGAGGTGGAGTGTTGGAGAGACAGGAGCCGTTCTTTGCTGGGGAGTGGGGGACTACTCATTCATTTAGTAGTCACTTTAGGAGCGTGAGGGAGCCCAGCGTTCGTACGTATCCCAGCGGAGTCGTTCAAAATTAACTATTCTCGTTCCAATAGGATAAAATGGCGCCATATTAACATCTGAAGGGAATTTTTCGAAATATATTTACGGTTAAGCTTCCCCAGAGGAAAAAAAATGAAGGTTTAGGGTTATTTATGTCTGGTTCAAGTGTTAGGCGACCTGAACGAGACTGGAACACACCTGCTACCCACACCTGTCACATAAATCTGACCCATACACTTGCAAACACATAAAAATCAAAGTTACACTTTTTTTATATAAATCGTTTTGGCACAGAGTCAACTCACTAACTCAAATATACACCGTTGTATGTTTTACGTTTAAGATAAGAAAGGTTATTTAGTGGCGTAAAATATCCCAGATAAAATTACCATTTACGCACTTGAGTGACAGTTCTCAGCAGTTTTGTGGTGGTAAGGAAGGGTTAATCACTCATTATTCTCTAGGAGCTCCTAGAGTGTACAAGAGTTCCTCTACAGCCTTGGGAGAGACAAACATACCGTGTGTGTGCGTGTGTGTGTGTGTACTTACCTAGTTGTACTCACCTAGTTGTGTTTGCGGGGGTTGAGCTGTGGCTCAACCCCCGCCTCTCAACCGTCAATCAACTGGTATTGTTGATTGATACACAACCGTGTGTGTGTGTGTGTGTGTGTGTGTGTGTGTGTGTGTGTGTGTGTGTGTGTGTGTGTGTGTGTGTGTGTGTGTGTAGACAGACGCTTAGAAAGTCATCCATATTTTCCTATGATGAACATCATACACACTGTATTTGTTGTAACGCAAAGGACAAGAGATTCAAAACTTTCTGAAACTTTCGCCTGCATACGTGTATCATACATACATATAATGATCACACATACAAGTACACACTTTATATAGCGTGGCCCATAAGCAAGTGTCTCACAACACTTTAACTTAAGTGCCATTCTGCATACTAAACAATACTTAACAGATATATAAGTAACAGTCAATAATCATACATAAATCATTAGCACTGAGCTTTCACGTATTACAACCCGAAACCAAATCCCGAAATGCCATACTTCTGATAAGTTATAAATCTCCTTGACGTAATTTCTGGTACCGAGTAGAAACACTATATATAATCCTGATGATAAACTGGCCACTGGAAGGCATAATTCATCATTGCCAACTGAGTCATTAATCTCTGGAGTTGAGTAAGTAGCACCTGGTTAAGATAAGGTTCTACACCTTGTTCATTTATAATAAGTCGCCAGAATGAATAATTGTGTATGGGAGAGCGAAGGGGGGATCAGGAGCGTCCGAGGGAGGAATTGTGACTGGATCTCTTCACCCTTCTTTCCACCATCCTATAAGTGCTGTCAGCTATTTGGTTGTTAACCCTATCTAACATGCTTATAATCCTCTACTACCACTACTGGTGGTGAGAATGAGCAGAGTTTCTTTCACCCCTGATGCTCCTGTCACCTAGCAGTAAATAGGTACCTGCGAGTTAGACAGCTGCTACGGGCTGCTTCCTGGGGATGTGGGTGTATGTGTGGGAAAAAAAATCAGTTGATTGACAGTTGAGAGGCGGGCCGAAAGAGCAACCCCCCCCCCCGCAAGCACAAATAGGTGAATAACACTAGGTGAATACATACAAGGCAGGGTCGCTGACATTAATAAAATTACAAAAATTACCCCACAATCAATAATCAATTATCGACCAATGTCTGTCCTCACCTGTTAGCAAAAGTTTACATGTCGTCGATTATAATAGACTTCATGATTACTTAAAGACTCCAATAACCTTCTAACACAAATCCAATATGGATTACGAAAAGGAAGGTGTACGTTCGAGAGCTGAGTAGATTCTGAAAGGTGATCTCAATAGCAGAGTAGATTCTGAAAGGTGATCTCAATAGCTGAGTAGATTCTGAAAGATAATCTCAATAGCCGAGTAGATTCTGAAAGATAATCTCAATAGCTGAGTAGATTCTGAAAGGTGATCTCAATAGCTGAGTAGATTCTGAAAGATAATCTCAATAGCTGAGTAGATTCTGAAAGGTGATCTCAATAGCTGAGTAGATTCTGAAAGATAATCTCAATAGCCGAGTAGATTCTGAAAGATAATCTCAATAGCTGAGTAGATTCTGAAAGATAATCTCAATAGCTGAGTAGATTCTGAAAGGTAATCTCAATAGATGTCCTTCTGAATCCGAGGAGAGTATTCAACTGTGTAAATCTTGAAAGACTACTCTTAATCCCTCTTCTGTTGGCTTGATAAACACTTTCCTAAATTAGTTTGAGTTGCTTAAAAGTTCCCGAAGAGGAATTTATAACTTTGGTGTTGAACTTACTGCCTATCAACCTCTAGAATCTAACTAAGACAGCCACAAGGGCTTACTGACTAGCCAGAAAGTATATTCTAGTTCTGAACATAGTTCAGGACTAAGGTAAACTCAGGGTACTAATGTAAACTCAGAGGGGTACACCTCTCGTGTGTATATATGTCTATGACGAATAAATGCCAATGTATCCGGTCTGTTGTATACTGTATAAGTCTACTTCCTTTCTACTCATTTCAGTGTTGTATACACATGTGTCCACACCAGATTAATTTA
>WNGS01167372.1:10422543-10435798 GCA_020271785.1 Procambarus virginalis | reverse complement strand
CACTTGTTTAGGTCCACCTTTAGCCACTGTTTAGGTCCACCTGTAGCAACTTGTTTAGGTCCACCTTTAGCCACTTGTTTAGGTCCACCTGTAGCCACCTGTTTAGGTCCACCTGTAGCCACCTGTTTAGGTCCACCTGTAGCCACCTGTTTAGGTCCACATGTAGCCACCTGTTTAGGTCCACCTGTAGCCACTTGTTTAGGTCCACCTGTAGCCACCTGTTTAGGTCCACCTGTAGCCACCTGTTTAGGTCCACCTGTAGCCACTTGTTTAGGTCCACCTGTAGCCACTTGTTTAGGTCCACCTGTAGCCACTTGTTTAGGTCCACCTGTAGCCACCTGTTTAGGTCCACCTGTAGCCACTTGTTTAGGTCCACCTGTAGCCACCTGTTTAGGTCCACCTGTAGCCACTGTGTAGGTCCACCTGTAGTCACCTGTTTAGGTCCACCTGTAGCCACCTGTTTAGGTCCACCGGTAGCCACTTGTGTAGGTCCACCTGTAGCCACTGTTTAGGTCCACCTGTAGTATTTTGTAATTCTCTCCTTTTTCAATGCTCGTGTGAGCTTAGCATTTTCAACAAACGGTGATTTCAATGTTCGACTTTCGCTAATGCCCTTTTGTGTATATGAAGAGCAAGAAAGAGCCCAGTTCATTTCTCCTCTCTGAAAATGACTCTCTGCCTTTTTCCCAGTAGACAGCTTTATTGCCAGTCTAAACCTTTTCCTGTTATGCCTGCCTGATAACCTCAAGATAACCTTCCCAGTCAGTTTCTGATATCTTTCTGATATTGTCCGGTTGTTACTTGATAAATTATGTTATAGTCTTTTAAAAAAAAACTTCTTTCATATTTACAGTTTTTATCTATGGATACTTTGATATTCTGTGATTATTCCCTGTTTAATTATA
Organism: Procambarus virginalis; assembly: GCA_020271785.1. Lineage (NCBI taxonomy): Eukaryota > Metazoa > Arthropoda > Malacostraca > Decapoda > Cambaridae > Procambarus > Procambarus virginalis. The sequence continues at coordinate 10,434,893 of WNGS01167372.1, read as the reverse complement.
CCTGTTCTTGGCTTTTCTGTTCTTTGTTTCAGGAAGGAAGGAATTATCAAGGGAAAGCGCCAAGCCATTACGACTATATAGCACTGCGAAGGGGATCAGGATATGGATTTGGGATGGGGGTGGGGGGTAAGGAATGATGCCCAACCACTTGAGCTGTCGGGGATTGAACGCCGACCTGCATGAAGCAAGACCGTCGCTCTACCGTCCAGCCTAAGTGGTTGGGGACTCTTCCTTGAAGCAAATGTTACTCCTCTTTTGCAGAAGTCAATTTTGTCAAATTACAGCAGTTTGGATAATGAACTTGTCAACGGAAACGAGTTACTTAGAAGGAATAACTTAGAAGACACAACAGGCACTGAGGGCTAACTTAGAAGACACAACAGGCACTGAGGGCTAACTTAGAAGACACAACAGGCACTGAGGGCTAACTTAGAAGACACAACAGGCACTGAGGGCTAACTTAGAAGACACAACAGGCACTGAGGGCTAACTTAGAAGACACAACAAGCACTGAGGGCTAACTTAGAAGACACAACAGGCACTGAGGGCTAACTTAGAAGACACAACAAGCACTGAGGGCTAACTTAGAAGACACAACAAGCACTGAGGGCTAACTTAGAAGACACAACAAGCACTGAGGGCTAACTTAGAAGACGCAACAGGCACTGAGGGCTAACTTAGAAGACGCAACAGGCACTGAGGGCTAACTTAGAAAACACAACAGGCACTGAGGGCTAACTTACACGAGTGTAAAGAGAAGCAACATTTTGAGAGCATGCGTAAGATAATGATCAGTGTTTTGGATGTATATTATTTGACACTGAGATCTGTTTATAGATTAAGTAAACTTGTTTTAAACGTGAGTCTCTCGTCTCCGTGTTGGTTGGCTTAACATAATACGAATTATAAGCAGTATTTTTTGTTTTTAATGTAAAACAAAATGGTGGAAAGACAATTCATGATTTATTTTTTAATTGGCACTAAAGCCCCGTATTGGACAGCTGATACAGTAAGACCTCTTACTGTCTCAGTAAGAGACAGGCTCTTTCTGAGAGTCATTAACGGCATTACTGGCCCTTCATGCATGACTGCTAGAGGGGACGTCTGCTGCCTCGCTGTCACCGCTGCCTCAATTTCCTCTAACAAGGCGTACGAGGCACAGGTTGCCCTCTGCTCAGGTAGTCCAAGAGTGCCACCTGTACTTTGTGTATGATGAATAACGTCCCGCTTAACTAGACGCTACAGCCATCACTGGCGACAGTGATTTGTGATTCCCTTGTCTCTCACAGCTGGGGCTAGACTACAGGCGTAGCTAACTGTAATATGTCTTTACCGTTGTTTTCTTCCATCTTGTGGCTCTCTCCAACCTTCTTATCTACTTTAATCTTCTTCCTTCTGTCTACCTTCCTCCTTTTTCCGCTCTCTCTTTGATTAATATAAATAAAGAGGCGCAAGGGAGAGTGATAGGGACCCAAAGTTAAGTCACTTTGTTACTCCTTTTTTCTATCTGGTATAGTTACGTCTGGCTGTGAGTGCTATAGTTACGTCTGGCTGTGAATGCTATAGTTACGTCTGGCTGTGAATGCTATAGTTACGTCTGGCTGTGAATGCTATAGTTTACGTCTGGCTGTGAATGCTATAGTTACGTCTGGCTGTGAATGCCATAGTTACGCCTGGCTGTGAATGCTAGTTACGCCTGGCTGTAAATACCATAGTTACGCCTGGCTGTGAGTGCATAGTTACGCCTGGCCTGTGAATGCTATAGTTACGCCTGGCTGTGAGTGCTATAGTTTACGCCTGGCGGTGAGTGCTATAGTTACGCCTGGCTGTGAGTGCTATAGTTACGCCTGGCTGTGAATGCCATAGTTACGCCCTGGCTGTGAATTCCGTCGGCGAGCAAACTACAACAATATATTCCGAGCTTAATGGGAACTATACCAGTTTGTTTTATTGATTAAAATTGCTGTTTTGCTAACTCTAATAACGACTTTCGATTCCTTATGTGCGTTCGGGTCTCTATAGTGAGTGATGACTGTTCGAGTGATGAGTTCGAGTGATGAGTTCTAGTGATGAGTTCTAGTGATGAGTTCGAGTGATAGTTCTAGTGATGAGTTCGAGTGATGAGTTCTAGTGATGAGTTCAGTGATGAGTTCAAGTGATGAGTTCAAGTGATGAGTTCTAGTGATGAGTTCGAGTTATGAGTTCAATGATGAGTTCAAGTGATGAGTTCTAGTGATGAGTTCTAGTGATGATTTCGAGTGATGAGTTCTAGTGATGAGTTCGAGTGATGAGTTCTAGTGATGAGTCTAGTGATGAGTTCTAGTGATGAGTTCGAGTGATGAAGTCTAGTGATGAGTTCTAGTGATGATTTCAAGTGATGATTTCAAGTGATGAGTTCTAGTGATGAGTTCTAGTGATGATTTCGAGTGATGAGTTCTAGTAATGATTCGAGTGATGAGTTCAGTGAAGTTCTAGTGATGAGTTCTAGTGATGAGTTCGAGTGATGAGTTCTAGTGATGAGTTCTAGTGATGAGTTCTAGTGATGAGTTCTAGTGATGTTTCTAGTGATGAGTTCTAGTGATGAGTTCGAGTGATGAGTTCGAGTGATGAGTTCTAGTGATTTAAGTGATGAGTTCTAGTGATGAGTTCGAGTGATGAGTTCTAGTGATGAGTTCAAGTGATGAGTTCGAGTGATGAGTTCAGTGATGAGTTCAAGTGATGATTTCTAGTGATGAGTTCTAGTGATGAGTTCAAGTGATGAGTTTCTAGTGATGAGTTCTAGTGATGAGTTCGAGTGATGAGTTCTAGTGATGAGTTCTAGTAATGAGTTCTAGTGATGAGTTCTAGTGATGTGTTCGAGTGATGAGTTCGAGTGATGAATTCTAGTAATGAGTTCAAGAGATGAGTTCTAGTGATGAGTTCTAGTGATGAGTCCTAATGATGTTCTAGTGATGAGTTCTAGTGATGAGTTCGAGTGATGAGTTCAAGTGATTTCAAGTGATGAGTTCTAGTGATGAGTTCTAGTGATGAGTTCTAGTGATGAGTTCGAGTGATGAGTTCTAGTGATGAGTTCTAGTAATGAGTTCTAGTGATGTGTTCGAGTGATGAGTTCGAGTGATGAATTCTAGTAATGAGTTCGAGAGATGAGTTCTAGTGATGAGTTCTAGTGATGAGTCCTAATGATGTTCTAGTGATGAGTTCTAGTGATGAGTTCGAGTGATGAGTTCAAGTGATTTCAAGTGATGAGTTCTAGTGATGAGTTCTAGTGATGAGTTCGAGTGATGAGTTCAAGTGATGAGTTCTAGTGATGAAGTTCCTCTCCTAACGAGATCTTTTCCATCGTTCAGGTCCCTAGGAGATGATGAACTATCAAAGTTAAAAATTCTTTCGTTAGCAATTAATACTTTTCTATAACGAAGTGTTAATTTCCACTGTGTTGTGTACTCACCTAGTTGGGCTCTCGGGGGGTTGAGATTCGGCTCTTTGGCCCCGCCTCTGAACCGGTGGACAAATTCCTATGAGTCTGCTAATGAGACAAAGAGTGGTGGTGATAAGGTTCGTTAAGGCTCCTTAAGCAGTGAGTCTCCCTCGTGTGCCAACCACTTGGGCTGGACGGTAGCGCGAAGGTCTCGCTTCATGCTGGTCGCCGTTCAATCCCCGACCGTCCACAAGTCGTTGGGCACCATTCGATTGGTGGTCGGAACAACAACCAGTGGTATACCTGGAGTATACCTGGACTATACCTATAGTGGGTTCAGAGATATAACATAAAACCTGTCCCAGAACTGCGAAGGATGAGTGAAGTACGAGGAAAGAAGAAGGAACTGGATCTGAGCACATTACGAAAGAGAGAGAGGGAAGACATGATTGCGGCGTAGAAGATTCTACTAAATATTGACAAGATGACGAAATGTTTAATAAATACAAAGAGCAGAACGAGAAGCCGTGGATGTAAGCAAGAGATGCAGATGATCAGTAAGATTGTAGAAAAAATTTCCGTTAGTCAAAGAGCACCGCTGCCACCATTGTAACGTACTGGAGATCGAATGAATTGAAATAGAAAGAAATGGAAACTGAGAGAAGAATCTTAGAGGATGATTGGGGGGGGGAGGTAGGTGGGAGGGAGGTGTGAGGAGGTAGATGGGGGGTGTGGGTGGATAATGGTCAGGGGGGGGGGAAGTAGAAAATAGTAGAGTAGTAGAAAAAGGTAGAAAGTAGAAGGTCAAGAGTTAAAAAGCTGCCACCATCCATTCCAACTCAGTACATACAAGACAAGGAATAGAACTTGTCTGTACCGTAATTACTCGCTAATATTAGCATGTACTTGTACATTAAAATCTTAAACCAGTACTCTCAGAGGGCTGTCTACTCTAGCCTCAACTGACCAAGATCTAGCGAACAAAAATAAAGCCAACTTTACCAACAAGTTAATAAAATATATATTCATCATTAGATCTTCGTTCACAGGGGTATTATACGTTAATTAGGTCAATTTAAATGTCAACATGAATACATAAATGGCAGTCACCACACAAGAATTTGAGGGCACTACGACAGACCCTGAAAATCACACAAAACTTTAAGTTGGAAACACACCGAATTTGTCATCTTGACAGTCCACTCACCAAGTCTCTGAGCCTAAGTTGGATAGAGGGAGGAGGGGGGTGACAGACAGCGTTCCCTCTTAGGCCAGTTTGTCGGCTGAAGCCTCTGGTCCAGCGATCAAACTCGCTCCTTCAATCCTCTGTGTCTCCTCTCTCATCTATCCTCCTGAATGTACAGTTCCCTGGGTATTTATGGGGGACTGGGTGATAAGCCCCCGCCTACTACGTAGATAGCCTCAGGCTCTATACCTTCTACACCTTAAACAGCGGCTTGTTTGATGGAGAGACACCATCAACCGTCTACAATTATCGGCTTAGCGGAAGGCAAGGTCAATTGACACGACTTGACCTGTTGCAATTAACAATCTAGAGGTGTGACCTTTTAATTGCTAAGGCCAGACAACCTGGCACCTTTCAATATCCTGTCTGGCTGAATCATGTTCTATGTAAAATATTAACTAAACAACGTAATGGTGTTACAAGTAGATTAAATGATGTAGAGGTGGTAGTTAATACTAAACATTTAAATGTAGATGTGTTTTAAATCAAGTGGGTTGAGTAACATTACATGAATAACTGCTGAAAAGGTGGTATCCAAGAGCTAGGGCTTGTAATTACAATTAGATGAGTACACACACACACACACACACACACACACACACACACACACACACACACACACAGGTTGATTCACAGTTGAGAGGCGGGACCAAAGAGCCAAAGCTCAACCCCCGCAAGCACAAATAGGTGAGTACAGGGCCTTGCGCCGAGCGTACTGCGCTCCGGGGTCGTAGTCTTAAGGGTCCGAGTTCGATTCCCGGCTTTATTGCGCCTGTTCACCTAAACGTAAATAAGTACCTTGGAGTAAGACAGCCGCTACGACCTGCTTCCTGGGAATATTTGAGATATAAATATGTAGTAGATATGATAGAGGAAAATAGATCGGGAGTCAGTACATTAGACAACAGACGATTAGAAAGGCGGGGTCCAAGAGCTAACAGCTCCATCCTACAGGCACAAACAGTAAATACAAATAGTAAACACATACAGGCACAAAGACACCTGTACATCAGTAGATTGACAGTTGAGAGGCGAGACCAAAGAGCCGAAGCTCAACCCCCGGGCACTTACACAACTAGGTGAGCCAAACTAGGTGAGTACACACGCACACAGTTGCAGAACAATAAGAACAATATTGTACAACTGTTTTCAAGAGAAAGAAAATGATTTGTTATTCAGCTGGAAAACAAAACAAGTTCTTGGAAAAATGGAGAAGATTTACAAGACTAAACTGGAAACAAAAATTCACAAGATGAGACAATATGTGATTTACGAGATTTAAAATATTAAAACAATTATAACACTAGTTAACATATTAACATAACATATATATATAAATATTAAAATATTAAAATATAAATATATAAAATATATATATATATATATATATAATATATATATATATATATAATATATATATATATATATGTATATATATATATATATATATATATATATATATATATATATATATATATATATATATATAATATAATGTGTGTGTGTGTGTGTGCGTGTGTGTGTTGTTGAATATGACCGAAAAGGTAAGATTAATAATTCTAACGCGAATTTCTCAATATTTCTTATGTTTCTTTTCACTGTCGATGGTAATTGAAAAATCAATTCTCCAAAATTAATTTTTATTTCTAGTCTGAGGCTTGAACGCGTAATAACTTATTATATTTTCAAAGACTTTAGTTTGCACAGACAAATGTAACCTGTAAACACGCTAAATACATCCATACTTATACTCGCATGTAAGTATGGATGGGCCCCACTAAAGTCCTTAAAAAAGAGTGGGTTCCATAGGGACCCCATTGCCTGACTTGAGAATAAAATTCCAGTTCATAAAGTTCGTATAAGTCATCAAAATTAGAAGAAGTTCATAAAAGTTTTAATAAAGCTCGGCATGTGTTACAGTCGTCACCAAACATTCCAGGATGGTCTCCAACAGGCTGACACTAAGTGTTTTGATGCGAGGACGAAATAGTTCGTCTATTATCCTCATGATAAGGGGAGCCGGTCGGCCGAGCGGACAGCACACTGGACTTGTGATCCTGTGGTCCTGGGTTCGATCCCAGGCGCCGGCGAGAAACAATGGACAGAGTTTCTTTCACCCTATGCCCCTGTTACCTAGCAGTAAAATAGGTACCTGGGTGTTAGCTGTCACGGGCTGCTTCCTGGGGGTGGAGGTCTGGTCGAGGACCGGGCCGCGGGGACACTAAAGCCCCGAAATCATCTCAAGATAACCTCAAGAAGATGATGCTACTCCTATCATGGTCACCCTTGCTGATTGTTCCGCCTGAAAAATATAATTGCCATGGTGGATTCTTGAAACAAATTTACCCTGCATGAATAGAATAGCAACTTCATTTATTAATTTTCTTCTTTATGTATTGCTGGTTTTCGCGTGCCTTGCAGAACACTGGAGAAGTGAAGACATTAGAGTAATGAATATTAAGCTTCCCTTATAAACGCTGCAGTTACGACAGTCATTCATATTGTCTACATGGATTATTTCAGGCGCAGATTATATATATGTTTGGATATATATAGGTGCTGCTTCGTATGGGAAGGTCTTCTGCTCTTCCCATTAATCCATGTTATCAAGGGCTGGAGTGATGATATAATATGCAGAGCTGATACCAGCAGCGCTGTCAGCACTCGGGAAGGAGTGACCAACACTGCAAGTCGTCTCAAGTTGATTTTTTTTCCGGAGTTGAAGCAATAATAGCTGCTACGTTCTATTATTAATTAATGTCCATAGCTGGAACGGTCTTTGTTGGGACGTTCAGCGCTGAGACCTCTTGATTTGAAACGTTAAGTGGTGAGGAGGATAGGTGAGTGTGTCAGGACGCACACTTGGGACGACGATGTTTCTGTCCGTCCTGGACCATTCTCAAGTCGAGTGTGTCATATTTATGTAAATATGATGTAATTTGAGATATGTAATCGACTTGAGATATGTCTTTCTCAAGTCGATTACATATTTCAGCCACGTTATTGTGACTCATCATCTGCATATCCACATGTATACGCCGTCCAGGATACCAGTTTCACTAACTTTGGGCTTCTCGTCTCATCCGTCGTCCGTGCTCCTTACTAGAAGTTCTCACTTTGACTAATCAAGTTTTCGCCAGAAGCTAATCCGGTACTAGAAGACATAGCTTGCTCATTGCTAATGCTGCACCTGTTAGGTTAGCCAGCTCTTAACTTAGTATCAAAATCTTACCTCTGTGCAGATATTCTAGCCCCAGTGTCAAGGCTTTACCAGTTTATCCCTCCACGAAAAGACAGATAAAGGAAAACTCGATCCAGCTACAGCTGTAGGGAGGGTAAACCCAGAACCTAGAACACAATCCCTGTATTAGCTTAACCAAGTGTAAGCCGGATTAGCCTAGATAGTTGAGAGTATTCAGCGAGTAGCCCCAAGAGGCAGTAGAGGAGCTGCTGCAGGTACTGTCAGTCGCCTGCCGGAGCCAGCCAGCCTCGTTTAGTGAGGAGCAACAAGCGGTCACCACAACGTGATGATCACTTCCACTAGGAAGTGATGATCTGGAGGCTGACTCCATACACAGTTTCAAATGTAGATATGATAGAGCCCAGTAGGCTCAGGAACCTGTACACCAGTTGATTGACAGTTGAGAGGCGGGACCAAAGAGCCAAAGCTCAACCCCCGCAAGCACAATTAGGTGAGTACAACGTAACCTGGCCAGTGTTTCCTCTCATCACTCTCCTGCCACACCACCCCCACCCCCACACTCACCAGGTACACCCACACCCCCTCCCTACACCCTGCATACCCACCTAGCCTTGCCGAAGGGGAAGTACGCAAGGAGGAGGAAGAGGAGGTGGGGGACAAGGCTATGTGGATACTACTACAGACGTGTGTGTGAGCTGCATCAGTGGTTAAGGTGGATTTGGGAGATTATCACCCAATCCAGGTTCACTGTAGCGGGGCTCAACATGAACTTGAGTGCTTACCTTGAAGTGTGTGTGTGTGTGCCAAGTGTGGCTGGCTGCCCCAACACCCGAGGCCCACACGGCGCTCAAGGTGCAGTTGTGTGTCGTGGCTCGCCCCTCACCCGGAGTCTAATGTGATGTCTAGTGGCTAGTTAATTATTTCTGAGGGAGGGGTTGAGGTGAGGAGCGGGAGAAGATGTGGGTTGTTGGGCAGACGGGCAGGCGAGGGCGTACCTGGCATCTTCCTCCAACAGGTTGGGGTCCCGCACGAAAATTGTATCCTTTTCCCAGGTGAGTCTGAGCTCGCCGCCTCGCTGGAATCTGTTATCATCACTCAAGTCTCTCTAGTGCTCACATGCTATCTCCTGCTTTACTCTTGAGGGAGGCGACGGGCGGGTGAAGCCCACACACTCAACTATAACCTTCCCGTTACAACCTCAAACTCCCCTGGAAGGTCATAGAGCACCCACAGCTTACATTTTGGGAACGACGAAACAATATGGAAGATAGCCACCTGGTCTATCAACTTTGAGATGGTTGCGGACGTTAGATTACCGACAATAATTATGGGGCGAGTTGGAGTGTTATAATTAGAAAAACAAACACACAGCGCTAACTTGGACATGGCGGCCACTTTATGGACCGTGTTCGGATCCCTGCGAGACACAAAGCCGAATGAAGTCAAGAAAGGTTCATGGATTCCCGTTTTGTTTCAACATATTTTCGACATGGTAGACGCGCTCCGTAGAGGCACAAACAGGTGTTGCGTGCGGGTGGTGCACGCAACAACCCCTCGCTGGCCACTAACGTGCCAGTTGAGCCCAAGTCGTGGCCATAGGCAAGGCAAACGAAGGAATGCAGATGCCGGGGCAAGTGGTGGTTGTGGGGAGGTAAAACCAACAGCCTCTGGCCAAAATACCTCGGATGTCTTCATGGGGGAGGCGAATGTATCAGCCGCTGCTGCCCGGCCTTTTTAAACCATTTGTCTTATCACATGAGCATCTAAATCCTTCCGGGCAATATAATTTGTTCTGATTCCAGCGGAGGCTGCTCCTGCGGCGGGATGGTTGCTCGCTCTCAAGAGTTGGTGCAGACGGATGGGGCGCTCTTAAGATGTGCATTCAGCACCGCTGGTGGGAAGGGGGATGATGCTGCGTTGTTGATGCTGCGTTGTTGATGCTGCTCTTAATGTTGGAGATCATGATGCTGAGACACTCGTAAACGAGAGGTTGAGTATCAACATAATTGATGAAGAGTATTGACCACGTCATGAATCCGTCTTTGCAATAGTGTTAAATCTCTCTCTCTCTCTCTCTCTCTCTCTCTCTCTCTCTCTCTCTCTCTCTCTCTCTCTCTCTCTCTCTCTCTCTCTCTCTCTCTCAAGGTCACTACCCGACACCACACTTGCAGGAACCTGGAGAGAGGCGAAGATAATGCAGTTGAGTTTGTTGACAGGGGTCAGGTGGTGGTTTGGGGGAGAGGGGGTGTAAGGGGGGGAGGGAGGGAGTTAGGGGGGGAGGGGGAGGGGGGGAGGGGGGGGGGGGGGGGGACAAGTGTAGGGGAGGTGGAGTCTAAGCCTAAGAGGGAGGGTCAGGTAAATAGTTTAATCCAGGTAAGATTTAAGTGGTGCGTTGTTGGTGTGTGTGTTTTACGGGCTCGCCATAGCCCGTGCTACTTAGAACTTGTTCCGAGTAGCTGAAGCTATAACAACAAAACAACGGGTGTGTGTATAGTTACTATTTGTGTGTAGCTCTTGGGCCCCGCCATTCTAACCAATTTATTTTTCCTCTATTGTGTTCACTACATATTTCTCTCTAACACACACACACACATCCTCAGGAAGCAGCTCGTAGCAGCTGTCTAACTCCCAGGTACCTACTTACTGCTAGATGAACAGGAACATCAGAGTGAAAGAAATTCTCCATTTGTTTCGGCCTCCACCGGGGATGGAACCCGGGCCATTAGGATTACGACCCCGAAGCGCTGTCCACTCAGCTGTCAGGCCGCGAGGCCACACACACACACATGGCCTGCGAGTGTGTATTCACCTAGTTGTGCTTGCGGAGGTTGAGCTCTGGCTCTTTCGGCCCGCCTCTCAACTGTTCTGCCAGTTTGTGTGTGTATTTGTACATGATTTGTGTTTTTAATCAATGTGTGAGAATTGTATGTGTGTGTGTGTGTGTGTGTGTGTGGTGTGTGTGTGTGTGTGTGTGTACTCTCCTAGTTTTGCTTCCGGGGTGGAGCTCTGGCTCTTTGGTCCCGCCTCTAAACCGTCAATCAACTGATGTACAGATTCTTGAGCCTACTGGGCTCTATCATATATATAATATATATATATATATATATATATATATATATATATATATATTATATATGTGTGTGTGTGTGTGTGTGTGTGTGTGTGTGTACTCACCTAGTTGTGCTTGCGGGGGTTGAGCTCTGGCTCTTTGGTCCCGCCTCTCAACCGTCAATCAACAGGTGTACAGGTTCCTGAGCCTATTGGGCTCTATCATATCTACACTTGAAACTGTGTATGGAGTCAGCCTCCACCACATCGCTTCCTAATGCATTCCATTTGTCAACCACTCTGACACTAAAAAAAGTTCTTTCTACTATCTCTGTGGCTCATTTGGGCACTCAGTTTCCACCTGTGTCCCATAGTGCGTGTGCCCCTTGTGTTAAATAGCCTGTCTTTATCAACCCTGTCGATTCCCTTGAGAATCTTGAATGTGATGATCATGTCCCCCCTAACTCTTCTGTCTTCCAACGAAGTGAGGTTTAATTCCCGTAGTCTCTCCTCGTAGCTCATACCTCTCAGCTCGGGTACTAGTCTGGTGGCAAACCTTTGAACCTTTTCCAGTTTAGTCTTATGCTTGACTAGATATGGACTCCACGCTGGAGCCCCATACTCCAGGATTGGTCTGACATATGTGGTATATAATGTTCTGAAAGATTCCTACACAAGTTTCTAAAAGCCGTTCTTATGTTAGCCAACCTGGCATATGCTGCTGATGTTATCCTCTTGATATGAGCTTCAGGGGACAGGTCTGGCGTGATATCAACCCCCAGGTCTTTCTCTCTCTCTGACTCTTGAAGTATTTCATCTCCCAAATGATACCTTGTATCTGGTCTCCTGCTTCCTACCCCTATCTTCATTACATTACATTTGCTTGGGTTAAACTCTAACAACCATTTGTTCGACCATTCCTGCAGCTTGTCCAGGTCTTCTTGAAGCCTCAAGCTGTCCTCCTCTGTCTTAATCTTTCTCATAATTTTGGCGTCGTCAGCAAACATTGAGAGGAATGAGTCTATACCCTCTGGGAGATCATTTACGTATATCAGAAACAGGATAGGTCCGAGTACAGAGCCCTGTGGGACTCCACTGGTGACTTCACGCCATTCTGAGGTCTCACCCCTCACTGTAACTCTCTGCTTCCTATTGCTTAGGTACTCCCTTATCCACTGGAGCGCCCTACCAGTTACTCCTGCCTGTTTCTCCAGCTTATGCATCAACCTTTTATGGGGTACTGTGTCAAAGGCTTTCCGACAGTCCAAAAAAATGCAGTCCGCCCATCCTTCTCTTTCTTGCTTAATCTTTGTCACCTGATCGTAGAATTCTATCAAGCCTGTAAGGCAAGATTTACCCTCCCTGAACCCATGTTGGCGATTTGTCACGAAGTCCCTTCTCTCCAGATGTGCTACAGGTTTTTTCTCACGATCTTC
>WNGS01167372.1:10400621-10418149 GCA_020271785.1 Procambarus virginalis | reverse complement strand
CACACACACAACACACCCACACACACACAAACACACACACACACCACACACACACACACACACACACACACACATCGTCGTATTTGATGAAACGTAAGTTTCGATAAGGGGATCCTCCCCACTCCCCCTTCCTCCTCCCCCCCCCCCTCCTTCCCATGTACCTGTCAAGGGAAATTATCCCCAGGTAGAGTTCTCAATGGGCACTGTCACGGGAGAGTCCAAATTGCCATTAATATCTGTGGCAAGCCGTCACGGCGGAGTAAGTCTCTATAAACAGCGGATAGTGGCGCCAAATTACTTGATTGTGGTGAAATCGTTTATGAAGGTTACCTGAACGTGAAGTTTCGCCGGTGTTGCTGAGGCGTGGGCGGCTGTGTGGTGTGGGCGGCTGTGAAGTGTGGTGTGGGCGAGCTGTGTGGTGTGGTGTGGGCGGCTGTGTGGTGTGGGAAGCTGTGAGGTGTGGTGTGGGCGGCGAGATTTGGGGACTGTGTGGTGTGGGGCGGCTGTGAGGTGTGGGAAGCTGTGAGGTGTGGTGTGGCGCTGTGAGGTGTATGTGGGCGGCTGAGAGATGGGGTGAGTAGCAGTGAACTGCTGAAAGGGTGAGCGAAGGAAACGGCCGAGATGTAGAGTGGTCACGGAAACAATGTGTGCCCGGGAGCATACAGGACGCAGTGTTTCCATAGGACTACTATCCAGCTATCACGAAAGCCGCAAGAGATGCGATGAGATCGGCCCGTGCATATAAGTGAAGACAGGACTGATGAGCTCGGAAATTCCGGGCTGTGACGGGTTCAGAGATCACATAACAGGAACTATGACAGTGGGTGGACCTAAGATAATAGTAGCAGTCATTTACAACCCTTCACTAAATGACAAAAGACCTAGACAGGAGTTTGATAGGAACAACATGGAAACCAATAATATAATAGAGAGAGCAGCTTCAGTTGCCTGCAGGAATGGCTCCAGACTCTTAATCAAGAGCGATTTCAATCATGAAAAGATAGACTGGGAGAATACGGACCCACATGGAGGTGCAGATATATGGAGAGCTAAACTCTTGGAAGTGGCAACATAAAACGTTCTGAACGAACATGTCAGGGAACCCACACGGATGAGAGGCAATGACGAACCAGCTAGAGTCGACCTGATATTTACCTTGAATGAGTCAGATATAAGGAAAGTCAAATTTGAAGCACCCATAGGAATGAGTGACCACAGTGTATCTGGTGGAGGTAGGGATAACCTATCCAAGGATGGGATCCGAAGGGAAAAGACTAAATTACCGAAGATGAAATATGATGAGATGAGGAACTTCCTAAGGGGAATACCATGGGAAACAGAACTTAGAGAGAAGAATGTACAGGATATGATGGACTATGTCACCCAGAAATGCCAGGGAGCTGCAGATAGATTTATCCCGGTCCAAAAGGAGAAAAGCAAAAAGCAACGTCAAGAATCCATGGTTCAACCAGGAATGTAAGGTAGCAAAGCAATTGAGTAAAAGAACATGGAGGAACAACAGGAATAACAGAACGCCAGAGAGCAGGGAGAGATACCAGAGGGCAAGAATTGAGTACCTCAGAGTGAGGAGAGAACCAGAGAGACAGTATGAAAATGACATCGCAAGTTAAGCTAAGACCCAACCAAAGCTGCTCCACAGCCATATCAGGAGGAAAACAGCGGTGAAGGAACAAGTGATGAAACTGTGAAAAGGGGAGAATAGATACACAGAGAATGACAAGGAGGCGTGTGAACACCTCAACAAGAGATTCCTGGAGGTCTTCACAAATTAACAAGGAGAAGCCCCTGTGCTAAATGAAAAGGAGGCAAACCAAGCAACCTTCGAGGATTTCTGATGGAGCTGAATGTGACAAAGGCTGTTGGGCCTGACGGAATATCACAATATCACCATGGATACTGAAAGAGGGTGCAGAAGCACTAAGTATGCTACTCTCTATGGTGTATAACAGGTCACTGGAAACAGGAGAACAACTAGAAAGCTGGAAGACAGCTAATGTGGTACCAATATACAAAAAGGGTGACAGGCAAGAGGCACTGAACTACTGGCCAGTTTCCCTAATTTGTATATTATGCAAGGTGATGGAGGGCTCATAGAGCACCTGGAGGGAAATAGCTCTACAATCCACCACCAGCATGGTTTCAGAGATGGTAAATCGTGCCTCACAGGATTAATAGAGTTAGTTCTATGACCAAGAAACAAAAATTAGGCAAGAAAGAGAAGGGTGGGCAGACTGCATTTTTTTGGAGTGTCAGAAAGCTTTTGACACAGTACCCCATAAAAGGTTGTTATGAAAGTTGGAGCAACATTCAGGAGTAAAAGTGTGTGTTTATTCACCTAGTTGTATTCACCTAGTTGTGTTTGCAGGGGTTGAGCTTTGCTCTTTCGGCCCGCCTCTCAACTGTCAATCAACTGTTTACTACTACTTTTTTTCCCACACCACACACACACACACCCCAGGAAGCAGCCCGTGACAGCTGACTAACTCCTAGGTACCTATTTACTGCTAGGTAACAGGGGCATTCAGGGTCAAAGAAACGGCCTGGTGCGGGAATCGAACCCGCGCCACAGAATTACGAGTCCTGCGCGCTATCCACCAGCCTACCATCGCCCCCTACCAGGCTATCAGGCCCCTGATATGTGTATGTGTGTATGTGTCTGTGAGTGTGTGAGAGAGCACAGACACAAACAAACATTGTCCTTCACAGACGCTCACAAACAAATCCTTTTCAGGATGTATTAATATTTTAAATATAGGTTTCCTAACTGCATTTATCTTTCTTTCTCAGCTACTTTATATATATGCACATATACATATATGTATATATATAATTAAATATGTATTTAGCAGAAAAAAGAAATATATGTCTGGCTCACCAGCCTGTTTCTCTAAATGAGGCTGGTATTATGCGAGCAAGATTTTCACTTCCATTCTGGTAATAAGTGTTTATGATGCTTGAGCATTGAGGTAGAGGTACGGTTGGTAATGTGTGTGAGGTTGAGTGCATGTAGGAGATGTGTTCCGAGAGATGTGTTCCTAGAGATGTGTTCCTAGAGATGTGTTCCTAGAGATGTGTTCCTAGAGATGTGTTCCTAGAGATGTGTTCCTAGAGATGTGTTCCTAGAGATGTGTTCCTAGAGATGTGTTCCTAGAGATGTGTTCCGAGAGATGTGTTCCTAGAGATGTGTTCCGAGAGATGTGTTCCGAGAGATGTGTTCCTAGAGATGTGTTCCTAGAGATGTGTTCCTAGAGATGTGTTCCTAGAGATGTGTTCCGAGAGATGTGTTCCGAGAGATGTGTTCCTAGAGATGTGTTCCTAGAGATGTGTTCCTAGAGATGTGTTCCTAGAGATGTGTTCCGAGAGTATAACATTGGAAATATTTTTATTGACACTGTCTTCCTGTGATGAAGGAGTTTGTTAGCACTGGACGTTGAAATATTAAGGACACTAAATAATGTGCCCAGGGGGGGGGGGGGTTAGAAACAGCCTAAGCTACTCTATCCTTTTTGAGATATATTTCTTTCTTATCTCAATAAACATACTTGAACTTGAATAACGTGTCTCTGAGTAATGTTCAAGGTCTTGGCTCTCTCCTCATTTGTGCAGAATTGTATGTTAATTTGTATGATTCGCTCCAGATTTGCAGGAAGCTTCAGTTCTTCCCTCAGCGTAATGATCGTTACATCTTGAAGCATCATGAATCCAATCTCGGGGATTCGTTTTGTATCTGTAGATAGTATATGGGACAGCGAGACGATAAAGCAATAACGTGTGCGTGAACAGAGATGCGATAACCTGTGACTGAAGAATAACACGAGAAAACCGGCTTGACATAAAATAATAAAGGACGGAATGTGAAAGTTGAAAAGTTAATTACAGTAGAATGTTGATAAGGTTGACGGACAGTGTTGCAGGGACTCCGGTTAAGAGCACCGGCAATCTAGCTGGCTACCCACGTGGAAGGGAAAGAACTATCAGGGGAAAGCGCCAAGCCATTACGACTATATAGCACTGGGAAGGGGTCAGGATAAGGATTTGGGATGGGACGGGAGGGAAGGAATGGTGCCCAACCACTTGGACAGTCGGGGATTGAACCGCTACCCACGTGGAACAATTCAAACCCGTCCTCTTTAAATTAAGATATTTACACCAATCATATAGCCGAACATACAACAAATTGGACTGTTACCTTACCTTGAGGTGCTTCCGGGGCTTAGCGTCCCCGCGGCCCGGTCGTCGACCAGGCCTCCTGGTTGCTGAACTGATCAACCAGGCTGTTGGACGCGGCTGCTCGCAGCCTGACGTATGAGTCACAGCCTGGTTGATCAGGTATCCTTTGGAGGTGCTTATCCAGTTCTCTCTTGAACACTGTGAGGGGTTTGCCAGTTATGTCCCTTATGTGTAGCGGAAGCGTGTTGAACAGTCTCGGGCCTCTGATGTTGATAGTTCTCTCTTGAACACTGTGAGGGGTCGGCCAGTTATGTCCCTTATGTGTAGCGGAAGCGTGTTGAACAGTCTCGGGCCTCTGATGTTGATAGTTCTCTCTTGAACACTGTGAAGGGTCGGCCAGTTATGTCCCTTATGTGTAGTGGAAGCGTGTTGAACAGTCTCGGGCCTCTGATGTTGGTGTTGTTGGCCTCTGTTGCAGACAATGATTTTCACATTTTGTACTAATTAGTTTTATACAGGTACAAAAAAAATTAAACATTTCTAGGACTTGTGTTTAATTCAATATATGTAAAATATTTTACATAAATAGCGTATATTAGGCCAAGGATTACTTATTTAAGCCTTGGGCAAGTTAGGTTATTATATATCTTTTCCATTTTATAGTGTGCCATTTACGGCTGATTCAGAAATATAATCTTGAGGTTTCATGAGGTCCAACAGTCCCGTTGTGTACAGTTGACCAAACAGTCACTACAGGGACCAAACAGTCACTACAGGGACCAAACAGTCACTACAGGGACCAAACAGTCACTACAGGGACCAAACAGTCACTACAGGGACCAAACAGTCACTACAGGGACCAAACAGTCACTACAGGGACCAAACAGTCACTACAGGGACCAAACAGTCACTACAGGGACCAAACAGTCACTACAGGGACCAAACAGTCACTACAGGGACCAAACAGTCACTACAGGGACCAAACAGTCACTACAGGGACCAAACAGTCACTACAGGGACCAAACAGTCACTACAGGGACCAAACAGTCACTACAGGGACCAAACAGTCACTACAGGGACCAAACAGTCACTACAGGGACCAAACAGTCACTACAGGGACCAAACAGTCACTACAGGGACCAAACAGTCACTACAGGGACCAAACAGTCACTACAGGGACCAAACAGTCACTACAGGGACCAAACAGTCACTACAGGGACCAAACAGTCACTACAGGGACCAAACAGTCACTACAGGGACCAAACAGTCACTACAGGGACTGTCACACTTGGAGGAGACTATGTAAAATTTACCTAAAGTGTTTTTTATTTCAATTACATTTCATTATTTATAATAATGGTAAGAATTACGAGAAGAATGATGATTTTTAACATTAATATTGTATGGATTTATTATCATTTTTTGTTAGAATGTGATTTATTGAGCGTTCACCTGCTGCTTCGTCATTCTTTATCCTCAACCACAGCTTGTGTGGGAATAGGAAATTGCTTTAATATTTAAAGTGAAGCAGAGTGGTGGTGTAGGGGGTGGTGGTAAGGGGTGGTGGTAGGGGGTGGTGAAAGGGGGTGGTGGTAGGGGTTGTGGTGGTAGGGGGCGGTGGCTCAACTGGCAGTAATTCCATTTGCTCATTAGTGTCGGGGTCCTGTGATTACCTCCGTTCATAATTCCCAGGGCTTATTAAGGAGGGCGCATCGCCTCCTCCCTCACAGCCGGACACCTCCACCCAATTACGCCCATCGCCACCCTTTGATCTCGTAAAAAACTCCGATGTAAATAAAGAAACTTCGGTCGGTTGTAATCTAACGTTTACCTGAGAGTGGGTTGGCATGGAGGTTCCTATCAGGAGGCAGCTACGTGGTGTGCCACTGAGATTCAGGTCAGGGAGGTTTCTTTCCCACCTGCTACCCCCCCTTCTCTGCCATCTTTGTTTCTTCTACCCCTTTTCCACTGATTCCGGGTTTCATCTTCTCTTTCCCACTGTCTCTCCTTTTTTTCCCTTTTTCATTTTGTCTCTCTTATCTTTTACCTCTTCTCTTTTATCTGCCCTTCTCATATTTACCGTCTGCCCTCTCCGTAGTCATGCGACCGCTGCTTGGGGAAGGGGAAGAGCGTAGTTGTGGGCACTAAACACGCACAAATTAAAATACACGATGAAATAATGTTCTTGCCTAAAGATAACATTTCATGAACCTCCCCCTCCCACAAACACACCCACACACACGCACATGCACACATACACACACACACATGCACACACATACACATATGCACACACACACACACACACATGTACACACACACACACATACACATGCACACACATACACACACACACACACATGCACACACACACCTGTTGATTGACGGTGAGAGGCATACACGTACATACACATGCATACACATGCACATACACACACACAAGTGTGTATGTCTATGAGTCTATACACACTCATGAGTGCATGAGTCTATTCCCTTTGCCAGAAGGAATTTTCATTCCTCTCGTTGTTTGCTGATAATGCCAAAAATATGAGGAGGGTTAAGACAGAGTAAAAAGCAAGAAGCTACAATATGAGCTAGACATATTGAAAGAATGGTCCAACAAATGGCTTCTAGACTTTAACTCGAGTAAATGTAAGGTAATGAAGCTAAATGACTTGAGTAGGAGGCCGTATATAAGGTACCAAATGGGAAATTAAATACTTTATGAGAAAAGATCTAAGAGATGATATAAAAGCGAACCTGTTTCCTAAAGCCCAAATCAAAAGCATATAATCATCAGCATATGCAAGGCTGGCCAACATCAGAGCTGCCATTGAAAGTTTGTGTAAGAAATCCTTTGGAACCTAGTATGCCACATGTCAGACCAATCCTGGAGTATGCAGCTCCAGCATAAATTCCAAATTTAAGCACAAGACGAAGGTGGAGAAGGTTCATAGGTATGCCATCAGACAAATCCCAGAACTACGAGGGAGTTCTGGGAACGGCTACATGAATTGAACCAAAAGTCGCAGGAAGACAGAAGAGTTAAGGGAGACATGATTACCACCTACAAATTTCTCAGGATAGGGTAGATAAACCCATATTATTTAACACGGTTGGTACTCACACAAGGAAGACACAATTGGAAACTGAGAACTTAAATTAAATGCCAGACATTAGAAACAATTTGTTCAGTGTCAGAATTGTTAATATCACCACCTCACTTGCTAGTACTTACTAGGAAGTGAGGTGGTGGCCGAACGGACAGTGCTTGGAGGTCCTAATCCTAAGGGCCTGGGTTCGATTCCCGGTTGAGGCAGAAACAAATGGGCAGAGTTCTTTCACCTGTATGTTCACCTAGCAGTAAATATGCGCTTAGGATTTAAACAGCTATTACGGGCTACGTCCTGGGAATATATATACTTATGTGTGTGTGTGTGTGTGTGTGTACTTACCTATTTGTACTTACCTATTTGTGCTTGCAGGATCGAGCATTGACTCTTGGATCCCGCCTTTCCAGCTATCGGTTGTTTACAGCAATGACTCCTGTCCCATTTCCCTATCATACCTAGTCTTAAAAGTATGAATAGTATTTGCTTCCACAACCTGTTCCCCAAGTGCATTCCATTTTTCCACTACTCTCACGCTAAAAGAAAACTTCCTAACATATCTGTGACTCATCTGAGTTTCCAGTTTCCACCCATGTCCCCTCGTTCTGTTATTATTACGTGTGAACATTTCATCTATTTCCACTTTGTCAATTCCCCTGAGTATTTTATATGTCCCTATCATATCTCCTCTCTCCCTTCTTTTCTCTAGTGTCGTAAGGTTCAGTTCCTTCAGTCGCTCTTCATATCCCTTCCCTCGTAACTCTGGGACAAGCCTCGTCGCAAACCTCTGAACCTTCTCCAGTTTCCTTATGTGTTTCTTCAGGTGGGGGCTCCATGATGGCGCGGCTTACTCTAAGACGGGTCTCACGTATGCAGTGTAAAGCGCCCTAAAAGCCTCCTCATTTAGGTTTCTGAATGAAGTTCTAATTTTCGCCAGTGT
This sequence comes from Procambarus virginalis, assembly GCA_020271785.1. Classification (NCBI taxonomy): domain Eukaryota; kingdom Metazoa; phylum Arthropoda; class Malacostraca; order Decapoda; family Cambaridae; genus Procambarus; species Procambarus virginalis. The sequence goes on along the minus strand of WNGS01167372.1, from coordinate 10,409,908 downwards.
AGAGTACGCTGCTGTCGTTATCCTATTTATATGTGCCTCAGGAGTTAGATTAGTTGTCACATCCACTCCCAGATCTCTTTCTCGAATCGTTACAGGTAGGCTGTTCCCCTTCATTGTGTACTGTCCCTTTGGTCTCCTATCACCTGATCCCATTTCCATAACTTTACATTTACTGGTGTTAAACTCCAGTAGCCATTTCCCTGACCATCTCTGCAACCTGTTTAAGTCCTCTTGGAGGATCCTACAATCCTCGTCTGTCACAACTCTTCTCATTAATTTTGCGTCATCCGCAAACATTGACATGTATGACTCCACTCCTGTAAACATGTCATTTACGTAAATTAGAAAGAGGATTGGTCCCAGCACCGATCCTTGAGGTACTCCACTTGTTACTGTTCTCCAGTCCGACTTCTCGCCCCTTACCATTACCCTCTGGCTACCCATTGTGTGTGTGTGTGTGTGTGTGTGTGTGTGTGTGTGTGTGTGTGTGTGTGAAATATATGTAGTAGATATCATAGAAGAAAAATAAGTTGGAAGTCAGTAAATAAGACAATCGGCGGTTAGAAAGGCGGGGTCCAAGAGCTAACAGCTCGATATTACAGGCATAAATAGTATATATACACACCCACCCATACACACATACAGATGTGTATAGTCGTGATTTGGTTCCTGTGATATATTAACACATTTAGGTACATGTAATAGAGCAGGACAAAAATAATTCTTCGCTCTAGCAAGCCTGATCAACCAGGCTGTGACTCATACGTCAGGCTGCGAGCAGCCGCGTCAAACAGCCTGGTTGATCAGTCCAGCAACCAGGAGGCATGGTCGACGACCGGGCCGCGGGGACGCTAAGCCCCGGAAGCACCTCAAGGTAACCTCAAGGTAAGGTAGCAACGTCTTCTCTATAGTGAAGATAATTCTTCAGGCAAGTGTTCACTCAGGAAACCTATTCACTCAGGACACCTGTTCACTCAGGACACCTGTTCACTCAGGACACCTGTTCACTCAGGACACCTGTTCACTCAGGACACCTGTTCACTCAAGAAACCTCTTCACTCAGGACACCTGTTCACTCAGGACACCTGTTCACTCAGGACACCTGTTCACTCAAGAAACCTCTTCACTCAAGAAACCTCTTCAACCCAGGAAACCTCTTCAGAACACTGGCATTCCCTTGCATTTCGCATGAACTAAAAAACGTTGTGTCCCTCTCTTTAACAACCTCTACCACTGGCGAATTGAACACATGGTAAATAACAATGGCTTATTTGAATACAACAAGAATTATTTGATGTTTTTCTATCAGAAAAAAACTATTATATATATATCATTCTACCATCCGGACATTCTATATACTGATTTTTTTCCCCCGTATGAATAGATTGCACTCAAAATTTTGAAAAATCGAGTTTATATTGTAGTGATCTCTTTTTAATGACGTTGGCACAGTTGTTAAACTCAGGCGCGGGTTCGAGGTACCAGGTGTAATGGAAAACGGGGAAAATATTTAATTCCTGTGAATTAAGCTTTTACTTGCATGTCATTGTTTCCACAAATGTTGCGTCGAATATTGATTCACGCGAGCGTCATGCGTCCGTGTTATATGGCTGCAGGTGGAACACGGGGATATATGTGTATATATATATATATATATATATATATATATATATATATATATATATATATATATATATATATATATATGTGTGTGTGTGTGTGTGTATGTGTGTGTGTGTGTGTTCCCTTCTCTGAGGCTGTGGGTCCCTATAATTGCACCAGAGGTGGTACCCCATATATATATATATATATATATATATATATATATATATATATATATATATATATATATATATATATATCACTAAGAACTCTTTGACCCGGCCAGGATTCGAACCCATGCCGTCCAGGATCACCCCTAAACGTACACAGTACCGTGACCACCGCACCAATGATCGTCTATTAACTAACTATTAGTTAGTTAGACGATAATAGACGATCATTGGTGCGGTGGTCACGGTACTGTGTACGTTTAGGGGTGATCCTGGACGGCATGGGTTCGAATCCTGGCCGGGTCAAAGAGTTCTTAGTGATATATGGCTTGCGCGTTCATGCAGCTTTCTCACATATATATATATATATATATATATATATATATATATATATATATATATATATATGTATGTATGTATATATATAAATTTTACTAATCTATACTTGCTATAAAAACTGTACTAAATTTACTTTATAATTTTACTAAACTATACTTCAATAAACTATACTTGCTGCCTGGTCAGTAAGCTGTTGTCGTGGCTTTAATAACCCTCAAAAGGTTTGATTGGCTTTCAGTTCGTTTCTTGTTATCTTTATTGATAAAATTAACAAAAAATTTTGCCTCATCGGATTAATTAAATTATTTCTGATGACAGTGAGGATGGTGTTCACATTCACTGTCACACAAGCCATTACCTCATACATGAGACATAATGTGATGTAGTAGATTGTAGCCTTATGAAATATATGTTTAAATCTACCATTTGGACCTTATAATATTCTATTATAAGGTTCAAATAGATTTAAACATTTATTCCATGGGGTTACACTCTGCTGCATCAGATATTATACATTCTTAATGTAAAATAAATTATAAATACGTCATTCTGTTCTTCACTGCCTCGCAGGACAGGGATTGACTCATAAGATGCAGCTAAAAATACTTATGTGGATAAACATATTTAAGATAAATGATTAAGATGTCTTCCAATATACCAGATTCAATGATATAGTTAATTGATTGTACAGTAAACTAGGTCCAAAATATTTTACAGTTTCAAATTCAATAATGTCGTATTCAAATGAATGTCTTAATAGTTTTTCACAGTGTACAGGTTGATTATTTTGGTTATATGGGTTGATAATTCTGGTTATACAGGTTTTATTATTTTTGGTTATACAGGCTGATCATTCTAAGCCTCACTAACTTGTAAGATGTCCCTATAGCCAAGGCGAGATTCTTATTTTCGCAACAATTACATCACATTGTCTGGTCCGGTACCTGTACTGACCATACAAAAATCTATTATAAAAAATGTCTTAGCTTTTGCCTTAACACCAAATCAAACGTAACTGAACCGAATCAGACAGATCGGACTTAACCAATCATTATCTAATCTCACGTAACGTAACTTAGCCAAATCTTACCTGATCTAACCAAACATCTCAAACATCTGGATTAGAGGGAAAAGGAACTGTAGGTGAATGGCCTTTATCAATTAATATAAATATCCTCAAATGACTATTGAATTTTCTAAATCATAATTTCATTGCAACTTTCTGCTCGTTGCAGAAATTGATTGAATGTTAAGAGTTGGTAGGCTCTTGTCTATCCAGCCTCGTCACCTTTCCACCATCATTAAGGTATGCTGGTTAGCATTGTAAATGTGTGGCCACGTCTGTGGTAGAAAAAAAACTCGAACAGACAGGCCTTTACATATCTATACAAGGGGGTACCCGGGTTTGTTTCCCCCTCTCTCATTCCACCCCTTTCCCCTTGTTCCGCTTATCTTCCCCCTTGACCTCCCCCCCTCACTTTTCTCTCAGAAAATGTATAATTAAGAAGCACTGAAACAGCTGTATACGTTTCTCAGAAAGAATATTATGATCTCTAAGAACTCTAAAAGAATCACACCAAATATTTCACACTTGATTCCATGAAAATCATATCGAGGATCTCTGTAAATGCTAATATTTCTTGGAACATATAATTTAGGCTTACCATGAACATCCTATGTTCGTCCCATACCCTACCCCATTCCTCCTTACAAAGTTGGCCGAGGCTATCCCCTCGTCTCCAATTTGAGGCAGACAAATAGACAGGCATTCTCTCTTATGGTATATATATACATATATTAATGTGACATTTTGTATAATGTACATAACCTGTCGGGACAGAATGCTTCTCTGGAAAAGTCTGGAGACGTAACACGTGATACCTGTTTGATACTTGTTTCATACCTGCTTGATGGGGTTCTGGGAGTTCTACTCCCCCACGCCCGGCCGTCACCTCTGATCCATACTAAGCAAACACCACTTCCAAGGACCCGATCCAAGCACATTATTTGAAATTTTGCTAACTTGAGATTCCGTGAAAGCGCTTTATACATGCATACATATTATACATATATCCAATACATACATGCAGTCATCATATATATATATATATATATATATATATATATATATATATATATATATATATTTCTAGGTAGTAATTGTCAACATCTGAAAATTATATATAGTTTTATATTTATTTGTGTATGTGAAATGTAGTACAAAATGTGGATTTGCTTGTATCTCGGGTTATGAAGGCATTGTTAAAATTAGCACTGTTAAAATGTTTCTTGATGAATGCCTAGAGCTTAAGGTTCACACGCCCACCCACCTACCCACCTCGCCCACCTCACGTGAGGCCGCCCACCAACCCATCACGTGAACTACATGTGCAGGAAACTCGCGAATAAAACACCGTTTGACAACCAAGAAATACCGAGTTTCCAGAAAAAAAGGAGAAAAAATACCTGAGTAACAATTACGCTTGCGCAGCACACCGTGGGCGCCGGCTCCAGGCTGCCCACGCCTACACCCGGCTCCATCTGGCTAATATACCACAATTGCAGCCTTAATTTGACAAAAAGTGAGATTACAGCAATTTCAAACTCGAATTCAATAAAAGTTCGTATTCCGCTGCGAAGCCAATGAACGGCTGTGCATTTTTACACAATAGCGTGTAATTGAGTAATTGTCGAACTCCGACATCCTGAAGCTTTGTGCGATAATTTTCGTCAATTTTCCACTTGCTGGCTGTTCCGGTGGGTAGCAGGTGGAGGGGCGGAAGACAGAGAGAGACCGGGAAGGCTTTCTACCGGCGTGACAAGCCTTGTGTGTGTCATCTGTGAGAATAATCCTCTCTGGAGGCTTTTTGAAGAATTCCTTATTATTTTGCTTTTTTTGTCCGTTTGAAAGACTCGATCGCCGTTGCCAGTAGCGGTGGCATGGACCGCTGGGCGTCAAGTTGACAGATATAATGGAGACTATTTTCTTGTTGTCGATGTGCTGTCAACGTGCTGTCAACGTGTTGTCGAAGAGGGGGATAGTTATAGTAACTATTCTGCAGCCTCGCCTGTGGTGACGCTAGTCGGATAGGGACATGGATGGGGGACTGAATAGTTGGAGATGTGGGATAGTTAGGGTGGGGGAGTTGTGGAGATAAATGCAGTTATTGGATAGGATAGTTAAGAGATGGAGTAGGTGTGAGGGGGTGATAGAAGTAGTTGTATGACATGGATAGTTGTATGTGGGAGGTGAAGGGTTATTAAATGATATAGAAAGTAGGAGATAGGGTAGGGGTAGTGAGTGGCTAGTCAGAGTGGGAGTGAGGTTGAATGGTAGTTGACGTAAGGGTGGGTAGTGGATTGTTGTTGATGAGTGTAGTTGTTGTTGAATAGGGCATAGTTGGGGAGAGGATGGGGGGGCGAGTACCCCCACTTCTAGGTATACTCCCCAGACAACCCACACTATAAACATGTGTACGAGTATACCTCCAAGCAGTTAGTTGGAGAGACACGACCCTCTTAGTGACTCAAAATATAACGTGACCCCATATCCTATTTACTAGTCCAATGTTCTATGTTATCTTGATGTTATCTTGAGATGATTTCGGGGCTTTAGTGTCCCCGCGGCCCGGTCCTCGACCAGGCCTACACCCCCAGGAAGCAGCCCGTGGCAGCTGACTAACTCCCAGGTACCTATTTTACTGCTAGGTAACAGGGGCATAGGGTGAAAGAAACTCTGCCCATTGTTTATCGCCGGCGCTTGGGATCGAACCCAGGACCACAGGATCACAAGTCCCGCGTGCTGTCCGCTCGGCCGACCGGCTCTCTTGGTTATTATGTAAATAAGTCCAATATGAATGTAAAATAATAATAATCGTATCTCTGTTAAGGATCTTACAAATAATCACCTTCTTAATAGGGGAACACAAGATGAGTAATTAGTGTTGCGTCTCAAGCAATGTCTTCCAGTAATATCTTCAGTCTTTATTGCTTTTCTATTGCTATGGCCGCTGTATTTTATTGCATGCCGATCTTATCAACCACGTACGAGTTCCTTCTATAATTTTCAGATATATGATGTGTTAGCACTTAGTTCTTACTAGTACTTAGTACTTTGTACTAGTAGTAGATTCGGATGTTGATCTTAAGTGTATTATACGAACAGATCCTAGGCCACAATTGTGCTTGTTACTCTCAAATTGATTGTTTTCAATTCTCACGATTGTATCTAGAGCAGGAGTTGATGAGCTATTCACGATGACAGACCTCACACACACACACAACACACACACACACACACACACACACACACACACACACACACACACACACACACACACACACACACACCTTAGACAAGCTGTCAAAACCATAATTTATCTGTCCAATTCGATATCAATATGAATTCAAAAGACGTCAATGGCTTCTTTTTATTTTGACATATGGATAGCTAGCTAGGAACACAACAGATGAAATGACATAAGAGAATTTGATGATATTCACACACACACACACACACACACACACACACACACACACACACACACACACACACACACACACACACACACACACACGCACATGATCACTACCTACAAAATTCTTAGAGGAATTGACAGGGTAGATAAAGATAAACTGTTTAACACGGGTAGTACACGAACAAGGGGACACAAGTGGAAACTGAGTACCCAAATGAGCCACAGGGACGTTAGAAGAACTTTTTCAGTGTCGAGTAGTTAGCAGGTGGAATGCATTAGGCAGTGATGTGGTAGAGGCTGACTCCATACACAGTTTCAAATGTAGATATGATAGAGCCCAGTAGGCTCAGGAATCTGTACACCAGTTGATTGACAGTGAGAGGCAGGACCAAAGAGACAAAGCTCAACACCGCAAGCACAATTAGGTGAGTACACACCACACACCACCACACACACACACACACACACACACACACACACACACACACACACACACACACACACACACACACACAGCTACTAATGCATACCATTACGTTACCAAGGAGAGGGGGGCTTGGCTCAGTGATCAACAACAAACAACACTAACAGGATTGGCTACAAGATAACACAGGCCCACTGGTTCCCATACGCCGAGATAATACACAATAAAAAAAACATGTGACACGGGATGATTTGTTTACCCATTCGTATGGCAGATGTTTGGCGGTTGTGTGGCGCATTATGTATCCACCGGTACACATTTTGTATACATGTATTGACGTTCTTATGTATTTTAGGTGTTGTTTTTGTCCTACTGACCTGACACTTCCTCATAACTACTTGACACTTCCTCATAACTACTTGACACTTTCTCATAACTTCTTGACACTTCCTCATAACTACCTGACACGGCCTCATAACTACCCTAGCTGTCGTTCTTGAGCGATTTTCTTACTAATATATGTATGCACTTTTATTAGTCAACTTAATGGACAAATAATAGTGTATTCTAAGTATATATTTTAGTGATTTACTTAGTATACCTCGTAGACACTTATTAGTTTACGCGGTATACTCTTTTATTAGTCTACAAAGTATATCATTTATTAGCCAACGAGATTTACATTTTATTAGTTTACTTTTCGGTAAATGAGGTTGAGTTAAACTTTCAATGGAAGTTTCCCAAGAAACATTCTTGTAGGGTATTCTAATATATTGAATGTTTTTAAATAAACTCCATATCTGAATTTTGACATTGAAAGCAACTACAAAATAATACAAAATAGTTTGCCTGGGCAATACAAATTAGATTTTTTATTTCGTATCATTTAGATACCTAAATTTTGTTTTTATAGACCTTATTAAGGCTTATTGAGCGTCGGTTTGAAGTTTCACAAAGTACGCTGAGTTCTTGAGAGAGAGAGAGAGAGGTTATCTTGAGGTTATCTTGAGATGATTTTCGGGGCTTAGCGTCCTCGCGGCCCGGTCCCGACCAGGCCTCCTTTGGGAAAAAGGAGGTGGGAAAAAGTTGTATCATCTTGAGCCGGAGCCGGTCAGCCGAGCGGACAGCACGCTGGACTCTAATCCTGTGGTCATGGGTTCGATCCCGGGCGCCGGCGAAAACAATGAGGCAGAGTTTCTTTCACCCTATGCCACTGTTACCTAGCAGTAAATAGGTACCTGGGTGTTAGTCAGTTGTCACGGGATTGCTTCCTGGGGTGGAGGCCTGGTCGAGGACTGGGCCGCAGGGACACAAAAAGCCCCGAAATCATCTCAAGATAACCTTACACATACTCGTATTAAATGCCACCATTTCTTGGACCAACTCTATAGTTGTCTCTGGATCCTCATTTGAGAGTTTCACAATCGTCTCCTTGTGCCAAATTTTGCATTGTATGACCTGCAAATATTGCCATGCAGATCACAACTCCCATCGTTAGTTCAGTGACAGATTAGGAATAGTGTAGGTCTTAGTACAAGTCTCTGGAAGACTGTGTTATCCTTTGATAATCCCATTTCTCTCCATTCACTGTGTCTTAATATCTCTGTCTGTTAGGTATATCTTCTCTCCCCTGTTCGCGGCTCTCCGGTTACTCCAGCCTGCGCATTCAGCTTGTATAGTCTCTTATGGGGAACTGTGTAAACAATTATACTTCACGTACAGACGATGAGTTCACAATAACGTGGCGGAATATGTTGACCAGACCAACACACTAGAAGGTGAAGGGACGACGACGTTTCGGTCCGTCCTGGACCATTCTCAAATCGACTTGAGAATGGTCAAGGACGGACCGAAACGTCGTCGTCCCTTCACTTTCTAGTGTGTGGTCTAGTCAACAATCTACACTCACTATTGAGTCTAGAGAGATGCAGTTTATTCATTTTTCTCTGCTCTGTCTGACTTGATAAATTATAATAATGTTGGTCTTGCTTACAATCCAATTTCGATCCAGAGTTTCCACTATTTTTCCTTGTTATTTTCTTCAGGTCCTTGACAGAATATTCATATCGTAGCATCTGGCTATAATTGAGAGCGTTTTCCCTGTCGTATAATGTTACCATTGCATTTTACTCTTCTTGCATTCTTCTCAATTGTCTCTTTTTCCTCGACTCCTAACAATGTCCCTTCGTCTCACAGTGAGACAAAGAACAGGAAGAATGATGATATATGTTCTTTCAAGCCTCTATGTATTTCCGTCTGATATATTCTCTAATT
>WNGS01167372.1:10378556-10400596 GCA_020271785.1 Procambarus virginalis | reverse complement strand
TCTAACCACCCTGCCTCCTTACCCATACATGCGTATATGGCCGATATAATATCTTTGCAACACATTGGGGGGGGGGGGGGTAATCGACCCAGCGTTCTGGCTCCTCATAGATGATTGCACGTTGCAGTGATTTTATCGTGGAGTGATATATATATATATATATATATTATATATATATATATATATATATATATATATATATATATATATATATATATATGATATAAAATAGTATATATATATATATATATATGTTTGTAGGTGTGTGTTAACTCCTCACTAACTGATGTTTAATGCAGTACCATTCAAGCCCCCTGTTTCCCTGTTTCCTCACATATAGTTTCTGAACACATCTAACGAATGAGATTCTGCCATCTGTCCTCTCTCCTCTCTCTCTCTCCTCTCTCTCTCTCTCTCTCTCTCTCTCTCTCTCTCTCTCTCTCTCTCTCCTCTCTCTCCTCTTCTCTTCTCTTCTGTTACCGTATAAAGTTCTATTTAACATCCCCGCGACTCATCTGTGGCACATGCTTCCATTCCTGCCTTATACTGATACTTCTGTATTGTCATAATTAGTGATTCCTCTGAGAAACTATGTCATTATGTCTCCACGATTCCTTCTCTTCAAGTGCGGTGAGGTTCAGTTCTGTTTTGCCTTTCTTCATAGTTCAGTCCTATCACGTCTGGTACGAGTCTTATTACATGCATCAGAATGGTGGTATATACACCGCGAACAATGCCCCGAAGGCCTCCTTCCCTTAGTCCTTAAAAGCTATCTTTGTCAGCTTCGCATATCCTGAAGATGTTTTGCTATCTATGCGGTGCCAGGGGTTATGATATCCTATATATCCTAGATATAGGAGGTCCTTCTATTTAACAATTTCAGAGACTCGTCTCCCATTTGTTCAGTGGCATCCATCTCGTGTGTTGTGCATCTCTTCATTAATGTGACATTCACTACAAACATGACTATGAATAAGTAAATCCAACTTCAAGTTAATTTCGCATATCAAGAGCAGTATAGGACCTATACTGATGTTTGTCACTCTACCTTGTGACCTTATCTCTGAAGTCTCGTCTCTCACCGTAACTCTTGTTTCTTCTTAGCGAGAAACACTCTAAATCACTCTAGCACATTCCTAGTTACACCTGATTGATTCTCAAGTGTCTTTGGAGTTTGTCTGTTTGTGGAATTGTATGACATGAAATTGATAATCCAAGATAACACAATTACCTTCCTTCACCCAATCGGTGTTGACTTATCGTAATAATCCAGAAAATTCTTTAATGATGCCCTGCCTTCTCTGAAGCCATGTTGGTGTTTGCTTAAAGGCTGGCACCTCTAAATGATGCCCTGTTCTCACCTCGTGAGAACTCTCTCAAAGACTTTGCAGGAATGGCTGCAAATATGTGGGCCTGAGGGCCGCTCCTAACAAGTAACCAGTCTCTCAGAATTGTAATTATTTTGTCAATAAAGATGTTAATAATAAATAATAATCTCAGAAGCAAGCCTAGACCTCCCCGCCTGGCTTGAAATGTAAAGAAACTCTCAGCCTCCCTCAAGGTAAGATTCAGCTAAGTAATGCTAGTCTGTAGTTTAGGGAAAGTTGTCTGACAACCTTTCTTGAAGCTAGGTACCACGTTGTATCACAGGTGGTACTAAAGATACCACAGGTATCTTTTGGCTCCAGCGGGAAGTTTTATTGTGTCCTGAGCTTCAGTATCATCCATTTCACTGTTTCCTCACTTTATTGCCACATCTGTCCTTAAATTAACATTTCTTTGTGACAAAGTCCATAACTTCTTCTCATACGTTATCCTCTCGTTCTCATTTGTTTGTTACAATAATTCTCTAATTGATTTTATTGTTGCCGCCGGAAGGCGGCTAGATTATTGTGCACCATACTCATCCTGTGAGCAGTAGCGCAAAAAAGCATTACAGAGGGCACAAAAGGTCTTTATCAAACCTCTCTTAGATTATTAATAAACAATTTCATCTATCCTTCACACCTTATAGTTACAATGTCAGCTATTACAGGAAAGGCTATTTCAATGGCTATAATTTACAGTAAGTCATTATACATTAATGGTAGTCTTATCGCTAATACATAATAGTTTACCAATGGGGATATTACAGAGTCATAAGGTAGCTTCTGTTTATTATTTGTCAATTCTCTAAGTTCGTCATAATCTCGTGTCCTCTATACCTTACCATTATTTCTTTCCTCACTTTTTCTTATAATGGTTTTCAGCCCACGGGTGTTCAGAGACCAGAACACAGTGGTCTCTGGCCCCTAGTGGGCTCTCGAGCTGTATCTTCTCTTGTTTCCGCTCTGAATGTTGCAAATGAATACCAACCACTACACACAGAGATCACACTAATGTGTTAGATCAAATGAACAATCCACAAGGGCCGTGACGAGGATTCGAACCTACGTCCGGGAGCCTCGGACGTGAGTTTGTGCCTCGGAGAGGCTGCGGGATCCAGTAAGTTCAGTAGACCTTCGGTTTCAACTCTTTTTTTTAACCCTGTCGTAGTCAGTCGATAAGGCAGTGTCTGGGATGCTCCCGGACGCAGCTTGATTCCTGTCACGGTCCTTGTGGATTTGTTCGAATACCAACCACTTGGGCTGGACGGTAGAACGACGTTTTGCTTCTGCAGTCAGCGTTCAATCCCCACCGTCCAAGTGTGGGGCACCATTCCTTCCCCTCCCGACCCATCCCAAATCCATATCCTGTCCCCTTCCAGTACTATAAGTCGTAATGGCGTGGTGCTTCCCCTGATAGTTCCCCTTCCACTCTGAATGAAGGCAAGAAAACTATTAGGGAAAAGCGCCAAACCATTACATCTATATAGCACTTGAAGGGGCAAAGATAATGATTTGGGATGGGACGGGGGGAAGGAATAGTGCCCTAACCACTTCTGGACGGTCACGGGGGATTGAACGCCGACTTGCATGGAGCGAGACCGTCGATCTACCGTCCAGCCCAAGGTGGTTTGCGCCCGCTCTGAATGAAGGTCCAGGCCGAATCGTGTTGGTTTTCCTTTTTTTTCCTTTATTTCGTGTCCGCCTTGGTATGTTGTCTTAGAACGTTTCTGCCTATTGCTTGACATAATTCAATCTCCATGTCTCTTGAGGATAATTCGCCTCTATATACGGGCGATATAAGAATAAGATATCAGGGCGCATGACAGCTGGGTGGACAGCGCTTCGGATTCGAGTTCTGAGGTTCCGGGTTCAATCCCCGGATGGAGGAGAGACAAATGGGCAAAACTGTTCCTTTCACCCTGATGCACCGTTTACCATAGCAGTAAATAGTTACCTGGAGTTAGACAGCTGCTACGGGCCTGGTTCCTGGGGTGAGGTCTGGTCGAGAAACCGGCCGATGGGGCAACAAGGCCGCGAAATCGCTCAAGATAACCTCAAGATACCGCATTGTCCTTTATATCATTTGTCTCACTATTTTTACCCATAGTTGAAGTCTCCAGGGATTAGAACTGTGCCCATGGAAGCTCTACTAGTATCATCATTCTTGTGTCATCATTCTTTCCCGTCTTGTGTCATCATTCTTCCTGTTTTTGCGTCTCATTCTTCCTGTTCTTGTGATCATCATCTTCCAGTTCTTGTGTCATCATTCTTTCTGTTCTTGTGTCATCATCTTTCCTGTGTCTTGTGTTCATCATTTCTTCCTGTTCTTGTGTATCATCTGCCTGTTTTTTGTGCCATCAGTCTCCTGTTTTCTTTGCCTGTTCCTAGAGATGTGTTCCTAGAGATGTGTGTCCAGAGATGTGTTCCGAGAGATGTGTTCCTAGAGATGTGTTCCGAGAGATGTGTCCTAGAGATGTGTTCCTAGAGATGTGTTCCGAGAGATGTGTTCCTAGAGATGTGTTCCGAGAGATGTGTTCCTAGAGATGTGTTCCTAGAGATGTGTTCCGAGAGATGTGTTCCTAGAGATGTGTTCCTAGAGATGTGTTCCTAGAGATGTGTTCCGAGAGATGTGTTCCTAGAGATGTGTTCCGAGAGATGTGTTCTGAGAGATGTGTTCCTAGAGATGTGTCCGAGAGATGTGTTCCTAGAGATGTGTTCCGAGAGATGTGTTCCGAGAGATGTGTTCCTAGAGATGTGTCCCTAGAGATGTGTTCCTAGAGATGTGTTCCTAGAGATGTGTTCCGAGAGATGTGTTCCGAGAGATGTGTTCCCACTGATAACATTGGAAATATTTTTATTGACACTGTCTTCCTGTGATGAAGGAGTTTGTTAGCACCGGACGTTGAAATATTAAGGACACTAAATAATGTGCCTAGAGGGGGGGGGGGTTAGAAACAGCCTAAGCTACTCTATCCTTTTTGAGATATATTTCTTTCTTATCTCAATAAACATACTTGAACTTGAATAACGTGTCTCTGAGTAATGTTCAAGGTCTTGGCTCTCGCCTCATTTGTGCAGAATCGTATGTTAATTTGTATGATTCGCTCCAGATTTGCAGGAAGCTTCGGTTCTTCCCTCAGCGTAATGATTCGTTGCATCTTGAAGCATCATGAATCCAATCTCGGGGATTCGTTTTGTATCTGTAGATAGTATATGGGACAGCGAGACGATAAAGCAATAACGTGTGCGTGAACAGAGATGCGATAACCTGTGACTGAAGAATAACACGAGAAAACCGGCTTGACATAAAATAATAAAGGACGGAATGTGAAAGTTGAAAAGTTAATTACAGTAGAATGTTGATAAGGTTGACGGACAGTGTTGCAGGGACCCCGGTTAAGAGCACCGGCAATCTAGCTGACTACCCACGTGGAAGGGAAAGAAATATCAGGGGAAAGCGCCAAGCCATTACGACTATATAGCACTGGGAAGGGGTCAGGATAAGAATTTGGGATGGGACGGGAGGGAAGGAATGGTGCCCAACCACTTGGACAGTCGGGGATTGAACCGCTACCCACGTGGAACAATTCAAACCAGTCCTCTTTAAATTAAGATATTTATACCAATTATATAGCTGAACATACAGCAAATTGGACTGTTACCTTACCTTGAGGTGCTTCTGGGGCTTAGCGTCCCCGCGGCCCGGTCGTCGACCAGGCCTCCTGGTTGCTGAACTGATCAACCAGGCTGTTGGACGCGGCTGCTCGCAGCCTGACGTATGAGTCACAGCCTGGTTGATCAGGTATCCTTTGGAGGTGCTTATCCAGTTCTCTCTTGAACACTGTGAGGGGCCTGCCAGTTATGTCCCTTATGTGTAGCGGAAGCGTGTTGAACAGTCTCGGGCCTCTGATGTTGATAGTTCTCTCTTGAACACTGTGAGGGGTCGGCCAGTTATGTCCCTTATGTGTAGTGGAAGCGTGTTGAACAGTCTCGGGCCTCTGATGTTGATAGTTCTCTCTTGAACACTGCGAGGGGTCGGCCAGTTATGTCCCTTATGTGTAGTGGAAGCGTGTTGAACAGTCTCGGGCCTCTGATGTTGATAGTTCTCTCTTGAACACTGTGAGGGGTCGGCCAGTTATGTCCCTTATGTGTAGTGGAAGCGTGTTGAACAGTCTCGGGCCTCTGATGTTGATAGTTCTCTCTTGAACACTGTGAGGGGTCGGCCAGTTATGTCCCTTATGTGTAGTGGAAGCGTGTTGAACAGTCTCGGGCCTCTGATGTTGATAGTTCTCTCTTGAACACTGTGAGGGGTCGGCCAGTTATGTCCCTTATGTGTAGTGGAAGCGTGTTGAACAGTCTCGGGCCTCTGATGTTGATAGTTCTCTCTTGAACACTGTGAGGGTCGGCCAGTTATGTCCCTTATGTGTAGTGGAAGCGTGTTGAACAGTCTCGGGCTTCTGATGTTGATAGTTCTCTCTTGAACACTGTGAGGGGTCGGCCAGTTATGTCCCTTATGTGTAGTGGAAGTGTGTTGAACAGTCTCGGGCCTCTGATGTTGATAGTTCTCTCTTGAACACTGTGAGGGGTCGGCCAGTTATGTCCCTTATGTGTAGTGGGAGCGTGTTGAACAGTCTCGGGCCTCTGATGTTGATAGTTCTCTCTTGAACACTGTGAGGGGTCGGCCAGTTATGTCCCTTATGTGTAGCGGAAGCGTGTTGAACAGTCTCGGGCCTCTGATGTTGATAGTTCTCTCTTGAACACTGTGAGGGGTCGGCCAGTTATGTCCCTTATGTGTAGCGGAAGCGTGTTGAACAGTCTCGGGCCTCTGATGTTGGTGTTGTTGGCCTCTGTTGCAGACAATGATTTTCACATTTTGTACTAATTAGTTTTATACAGGTACAAAAAAAATTAAACATTTCTAGGACTTGTGTTTAATTCAATATATGTAAATATTTTACATAATAGCGTATATTAGGCCAAGGATCACTTATTTAAGCCTTGGGCAAGTTAGGTTATTATATATCTTTTCCATTTTATAGTGTGCCATTTAGGGCTGATTCAGAAATATAATCTTGAGGTTTCATGGGGTCCACAGTCCCGTTGTGTACAGTTGACCAAACATTCACTACAGGGACCAAACAGTCACTACAGGGACCAAACAGTCACTACAGGGACCAAACAGTCACTACAGGGACCAACAGTCACTACAGGACCAAACAGTCACTACAGGGACCAAACAGTCACTACAGGGACTGTCACACTTGGAGGAGACTATGTAAAATTTACCTAAACTGTTTTTTATTTCAATTACATTTCATTATTTTATAATAATGGTAAGAATTACGAGAAGAATGATGATTTTTAACAATTAATATTGTATGGATTTATTATCTTTTTTGTTAGAATGTGATTTATTGAGCGTTCACCTGCTGCTTCGTCATTCTTTATCCTCAACCACAGCTTGTGTGGGAATAGGAAATTGCTTTAATATTTAAAGTGAAGCAGAGTGGTGGTGGTAGGGGGTGGTGGTAGGGGTGGTGGTAGGGGGTGGTGAAAGGGGTGGTGGTAGGGGTGTGGTGGTAGGGGCGGTGGCTCACCTGGCAGTAATTCCATTTGCTCATTAGTGTCGGGGTCCTGTGATTACCTCCGTTCATAATTCCCAGGGCTTATTAAGGAGGGCGCATCGCCTCCTCCTCCTCACAGCCGGACACCTCCACCCAATTACGCCCATCGCCACCCTTTGATCTCGTAAAAAACTCCGATGTAAATAAAGAAACTTCGGTCGGTTGTAATCTAACGTTTACCTGAGGGTGGGTTGGCATGGAGGTTCCTACCGGAGGCAGCTACGTGGTGTGCCACTGAGATTCAGGTCAGGGAGGCTTCTTTCCCATCTGCTACCCCCTTCTCTGCCATCTTTGTTTCATCTACCCCTTTTCCACTGATTCCGGGTTTCATCTTCTCTCTTCTCCCACTGTCTCTCCTTTTTTTCCCCTTTTCATTTTGTCTCTCTTATCTTTTACCTCTTCTCTTTTATCTGCCCCTCTCATATTTACCGTCTGCCCTCTCCGTAGTCATGCGACCGCTGCTTGGGGAAGGGGAAGAGCGTAGTTGTGGGCACTAAACACGCACAAATTAAAATACACGATGAAATAATGTTCTTGCCTAAAGATAACATTTCATGAACCTCCCCCTCCCACAAACACACCCACACACACGCACATGCACACATACACACACACACATGCACACACATACACATATGCACACACACACACACACACATGTACACACACACACACATACACATGCACACACATACACACACACACACACATGCACACACACACCTGTTGATTGACGGTTGAGAGGCATACACGTACATACACATGCATACACATGCACATACACACACACAAGTGTGTATGTCTATGAGTCTATACACACTCATGAGTGCATGAGTCTATTCCCTTTGCCAGAAGGAATTTTCATTCCTCTCGTTGTTTGCTGATAATGCCAAAAATATGAGGAGGGTTAAGACAGAGTAAAAAGCAAGAAGCTACAATATGAGCTAGACATATTGAAAGAATGGTCCAACAAATGGCTTCTAGACTTTAACTCGAGTAAATGTAAGGTAATGAAGCTAAATGACTTGAGTAGGAGGCCGTATATAAGGTACCAAATGGGAAATTAAATACTTTATGAGAAAAGGATCTAAGAGATGATATAAAAGCGAACCTGTTTCCTAAAGCCCAAATCAAAAGCATATAATCATCAGCATATGCAAGGCTGGCCAACATCAGAGCTGCCATTGAAAGTTTGTGTAAGAAATCCTTTGGAACCTAGTATGCCACATGTCAGACCAATCCTGGAGTATGCAGCTCCAGCATAAATTCCAAATTTAAGCACAAGACGAAGGGGAGAAGGTTCATAGGTATGCCATCAGACAAATCCCAGAACTACGAGGGAGTTCTGGGAACGGCTACATGAATTGAACCAAAAGTCGCAGGAAGACAGAAGAGTTAGGGGAGACATGATTACCACCTACAAATTTCTCAGGATAGGGTAGATAAACCCATATTATTTAACACGGTTGGTACTCACACAAGGAAGAAACACAAAACTGAGAACTTAAATTAAATGCCAGACATTAGAAACAATTTGTTCAGTGTCAGAATTGTTAATATCACTACCTCACTTGCTAGTACTTACTAGGAAGTGAGGTGGTGGCCGAACGGACAGTGCTTGAGGTCCTAATCCTAAGGCCTGGGTTCGATTCCCGGTTGAGGCAGAAACAAATGGGCAGAGTTCTTTCACCTGTATGTTCACCTAGCAGTAAATATGCGCTTAGGATTTAAACAGCTATTACGGGCTACGTCCTGGGAATATATACTTATGTACTCACCTAGTTTACTCACCTAGTTGTGCTTGCGGGGGTTGAGCTCTGGCTCTTTGGTCCCGCCTCTCAACCGTCAATCAACAGGTGTACAGTTTCCTGAGCCTAATGGGCTCTATCATATCTACATTTGAAACTGTGTATGGAGTCAGCCTCCACCACATCGCTTCCTAATGCATTCCATTTGTCAACCACTCTGACACTAAAAAAGTGTGTGTGTGTGTGTGTGTGTGTGTGTGTGTGTGTGTGTGTGTGTGTGTGTGTGTGTGGTGTGTGTGTGTGTGTACTTACCTATTTGTACTTACCTATTTGTGCTTGCAGGATCGAGCATTGACTCTTGGATCCCGCCTTTCCAGCTATCGGTTGTTTACAGCAATGACTCCTGTCCATTTCCCTATCATACCTAGTCTTAAAAGTATGAATAGTATTTGCTTCCACAACCTGTTCCCCAAGTGCATTCCATTTTTCCACTACTCTCACGCTAAAAGAAAACTTCCTAACATCTCTGTGACTCATCTGAGTTTCCAGTTTCCACCCATGTCCCCTCGTTCTGTTATTATTACGTGTGAACATTTCATCTATTTCCACTTTGTCAATTCCCTGAGTATTTTATATGTCCCTATCATATCTCCTCTCTCCCTTCTTTTCTCTAGTGTCGTAAGGTTCAGTTCTTCAGTCGCTCTTCATATCCCTTCCCTCGTAACTCTGGGACAAGCCTCGTCGCAAACCTCTGAACCTTCTCCAGTTTCCTTATGTGTTTCTTCAGGTGGGGGCTCCATGATGGCGCGGCATACTCTAAGACGGGTCTCACGTATGCAGTGTAAAGCGCCCTAAAAGCCTCCTCATTTAGGTTTCTGAATGAAGTTCTAATTTTCGCCAGTGTAGAGTACGCTGCTGTCGTTATCCTATTTATATGTGCCTCAGGAGTTAGATTAGGTGTCACATCCACTCCCAGATCTCTTTCTCGAATCGTTACAGGTAGGCTGTTCCCCTTCATTGTGTACTGTCCCTTTGGTCTCCTATCACCTGATCCCATTTCCATAACTTTACATTTACTGGTGTTAAACTCCAGTAGCCATTTCCCTGACCATCTCTGCAACCTGTTTAAGTCCTCTTGGAGGATCCTACAATCCTCGTCTGTCACAACTCTTCTCATTAATTTTGCGTCATCCGCAAACATTGACATGTATGACTCCACTCCTGTAAACATGTCATTTACGTAAATTAGAAAGAGGATTGGTCCCAGCACCGATCCTTGAGGTACTCCACTTGTTACTGTTCTCCAGTCCGACTTCTCGCCCCTTACCATTACCCTCTGGCTACCCATTGTGTGTGTGTGTGTGTGTGTGTGTGTGTGTGTGTGTGTGTGTGTGTGTGTGTGTGTGTGTGTGTTGTGTGTGTGTGAAATATATGTAGTAGATATCATAGAAGAAAAATAAGTTGGAAGTCAGTACATAAGACAATCGACTGTTAAAAGGCGGGGTCCAAGAGCTAACAGCTCGATATTACAGGCTTAAATAGTATATATACACACCCACCCATACACACATACAGATGTGTATAGTCGGTATTTGGTTCCTATGATATATTAACCCTTTAGATACATGTAATAGAGCAGGACAAAAATAATTCTTCGCTCTAGCAAGCCTGATCAACCAGGCTGTGACTCATACGTCAGGCTGCGAGCAGCCGCGTCAAACAGCCTGGTTGACCAGTCCAGCAACCAGGAGGCCTGGTCGACGACCGGGCCGCGGGGACGCTAAGCCCCGGAAGCACCTCAAGGTACCTCAAGGTAAGGTAGCAACGTCTTCTCTATAGTGAAGATAATTCTTCAGGCAAGTCTTCACTCAGGAAACCTATTCACTCAGGACACCTGTTCACTCAGGACACCTGTTCACTCAGGACACCTGTTCACTCAGGACACCTCTTCACTCAGGACACCTCTTCACTCAGGACACCTGTTCACTCAGGACACCTGTTCACTCAGGACACCTGTTCACTCAGGACACTGTTCACTCAGGACACCTGTTCACTCAGGACACCTGTTCACTCAAGAAACCTCTTCACTCAAGAAACCTCTTCACTCAAGAACCTCTTCAACCCAGGACACCTCTTCAGAACACTGGCATTCCCTTGCATTTCGCATGAACTAAAAAACGTTGTGTCCCCTCTTTAACAACCTCTACACTGGCGAATGAACACATGGTAAATAACAATGGCTTATTTGAATACAACAAGAATTATTTGATGTTTTTTCTATCAGAAAAAAACTATTATATATATATCATCTACATCCGGACATTCTATATACTGTTTTTTTCCCCCGTATGAATAGATTGCACTCAAAATTTTGAAAAATTGAGTTTATATTGTAGTGATCTCTTTTAATGACGTTTGCACAGTTGTTAAACTCAGGCGCGGGTTCGAGGTACCAGGTGTAATGGNGAAGGGAAGGGAACTATGAGGAGAAGCGCTAAGCCATGACGACTATATAAGCACTGGGAAGGGGTCAGGATAAGAATTTGGGATGGGACGGGGGAAGGAATGGTGCCCAACTACTTGGACGGTCGGGGATTGAACACCGACCTGCATGAAGCGAGACCGTCGCTCTACCCGTCCAGCCCAAGTGGTTGGGCCAAATCACATGCATCAAATGAACAATTCACTTGAATTCTTGGAGAAGTCTTTTGACCATGTCGTGGACTAATCGACTAAGGCAGCGTCTGAGATCTTCCCGGGCGAAGTTCGAACCCTCATCACGGCTCTTGTGATTTGTTCATTGTCCGAACGTTTGAGTATTCTGAATGACAAACTGTGCTATATAACTATACGGGCTTTGGGTGTTCGTTTAATAATTACTTTCTTGCATATAAAAAGACGTATTTAGCTTAGTGACAAAAACCAAAGTCTTGAGCTAATACCAAATCATAAGACAAGTCACGAGACATTAAATAACCAGCAGGAGAATAGTGGAATATGTTACTAACACCATCGTCCTAACGACAAAGAAATCCCCAGTATAACATCAAAGCATTCGTCTTTGATTTTAGAATGCAATATTCCCATCAGTTCACTATTCAGTCAAGCCGTTCCTCCGTACCTTCAGCCAGATACCAACCGACATCTTCAGAGACAACACACGCACGAAAACCCGATTCCTGGAGCCGGAAAGATGCCTCAATCCTAACTACCTTCTTAAAAACAGTCTTAACTTTCCTGGAAATGTTAAACTGCCGTCCGTACCACACGTACGAAGATCGTCCTTTCCGCCATCTTTCTCACCCACGGCTTTTTATCAAGGTTCTTGTAACCCTCCAATATTCTCAAAAAACACATAAGACAGGAAAGGGAGAAGGGAAGGCGGATTAGGAAGCGAAGGAAATGGATTCTTAAATCCTCCAGAGACCTTGCCAACCATCGTGCAAAACAAAGGCACCTGACAAAGCTGCCACCGCGGCCTCCCTTGCTTGTCACTTGTCATCTCCACCAAACAAAATCCGTCATAGTGGTTTTTATGTGTGTCAGTCAAAAGGTGGAGAAGCGGTGCCCCTGGAGTATATCACACGCAGCTGCTCAGACCACGTGCAGCTGCTGAGGCAACGTGCAGCTGCTGAGGCAACGTGCAGCTGCTCAGACCACTTGCAGCTGTTCAGATCACGTGCAGCTGCTCAGACCACGTGCAGCTGCTCAGACCACGTGCAGCTGCTCAGACCACATGCAGCTGATCAGACCACGTGCAGCTGCTCAGACCACTTGCAGCTGTTCAGATCACGTGCAGCTGCTCAGACCACGTACAGCTGCTCAGACCACGTGCAGCTGCTCAGACCACGTGCAGCTGCTCAGACCACGTGCAGCTACTCAGACCACGTGCAGCTGCTCAGACCACATGCAGCTGCTCAGACCACATGCAGCAGCTGCTCAGACCACGTGCAGCTGCTGAGACCACGTGCATCTGCTCAGACCACATGCAGCTGCTCAGACCACATGCAGCTGCTCAGACCACGTGCAGCTGCTGAGACCACGTGCATCTGCTCAGACCACGTGCAGCTGCTCAGACCACGTGCAGCTGCTGAGGCCACGTGCAGCTGCTGAGTCCACGTGCAGCTGCTGAGCCCACGTGCAGCTGCTCAGACCACATGCAGCTGCTCAGACCACGTGCAGCTGCTCAGATCCCGTGTAGCTGCTGAGGCCACGTGCAGCTGCGCAGATCACGTGCAGCTGCTCAGACCACGTGCAGCTGCTCAGACCACGTGCAGCTGCTCAGACCATATGCAGCTGCTCAGACCACATGCAGCTGCTCAGACCACGTGCAGCTGCTGAGGCAACGTGCAGCTGCTGAGTCCACGTGCAGCTGCTCAGACCACGTGTAGCTACTCAGACCACGTGCAGCTGCTCAGACCACGTGCAGCTGCTCAGACCACGTGCAGCTGCTCAGACCACGTGCAGCTGCTCAGACCACGTGTAGCTACTCAGACCACGTGCAGCTGCTCAGATCACGTGCAGCTGCTCAGACCACGTGCAGCTGCTCAAACCACGTGTAGCTACTCAGACCACGTGCAGCTGCTCAGACCACGTGCAGCTGCTCAGACCACGTGCAGCTGCTCAAACCACGTGTAGCTACTCAGACCACGTGCAGCTGCTCAGACCACGTGCAGCTGCTCAGACCACGTGCAAATGCTGAGTCCACGTGCAGCTGCTGAGTCCACGTGCAGCTGCTCAGACCACATGCAGTTGCTCAGACCACGTGCAGCTGCTCAGACCGCACACAGCTGTTCAGGCCACGTGCAGTACCACGAACCACATAAAGCTGCTCAGAACATGCGCAGCTGTTTGTACCATATGCAGCTGCTCAGTCCACATGGACTACATAAAACTGTTCAGAACACACAAAGTTGCTCATACCACATGCAACATATCTGACCACATGATAAATACTTGAACACATAGCCGCCATGATTCAAGAAAGATACACAAATTTCGTAATTGGTTGCATAAATGCTTGCTGAATTTTGGCCCTGGTAATGGTGAAGTCCACACGGTAATGGTGAAGTCCACACGGTAATGGTGAAGTCCACACGGTAATGGTGAAGTCCACACGGGAATGGTGAAGCCCACACGGGAATGACAGCAATAGGTTAATAAAAACCCACATAGCTTAAATATCAACAAATAATCCTCCCCGTCCGCACTGTCTAAGAATTCGACTTTGTATTATTTCCTGTGCGCGAGGAGGAGGTCGCAGGGGCGAGGGAGCTGTCAACAGCCGTGTCCTCTCTTGTTGTCACCGGTGCTCCTCCGGCGATGGGTAATTTATGGGGCCAGGACCCACCCGCCCAGGCCTTCATCATGGCATAAATTTCCCATGATAATCATTGTAATTTTCCTGCCACCGAACCATTGTTACAAAAGGTTTAACCCTTCCCCGCGTTATTTTTAAAAGACTTCGCCCGCTTGCAAGATTTTTTCCCTTTCTCGTGTCTCAAGGCGACGAACTTCTCCGTGTTTAAAGGTTTTTGTTGATACCTTTATCAGGAAACGCGTGCGTTAGAGTCAGCAGTGACTCTAAAAACCACAAGTGTAGACAGGTTTCATCAAGGTTTACACAGGAGTTGCTGACGAAGTCACTCTAAAGGCACAACATTTGCAACACTGGTCCAACCCCTGAGGCAGTGTTGCCTTCTTGGCGTCAGAGGAATTATGTGCTAATCTCCACCAAGACTTGCTGGCCTCTTAACTACCACCACTAACTCCTCGCAGGGAAATATAACATTAATTATAAAATAGTATATCATTTCAACGACATTGGATATGAACAAAAAATGTAAGAGAGAACAATATTAACTTACATAGTTTATTCCCGCCCGATGTTGCCATTTGTGCCTGGCGACGACACGATGGATTAGACTTCTAGTGAATGAACAGCCATTGTACTGCCTTTGTATATTAGTCGACCATAATCTTTAAACGTGTAAATATTTCATCCTGAAGACAGGCTAAGCTGTGACGTGGCCATGGTGGGTCACCCTGTGGGACACATGGCCGTGATGGGTCACCCTGAGAGACACATGGTCATGGTAGGTCACCCTGAGAGACACATGGTCACGGTGGGTCACCCTGTGGGACACATGGCCGAGGTGGGTCACCCTGAGAGACACATGGCCACGGTGGGTCACCCTGAGAGACACATGGTCACGGTGGGTCACCCTGTGGGACACATGGCCGTGATGGGTCACCCTGAGAGACACATGGCCACGGTGGGTCACCCTGAGAGACACATGGCCGAGGTGGGTCACCCTGAGAGACACATGGCCACGGTGGGTCACCCTGAGAGACACATGGCCACGGTGGGTCACCCTGAGGGACACATGGCCGAGGTGGGTCACCCTGAGAGACACATGGTCATGGTGGGTCACCCTGAGAGACACATGGTCATGGTGGGTCACCCTGTGGGACACATGGCCGTGGTGGGTCACCCTGTGGGACACATGGTCGTGGTGGGTCACCCTGAGGGACACATGGTCATGGTGGGTCACCCTGAGAGACACATGGTCATGGTAGGTCACCCTGAGAGACACATGGTCACGGTGGGTCACCCTGAGAGACACATGGCCGTGGTGGGTCACCCTGAGAGACACATGGCCACGGTGGGTCACCCAGTGGGACACATGGTCATGGTGGGTCACCCTGTGGGACACATGGCCGTGGTGGGTCACCCAGTGGGACACATGGTCATCGTGGGTCACCCTGTGGGACACATGGCCGTGATGGGTCACCCTGAGAGACACATGGCCACGGTGGGTCACCCTGAGAGACACATGGCCACGGTGGGTCACCCTGAGAGACACATGGTCATGGTGGGTCACCCTGAGAGACACATGGCCACGGTGGGTCACCCTGAGAGACACATGGCCATGGTATTTAACCTGAAGGAGTGGTGGTACTTCCAGGTGGACAGTACCTGACTTGACGATGTTACCTCTGGCTGGACAGAACCAGAGTGGCAGTACCTCTGGCTGGACAGAACCAGGGTGATAGTACCTCTGGCTGCACAGAACCAGAGTGGCAGTACCTCTGGCTGGGCAGAACCAGAGTGGCAGTACCTCTGGCTGGACAGAACCAGAGTGGCAGTACCTCTGGCTGGACAGAACCAGAGTGGCAGTACCTCTGGCTGGACAGAACCAGGGTGATAGTACCTCTGGCTCGACAGAACCAGAGTGGCAGTACCTCTGGCTGGACAGAACCAGGGTGATAGTACCTCTGGCTGCACAGAACCAGAGTGGCAGTACCTCTGGCTGGACAGAACCAGAGTGGCAGTACCTCTGGCTGGACAGAACCAGAGTGGCAGTACCTCTGGCTGGACAGAACCAGAGTGGCAGTACCTCTGGCTGGACAGAACCAGGGTGATAGTACCTCTGGCTGCACAGAACCAGAGTGGCAGTACCTCTGGCTGGGCAGAACCAGAGTGGCAGTACCTCTGGCTGGACAACACTGTGGCCTGTGACACAAAATAAACATTAGCGTGTGGAAATAAGAATGAAGGGACGTGAGAAGCATCCGTCAGCCGCCCGCGACATCCACCTGAAGGAAATAGAAATTACGACTCTGAAAAGAATTAGTCGCATTAGACAAAAATGGTCACACAAATCCTCACGTTAATGGAGTTTATATAAAAATAATAAAGCGACGGGAAGCGGTTACAGTGATATTAAAGATTCAGCGGATATATACCCCTGGGAACCTTGGAAGGTTCCTGATCTGCCCACACCCCTGCCCACACCCCTGCCCACACCCCTGCCCACACCCCTGCCCACACCTGTCACCTACACATATTCACGAACACCCGCGTGCGTGCATTCACGAGGCCCACAAACACCACCAATATGCAGACGAGGAGTCACAATAACGTGGCTGAAATATGTTGAACAAACCACACACTAGAAAGCGAAGGGACGACAACGTTTCGGTCCGTCATGGACCATTCTCAAGTCGATTGTGAGAATGGCCCAGGACGGACCGAAACGTCGTCGTCCCTTCACTTTCTAGTGTGTGGTTTGGTCAACACCACCAATAGTCATCACCCTCTTCATGCACGCCCATTGTCCCACGCCCACCCACATGCCGCCCACACACCCCATGAGACCAACGCCCACCCTCCAGGCGAGAGGGAGGAACACGCCCCAGGCGGCAGTAACCAGCCAGATCATATCACTTAATAAGGACGGAAGTGGCCAGCCAGACCCACGCAGCGAGGGCTCCACGTGCATACTGGATAATGATCGTTTATAGCTGTAATTATCACCAGCACGTCCACCAGGCTGACGTGCGAGGACGTACACGGGGTGTCGGAGAACGTACGACAACGGTAATCACCTTAGACTGCAATTGTTCCTTCCTCTCGCGGACCAAATGCATAGTTTTTCAGCCCTCGTCCCGAACCAAACACCCTCCCAACCTTCGGCTATTAACCCACCCGACCATCCCGCCAATCAGTAGATAAAAAGTGATGATTGGTTGACGTATGGCGCCCGAGGTTCAGCGGACGGAAGTACCTCCATACATTTTTTTGGGAGATCTGTCGGTCGGTGGCTGTACATATCCAACTTAACTGAATTCATCAGTAGATGAGGTAAAATTGGGAATCAGTCAGTAGATGAGGTGACTGTAGGGGCGGTCAGTAGATGAGTTGACTGAAAGATCAATTAGTGAGGGTACAGAAGGATCAGACGTCAGTTGAAATGAATACTCAACCAGCAGGTCAGATGTACGGTTACTGGATATTTAAAATATAGAGTTCTGTTCATAGAGCTCTTTAACTCTTTTAGAAAACATGCAAACATGCGCATAATGCGTACATTTCCTACAGGTATACCCACTCCAGAAATACACGAATATGTACATATATACATACTACATGCATACACAAATATGCATGTACGAGGATAGGGATTTAGGATAGGACGAGAGGGGGAGGGGGAAAGGATATACATAAATAATTATATATAGTTCATTTACTTACATTTGACAGTGTGTCAAGAACTCATAAATGCTTTTGAATACATTTGAATCAATTTTTATATTATTCTTCATTTAGGTTATTAAAGTTGCACCAATAATTGTTTATAGCAAAGCCCTCACTAGGCAAGTCTAGGCTTAACCACATCCTGACACTATATATATGAAGGAAGAGTTCCTATGCATTTCTGTTTACCCAAATTTTGGTCATGAGACAGACGGCCTTGCAAAGCATGCAGTAATGCTATAAAATAAGTTTATCGTCTTCATTACAGTTCGTAAAAAAAAATCTTTGTAATATTAAAAGCATATATTGCAGGAAAAAAAATCATAGTAAACACCAGTTGCAATCAATATGAGTTACAAGCTGGCTAGCTATCTAATCCCGTTTTCATTGTGTATCGCTGGTGCCTAGGGTGACCCTGGACCAAGAACCAATTATCGCCAAGTATTTGTGTGCACGCGGAGAACGACAAGGTGGAAGGGGGGTGAGGTAGTAGTCAGGGTCTTGTACCCAACCACTGCCAGCCTCCACCAAAATAACAGGGGGGGCAAATTCAGCCATCCATTATAAGAAAATAAATCTGGGGGAGCAGCCACCCTTTGAAGGCACGTGAGTAAATAACAGAAGCATGACTAAGTTCTTTATGATCCCCCGCAAGCCATGTTGACAAACCTCCCCAGCTGTGAGTAACTTCCGCTTCCCGCCACCAGGTGTCTTTTTTCGCGCCAATTTTGAAGTCCAGACGCGGCAGGTCGGTAATGATGACTTCGTAATCCGCGAATGATGATTTTGGGAAGTGTTTAAAAATGTATCACGCGATGTTAATGGTGATCAATTATATATAATACCCGGGGAGGTATAATTTCCGCGGGCGAGTGGAGCACAGAGATCATGACATGAGGGAACGGGAAGGGAAATAAGGAGATAGAGAAAGACAGGAAGAGGTAAAGTAAGTTGATTTTACAAAATGCTGAATCAGATCAATTCAGAGAGAGAGAGAGAGAGAGAGAGAGAGAGAGAGAAGAGAGAACACAAAAGAGAACATAAAGAGTAGACAAAATCTTCCTCCACAAGAGTATCGATGAACACGACTCACGATATGTTGGAAGAAAGAGCACAAGGAAAGAGAAAGCAATAGATGTTGCCGCACGCTAGTGAAAGGCCTATTAACTTATACGATAACAGTGAGGCAGATTTGATAGACAAAAGTGCCAGCGGAGCCATACCCGCCGGAACAATTGGGTCAGGAAACACCCAGACAATTTCTCCTCAGCAAAGCAGCTTGCATAAAGAGATAATTTGGTAGCCTCGCGCACCAGGTGATAAACACAGATCGTAAAAAGCAAATACCCATCGTAATGGTGCTGTTAAATGGTTATTTCACGCGGCACCATGACGACGGTGTATATAAACGGAAACGAATGCAGTTACCAGTGCAGGGAACACGGAAGACAGCGAGAGAGGACATAATCTTAGTATTTACACCTTGTGCATCGTCTTCGAGCCCCTCTACGTACCTGAGGCTAACAAGAGAGCAAGAGGAGAGAGAGAGAAGCCTGGTGTGTGTATGAAGGGAGGTGTATATCAAGTTATACCAACACAACGGCAGGCTAGAGCATATATATACATATGTCGGCGCGATATTACCCGCCATGCACCTCCCCGACAATCAAGTGAGCATCGCAACCCCTTCATTTGGGCTTCCTCCGGGTCGGGCTCGGAGGATCCAAACCGCCACTTAGCCGATCCAAGTCGGTAATTTAATGGATTGCCGACGAGCGCCATGTTGGTTTTGTAAAGCCTATCTTATGTCATTATCAACTCTGATTTTCGGCTAGATCTTGTCTCCCTCAGTCATTTACTGCTGGCTTCAACTATTATGCCGGGCACCTCTTTTGCATATAAAGGAGGAGCGGGACGTGAAATTATACGAGGCAGCCTGGAAACACCACAACTTAGACGAGAAAGAAGTAGAGATACAGAGAGACGTAGGAACTACACAGAGAGGGATGAGGGGAGAGAGAGAGAGAGAGAGAGAGAGAGAGAGAGAGGGGGGTGGGATGGAGAGGCAGAGAGAGAGGGCGAGAGGGAGGGAGATTTAAACTTGATGAGTATTATTTCATGACCATCCGTCTATAGCGACGAGAGATGAGTGGTATATGGATTTCAATAACCAAAATTAGGATCTATCACGTGATGACTGAACTGCCTCTTCCCTCTATTCCTAAGAGATCTTTTTTAGGCCTCTCAGTTTCTATCTATTTACTCTTATTTATTTATCTCTCCATTATAAACTTCTGTCAGTCATTTGAAACATAAGAGAGGATAAGTAGATTATTGTAGTCTCTCTCTCTCTCTCTCTCTCTCTCTCTCTCTCTCTCTCTCTCTCTCTCTCTCTCTCTCTCTCTCTCTCTCTCTCTCTCTCTCTCTCATGAGGAAGACTGCTGCAATAAACCACTGGGCATCGTGGACAAAGTCAAAGAATGGTTCAACCAGTGGCTAGTAGAATTTAATTCAAGCAAATGCAGACTATTTAAGCTGTGGGCTGAAGACCAGGAGCCCTGAAGTAAGAAACTGAATGAGAGAGGAAACCCCTCTTGGAATCAGTCACATCAATAGATCTGGTTTTATTGTGAAAACGTACCTGTCACCAAAATCAAACGAATATCATCAGCGGCATGTGCAAGGTTGGCAAACATTGTAACCCATTTTAGAAATAAAAATAAAGACGCTCACGACCTTGAAAACGACATACACCAGATCAGTTCTTACATTTAACTTGTTAAACATTTAACTTGTTAAACAAACATTTATCTTGTTAAACATGAAACAAAGTTCGAGAAAGGCCAGAAGTATGTCACCAGTCTACTCCCAATAGTCCAGAGGTGTCACTAGACTAGCCCCCCCCCCCCTAGCTCAAGCCTTACTTTGTAACAGAGCCTCACCAACAGCGTTCAAAACGCTTCCTTAACCCTTCCAGAAGAGGCCAGTCGTTCCTCTTGTGGTCCGGGAGCGATCTCCATATATTTACATACCTCGGTGTTGTCTACCTTCTGGAAATCTGGCCCGGACTAGGACGTTAGAAACTGATTTATCCTTTTTCGCGCCAGCCTGAGTGGTTATTTAGGAAAGAACTGCCAGGCCGGGTGGTCTGTGTGCTGAAAATCCACTTCCACAGCTTGTGGATTTCCCTGCGAATTGGCCCTGCTGACGAGGGCACGAAGAGCGGCATAGTTCTCTTATTAGAGTTTGGGCCTTTCGGGTTTGGTCGAATGAGTGGCTGGAGATCCACCTTCCTGCCTCTAGAGTGTCCTCCGGATAATCTCGTCGTCGGAAGTAAATCCACAGTTCCTCTAAGGCAGGGATACTTAACCTGGGGTCTGTGGACCCCTAAGATAACAAGGGGGTCCTGCAAGAGATAGTGATAAATGGGCTAATTCTAATCCTATTTAAATGCTATTTTTTTGTCATTTTTGTGTTTATTTTTAATTAACCAGCTTCAAGAGCAACGATGGAAATCGTCTCTTTCCGTTGACAATGATAACCGTGTGTGTTTATCTCGTGTACGACGAGGAATTATTTTAAGGGTAAAATGGTTGAGAAGGCTGGTCTGGGCTTCCTGTAGTTTATTTCCGGAGCTTGCAGTCTGTTTCAACCTTTATTGCCGGGGATTATGGTAGAGACATTTGACGGCTGGTGGATGGGAAGAGGATAGTAGGATGGACGCTCTCTCTGTACTCGCCGCTGCCCACACCACACACTCTATCTCAGAGCCGTCCGCAGCTCACACTCTACCTCAGAGCAGCCCACACCCCATCTCTCAGCCGCCCACACTACACCTCACAGCCGCCCACACCACACCTCACAGCCGCCCACACCACACAGCCGCCCACACCCACACCTCACAGCCGCCCACACCACACAGCCGCCCACACCACACCTCACAGCTTCCCACACCACACAGCCGCCCACACCACACCACACAGCCGCCCACACCACACTTCACAGCCGCCCACACCACACAGCCGCCCACGCCTCAGCAACACCGGCGAAACTTCACGTTCAGGTAACCTTCATAAACGATTTCACCACAATCAAGTAATTTGGCGCCACTATCCGCTGTTTATAGAGACTTACTCCGCCGTGACGGCTTGCCACAGATATTAATGGCAATTTGGACTCTCCCGTGACAGTGCCCTACTGCCTCAACCGTCCTCGACTCAAGTCCATTACATCCAGCGGTCGACCCCACACGCATTCATAA
>WNGS01167372.1:10361620-10378531 GCA_020271785.1 Procambarus virginalis | reverse complement strand
ATTTTAAAATGCTGTTCATTCAAAACGGGAATTTTCTCAAATATAAATTAATATTATAATATATTAGCATATTGTGCATATATAGGCATAGAATAGGTTAGATCAGGTGTTTAGGTTCTGTTGGCGATTATTTGTATTTGTAGTACGTGGGTGAAGCATTTATAGCGTTGTGGTTCGAACAAAATTCGTCAGTGAAGCACTTGTTCCGGATATGTTCGAATGTCAGCAGTTGTGAGTCGTGTGTAAACCGCTTTTCATTCATAAACACCTGGGGTTTGGCGGTGGATGGAATCACTTTGGATCTTTGTTTGGAGACGGGGGACTACCCTCACTAGGATTCCAAAGCTTCTCAGAAGCCCAATCAGGGCTCTTACTCCATCGTTTGAATAATTAGTCAACTAACGTCCACTACGGGCTCACCATAGCCCGTGCTACTGGGACTTTTTGTTCCAGGTAGCGAATCTTTAACAACAAACAAGTCAACTAAACTTACAGCCTGTCCAAGCTACGTGCAACTTATACTAACACTAGATATTTGTTCGTTAATGTAACATGTGATGTCTGGGGTAGTATTTACTCTTGACTCTGCGCTGCCTTCCTTGACGCTGCGCTGCCTTCCTTGACTCTGCGGTGCCGTCCTTGACGCTGCGCTGCCTTCCTTGACTCTGCGCTGCCTTCCTTGACTCTGCGCTGCCTTCCTTGACGCTGCGCTGCCTTCCTTGACTCTGCGCTGCCTTCCTTGACTCTGCGGTGCCTTCCTTGACGCTGCGCTGCCTTCCTTGACGCTGCGCTGCCTTCCTTGACTCTGCGCTGCCTTCCTTGACGCTGCGCTGCCTTCCTTGACTCTGCGCTGCCTTCCTTGACTCTGCGCTGCCTTCCTTGACGCTGCGCTGCCTTCCTTGACGCTGCGCTGCCTTCCTTGACTCTGCGCTGCCTTCCTTGACTCTGCGCTGCCTTCCTTGACGCTGCGCTGCCTTCCTTAACACTGCGCTGCCTTCCTTGACTCTGCGCTGCCTTCCTTGACGCTGCGCTGCCTTCCTTGACTCTGCGGTGCCTTCCTTGACTCTGCGCTGCCTTCCTTGACTCTGCGGTGCCTTCCTTGACGCTGCGCTGCCTTCCTTGACGCTGCGCTGCCTTCCTTGACTCTGCGCTGCCTTCCTTGACTCTGCGGTGCCTTCCTTGACGCTGCGCTGCCTTCCTTGACGCTGCGGTGCCTTCCTTGACTCTGCGGTGCCTTCCTTGACGCTGCGCTGCCTTCCTTGACGCTGCGCTGCCTTCCTTAACACTGCGCTGCCTTCCTTAACACTGCGCTGCCTTCCTTAACACTGGGCTGCCTTCCTTGACGCTGCGCTGCCTTCCTTAACACTGGGCTGCCTTCCTTAACACTGGGCTGCCTTCCTTAACACTGGGCTGCCTTCCTTAACACTGCGCTGCCTTCCTTAACACTGCGCTACCTTCCTTAACACTGCGCTGCCTTCCTTAACACTGGGCTGCCTTCCTTAACACTGCGCAACCTTCCTTAACACTGCGCTGCCTTCCTTAACACTGGGCTACCTTCCTTAACACTGGGCTACCTTCCTTAACACTGCGCTGCCTTCCTTAACACTGCGCTGCCTTCCTTAACACTGCGCTACCTTCCTTAACACTGCGCTACCTTCCTTAACACTGGGCTGCCTTCCTTAACACTGCGCTGCCTTCCTTAACACTGGGCTGCCTTCCTTAACACTGCGCTACCTTCCTTAACACTGCGCTGCCTTCCTTAACACTGGGCTACCTTCCTTAACACTGGGCTGCCTTCCTTAACACTGCGCTACCTTCCTTAACACTGCGCTACCTTCCTTAACACTGCGCTACCTTCCTTAACACTGCGCTGCCTTCCTTAACACTGGGCTACCTTCCTTAACACTGCGCTGCCTTCCTTAACACTGCGCTACCTTCCTTAACACTGGGCTGCCTTCCTTAACACTGCGCTGCCTTCCTTAACACTGGGCTGCCTTCCTTAACACTGCGCTACCTTCCTTAACACTGCGCTGCCTTCCTTAACACTGCGCTGCCTTCCTTAACACTGGGCTGCCTTCCTTAACACTGCGCTACCTTCCTTAACACTGCGCTGCCTTCCTTAACACTGCGCTGCCTTCCTTAACACTGGGCTGCCTTCCTTAACACTGCGCTACCTTCCTTAACACTGCGCTACCTTCCTTAAAACTGCGCTGCCTTCCTTAACACTGCGCTGCCTTCCTTAACACTGGGCTGCCTTCCTTAACACTGCGCTGCCTTCCTTAACACTGGGCTACCTTCCTTAACACTGGGCTGCCTTCCTTAACACTGGGCTGCCTTCCTTAACACTGCGCTGCCTTCCTTAACACTGGGCTACCTTCCTTAACACTGGGCTGCCTTCCTTAACACTGCGCTGCCTTCCTTAACACTGGGCTGCCTTCCTTAACACTGCGCTACCTTCCTTAACACTGCGCTACCTTCCTTAACACTGGGCTGCCTTCCTTAACACTGCGCTGCCTTCCTTAACACTGGGCTACCTTCCTTAACACTGCGCTACCTTCCTTAACACTGCGCTACCTTCCTTAACACTGGGCTACCTTCCTTAACACTGGGCTGCCTTCCTTAACACTGCGCTACCTTCCTTAACACTGCGCTACCTTCCTTAACACTGGGCTACCTTCCTTAACACTGCGCTGCCTTCCTTAACACTGCGCTACCTTCCTTAACACTGCGCTACCTTCCTTAACACTGGGCTACCTTCCTTAACACTGCGCTGCCTTCCTTAACACTGGGCTACCTTCCTTAACACTGCGCTGCCTTCCTTAACACTGCGCTGCCTTCCTTAACACTGCGCTACCTTCCTTAACACTGGGCTGCCTTCCTTAACACTGCGCTACCTTCCTTAACACTGCGCTACCAACCCGCCTCTCACGAGTAAAATCATTATTATAATAACACACATGAGTGTAAGTTTAAGTATGACTTTGGTACAGCCCAGTTAATAATTCAGATATGACTGAAATAACCAAACGGAATTAATAACTGAAATGTGAGAGCTTTCGTGCATCGCTGATGTGGTCTGAAGGGAAGGGAACTATCAGGAGGAAACACCAAACCATTACGACTATATAGCACTTGGAAGGGGATCAGGATTTGGGATGGGACGGGAAGTGCAGCAAGGTCGACTGGGAGAGTCCTTCGGGCTCCTGGAAGGTCCTGTGTTAGACTGACTTTGAGGGGCCGTGCATGGAGACCCATATATTTTCTGTTTCCCCCTTCGTCTGTAGGTTAAATGTACTCGGTGGTA
This sequence comes from Procambarus virginalis, assembly GCA_020271785.1. NCBI lineage: Eukaryota > Metazoa > Arthropoda > Malacostraca > Decapoda > Cambaridae > Procambarus > Procambarus virginalis. The sequence goes on along the minus strand of WNGS01167372.1, from coordinate 10,375,227 downwards.
CAGAGATAGGAGGTAGCATGGCAGGTTCAGTAGGGTATGACTGTGAATCAATCGAATAATCTTGCTAGCGGATCTAGCTAGACTTGAGTCAGGCGGGAATTAAATGGTTAGTGTTCCTATAGGTAACAAGGGGTTACCTGTGTGATTATACCTGCTTTTACTCAGGAGGAAGACCGACGCTGGCGCTAAGGCTTCTCTCTGCTGGGTTCTGACTTGGTGCCAGCCATGCTCACCCTACTTCTGTGGAAGTGATTACTACTATGACACAGCACCGTATGCCCCTTCCCCTCACCTCTCCACAAGGACCATAGTGTACTACACACCCTGAGTTCCACTTTTGCACCGTGTACACTCCCACGTTCAATGACACGTTGGGTGTACCAACAACGTCTAAATATTTCTATCTCGATTATACTGACCAGAATATTGTTGCTGATGACCTCCAGCTCCATATTCGCCTGCGTCAATACGTTGGTTCGAATGCCCCTTTCTCCCTTACGTGATTGGTTTCTCCCGTTCTCCCAATCATTCTGCACGATTGAGCTTCTATCCTTCTTCCAAGGTGGTGTCCTTTACTTACAGATGCCGCCTGCCCTTGATTTAACCAATCATGATCCCTAGTTGCCGGTAGTTTTACCAATTTGTTTGATTTGTGTCTCTTTTCACCCTCTTTCCATTCTTTACACATATCTTATTCAATGCAGCAAACACAGTTTTATACTAATTTCTCTGAACTTTAGTTTTTAGTCTCAAGGTTTTTTTTCTGTGGTTGGAATTGATGTTTAGCATTTGTCAATCAGTTTGTGGTCATACCTGATCTCTCATGTTGATTTTAAGTTCCTTTTAAATGCTCTTTTTGGGTGATTTGAAATGTGGCCGTGTTTTTTTTTATTTTGTCTTGATTCTTGCCTCTTAAATACCGGCGCGTCGACTCACGTACACTCTTGCACTCTTACGTCATCTTGTATTGATCTTAACTTTTCCATTTACCTTGACCTTGTATGGCGGATCTTTGACGACCTCCAGAACGCTGACCATGTTTTCACTATTTTGGAACTTCGCTTCGTTTCTTGTGAACGAAACGCTTGTAAACTGTTTAATAAATGTAACCAAAGCTGTTAAAGATTAAGGAAAGATGTACACGTTCGTAAGTGCTTGCGTGAATCTGGCCCATGACTTGTCTTTCGTATTGGCTTCAGGAATAATATTCCGGAACACACTTCAATACACATAGAAATCACAATAGCTTGATGCATCAAATGAAGGGAAGGGAACTATGAGGAGAAAGCGCTAAGCCATGACGACTATATAAGCACTGGGAAGGGGTCAGGATAAGAATTTGGGATGGGACGGGGGAAGGAATGGTGCTCAACTACTTGGACGGTCGGGGATTGAACACCGACCTGCATGAAGCGAGACCGTCGCTCTACCGTCCAGCCCAAGTGGTTGGGCCAAATCAAATGCATCAAATGAACAATTCACTTGAATTCTTGGAGAAGTCTTTTGACCATGTCGTGGACTAATCGACTAAGGCAGCGTCTGAGATCTTCCCGGGCGTAAGTTCGAACCCTCATCACGGCTCTTGTGGATTTGTTCATTCCGGAACGTTTGAGTATTCTGAATGACAAACTGTGCTATATAACTATACGGGCTTTGGGGTGTTCGTTTAATAATTACTTTCTTGCATATAAAAAGACGTATTTAGCTTAGTGACAAAAACCAAAGTCTTGAGCTAATACCAAATCATAAGACAAGTCACGAGACATTAAATAACCAGCAGGAGAATAGTGGAATATGTTACTAACAGCATCGTCCTAACGACAAAGAAATCCCCAGTATAACATCAAAGCATTCGTCTTTGTTTTTAGAATGCAATATTCCCATCAGTTCACTATTCAGTCAAGCCGTTCCTCCGTACCTTCAGCCAGTACCAACCGACATCTTCAGAGACAACACACGTACGAAGACCCGATTCCTGGAGCCGGAAAGATGCCTCAATCCTAACTACCTTCTTAAAAACAGTCTTAACTTTCCTGGAAATGTTAAACTGTCGTTCGTACCACACGTACGAAGATCGTCCTTTCCGCCATCTTTCTCACCCACGGCTTTTTATCAAGGTTCTTGTAACCCTCCAATATTCTCAAAAAACCACATAAGACAGGAAAGGGAGAAGGGAAGGCGGATTAGGAAGCGAAGGAAATGGATTCTTAAATCCTCCAGAGACCTTGCCAACCATCGTGCAAAACAAAGGCACCTGACAAAGCTGCCACCGCGGCCTCCCTTGCTTGTCACTTGTCATCTCCACCAAACAAAATCCGTCATAGTGGTTTTTATGTGTGTCAGTCAAAAGGTGGAGAAGCGGTGCCCCTGGAGTATATCACACGCAGCTGCTCAGACCACGTGCAGCTGCTGAGGCAACGTGCAGCTGCTCAGACCACGTGCAGCTGCTCAGACCACGTGCAGCTGCTGAGGCAACGTGCAGCTGCTCAGACCACTTGCAGCTGTTCAGATCACGTGCAGCTGCTCAAACCACGTGCAGCTGCTCAGACCACGTGCAGCTGCTGAGGCAACGTGCAGCTGCTCAGACCACTTGCAGCTCTTCAGATCACGTGCAGCTGCTCAGACCACGTGCAGCTGCTCAGACCACTTGCAGCTGCTCAGACCACGTGCAGCTGCTCAGACCACATGCAGCTGATCAGACCACGTGCAGCTGCTCAGACCACTTGCAGCTGTTCAGATCACGTGCAGCTGCTCAGACCACGTGCAGCTGCTCAGACCACGTGCAGCTGCTCAGACCACATGCAGCTGATCAGACCACGTGCAGCTGCTCAGACCACTTGCAGCTGTTCAGATCACGTGCAGCTGCTCAGACCACGTACAGCTGCTCAGACCACGTGCAGCTGCTCAGACCACGTGCAGCTGCTCAGACCACGTGCAGCTACTCAGACCACGTGCAGCTGCTCAGACCACATGCAGCTGCTCAGACCACATGCAGCTGCTCAGACCACGTGCAGCTGCTGAGGCCACGTGCATCTGCTCAGACCACGTGCAGCTGCTCAGACCACGTGCAGCTGCTGAGGCCACGTGCAGCTGCTGAGTCCACGTGCAGCTGCTCAGACCACGTGCAGCTGCTCAGATCACGTGTAGCTGCTGAGGCCACGTGCAGCTGCGCAGATCACGTGCAGCAGCTCAGACCACGTGCAGCTGCTCAGACCACGTGCAGCTGCTCAGACCATATGCAGCTGCTCAGACCACATGCAGCTGCTCAGACCACGTGCAGCTGCTGAGGCAACGTGCAGCTGCTGAGTCCACGTGCAGCTGCTCAGACCACGTGCAGCTACTCAGACCACGTGCAGCTGCTCAGACCACGTGCAGCTGCTCAGACCACGTGCAGCTGCTCAGACCACGTGTAGCTACTCAGACCACGTGCAGCTGCTCAGACCACGTGCAGCTGCTCAGACCACGTGCAGCTGCTCAAACCACGTGTAGCTACTCAGACCACGTGCAGCTGCTCAGACCACGTGCAGCTGCTCAGACCACGTGCAAATGCTGAGGCAACGTGCAGCTGCTGAGTCCACGTGCATCTGCTGAGTCCACGTGCAGCTGCTGAGTCCACGTGCAGCTGCTCAGACCACATGCAGTTGCTCAGACCACGTGCAGCTGCTCAGACCGCACACAGCTGTTCAGGCCACGTGCAGTACCACGAACCACATAAAGCTGCTCAGAACATGCGCAGCTGTTTGTACCATATGCAGCTGCTCAGTCCACATGGACTACATAAAACTGTTCAGAACACACAAAGTTGCTCATACCACATGCAACATATCTGACCACATGATAAATACTTGAACACATAGCCGCCATGATTCAAGAAAGATACACAGATTTCGTAATTGGTTGCATAAATGCTTGCTGAATTTTGGCCTGGTAATGGTGAAGTCCACACGGTAATGGTGAAGTCCACACGGTAATGGTGAAGTCCACACGGGAATGGTGAAGTCCACACGGTAATGGTGAAGTCCACACGGTAATGGTGAAGTCCACACGGGAATGACAGCAATAGGTTAATAAAAACCCACATAGCTTAAATATCAACAAATAATCCTCCCCGTCCGCACTGTCTAAGAATTCGACTTTGTATTATTTCCTGTGCGCGAGAAGGAGGTCGCAGGGGCGAGGGAGCTGTCAACAGCCGTGTCCTCTCTTGTTGTCACCGGTGCTCCTCCGGCGATGGGTAATTTATGGGGCCAGGACCCACCCGCCCAGGCCTTCATCATGGCATAAATTTCCCATGATAATCATTGTAATTTTCCTGCCACCGAACCATTGTTACAAAAGGTTTAACCCCTTCCCCGCGTTATTTTTAAAAGACTTCGCCCGCTTGCAAGATTTTTTCCCTTTCTCGTGTCTCAAGGCGACGAACTTCTCCGTGTTTAAAGGTTTTTGTTGATACCTTTATCAGGAAACGCGTGCGTTAGAGTCAGCAGTGACTCTAAAAACCACAAGTGTAGACAGGTTTCATCAAGGTTTACACAGGAGTTGCTGACGAAGTCACTCTAAAGGCACAACATTTGCAACACTGGTCCAACCCTGAGGCAGTGTTGCCTTCTTGGCGTCAGAGGAATTATGTGCTAATCTCCACCAAGACTTGCTGGCCTCTTAACTACCACCACTAACTCCTCGCAGGGAAATATAACATTAATTATAAAATAGTATATCATTTCAACGACATTGGATATGAACAAAAAATGTAAGAGAGAACAATATTAACTTACATAGTTTATTCCCGCCCGATGTTGCCATTTGTGCCTGGCGACGACACGATGGATTAGACTTCTAGTGAATGAACAGCCATTGTACTGCCTTTGTATATTAGTCGACCATAATCTTTAAACGTGTAAATATTTCATCCTGAAGACAGGCTAAGCTGTGACGTGGCCATGGTGGGTCACCCTGTGGGACACATGGCCTTGATGGGTCACCCTGAGAGACACATGGTCATGGTAGGTCACCCTGAGAGACACATGGTCACGGTGGGTCACCCTGAGGGACACATGGTCATGGTGGGTCACCCTGAGAGACACATGGTCGTGGTGGGTCACCCTGAGGGACACATGGTCATGGTGGGTCACCCTGAGAGACACATGGCCACGGTGGGTCACCCTGAGAGACACATGGCCACGGTGGGTCACCCTGTGGGACACATGGTCATGGTGGGTCACCCTGTGGGACACATGGCCGTGATGGGTCACCCTGAGGGACACATGGTCATGGTGGGTCACCCTGAGAGACACATGGTCGTGGTGGGTCACCCTGAGGGACACATGGTCATGGTGGGTCACCCTGAGAGACACATGGTCACGGTGGGTCACCCTGAGAGACACATGGCCGTGGTGGGTCACCCTGAGGGACACATGGTCACGGTGGGTCACCCTGAGAGACACATGGCCACGGTGGGTCACCCTGAGAGACACATGGCCACGGTGGGTCACCCTGAGGGACACATGGCCACGGTGGGTCACCCTGAGGGACACATGGTCATGGTGGGTCACCCTGAGAGACACATGGCCACGGTGGGTCACCCTGAGAGACACATGGCCACGGTGGGTCACCCTGAGAGACACATGGCCACGGTGGGTCACCCTGTGGGACACATGGTCATGGTGGGTCACCCTGTGGGACACATGGCCGTGATGGGTCACCCTGAGAGACACATGGCCACGGTGGGTCACCCTGTGGGACACATGGTCATGGTGGGTCACCCTGAGAGACACATGGCCACGGTGGGTCACCCTGTGGGACACATGGTCATGGTGGGTCACCCTGTGGGACACATGGTCATGGTGGGTCACCCTGTGGGACACATGGCCGTGATGGGTCACCCTGAGAGACACATGGTCATGGTGGGTCACCCTGTGGGACACATGGTCATGGTGGGTCACCCTGTGGGACACATGGTCATGGTGGGTCATCCTGTGGGACACATGGTCATGGTGGGTCACCCTGTGGGACACATGGTCATGGTGGGTCACCCTGTGGGACACATGGTCATGGTGGGTCATCCTGTGGGACACATGGTCATGGTGGGTCACCCTGTGAGGGACACATGGTCATGGTGGGTCACCCTGTGGGACACATGGTCATGGTGGGTCACCCTGTGGGACACATGGCCGTGATGGGTCACCCTGAGAGACACATGGCCACGGTGGGTCACCCTGAGAGACACATGGCCACGGTGGGTCACCCTGAGAGACACATGGCCACGGTGGGTCACCCTGAGAGACACATGGCCACGGTGGGTCACCCTGAGAGACACATGGCCACGGTGGGTCACCCTGAGAGACACATGGTCATGGTGGGTCACCCTGAGAGACACATGGCCACGGTGGGTCACCCTGAGAGACACATGGCCACGGTGGGTCACCCTGTGGGACACATGGTCATGGTGGGTCACCCTGTGGGACACATGGCCGTGATGGGTCACCCTGAGAGACACATGGCCACGGGGGTCACCCTGAGAGACACATGGCCACGGTGGGTCAACCTGAGAGACACATGGCCATGGTATTTAACCTGAAGGAGTGGTGGTACTTCCAGGTGGACAGTACCTGACTTGACGATGTTACCTCTGGCTGGACAGAACAAGAGTGGCAGTACCTCTGGCTGGACAGAACCAGAGTGGCAGTACCTCTGGCTGGACAGAACCAGAGTGGCAGTACCTCTGGCTGGACAGAACCAGAGTGGCAGTACCTCGGCTGGACAGAACCAGAGTGGCAGTACCTCTGGCTGGACAGAACCAGAGTGGCAGTACCTCCGGCTGGACAGAACCAGAGTGGCAGTACCTCTGGCTGGACAGAACCAGAGTGGCAGTACCTCTGGCTGGACAGAACCAGGGTGATAGTACCTCTGGCTGGACAGAACCAGAGTGGCAGTACCTCTGGCTGGACAGAACCAGAGTGGCAGTACCTCTGTCTGAACAACACTGTGGCCTGTGACACAAAATAAACATTAGCGTGTGGAAATAAGAATGAAGGGACGTGAGAAGCATCCGTCAGCCGCCTGCGACATCCACCTGAAGGAAATAGAAATTACGACTCTGAAAAGAATTAGTCGCATTAGACAAAAATGGTCACACAAATCCTCACGTTAATGGAGTTTATATAAAAATAATAAAGCGACGGGAAGCGGTTACAGTGATATTAAAGATTCAGCGGATATATACCCCTGGGAACCTTGGAAGGTTCCTGATCTGCCCACACCTCTGCCCACACCCCTGCCCACACCCCTGCCCACACCCCTGCCCACACCTGTCACCTACACATATTCACGAACACCCGCGTGCGTGCATTCACGAGGCCCACAAACACCACCAATATGCAGACGAGGAGTCACAATAACGTGGCTGAAATATGTTGACCAAACCACACACTAGAAAGCGAAGGGACGACAACGTTTCGGTCCGTCATGGACCATTCTCAAGTCGATTGTGAGAATGGCCCAGGACGGACCGAAACGCCGTCGTCCCTTCATTTTCTAGTGTGTGGTTTGGTCAACACCACCAATAATCATCACCTCTTCATTCACGCCCATTGTCCCACGCCCACCCACATGCCGCCCACACACCCCATGAGACCAACGCCCACCCTCCAGGCGAGAGGGAGGAACACGCCCCAGGCGGCAGTAACCAGCCAGATCATATCACTTAATAAGGACGGAAGTGGCCAGCCAGACCCACGCAGCGAGGGCTCCACGTGCATACTGGATAATGATCGTTTATAGCTGTAATTATCACCAGCACGTCCACCAGGCTGACGTGCGAGGACGTACACGGGGTGTCGGAGAACGTACGACAACGGTAATCACCTTAGACTGCAATTGTTCCTTCCTCTCGCGGACCAAATGCATAGTTTTTCAGCCCTCGTCCCGAACCAAACACCCTCCCAACCTTCGGCTATTAACCTACCCGACCATCCCGCCAATCAGTAGATAAAAAGTGATGATTGGTTGACGTATGGCGCCCGAGGTTCAGCGGACGGAAGTACCTCCATACATTTTTTTGGGAGCTCTGTCGGTCGGTGGCTGTACATATCCAACTTAACTGAATTCATCAGAAGATGAGGTAAAATTGGGAATCAGTCAGTAGATGAGGTGACTGTAGGGGCGGTCAGTAGATGAGGTGACTGTAGGGGCGGTCAGTAGATGAGGTGACTGTAGGGGCGGTCAGTAGATGAGGTGACTGTAGGGGCGGTCAGTAGATGAGGTGACTGTAGGGGCGGTCAGTAGATGAGGTGACTGTAGGCGCGGTCAGTAGATGAGGTGACTGTAGGCGCGGTCAGTAGATGAGGTGACTGTAGGGGCGGTCAGTAGATGAGGTGACTGTAGGGGCGGTCAGTAGATGAGGTGACTGTAGGGGCGGTCAGTAGATGAGGTGACTGTAGGGGCGGTCAGTAGATGAGGTGACTGTAGGGGCGGTCAGTAGATGAGGTGACTGTAGGGGCGGTCAGTAGATGAGGTGACTGTAGGCGCGGTCAGTAGATGAGGTGACTGTAGGGGCGGTCAGTAGATGAGGTGACTGTAGGGGCGGTCAGTAGATGAGGTGACTGTAGGGGCGGTCAGTAGATGAGGTGACTGTAGGGGCGGTCAGTAGATGAGGTGACTGTAGGCGCGGTCAGTAGATGAGGTGACTGTAGGCGCGGTCAGTAGATGAGGTGACTGTAGGGGCGGTCAGTAGATGAGGTGACTGTAGGCGCGGTCAATAGATGAGGTGACTGTAGATGCGGTCAGTAGATGAGTTGTCTGAAAGATCAATTAGTGAGGGTACAGGAGGATCAGACGTCAGTTGAAATGAATAAAGACTCAACCAGCAGGTCTGATGTACGGTTACTGGATATTTAAAATAGAGTTCTGTTCATAGAGCTCTTTAACTCTTTTAGAAAACATGCAAACATGCGCATAATGCGTACATTTCCTACAGGGATACCCACTCCAGAAATACACGAATATGTACATATATACTACTACATGCATACACAAATATGCATGTACGAGGATAGGGATTTAGGATAGGACGAGAGGGGNAAGCACAAGACAAAGTTGGAGAAGGTTTAAAGATATGCCACAAGACTAGTACCCGAGGAGAAGGGCTTGAGCTACGAGGAAAGACTACTGGAAGTAAACCTTATGTCACTAGAAGACAAGAGAGTTAGGAGGGACATAATCACCTCCTACAATATTCTCAGAGGAATTGACAGGGTAGACAAAGATAAATTATTTAACTAGGGTGGTACTCGAACAAGGAGACACAGATGGAAGCTTAGTACCCAAATGAGCCACAGAAACATTAGAAAGATTTTTCATTGTCAGAGTTAACAAATGTAATGTATCAGGAAGTGATGTGGTGGAGGCTGACTCCATACACAGTTTCAAATGTAGATATGATAGAGCCCAGCAGGCTCAGGAACCTGTACACCAGTTGATTGATAGTTGAGAGGCGGGACCAAAGAGCCGAAGCTCAACCCCCGCAAACATCCCTAGACGAGTACACACACACACGGGAGTGGAGAGAGAAGCGGACCAGAGGCGTGCTGTCAGAGCCGGGGCCCAGCAACAGGTTCCAACAGCGTCTCCGCACTAATACCGGGCATCACAGCCCAGCGGGCCGCTCGCGCTCGGCCCCAGACCCGCCTAATGGTCACAAACACCCATTACCAACCAATACTCGTCGGGAAAATGACCCTCATCATATCATCAAGGGCAAGCCAAAAGGATTTTTCTCGGCTCCTTCATTATCATCAATGGCGTTAATGCCATCAGAGGCTTGTGATTATCGGAATAATCCATGTAGAATCACAAACACACCTCGGTAATTGCAGCGATAGCTATAATGCACTACTCGTTATCAAAATAAGATCTGGTTGAGAGCCATCATCAACGACCAACCCCGCTACGACTCGCAGTTTTTGTTTTGAATGGTCGTATAGCCGTTTTCTATATACCACCTTAGCCAGCAACGGAGGCTGGAGAGAATAGTTGTGAGGCGCGGCTGTCAGAGTGCGGTTACCACTGGCCGTTCATTCAATACATCAGGGAGGAAAAAAGCTCCAGTACACGAGAGTCAGGGTTCGTGGAGAGGAGAAGGAGGGAAGATGGGTAATTATAGTGTAAACTCCTTTAATACAGGGTTGGATCTCTTTAGCCTAACAGCCAAACATATCGTCGAGGGCAGACAAGCGCATCCCGCACTCGCTCACAAGGTCGACCGCTCCTTCTTCGCCTGCTGAAGGAATTGGGCTCTTAAGAACGTCGGGCGGATGGGCACGCAGGCTGCGAAACTACTGAATTATGGTGACCTTGAGTAATATTTTAGCGACCTAACGAGGTATCTGCACCATCAGGTCCCGATAACTCAAACAGGCCACGCCAGAGCTGCAATATCCTGGCAATGGTAGGTTATATGAAGCGCGTCAGTTCTTCTAACACTGTGTAGTTCCTTGCTTTGAAGTTTTAAAAGATTCCACTTCCCGTTCCAACGTTGGATTGTCTTGTGCCTTGATGGGGGAGTAGGGTGGGCCAGAGGGTGGGCCAGTGGGTGGGCCAGTGGGTGGGCCAAGACTACCTGTGACCTGCTTATCGCCTACAATAACGTAGAGGGGGGGGGGTAGAAATTGACTCAGGTACTCTATCCCTTTGAGATGTATTTCTTTCTTGTCTCAATAAACATACTTGAACTTGAATAACGTAGAGTTTCGTTAACCGCTGTCATATCATCCCTTCCCCCACCCCGCGGCCCTCTCCTTATCTTCCACACACTTGTCATTGGTGTCTGCAAGATCAAGCGTCAGCTCTAGGGCCCCACCTGCCATATCAGGTGTCCGTCAGCTAATGTAATGACTCCAGCCCAACTACATTTCTATAACATCTTTAAACCTATGTATGCATTGCCTTCCATCCTCCTCTAATTCATTCTGGTTACACATAACTCGCTCTCTACATAACTGTTTACCTGCACCTCAATGGTTCATCTGTGTCTCTCGCTTCTATCCACGCCCTTTCATTCTGCTGTTACATATGCTAAATATTTCGTCCTTATCTACGTTGTCAGTATCTTTTAGGATCCTATACGTCACAATCATGTCTCCTCTATCCTATGACTTGTTAAATGTAGTAAGATCCAGTTCCCTGAGTCTTCCCACGTACAAAAATACTCTCAGTGTTGGAACTCATTTTGTGACAAACCTTTGAATGTCTTCAAGTTTGGTCATGTACATCTTAAAGATGCCTTTCTTTTATTATAAAATGCATTAACATATTTAGGTACACCGACATTTACGCAGTTACTCCTTGACTGTGTAGTGGAATAGTTTGTGTTAATAGATGGGGATATTTTCCATCACATGCCAATATATATATATATATATATATATATATATATATATATATATATATATATATATATATATATATATATATATATATATATATATATATAATCTAGAAGGGGTACCACCTCTGGTGCAAGTGTGCAAGTGTAGGGACCCATAGCCTCGGAGAAGAAAATAAAGAGTACTCAGAGAAGACCTTGTGGATCCTCACTGAACACTTTGATATTTTCTTCTCCTACCACCCCTATTCTTTTGGTACGTGCGTATATTTATCTAACTTTATTTGAAAATGTCATTACACAAAAAAGTTACAATATTGATTACATGCAGGGTACAAGGCTGCTTGTCACAAGTTGAATAGCTCCTCAGATGGCGAGCAGGAACCATGGATGCAGTGAGCATTTCCTAATATATATATATATATATATATATATATATATATATATATATATATATATAATATATATATATATGTGTGTGTGTGTGTGTGTGTGTGTGTGTGTGTGTGTGTGTGTGTATCACGAAAATAAACACAAGATTAAAAATGTGACAATGTCAGACCACGGAGGAAAAATGAAACAGGAATTTCCTTAAGTACTTTCGTATATTAATACATCTTCAGAAGGAGTGAATATATATATATATATATATATATATATATATATATATATATATATATATATATATATATATATATATATATAGTACACGTTTTTCAGATTAAAACAAATCATAGCTTTTCATACTAGTGCTTTCAGGTCTTTGAGAGTCAGTAGTTGCTCTATCAGACCCAAACGTTTGGAGCACTACAGGCTTAACAACAGAAAGTGGGAATACCTAGTTGTTGCATCCTAATTTGGCTTCTTTGTCTGTCATCATGATGGGCCATATTTATGTGAGATGGTATCCATACATGAGAGATTCTACACCTTTTATTCTGTGGAGCGAGGAGAACCTCGAGGAGGACCTGGATTGGCACCCTGGGGCCAGATTCACGAAAGCAGTTACGCAATTACTTACGAACTTGTCCATCTTTCCTCAATCTTTGGTGGCTTTGTTTACAATTATTTAACAGTTAATGAGCTCCGAAGCACCAGGAGGCTGTTTATAGCAATAACAACAGTTGATTGGCAAGTTTTCATGTTTGTAAACTGTTTAATAAATGTAACCAAAGCCGTCAAAGATTGAGGAAAGATGTACACATTCGTAAGTGCTTGCGTAACTGCTTCGTGAATCTGGCCCCAGGGGTTATTTGTAATTGCTTTTATGAGGTTTGACCAGACCACACACACTAGAAGGTGAAGGGACGACGACGTTTCGGTCCGTCCTGGACCATTCTCAAGTCGACGTTTCGGTCCAGGACGGACCGAAACGTCGTCGTCCCTTCACCTTCTAGTGTGTGATCTAGTCAAACTACTTCAGCCAGGTTATGGTGACTCATCGCCTGCTTTTACGAGGCTCTTGCTGTCGATCTTACGGAAGATCGTAAGCTCTTGCTTACGATCTTACGTTTCCAAGTGCTGCAAGAGCAGACTTTGAATCACAGAAAATTACTCCTTCTCCTGTACTTGTTTAGCCTACTGGAAGCTGGACGCATTGCAGCTTGTTCTGCCAGTTGTTTAAATTAACACTGATGGTCTGTGTGCAAGAATTATTTCCGTAAAACGTGCAGGCGATGAGTCACAATAACGTGGCTAAAGTATGTTGACCAGACCACACACTAAAAGGTGAAGGGACGACGATGTTTCGGTCCGTCCTGGACCATTCTCAAGTCGATTGACCGAAACGTCGCCGTCCCTTCACCTTCTAGTCTGCTGCTGTCCGTCAAGTTGACGATTAGTTATTGGTGTAGACACAGTGCTCCTGGCACCTCGTACATTTTATAGAGGAGAAAATTGCTTTTAGAGTGACAGTTTTAAGAAGAGCAAGATTCGCATTACCTTGGTAATTTGTGTGATACTTGGATGGTGAGGTAGAGGTAAATAGAGACATCAGTAACAAGTAGATTACATTATACATTATAAAGAATATTCAGCTTGATGACAATGTAGGCATTTTAACCATTTATCATACAGTAGTTGAGTTAATACATTAGATTGACCTGATGTAGTAACTTCAGTTGCTGATGTCTATAGGAAACAAAATACTTTCTCTGAGCAATGCTGGCGATGTCAGGTCTCTTAGACTTTAATATAAGTTGAGAAATATTGAGAAATACAACAGGAA
>WNGS01167372.1:10276481-10295276 GCA_020271785.1 Procambarus virginalis | reverse complement strand
TAAGTGCGACTACGTCTGATTCGCGAGTTTAATGGGAATCTGGATACTGTTGATCAGCTGTCTGTGCAAGCAGCCGTGACGGCATGAGGCAGCAAACGACTGACACAATTATATATAGAGATAATATGGAGACTACCACGAGCAAACCCTTCTGGTAATTTTGTTGTTTACAAAATTGGTTTACAATGTACAAGAGCACATTGTAGACTGTCGCTCGAGTAGAAGGTAGCAGAGTGGTAAGCCCAGAACTTTTCCCGTGGGTAAACAATTCAAATGGATCATCACATTGAAGACATATCTTTTTCTCCCTTCAGTAAGAAGAGAAACTGAAATGGCCCACTAAAGAAAACCTCACAAGAGTCGCGCCAGAATCGCTAAGCATCATAGTAGGCTAAGCCCACCGGAACTTTCACGAGTACAGAAGGGAAGCAACCAACAGTTATACTCACATGGATAATTGAACGTTTCTCAAAGTCCATTCTTATTTCGTGTTTGTATACATAAAGTAGCTATAGCGGAAGCTTGCGGGAGAATCCAGAGGGACTTAGACGCACTTCAGAATGGTAAGAAAGTTGGGAGCTAGACTTCAACCCTAACCGATATGAAGAAATAATAACAGGAACAGCAGAAAGATCCTGGGTAATGCAGGGTATATTTGACACAGATCCCGAAATCAGAGAAACAGAAAATCTGAGAGTATATAACCTCAGCGTTCACTCAGGAGATACACGTTAACAAAATAACCATCAGCAGCATACGCAAAAGTTATCAGGGATCATAGCAAAGGGACCTTCGGAGCACAACATAACCTACGTAATTTTATACCTTTGAATATATAGCTACAGCATAGCATCTTAATTCCCTGGAAGGACAAGACGCTTGGGCACGATGTCTTACACCTGATGCCGCTTTTTACCTAGAAGTAGATAATTACTCGAGAGTTAAGCAAATGATGTAAGTTGCATCCTGGAAAGGTTAGTCTAATGCCTAGAGGGACCTCGAAATGCCTCACAGGCTTCCTGTCCCCAATAAAGGAAGTCAAATGAAAGTAGTAGACGTCCAGAGGCATCCGGCAAGACTTTTTCCGGACTGAGGGACAGCCAGACTACAGTGAACGTCTGAAGGAACGCAACATCCCCCTTCGGCCGAAATATGAAAACTGGGAGATATAATCACAACGTACAAAATACTGAGGGAAAACTGACACAGAGGCCGTGTTCAAAATAACAAACGGCGGAGCTAGAGTAGTGCTACGGTGCACCTTCCTGGTGTAGTGCTACGGTGCACCTTCCTGGTGTAGTGCTACGGTGCACCTTCCTGGTGTAGTGCTACGGTGCACCTTCCTGGTGTAGTGCTACGGTGCACCTTCCTGGTGTAGTGCTACGGTGCACCTTCCTGGTGTCGTGCTACGGTGCACCTTCTGGTGTAGTGCTACGGTGCACCTTCCTGGTGTATGCGTGATGGTGCACCTTCCGGTGTAGTGCTACGGTGAACCTTCCTGGGTGTCGTGCTACGGTGACCCTTCCTGGGTAGTGCTACGGTGCGCCTTCCTGGTGTAGTGCTACGGTGCACTTCCTGGTGTCGTGTACGGTGCACCTTCCTGGTGTAGTGTACGGTGATGGTGCACCTCCTGGTGTAGTGCTACGGTGCACCTTCTGGTGTAGTGCTACGGTGCACCTTCCTGGTGTCGTGCTACGGTGCACTTCCTGGTGTCGTGCTACGGTGCACCTTCCTGGTGTAGTGCTACGGTGCACCTTCCTGGTGTAGTGCTACGGTGACGGCGCTGAGAAACTCATATGTAGCGGAAAGCTCGCGGGTCTGGAAAAGATTTCTTGATTGAATATTTCAGATTACTCTTTTGTTTTTATATGTTCGTCATTTATAAATCTTTATGGGAAGATAGTGCGACACACGGGTGCTGATATGGGTAGATACAGTAGACTCTTAGTCTTTATTGGATACTCTTAATTTAGGACATCAAAAGTCTTTATTTCTTGGACACTCTTAAGGACATCACGAAGTCTTAGTCTTACTGGACACTTCAAGGACATCACGAAGTTAGTTTTACTGGACACTTCAAGGACATCACGAAGTCTTAGTCTTTACTGGACACTTCAAGGACATCCCGAGTCTTAGTCTTCACTGGACACTTCAAGGACATCACGAAGTCTTAGTCTTCACTGGACACTTCAAGGACATCACGAGGCCGTAGGCTTGACTGGGCTCTCTCTTTCTCTTAGTGTGAGAGGCTCTCTAGGGTCTTTAGTACTCCATAACATTAAGCCACTGGAGGTCAGTGAGACATCTTCGAGAGTGTAGGCGGGAGTTGAGGAGCTTTTGGGATGCCAGGACGCTCGGGATGCTGCAGGGATGCCAGGGAAGCTCCGGGATGCTGCCAGGGTGCCAGGGGAGCTCCGGGATGTGCCAGGGAGCCGGACGAGCCACCGACGAGTGAAGGACCGTGTAGGAGCAAGCCTCACCTGTCACATCCCACTACCGCTGCCTCACCACACAACAATCATTCTTCCTATCCATCGCCTCTTTTGTACGATCCTCCTCTTCCTCTTCCTCCTCCTGGTTCCCTCTATCCCATGCTGGCCAACTTATAACACATTGTTATTCAAGATAAAGAACAAGATGAATACGGAGATAGTTTGAAGACCTGAGTAATCAGCTTCAAGAACACGTCGTTAAGGCCAGACGGTTTGGCTAATTGGTTCGAGAATGTAACTGTGTGATAGAAGTCGTAGTTCGCAGGAGCCAATGGTTTCACTGCAGTGTTTTTATGCCTGTTACTCAGTCACAGGTATTTGGCAGTGTAATGTATTTCTATAAAATAAATAACTCCTGTAAAATATATAAAAAGGAGTCGACTCGAGTGGAACAAAAGGCTTCATTCAGTTTTTTTATTCTTAGTTCTTAAGTTTGGCTAAACCGCTTCACTTTCAGTGTACAGTGACTCACTAACAGCTTTATTTTCAGTGTACAGTGACAATCACTAACAGCTTAACTGTCAGTGTACAGTGACTATCACTAACAGCTTCACTGTCAGTGTACAGTGACTATCACTAACAGCTTCACTGTCAGTGTACAGTGACTATCACTAACAGCTTCACTGTCAGTGTACAGTGACAATCACTAACAGCTTCACTGTCACTGTACAGTGACTATCACTAACAGCTTCACTGTCAGTGTACAGTGACAATCACTAACAGCTTCACTGTCACTGTACAGTGACTATGACTAACAGCTTCACTGTCAGCGTACAGTGACTATCACTTGCCGGCAACATCCGATAAGATGTTTCTGTGTCTGCTGGAACACTGGTGCTTGACCAAGTTCCTTACAGTCCCAAGGAGTTTCTTGTAGCTAGCTAAGGAGAGAACCTTTCTTTAAGTATTAACTGTGAAACTTTTTATTTTCTTCATGATGAATGATCGTGACGGTCACGTTGAGTACCATGAGTGAATAATGAGTGAATATGCTCACAGGAGATCAAGGTACCGTAAGGTTCAAATCAGTTTATTGAGGTGATGAAATAAATCTCATAAGGATAGAGTAGCTAAGGCTATTTCTACCCTCGTTACCGTAAGGTGTTTGAGATCAGAAGCATGTAAAGGGTTAATTACCCCACTAGAGGTCAGGGGTCACGTAAGGTTATTGACCCCCCGCACAAGAAGTCAGGGTCATGATTGGTGATTGGTCGCCCACAAGAGGTCATAGTCATGCTAATGACTATGAGCCAATAGGCCCTCTGCAGTTCTTATTCCTAATACAATCTCCTCTACTACACTTTGCTCCTCACCTCTCTCTCTAGCCTATTTATTGTCTGCATTTACTTCCTCATCACAATCGACTTGAGAATGGTCTAGGTCCCTTCACCTCCAACGTCGTCGTCCCTTCACCTTCTAGTGTGTTGTCTGGTCAACAGGTCATAGTCATGTTTTTTTATCTTAAAGAGATTAAAAACGGAGAGAGCTTTAAGACCTTACATTTACCTTCTTGCAAGATGCGGACCCTGACTTGTCCCTCACCTGTCCATTCCGTTTGTATTGCCAGTCCTTCCCTAGAGGCTCACTATACTTGTTACTATACTGTTTCTTTCATTATTACCTGCTTAGTCTTTCTGTTCCAGTGAGTTAGCCTCTTGCAGTCTTGACTACTTCCTCCTCTTCCAGACCCGTCAGTCTTATTAAGCCTTCTTACGTGAACCCTTCCCAACAGCCTCCCTCCCTTCCGACTAGCTTCCCCTCCCTTGGGCATCTTTCTCACTCTCCATTCCCCATCATTCTATCTCTTCATCCCTTCCCGTCCATTTCTGTCCCAGCGTCCTTGTGATAAGAGCATGAGAGTGTGATGAGGTATAGTCTTCTCTTTAATTCTTCCTTCTTCATCTTCCATCAAAACAAAATCACCTAATTCAGCCCTCACCACACATGCTTCCCTTCATCTTGCATCCTCTGGCATCTCTCCTTTCTCATCTTTCATCTCCTCTCTTCCCTCTCTATGATGCTCATCTCTTCTTCTCCCTTCTCTTACCTTCCTTCACCTCATCTCTCATTTTGCTTATTTTCCCTCACTCGTCCGAGTCTGTTTTGAGTCTTAGTTGCTGCTTCCTTGGCACCCCCTCTATCCTGAAGCCTCTCTTATCTCATTCCTTCCCTCTGTCCTGAAGCCTCCCTTATCCCATTCCGTCCCTCTATCCTGAAGCCTCCCTTATCCCATTCCTTCCCTCTGTCCTGAAGCCTCTCTTATCTCATTCCTTCCCTCTGTCCTGAAGCCTCTCTTATCTCATTCCTTCCCTCTGTCCTGAAGCCTCCCTTATCCCATTCCGTCCCTCTATCCTGAAGCCTCCCTTATCCCATTCCTTCCCTCTGTCCTGAAGCCTCTCTTATCTCATTCCTTCCCTCTGTCCTGAAGCCTCTCTTATCTCATTCCGTCCCTCTATCCTGAAGCCTTCCTTATCCCATTCCTTCCCTCTATCCTGAAGCCTCCCGTATCCCATTCCGTCCCTCTATCCTGAAGCCTCCCTTATATTCCGTCCCTCTAGCGTCCCGTAGAAGCCTATCCTCCCTCTCTGGCGCTCGTCAGGGCGTCCCTCCCCTCCCAGGGTAGTGGCGCGTGACCCTCCACAATTTGTCACCGGCTGTCCCAGTACTCTGATCGTCATTTGTCAACGGGGGCCCATCTTTCCCCTCTTCTATCCCCTCTTTCTCCCCCCCCCCCCTGTTCTCTTCTTCTTTCTCTCCCTGTTCTATCATATCTCTTCAATTTCCCCCCTTCTCACTCCTATCCTTATCTCTCCTCTCCTTTCTCCCTCTTCACTTTTATCATTCTTCTCCCTCTTATTTCTTCCATCCTCTCTTCTCCTTTTCTCTTCCCATCTCCCCCTTTCTCGATTCCCTTAACCATGCTCTTGCCAGCCTGGCTAGTTGAGAGGGGCGGGGACTGCCCCACCAAGAGGGGAGTAGACAAGTTGATAGATTTTGTGAAGGGCTCAGATAGACAGCTCGACTTTGTAAACAGATTGATGGGATCCGCTCAGGGATGGATGGGGGGGGGGGGACTGACTATATCTGAAGACTGAGATAGACTGATATATATATATATATATATATATATAGGTATANCACACAACACACACCACACACACAACACACACACCCACACACAAACACACCACAAAAATTAATTAAAGGATTAAGACAGAGGAGGACAGCTTGAGACTTCAAGAAGACCTGGACAAGCTGCAGGAATGGTCGAACAAATGGCTGTTAGAGTTTAACCCAAGCAAATGTAATGTAATGAAGATAGGGGTAGGAAGCAGAGACCAGATACAAGGTATCATTTGGGAGATGAAATACTTCAAGAGTCAGAGAGAGAGAAAGACCTGGGGGTTGATATCACGCCAGACCTGTCCCCTGAAGCTCATATCAAGAGGATAACATCAGCAGCATATGCCAGGTTGGCTAACATAAGAACGGCCTTTAGAAACTTGTGTAAGGAATCTTTCAGAACATTATATACCACATATGTCAGACCAATCCTGGAGTATGCGGCTCCAGCATGGAGTCCCTATCTAGTCAAGCATAAGACTAAACTGGAAAAGGTTCAAAGGTTTGCCACCAGACTAGTACCCGAGCTGAGAGGTATGAGCTACGAGGAGCGACTGCAGGAATTAAACCTCACTTCGTTGGAAGACAGAAGAGTTAGGGGGGACATGATCACCACATTCAAGATTCTCAGGGGAATCGACAGGGTTGATAAAGACAGGCTGTTTAACACAAGGGGCACACGCACTAGGGGACACAGGTGGAAACTGAGTGCCCAAATGAGCCACAGAGATATTAGAAAGAACTTTTTTAGTGTCAGAGTGGTTGACAAATGGAATGCATTAGGAAGCGATGTGGTGGAGGCTGACTCCATACACAGTTTCAAGTGTAGATATGATAGAGCCCATTAGGCTCAGGAAACTGTACACCTGTTGATTGACGGTTGAGAGGCGGGACCAAAGAGCCAGAGCTCAACCCCCGCAAGCACAACTAGGTGAGTACAACTAGGTGAGTACACACACACACACACACACACACACACACACACACACACACACACACACACACACACACACACACACACACACACACACACACACACACACACACACACACACACGCACACACACACACACAAACACACACACGCACCACACACACCACACACGCACACACACACACACAAACACACACACGCACACACACACACACACACACACACACACACACACACACACGCACACACACACGCACACACACACACACACACACGCACACAGACACGCCTCGCCCTAGACAAGTATCACATATCATCCGCCACAGAAGCTAACAAAGCCAATCGCGGCTGGGAATTGTTATCATGGGGGGACAAGAGAGATGAAAATGTTGGAGAGGAAACTAATGATGGTGAAGACGGAGTGTCTATAGTGACGGGTTATACTGATGACTTCAACAACAACAGCACCAGCAACAGCAGCACCAGCAACAGCACCACTGCAGACGAGCCTCGAACCTCTCTCCACACCGGCAACAACTTACCTTAATATGTGTTACCTTCAAAAGTGAATACTTAGGGATTCTTGCTCATAATAAATCCTTCGCCCTGTACTTATGCCCCCCCCTAAATGCTCCTAACCATCGCTAACTACCCGTAACAACTCACTAAATAGAGTCGGCTATCGTTAATTGCCGGTTCTCGATCGAGCAGTGCCTCGTTCCCCATTGGAGGAGTTTAGGTAAATGGAGTAAGTTTAGGATACTTTATCTAGCCAAAAAACTAATCACTTCCATCAAGTGTTCCTCGCTGAGAGAAGAGTACTAGCTTCAAGTAAATATATAATATACAATAAGATGATAAAAAATATATCACGATAAAAGATGGTATAAGATGCTTGTCAGATTATGTATTAATAATACAATAAAGTGGAACAAAAAATTGTGTTTCTTTTTGGTGATGATTTGATTCGAATAGATTTTTGTTTGATGGAGATTGGGATTGGATTGGGTGTGTGTAGACACTTCTCAGGTGTGGGTAGACGCTTTTCAGGTGTGAGTAGATGCTTCTCAGGTGTGGGTAGATGCTTCTCAGGTGTGGGTAGATGCTTCTCAGGTGTGGGTAGATGCTTCTCAGGTGTGGGTAGATGCTTCTCAGGTGTGGGTAGACGCCTCTCAGGTGTGGGTAGACGGCTCTCAGGTGTGTCCTGGGGAGAGGGAGAGGTGTCGGAGGGGGTGGGGGGGGGAGTAGGCTATGGTGGTGCCTACAGGTGGGTCATAATGGAGAGCCTTACAGGTGGGTGAGACAGGTGCCCCATCTCTATCTGTCAGAGGTCCACCACTCTCAACCACCTGTCAGTACATACAAGAAGTTTAGACCGACGGGCTCACCATAGCCCGTGCTACTTGGAACTTTTTGTTCTAGGTAGCGAATCTTTAACAACAACTACAACATGCAAGAAGTCTGCCTGTAACAACCATGTAAGCTTTCAATAGAGAACTGGAGAAATTTCTAGTGTAGTTACCAGATCATCCTGGCTGTGATGGCTAGGTGTCTGCAGGCTACAACAAGAGGAGAAGGTTCACTGATTACACACAGAAATCACAACAACGTGATGAATCAAATGAACAAAAGTTCAATAGAGCTTCGGTTGCTATTCTTTTACCATGTCGTAGCTCAGTCGATTAAGACAGCGTCTGGGATGCTCTTGGACGCAAGTTCGAATCCTCGTCACGGCCATTGTGGATTTGTACAGGATCACTGATATCAAGAAAAATATAATATCCTCAAAGATTCACCTAAGTTTCGTTAATTTAAGGCAGCGTCTGAGATGCTCTTGGACGCAGGTTCGAATCCTCGTCACGGCCCTTGAGGATTTGTTCAGTATCACTGATATCATCAAGAAATATACAATCCCTCAAAGATTCACCTAAGTTTCGTTAAGCTGACCCAGTCCTCAAGCTCAGTCCTTGAAGCCTTCAGTCTCAGCACCATAATACCACAGACTTCATAGGGTAACTCCTACAATCCAATCTCGCCTTCCTCTATCTTCCTCTACAATCCTCTAGCCTTCATCCTTACTATCCTAGGAGCCCCGAGCCTCCCAGACCCCCAACCATCCCTGCCAGGATCCTACCGACATGCCCTAGATCATACCCCAGGCGTCATATATTATCAGTACCGAGAATAATGTCCTCCATCCTGCCTGCTATCCTTCACTGCTCTCTTTATCTACCTCCATCCACCTCCCCCCCCCCCTCCGTTTGGTTCCTTCCCTGCTGGCTTGTGCTAATCTACTTCATCTACCGCCTGAGACACCATAACGGCTGCTGCTGACAGTAGG
Source organism: Procambarus virginalis (assembly GCA_020271785.1). Classification (NCBI taxonomy): domain Eukaryota; kingdom Metazoa; phylum Arthropoda; class Malacostraca; order Decapoda; family Cambaridae; genus Procambarus; species Procambarus virginalis. Next base: position 10,286,386 of record WNGS01167372.1, on the reverse strand, counting down.
GTAGACAGCCGACTGACTGTGTTGAGTCATATCTTGGTACATCTACTGTAGGAGGCCACACACACAGACAGACAGACACACACACAGACAGACACAGACAGACAGACAGACAGACAGACAGACAGACAGACAGACAGACAGACAGACAGAATACCAATGATAATGCAAGAGCAATGGCTCCAACGTTCACTTCACCTGTGTTAATATTCACAGGAATTTATATATATATATATATATATATATATATATATATATATATATATATATATATATATATATATAATGGTGTCCTAGAGGCCGAGGTGGAAGTAGGAATGCATCAGATAGCCTGTAAATAATAGTAAAAATGCATCTATTTTACTGAAGGGAGCTTGAAATACTTAGGCCAGCGCCTTCCTGTGTTGAGAATATTTGATATGTGTGCTATAAGGAGTTTCCAGGGGTGTCTGGGGTTGGCTGGCTGTGTGTCTGTCATGTCTACTCTGCCGATGATGGTTATTAGAGTTAAACCCGAGCAAATGTAGAGTAATCTGGGATTACTAAGGGATCATAAGGGATGAACACTGATCCCTTATGTTGACTGGATCAACTTAATGAATCTGTTGATGTCAGCAAAACAAAAATAGCAAAACTGCAAAATGAACTTTGGAGAGAAAATTTTGCAACTTCCATTTAGGGTAAAAAACAGCATAAGAAATATAAAGATGATTCGCGCTAGAATCATTATCTCTCTCCTCTGACCCAACTCTGTGGTGCCATCTCTGGTGCAATTATAGGGACCCATAGCCTTGAAGAAGAAAATAAAGAGCATTCAAAGACCTTGTGGATTTCCAATTAACACTTTAGTATTTTCTTCTACCACCCCAATTCATTTTTTTAATGCATTCCATCTGTTAACTACTCTGACAATAAAAAAAAATCATTGTAACGTCCCTGTGACTCATTCCGTTCTACTGTTATCCATCCTGGCATATGCCACAGATGATATCCTCTTTATTGGGCTTGAGAGGACAGGTCTGGCGTGATATCAACCCTCAGGTCTTTCTCTCTCTCTGATTCTTGAAGAATTTAATTTCCCTAATGGTTCCCCGACCGGGCCGCGGGGTCGCTAAGCCTCGAAATCATCTCAAGATAACCTCAAGAAGATGGTCCCTTGTATCTGGTCTCCTGCTTCCTACACCTATCTTCATTACTTTACATTTACTCGGGTTAAACTCTAATAACCATTTGTTGGACCATTCCTTCAGTTTATCCAGTTCTTCTTGAAGCCTCAAGCTGTCCTCCTCTGTCTTAATCCTTCTCATAATTTGTCATTGTCACAAACATTGGGAGGAATGAGTCTATACCCTCTGGAAGATCATTTACGTATATCAGAAACAGGATAGGTCCGAGTACAGAACCCTGTGGGACTCCGCTAGTTACTTCACGCCATTCTGAGGTCTCACCCCTCACTGTAACTCTCTGCTTCCTATTGCTTAGGTACTCCCTTATCCACTGGAGCACAACCTGTTACTCTTGCCTGTTTGTCCAACTTATGCATCAGCCTCTTATGGGGTACTGAGTCTGCCCAGCCTTCTCTTTCTTGCTTAATCTTCGTCACCTTGTCGTAGAATTCTATTAAACCTGGGAGGCAAGATTTGCCATCCCTGAACCCATGTTGGTGGTGTGTCACGAAGTCCCTTCTCTCCAGATGTGTTACTAGGGTTTTTGATCCGATAAAGACTGTTTTCACAAGTGTGAATATCTTATTCAGAATGTTGCATACCACAAATGCACAACCAGTTCCTGAGTATGCGGCTGCAGCACCGAGCACCCAACTCATGCGCGGGAACGAGGGGATGAGTGACGAACAAGGACTACCGGAACAGAACATAGCCCAGATGAAGAATAAATGAAACAATGAACATATGCTCACCGCATACAAGATACTCAGTAGAATCAACAAGACATCCTTCCATGACTCCTCGACATGGAAAGGATTAATAAGGAGGAGTTATTTGGTGAAAGCAGACTTCTTATATGGGTACCATGAAGATACATCGAACTCAAAGGAGTTTTTGGAACAAGCACACTAGTTAACTGTAGATTGACGAGACCCAGAAACAAATGGGCAGAGTTTCTTTTACCTTGATGCACCTGTTCACCTAGCAGTAGATAGGTACCTGGGAATTAGACAGCTGCTACGGGCTGCTTCCTGGGGATGTGTAACAAAAAGAAGGCCTGGTCGAGCACCGGGCCGCGGGGACGCTAAGCCCCGAAATCATCTCAAGATAACCTCAAGATAAGGAAGAAGTTGAAGCTCAACTCCAAGCACAAATAAGGTTAGTTCGCACACCTGTTGTTGCATATGTGTCCCAGCTGCTGATCTCATTCTGATCCTCCTCCTCCTCCTCCTCTTGATACATGATATCCTCATAATGAGGTCTGTGGTGCAACCTCCTGCCAGTCTGCAACGCTGGTCTCTGTCCCCCTCACACTTCCGCCCTCCCCCCACCTTGTCGGTAAGTAATTGTTGCTCTAATTCATCACTGACTAACGACTGCTATCGGCCGCTGCCTCGTTACCGGAGATCCCATTTGCGCGTGCACATTACCGTAGGCATCAGGGGAGTCGTTTCGGCGCGGGCAGTCACAAGCAATTAGAGGGCAGGCAGGTGTTTAGGCTACCCCTTCACTAGGTGTCTCTCTGAGTGGCTCACCTTCTGAGTGGCTCCTGGCTCTGAGTGGTTCCTGGCTCACCTGAGTGGTTCCTGGCTCACCTGAGTGCCTACAGGACGAGCTTGTCTCGGCCTATAGGCACTTGGATAACCTGAGCGGCTCCTAGCGTGCCAAGCTGGCTTCTGATTCACATACACGGGTGTAACGTGTGCTTGAGTGTTTGATGACGTTGTTTAAGATTCGCTACTTGGAACAAAAAGTTCCATGTAGCACGGGCTATGGTGAGCCCGTAGTGGACTTCCCTGGCACAGGAGCGGGGCTGTGAGTGTTTGGGTGCTGTCGAAGCTTATATTACAAGCTTCAACCTCACCTTGCCAAACTGACCAATATCTAGCATTTTGGAGAAGAGATAAAAATTGTAATTAGTGAACCAAGAATTAGTGTATCTAGGAATGTGGAACACTTAGAGATGTAGAGTTAACAGACCCATCTCATTATCGACACACAAGTTACTGAGAGTTTGGAGCATCTTTAGTTGCTACAACGGCTTCTGATTGTTGCTTTTTCAGTTGGGTATCGATCCTGGGACCCTTCTTTACGTCTCCCTTGATTGTGCCTCTCTCGGCTCATCTCGCCGGCTCTTCTACCGCTAAGAAGACCTGTACGAGTCTTTTTGTAAAGAAGACTCTTGATTCTTCTTTACCTCCGGGTCTCTGGTGACGTCTGGCTCGTCTGACTAACTCCCTGACTGGCAAGGGTTGACAGCAGTGGCTCACTTGACGGACTGATGGCTGCACGAGCAGGCTTCCGGCTCACTCTAGTGGCTTCCCTAAATGGTTCCTGGTTCTCCATACTGGCTATTGGTTGCTGCAAACTTATCGGAGTGGCTCCAAAACATCCAGTTGGTGTAAACTCGAATGCCGTTTCCAATTGGATCCTGACTCTCTGCCTCCTATCTCACCTAGTTGGCTCACATCCTGGCTCTTGGTTCAAGCGAACGGCTCACTCAGCTGGTGTCTCGTTTGACCACCGTCGACTTAATGTTTCTATATGCAAGGTTAATCACAATTATACAGTGCATTGTCTGGTTTGAAGAGCTGCTTAGATTTAACCAAACCACACACTAGACAGTGAAGGGATAACTACGTTTCGACTTGAGAATGGTCCAGGACGGACCGAAACGTCATCGTCCCTTCACTTTCTAGTGTGTGGTCTGGTCAACATTCTTCAGCGACGTTATTGTGACTCATCGCCTGCGTATGAACAACCATTAACTCCTGACCCAACAAGTTCTGACCTCATCTTCACTGACTCAAGTGACTCATTCCTCACATGAATGTATTCCGACTCGCCTGAAATGTTCCCCTTTGTGACTCATTAATCACCTGACTGAATTTCCTAGTGGGTGTACCTGGGAGCATCACCTGGCTGATTGGCCTGCCTGACTCACCTGGGCGACAGAGCATTTCACTTACCAGTAGTAATTATATCTAAATATACAGTGACAAATGCGTGGACTCTGTAATGGAGTCTGCTCGTGTCGCTAAATGGGTTCTGTCTTTTTGTGGCTGATGATTTAATCAAAAACAGTTGCCCTAGTGTGTGTGTGTGTGTGTGTGTGTGTGTGTGTGTGTGTGTGTGTGTGTGTGTGTGTGTGTGTGTGTGTGTGTGTGTGTGGAGTGTGTGTGGAGAGACAAAAAAAAAGTTGATTGATTGACAGTTAAGAGGCGGGACCAAAGAGCCAGAGCTCAACCCCCGCAAGCACAACTAGATGAAAACTCTAAAAGTTGTTAAAAACTAAACCACGATTCATGTTCCCTTCAGATACAGTACCCACCTCAGCCAAGGCCACTTGCACAGTTCCAATGAGTTTATTGCTTACAAAAGCCGGTGGAACTCCACATAAAACAGGTCAGCCACCCTTCTTACTATCCACTACAAACCACCTTCCTATAACTGGTGGTTATCCGCTCAGTGGTTATCAGCGATAACCGTGTCATCCCACAATCTGACACAATCCCCACCGCTATACGACCCAGCTAACCAATACACATCATCAACAATCAAACCCCTTTTCAATAAGTACCAATCACCCAATTGGTTGTGTATCAATATATCGAAAACACAAATTACATGTACTAAGAGAAATGAGGAGTTGATGAAAAAAAAGGTGAATTGGGTGAAGTTGCTTGGCGGGGTGACAGTGGGGAGGCTGGGAGGTCTCGGCATCATTGGAGATAATCATCTGTCAGTGTATGTTCGTCTTTTACTTGGGTATTCTCCTCGCCATCTGCTGCACTTGTCTGTCTTCGCTCTGACCACACCTGGATGTGTATGTTGGTGTGTACTCGTCTAGTTGTGCTTGCGGGGGTTGAGCTTCGGCTCTTTGGTCCCGTCTCTCAACTGTTAATCAACTGGTGTACAGATTCCTGAGCCTATTGGGCTCTATCATATCTACATTTGAAACTGTGTATGGAGTCAGCCTCCACCACATCACTGCCTAATGCATTTTATTTACTAACTACTCTGAGACTGGAAAAGTTCTTTCTAATGTCTCTGTGGCTCATTTGGGTACTCAGCTTCCACCTGTGTCCCCTTGTGCTTGTCCCACCCGTATTAAATAAGCCATCCTTGTCTATCCTGTCAATTCCACTGAGAATTTTGTATGTGGTGATTATGTCTCCCCGAGAGCTTCTGTCTTCCAGTGACGTGAGGTACAGTTCCCTCAGCCTTTCCTCGTAACTCATGCCTCTTAGTTCTGGGACTAGCCTAGTGGCATACCTCTGAACTTTTTCAAGCTTCGTCTTGTGCTTGACAAGGTACGGGCTCCATGCTGGGGCCACATACTCCAGGATTGGTCTTACATACGTGGCATACAAGGTTCTGAAAAATCCCTTACACAAGTTTCTGAAGGCAGTTCTGATGTTAGCCAGCCTCGTATATGCCGCCGACGTTGTTCTTTTGATGTGAGATTCAGGAGGCAGGTTTGGTGTGATATCAACTCCTAGATCTTTCTCTTTGTCCGGTTTATGAAGGACTTCATCTCCCATTCGGTATCCAGTGTCTAGCCTCCTATTTCCTCCCCTTAGTTTCATTAACTTACATTTACTTGGGTTGAACTTTATTAACCATTTGTTTGATCATTCCTTTAGTTTGTTTAGGCCATCTTGTAGCTTCATACTATCTTCCTAGTCCTCTGTCTTAATCCCCCTCATAATTTGTGCATCATCAGCAAACATTGAGAGGAACAAGTCTATTCCCTCTGGGTGATCATTTACATATATCAGGAACAGTTTAGGTCCAAGATCTGATCCCTGTGGGACTTCACTGGTGACGTCTCGCCACTCCCATATCCAGTGGAGTACCTTCCCTTTCACTCCTGTCTGCATATCCAGTTTGTGCACTAGTCTCTTATGTGGTACTGTGCTAAAGGCTTTCTGGCCATCCACAAATATGCAGTCTGCCCAGCCCTCTCTCTCTCGCCTGATTTTTATTGCCTGGTCGTAGAATTCAGTTAATCCTATGAGGCATGATTTGCTATCCCTGAACCCATGCTGATGTTGTATTACAAAGTTCTTCCGTTCCAGATGTTCCACTAGCTTTTTCGCACAATTATCTCCATCACCTTGTATGGTAAGCAAGTTACTGACACTGGCCTGTAGTTCAGTGCCTCCTGTCTATCATCCTTTTTGAATATCGGGACATTAGCCGTCTTCCAAATTTTTGGTAGTTCACCTGTTACCAGTGATTTGTTATACACCATGTGTGTGTGTGTGTGTGTGTGTTGTGTGTGTGTGTGTGTGTGTGTGTGTGTGTGTGTGTGTGTGTGTGTGTGTGTGTGTGTATTCACCTAGTTGTGAATGAGCGGGGGTTGAGCTCTGCACTTTCGGCCCGCCTCTCAACTGTCAATCAACTGTTTCTACTACTACTATTTATTTTTTCTCCCCCCCCCCCACACACACACACCCCAAGAAGCAGCCCGTGACAGCTAACTAACTCCCAGGTACCTATTTACTGCTAGGTAACAGGAGCATAGGGTGAAAGAAACTCTGCTCATCGTTTCTCGGCGGCGCCCGGGATCGAACCCGGGACCACAGGATCACGTGACCAGCGTGCTGTCCGCTCGGCCGGCCGGCTCCCTGTGTGTGTGTGTGTGTGTGTGTGTGTGTGTGTGTGTGTGTGTGTGTGTGTGTACTCACCTAGTTGTACTCACCTATTTGTGCTTTCGGGAGTTGAGCTCTGGCTCTTAGGTCCCTCCTCTCAACTGTCAATCTACTGCAGTAAAGATTCCTGAGCCTATTGGGCTCTATCGTATCTACATTTGAAATTGTGTATGGAGTCAGGCTCCACCACATCACTGCCTAGTGCATTCCATTTGTTTATTATTCTGACATTGAACAAATCTTTCTAATGTCTCTGTAGCTCATCTCTTTGTAAGGAACTGCATCCTTACACCGGAAAACTCTCTTTTCCTGTTGCTTAGGTTCTCCCCTTATTGAACAGAGCACTTAACCTGTTTCTCCAACTTATGCAACAGCCTCTAATGGGATACTGTATCAAAAGCTTTGTGGCAGTCCAAGAAAATGCAACCTGCCCACCCTTCTTTTTCTTGCTTAATGTTTGTTGACCAGTCATATAATTCTATTAGGCCTCTGAGGCACGATTCGCCATTCCTGAGCCCATGCTGGTGATGTGTTGCAAAGTTCCTTCTCTCGAGATGGACTGCGAGTTTTTTTTCTCACAATCTTCTCCATCATTTTATATAGTATACAAGTTAAGGACACTGGCCTGTAGTTTACATCCTCCTGCTTGTCACCCTTTTTGTATATGGGACTACATTAGGAGTCTTCCAACTTTCTGGTAGTTCTCCTGTTTTCAATGATTTATTATACACCATAGTTAGTGGCATGCAAAGTGCTTTTGCACCCTCTTTTAGAATCAATGGTGAGATTCTGCCCGGCTCAATAGCCTTAGTCTGGTCCTATTCTTCAGATACCTCCTAAACTCATCTCTAATATTTTCAAAATCTTCCAAGGCTGCTTGGCTTATTGCAATGTTTCTTATTTCAGGGACTTTCCTTGTTCTGTTTTGAAGACCTGAATTCTCTTGTTGAGTTCTTCATACACCTCCTTGTCATTTTCTGAGTGTCAGTCCTCATCTTTTATCAGTTTCATCAATTCTGTCGTGGTTGATTTTCTTGTAATGTGGCTGTGTGGCAGATTTAGTTGGATCTTGGCTTTATTTGTTATCTTATTCTCATACTGCCTCTCTGCTTCTCTTCTCACACGGAGGTAATAATTATCGGCCCTCTGGTATCTCTCTGTGCTCTCTGGTATCTCGCTGAGCTCTCTGGTATCTCTCTGTGCTCTCTGGTATCTCTCTCTGAGCTCTCCGGTATCTCTCTGTGCTCTCTGGTGTCCTGTTAAATCTCTACTTTCTCCATTCCCTTGTACTTAGCTGCCTTGCTTCCTTACATGCCTGACTGAACAAAGTATTCCCTGTTTTCTTTTTTGTCTTTTGGGTCGTGATAAACATGTCTTCTTCATCTTGACACTTCTAGGTAATGTAGTCCATTAATTAATTAAGTCTTGTACAGACTTTTTCTCTGAATTCTGTTTCCTATGGTATTCCTATTAGAAATATCTGACGTCATCATGGTGTACATACTCACCTATTTATACTCATGTATTTGTGGCTGTAGGATAGAACTTTAGCTCTTGGATCCCGCTTTTCTCGCCGTTGGTTGCCTAATGCAGCTGCTTTTAAACTATGAATGGAGTTTGCCTCTACAGCCTGCTCCATTTAGGTCATTCCATTTTACTAACAACTCTTACACTTATGGAAAACTTTCTAACATCTCAATGACATATGTGGGTCTCAAGCTGCCATCCGGACCCCCTTGTTCTGTTGACATTCATTGTAAACAATTCCTCTATTTCCACCCTATCAGTCTCTCTAAGTATTTTGTATGTCTGTATCATTCCCCCCCCTGTCCCTCCTCCTTTCTAACATCATCAGGTGTAGTTCCTTCAGGCTTTGTATCTCATCCCTCGCAGCTCTGGGACCAGTCTCGTTGTAAATTTCTGCATCTTTTCGAGCTTCCTTATGTATTTTTTTTTTTATAGATGGGAGCTCCACGATGGGGCGGCATACTCTAAGACTGGTCTCACGTACGTGGTCTACAGTGATCTAAAAGCCTCCTAGATTGTCACCTAGGGCTGGTGGGCGCCTGGTTCTTGTTGGTGCAGTTCTTCACCTCCCTGGTGTAGTGCTACGGTGCACCTTCCTGGTGTAGTGCTACGGTGCACCTTCCTGGTGTAGTGCTACGGTGACCCTTCCTGGTGTAGTGCTACGGTGACGGCGCTGAGAAACTCCTAAGTAGCGGAAAGCTCGCGAGTCCTGGGAAATGATTTCTTGATTGAATGTTTCAGATTCCTATTTTGTTTTTATATGTTCGTCATTTTATAAATCTTTACTGGGAAGATAGTGCGACATACGGGTGCTGATATGGGTAGATACAGTAGACTTTTAGTCTTTATTGGATACTCTTAATTTAGGACGTCAAGAAGTCTTATTATTTCTTGGACACTCTTAAGGACATCACGAAGTCTTAGTCTTTACTGGACACTTCAAGGACATCACGAAGTCTTAGTCTTCACTGGACACTTCAAGGACATCACGAAGTCTTAGTCTTACTGGCCACTTCAAGGACATCACGAAGTCTTAGTCTTCACTGGACACTTCAAGGACATCACGAGGCCGTAGGCTTGACTGGGCTCTCTCTTTCTCTCTAGTGAGAGGCTCTCTAGGGCTCTTTAGTACTCCATAACATTAAGCCACTGGAGGTCAGTGAGACATCTTCGAGAGTGTAGGCGGGAGTACCGAGGAGCTTTTGGGATGCCAGGGACGCTCTGGGATGCTGCCAGGGATGCCGGGGGAGCTCCGGGATGCTGCCAGGGATGCCGGACGAGCCACCGACGAGTGAAGACCCTTGTAGGAGCAACCTCACCTGTCACATCCCACCACCGCTGCCTCACCACACAACCAATCCTTCTTCCTATCCATCGCCTCTTTTGTACGATCCTCCTCTTCCTCTTCCCCTCCTGGTTCCATCTATCCCATGCTGGCCAACTTATAACACATTGTTATTCAAGATAAAGAACAAGATGAATACGGAGATAGTTTGAAAACCTGAGTAATCAGCTTCAAGAACACGTCGTTAAGGCCAGACGGTTTGGCTAATTGGTT
>WNGS01167372.1:10240452-10270624 GCA_020271785.1 Procambarus virginalis | reverse complement strand
TAAGATGCTTATCTTAACATACTAACAAGGTTAGGTAAGGTCGGTGTTTTCTATGAAGATTTTCAAGGGAAACTATTATGTTAAGCATGTCACCTATGCACATATTTAATAAGTCAATATTGACTTATTAATTTGCGAGGACGGGTTGCACAAACACCCAGCCACACCAACACCCAGCCTCACCAACACCCAGCCACACCAACACCCAGCCACACACACACCCAGCCACACCAACACCCAGCCACACCAACACCCAGCCTCACCAACACCCAGCCACACCAACACCCAGCCACACAAACACCTAGCCACACCAATACCCAGCCACACCAACACCCAGCCACACCAACACCCAGCCACACACACACACAGCCACACCAACACCCAGCCACACCACACCCAGCCACACCAACACCCAGCCACACACACACCCAGCCACACACACACCCAGCCACACCAACACCCAGCCACACCAACACCCAGCCTCACCAACACCCAGCCACACCAACACCCAGCCACACCAACACCCAGCCCACACCAACACCCAGCCACACCAACACCCAGCCACACCAACACCCAGCGACACACACACCCAGCCACACCAACACCCAGCCACACCAACACCCAGCCACACACACACACCCAGCCACACCAACACCCAGCCACACACACACCCAGCCACACACACACCCAGCCACACACACACCCAGCCACACCAACACCCAGCCACACACACACACCCAGCCACACACACACCCAACCACACACACACCCAGCCACACCAACACCCAGCCACACACACACCCAGCCACACCAACACCCAGCCACACACACACCCAACCACACACACACCCAACCACACACACCCAACCACACACACACCCATGTCTACCTCGGTGTCACTTTTCACACCTGTGATTGGTGCTCATTGTCACCTGGAGGACGACGAAGCCCTCCTCTCATTGGTCGAGGAGGTGTCTGGTAATCGACTCTCCAGCAAAGGTGTCAATTTAGAATTTTATTTTCTTCTCAGACAAAAGCTGAGTATATAGCTGTCTTAAATACTTAAAGTAGGATAATAATTAATGTACAAGTACTTGTGAACGTGGAATATAACCACGATTGTGTTATATAGGAAGTATATTGAAAATTAAGCAGAAAAAAAGAAACGCGGCATTCTTCACTTGGGGGCGTGAAATCTACCACCTTCCCGCTCCCAAGAGCCAATCAGCGGCCGCGTTGAGCACAAGAGGTGAGAACGCGCGCCAATCGCGAGACAAAGCCAAACACACATCACAATATTACCGAGATTGTTCAAGATTTTGTGAATTTTTGGGGCACTTTAATGCAACTTTGTCGACGTTCACAGCTAAACTTGTTCATGCAAAGATGTAAGTGTGTCCGTTCGCCCTCAAATGAGGTTCCCGGTGTTAATTATCATAAAGTATTCGGGGATTTAGGAGTGAATACAAGGTGAGAGGACAAAATGAAGCTGGTCTGCGGGGGCGAAGGGGCAGCCTATTACTCTCACCTTATGATGGTTTCGGGGCTTAGCGTCCCCGCGGCCCGGTCCTCGACCAGACCTCCTCGTTCTTTCCTTTCCCTCTTCGTCAAAAATGCAACTGTTTAGCCGAAGGTAAAACGTCATAAACTACCCATCACGGGGAAGTTATTGAACCGATATTCAGCATTTCCAGGAAAGGTCAACATTGGTGCTAGGTGGACAGGGGAGTTAGGTGGTAGGAAACGTGTCCAACCATGTCTGTATCGCCTGGGACTCGAACCCGGAATTCTTGACTGTGAGTCGAGCACAAATTAGACTGTACTACCAGGACCTTTTTAATTTCCATAAAACACCGAAAATGTTACGATTATGTAAAAACAAATTATCGTGTTCAGCTCAAGGCGACAGACAGACGATTCAGTTCACAAGAAATAATGTACAAATATCTTAATAAAGTTATTGAATAAAATGTAGCCTGAAAAATGTGTATGACCTCAAAGACACTAAAAATTATCGACTCTACCTGCACTACCACTAAACATACTGTTGACAGAGCAAATACTACCACAAACTACTATTACCACAAACAAAAACAACTTTTTGCAACAAAAAGGAGGCCTGGTCGAGGACCGGGCCGCGGGGACGCTAAGCCCCGAAATCATCTCAAGATAACCACTGTTACTACCACTACCACTGATATTTCTACCACTACCACTGAAATATCTACCACTTTCACTTACATTTCTCCCTACCACTGATATATCTACCAATACCACTGATATCTCTAGCACTCCCACTGATATTTATCCCACTACCCTGATATTTTTTCTACCCCTGATATTTCTACCACTAACACTTGTAGTCAGATCATTCAGTTTGTTCAGGTCACCTCGTAGCCTCATTCTGTCTTCCTCTGTCTTAATCTTTCTTATATTTTTTTTGCATCATCAACAAGCATTGACAGGAGTGAGTCTATACTCTCTGGTATATCATTTCCGTATATCAAAAACTGGATAGGTTCGAATACAGATCCCTGTGGGACTCCGCTAGTGACATCACTCCATCCGGAGACCTCACCCCTCATATTAACTCTCTGTTTCCTATTGCTTAGGTACTCCCTCATCCACTGGAGCGCCCTACCAGTTACTCTTGCCTGTTTCTCCAACCTATGCACCAGCCTCTTATGAGTTACTGTGTCAAAGGCTTTCCGACAGTCCAAGAAAATACAGACTGCCCACCTTCGTCTTTCTTGTTTAATCTTTATCACGTGGTCGTAGAATTCTTTTACACCTGTTAGGTAAGATTTACCATCACTGAACTCATGTTAGTGGTGAGTAAAGAAGTCGCTTCTCTCCAGATGAGTTACAAAGTTTTTCCTCACGATCTTCTCCATCATCTTGCATGGTCTACAAGTTAGGGGACACTGGCCTGTAGTTGAGTGTCTATTGCCTGTCGCCCTTTTTGAATATTGGGATTATATTAGCCGTCTTCCGTATATATCTATTAGGTCTTGTATTTCCAGTGACTTATAAAAAATTGAGAGTGGCAAGCACAGTGCTTCTGCACACTCTTTAAGTATTCATGGAGCGATTCCGTTAGGTCCAACAGCCTTTCTCACATCCAGATCCAACAGATACCTCCTTACTTCTTCTCTAGTAATTTTGAACCCTTCTAAAGCTTCCTGGTTTACTGCCACCTCTCTTCGTTCGGGGACTTGTCTTCGTTCTACTGTGAAGACCTCCTGGAATCGCTTGAGGTATTCTCACACCTCTCTGTGTACCTGTCCTGATCCATTCCCAGTTTCATCCCCTGTTCTTTCACTAATGTTTTCCCTCCTGATGTGACTGTAGACCAGTTTTGGGTCGATCTTGGCCTTATTTGCTATGTCATTTTTCATACCGTCTCTCTGCTTCTCTTCTCACACTGAGGTGAGAAGAGCCCCTTCTCGCCCCCTGGTGAGAAGTCATTTCTGGCCCCTCTGGTATCTTCCTCTGCTCTCTGGCATTCAGTTTTTTCTGTAATTCCTCTACGCCCTTGTATTTGAGTTCCTTGCTTCCTCACGTGCCCGGTTAAACCATAGATTACTCTTTTGTTTTTAAACTTAAACTTTAAAGTTGAACTTTTGATTTTCATTTTTTCGGCTAGAAAGTGTGTGAAGGGATAGAGAGGGTGTTGTGGAGAGGAAGGATGGAGAGGAGAGGGAGTGTGTGAGAGTAAGGGAGGGAGTTGGACGAAGGGGTGAACTTGAATGGGATGGAATTCTGAAAGAGATAGAAGGGGAGGGCTGGGGATTAGGGCTCCGGTCGGCGAAGGGGAGGGAGGGAGTGGGAGGGGGAGGACGGGGAAAAAAGTCAGGGTCAGGAAGTCAGAAGTCAGGAAGTGAGAGCAGAGGCAGGGACAGGTAGGGACAAAGAGAGTGGCGGGGGAAGTGAGAGCAGAGGCAGGGACAGGTAGGGACAAAGAGAGTGGCGGGGGAAGTGAGAGCAGAGGCAGGGGCAGGTAGGGACAAAGAGTGAGAGTGGCGGGGGAAGTGAGAGCAGAGGCAGGGGCAGGTAGGGACAAAGAGTGAGAGTGGCGGGGGAGGAAGTTCCACCTTACTACTTCACCAACCACTGTTCTGCACCTTAACAAGTCATAAGGGCCAAGATCTTCTGCAAATCACATGTGAATAACACTCAAACTCACAACTGGAGGTTGACAAACAATGTGTAATAAAAGGAAAAACAAGAGAAAGATGGAAAGGAAAGAGAAAAACGAAGAGAGAAGAGGATAAAGGTGACTAAGGAGACGAACTAAGATAATGTAGGACAAACAAATGACATATTTTCCATCCCTTACACGGTATGTCACTTAACAACTGCGTCACCCCAATCCTCAAATATACACAGCAGGTGTCTAATCTAGCCTTTACACATGTTTAATTCCTTTCACTACTTGGGTAACATATCCTCGGCAGTTATTTTTCCACCATTTTCAGATGTTTAATACACAATTTGTAGGTACGTGATCTATTATTCACAGGTGTCTGGTGTATTATTCGCAAGTATCTGATCTATAATTTACAGGTGTCTAATCTATCGTTTACAAGTATTTGATCTATAATTTACAAGTGCTTGATCTATCATTTACAAGTGCTTGAGCTATCATTTTCAGATATCTATCATTTACCGTTGTCTCATCTATAATTTACAAGTGTATGATTTTTTGTATTTACAAGTGTTTAATCTATTATTTACAAGTGTTTGATCTATCATTTCCAGGTGTCTGAGCTTTAATTTATAAGTGCTTGATCTATGGTCAATAGGAGACTAATCTATCTATTGCAGGTCTATCTATTGCATTTAACTTGTATAGGAGAGATTGGACAAACTGGCAATATATATCGTATGTAAATAATTCAACTTCTTTCCTCTTGAGGCACTGCTGAATGTATTTTGTTATTAGAAAGGTGCTTTTGTATACCTTTTGTGTGCTTTTTGTGTTAATGTTATTAGTAATGTTAATGTTAATCTTTTGCATTGTTATGTTAATGTGTTATACGAGCTGCTTGCTCGATCTGACTAGCTAAGAAGTGAAAGATATCTTCACTTGAAGAGGGTTACCAACTTCTTGGAAGTACTCTTAATGATCGATGAGATTGTTAGGGTTCCAGAGATGTGAGGTATTTAGGTATGAGAGATCTTTTGAGATATGACTTTTTAGGTATGAGAGATTTTCTGAGATGTGAAGTTTTCAAATTTTAGGAGTTTCCAGAGATGTGAGGTTTTCATTTATGTGAAATTTTAAGCAGAGGAGAAGGTTTGAGAGATGAGATATTTCCAAGAGTTGTGAGGTTTCTAGAGAAGTGAGTTTTCCAAGAGAGATGAGGTACCCAGAAGTGTAAGACTGCCAGAAGAGGTGAGGTTTCGATGAGGTGACGTTTCCAGACACGTTAAGTTTCCAGAATATATGAGATTTCGAGGCGGGGTGAGATTTCCAGATATACGAGGTTTCCAGGAGAGGACGAATGTGACCGAAACCTATAAATTTCATGGAGAACATGGTTTCCTGACCAAAAAATTGCTCGCGATAGAGCAGGTAATCCGTCAAGGAGGG
Organism: Procambarus virginalis; assembly: GCA_020271785.1. Classification (NCBI taxonomy): domain Eukaryota; kingdom Metazoa; phylum Arthropoda; class Malacostraca; order Decapoda; family Cambaridae; genus Procambarus; species Procambarus virginalis. The sequence goes on along the minus strand of WNGS01167372.1, from coordinate 10,265,028 downwards.
AAAAACCGAGTTGGCATTCATTGCGATGTCATTGCAAGAAATATATTCACAAATACGAGAGTTGCAACATTAGTTTAAGCTTAAGTTTTTGGTGACATAGTTAAACTGGCTTGAACTCCCTGGCATGTAGAAATGAAAGGGGGGGGGGCATGATAGTGTAATAAATAATTAGTCTCAAAGAGTGAAGGTTCTTAATCCCTGTTATTTATATCTAAGACTTTAATGGGCACCTTAGGAAAGCGTCTTTCACTTCTAATAGGAAAAGCTAATAATAACCATTAAGCGGAAATGTCTTATAATACAAAATTGCTTTCACCATATTCAAAATGGAAGGCTATGCGTAAAAGTAAAAGATTCACGTCATTCACAGCGTAAAAGATTCACGTCAGGCAATTCATGAAAAACAAGAAATCATGAATAATTCTTTGATTTACGTCTTCATAACACTTTGACTTGCGTCTGAGTTAATGCAACCACGTCAGAGGTCTCGTTTGGATTATATTCTGTGTAACTTTTCCCAAGGTGGCTGTAATTACTATACAAGGAGTCAAATATTGATTATTTTTCAAATGATAAAGTACCTTAAGATTATTGAAAGCTTTAATCTGTTTGGCAACAAAGTTCACTACGTCAAAAGAGAGAGAGAGAGAGATAAGAGATATCATAACTAACCTCCCTGTATCAGCCCAGTCAGCGATCAGTGGTCGCTGATATATATATATATATATATATATATATATATATATATATATATATATATATATATATATATATATATATATATATATATATATATATAGGGGGTACCACCTCTGGTGCAGTTATAAGGACCCACAGCCTCAGAGAAGGGAACACAGAGCATTCAGAGAAAAACTTGCCATTTAACTCTGAACACGTATGAGTGTTCGCTTCTCCTACCACCCCCCTTTTTTATGGTGTACACTTTATTATGCAAGGTTATACAGTTACATATCTGATTATATAAAAAATGAACATTGAGAGGAGACAAAAAAAGTTCGCTTCCTAGAGGCTGTAGATTTCCTCGAACTCCTCCGACGCCGGGCAGGAACCGAGGATGCAGCGAGCATTCCCCCTCTGGATCGCGACACTGAGGCGCTGATAGAGGAAACTTGCCGTGGCTTGGGTGTGGACACCCAAGCCACCGAGCCGGACAGGAAGAGTGGCTTGTTTCCACTGGCATTCGTTGAGGGAGAGGTTAACAACTTTTTCTAGCATGGTCTTCAAGTCATGGTCTATATATATATATATATAATGAGCTGCATAGTCCCTCCGGTTTGGTGCCTTCTTTTGATAATTACTTCCAATTCCAACTGTATAATCTACATACGTTAATAATTCTTTATTGTAGAAAATTACTAGGAAATACTATCGATTTTAAGAATATTAAAAGTTGTGTTTTTTCTTTGGGGGGGATAACTTTCTTTTTAATTTTGTGTCCTAAGTCCTTGTATATAAAGGTTACCTTACCTTGAGGTCACCTTTTCCTTCGGGGCTTAGCGTCCCCGCGGCCCGGTCCTCGACCAGGCCTCCCTTAAGGTGCTCTTAACTTCAACTAAAGTTATATTTCAAAGTAACTTGTTGTTAAATCTCATAACAAAAGCGAATTACATTTATTAATTAAGCTCTATGAACAAATTATGGCCATGTTATAACTTATTAAAGCGGATATTATGGTCAGCGCCATCTGTTGAGTAAATAATTCCCTATATTTCCATTCGCTATCTTATGATGGTTTTTATAATATTATATTTAATAACAGCAGATAGGAGTAGACAGATATACAGACAAAAGGAGTTGACAGCAGAGGCAGACAGACAAGTATACAGTATATTTATGTGAGATAGATAACAAAATTATGTGCTACAGATGACATTTTTATGCATCAGACGATAGCATATTTAGGTGATGTAGATAAGAGTATACTTGTGTTTTGCAGACGACAGCATATTTCTGTGGTGTAGATAGTTTTGTACTCCAGATGAGAGCATAGTTCTGTGCTGCAAACATCAGCATACTTCAGAGCTACGGACGTCAGCATATTTCTGTGGTGTAGATAGTTTTGTACTCCAGATGAGAGCATAGTTCTGTGCTACAAACATCAGCATACTTCAGAGCTACGGACGTCAGCATATTTCTGTGGTAGAGTAATGAGTGAAGGCTCAAAGGGCCAGGGAGGGGGCCGAAGATCCATCCATCATGGGGGCCCAGGAAGCTCACCACGCCACACCATGTAAACACACAAGCCACACCATGTCAACAAACAGGCCACACCACCCTACACAATCACAACATCATTTAATCTCTTCTTCCAGTCGGGTGAGTCCCTTGTACTTCCTCCCCTCCTGCCATCAGCTCTCATCATGACTCTGAATTTGTGGGTTTCTCCTCTACTTTCATTTGTTGTCAAGTTCATGTTTATTGAGACAAGAAAGAAATATATCTCAAAGGGATAGAGTAGCTTAGGCTATTTCTAACCCCCTTTTTTTGCTGTCTTCGTGAAGGAAAAAAGAGTTCAAAAGTGCCCATTTGAAAAAAAAAGTTCCATCATATTGCCACGAATGATGACGGTATTTTTAAGGTTGACATTAAAACTGATATTAATATTATACCTTCACTTTCAACTTACGTAAAACTGTCTTACGGGATGATAAACGTGAATTCATGTGATTTGAAGGACATAAAGGGTGTCTCAAGGTTGTCAAGCCAATACATAAATACTGTATTACACGACTCTATTCACCACCATATTTCACATGCTTAATCTTCCAATTTCATGATACAAAATTCATTGACATTTTTGCACAATGAAACATTGTAACTTGTCCCCATTGTCATTCGGGACAATATTTAGACTCTACGTTTACTATTCCAGTAATAAACTGTGAATTTGGTCCCCACGTTGATTGAACACATAAATACAAGAGCAGAATAAGTATATATATACACAAGACCTTGCATATATCCTAGATAAAACGATATGGTGAAAATATGGTTTGATTCATGGCCAAGGCTTTCCCCGGCACTTGATAACTATGGGGAGGAAGCCTAGTGATCCGAATTACGGTGACGATGCGTGAAGCCCCGCGATGGCAGATGCCAGAAATATTAATTTATTATTCAGTTAATTTAATTAAATTTCCAGTTGAATATACACAACCAATTACATCAGATGTTAGAAATCTGGGCTGAGTTAATGTGTTACGGTATCAACACCGTTGCCTGAGTGAGGTGTGGCGATTTCGGCGCCATCCTGCACTCCATAAGGTGAGACGCAGACAACACCATCTGTTGGTTGAAAAGTGGCGTCCGTGAAAGGCTCCTGTTTCATACCTCAGGAGGTGAGGTTGCTGATGACGATCTCTGGTGTGAGTAGTAACGATATCAGCGCCATCTAGAGTACGCATCTGATTATATATCACAGTTCCCCGGTGAGCATCCTATGTGCTCACTGTATACTTTCTGTCTGGCTAATGACTGTTTACAGGGGTGACGTGGCATGTCTATTGCACGGTGGTAATCAGTTCATCTCGGGCAGTGCAGAACTCCTCACATGTTTCCTGCGAGAACAAGTGGCCGCCGTCGGTGGTAGCAGTGGTGTGGACTGACGTACCCGGGATTGACCTAGAAGAGTTACAAGACAACATTAGTGGCTGTCTGCTCAAAAGTGCTGCTAGTGTGTTGCAAGAGACTTCTGCCACGGTGTTACGCCCCTGGAAGGGATTATTTGTGTCCCCCCTGTCAGCGTGTTGCTGGAGCACTCTGCCAGTGTGTTTTTGGAGAGCAGATGTTGGCTTTATATTAGGACGTCGTGAAGATATGGTGTGTGGACTGTCCCATGTTGAGGAAGGTGAACTCGCCGATGATTACCATTAAACGTGGACGAGGTATACTTGAAGATAGTGGACATCGGGATTTGAAGAACACTGCAGGTATGTTGAGTGTATGTGTGAAAGCGACACTGTATACGTAAGTGTAGATATACTTCGATAGATAATATATTGGTGAAGGTGTAATTGGGTCTTGCTTACCCTTCTGTATTCCTTGCACTATTACTACCGCTAGTGCTTGAGAACTTACTATTGACTTGATGCGTGATCAAAGAAGAAGAGGCTCTAAGGCACATTTTTTTTTTTTTTTTTTTTTTTTTTTAGATATATACAAGAGTTGTTACATTCTTGTACAGCCACTAGTACGCGTAGCGTTTCGGGCAGGTCCCTGGAATACGATCCCCGCCTCGAAGAATCGTTGTTACATCCAAGTACACATTTTACTGTTGCGTTAAACAGAGGCTACCGTTAAGGAATTGCGCCCAGTAAATCCTCCCCGGCCAGGATACGAACCCATGACATAGCGCTCGCGGAACGCCAGGCGAGTGTTTTACCACTACACCACGGAGACTGTAACTGTAGACATTATGAAGAAAGAACCCGGTTACTGGCTCAAGCACACTGTAACAGAGTAAAACCCTAACATATTGACTCTACATAACCTCGCCATAGAGCACTCTCTCAATATTACTCCACCACCTCACCCTCCACCTGCACCTCACCCTCCACCTGCACCTCACCCTCCACCTGCACCTCACCCTCCACCTGCACCTCACCCTCCAACTGCACCTCACCCTCCACCACCTCACACTCCACCTGCACCTCACCCTCCAACTGCACCTCACCCTCCAACTGCACCTCACACTCCACCACCTCACCCTCCACCTGCACCTCACCCTCCAACTGCACCTCACCCTCCAACTGCACCTCACATTCCACCACCTCACACTCCACCTGCACCTCACCCTCCAACTGCACCTCACCCTCCAACTGCACCTCACACTCCAACTGCACCTCACACTCCACCACCTCACACTCCACCTGCACCTCACCCTCCAACTGCACCTCACACTCCACCACCTCACCCTCCACCTGCACCTCACCCTCCAACTGACGGCGTCTTCATAGCCTCACATCTTAANATAACACTATGTAAAGTCACCTTGGACATTGTTATTATGTAGGACCAACGTATAATTAGTTTTAGTTTAGTTCATTTTTATGCACCCCATACCCATCTCGTGGGTGGTAGTGGAAAGGGTTACAGAGGCACATAATGGGCTCAGGGACTGAACCCCACAATTCATTTAGCTAAGCAAGCTTGTACAATCTTGATGAGCTAGTTACAAAATCAGTACAAGTCGTCACATCAACACGGCCTCTTGTACCACCAACTGTGTAACTATTTTATTGACTCAGGTGTTCTGGACGACATCCTAACAATTTACCCAAAATTTGCTTGTCCATTTTAAAGAATGAAGAACAATTTTTATGTATATTACTCCTAAGCTGCATCACCTATGAACCCATCCCTGCCCTTGTGTGGCAGTGCACAGTAGAAACTTGTTTTCACATATCCATCTATTAAAACATTGATTGTAACCATGATATTATGTGCTTCACCCTACAGTTTAGACCTATTGTCTTATGTATGACCCTCTGTCCTGCGTGACAGTGACTACTAGCATTATCCTCACTTTAATCAGACTATCAAAATCCTCAGATTAGGCAAAATTGTAATTAATTTTGTCAATAAAGATGTTAATAATAATAATAACTAAATTAAGGCAGCGTCTGCGATCCTCTCGGACGTAGTTTCGAACCCTCGTCACGGCCCTTGTAGATTTGTTCAAGTTCCTAATTACTGCTAGGTGAACAGAGGCAGCAGGTGTAAAGAGATGTGCCCAGCGTCTTACCTAACTCGACATCAATGCACACAACTTTTTCAACAGGTCAAATGTACCTTAAACAAGGAGCAAAGGTTTCAGGTTCAAGTTACAATGTATGATAGAAGACAGGAGATGTTTTTTTCACCCATAGGGTTTTAAACCCATGGAATCAACTACCCAATGAAGCCGTAAATGCCAAAACGTTGCTAAATTTCAAGATGCACTTCGATAAAGTCATCAGGACAAATCTTTGACAAGCCGCAAGCTTTCTGTCATTGTCGAAGCTACTAGATAGATAGTGGCACTCAGGTAAATTCAGGTAAATGTATTTCTCTAGGCTAACGTCAGCAGTTAGGCAATATTTGCCTGCTTGGTATATTTATTGTTAAGAATCCGGCATTTATATGAACTTGAGTAGCAATTGTATTAATTTGACTGGCAATTGCATTAACCCAATTGGCAAATGTATTAACGTAGCATTAATGTATGTTTGGCAATTACATTGACTTGGCTGAGTTATATTATTCTGACTAGCTGTGCCCGGCCACGCATTGCTGTGGTTCAGCAACACATGCTCGATGCTTAGCCTCAGCAATCCTCTCCTGTCCCCCCGTCTTTCCTACCATTCCCCCCTCCTCCGTCCCCTCGTCCTCCACACTATTCCTCGTCTGATGCGTATTAGCCTAGACCTAATTAATGAGGGAAGATAGAAACTGCTAAACCACAGACCCATATCATTAACAAATATCCCCTGCAAGCTGCTAGAGAGACTGATCCGAAGCCGGCCAGTAGAACATTTAGAACTGATCAATTTTGTCTCATGGCACCAGCATGGTTCTTGCTGGCGGTTCTGGTTCTTGGTTCTTGATAAAGGAAAATCTTGCTAGACTAACTTGCTGGAGTTTGAAATGAACAAGAAAGATATAGGGATGGGCAGACTGCATATTCCTTGACTGTCAGAAAGCATTCGATACGATACCTTGTGAAAGACTCTCACTCAGAAGAAGAGAAGCAAGCTGGTGTATCGAGAAGAGTCCTAAGGAGACTCAGCGAGTATCTGTCAGGAAGGAAGCAAAGGGTTACAGTGAGAGCAGAGACTTCAGAGTGGAGAAAGGTTACAAGTGGATTACCACAAGGGGAGGTTCTGTGGCCCATCCTGTTTCTAATATATGTCAATGACCTGACAGGAGAAATTTGCTCCTTCAAATCAATGTTTGCGGGTGATGAAAATTTAATACAAAGAGTCAGGACAGAGATAGATTGTGATGGATTGCAAACGGATTTAGACACACTTCAGAAGTGGTCTGAAAAATGGCTGCTAGAATTTAACCCAGCCAAATGCAAAGTTATAAGGCTTGGAACCGTAGTGCAAAGGTCAGTACAGCAGTATATGATGCAGGGAAGACAGATTCTTCAGTTAGAAACGAAGAAAGAGCTGAGAGTGTACATATCCCCAAATCTGATGTCAGAAGTCCACGTTACCAAAATTAAACGACTGCATATGGTCTACAACGTACTTGTATCCTTTAGAAATTCGGACCAAGGGTCATTCCGGACCCTATATACAACGAAGGTGAGACCCACTCTTGAATATGCATCCCCAGCATGGAACCCTTTCTGAGGATGCAAACACGGGGGAGAAAGACAGAAAAACAGAGACTAACAGAGACGGACCTGGGTTCCCGAGTCCATCTGGGGCACCACCTAATTAATTAATAAAATATTTACTAAATTACACTGGGAACAAACCCTGGAGTTGGAGTGCCAGCCGGGAATGCTGGAGACAGTCGTTACAGTGTGTGTGAGTCTCGTCATCTGCGAAAACAGAATGCAAGTGATTTTTATTTCAAATTGGTCGTATGAGAAAGATTTTAGTTTAAGCACTACGAGAGTGGTATCTTGTGTGGGCGTGGTGTGGATGTGGGCGTGGTGTGGGCGTGGTGTGGGCGTGGTGTGTGAGTGAGCGTGGATGTGGGCGTGGAAGTAGATATTTACGTGGTAGAATGTCTCTAAATATACTTAATTGTGCTTTTGGGAGTTAAGCTTTAGCTCTATGGTCCGGCCTGTCAACCTTTAATTAACTGGTTTACCGTTTCCCAAGCCTATTGGATATATATATTTGAAATATATGATATATATATATATATCATATATTTCATATCATATCATGTGATATATATTATATATATATATATATATATATATATATATATAATATATATATATATATATATATATATATATATATTTGAAACTGCATATGATGTTTGCCTCCAACACGTCACTTCTTAATGCATTCATTTTGTTCATTTTCTCACATTGATAAAATTATTTCTAATGCGTCTGTGGCTCATTTGGTTACTCTGTTTCCACCTGTACTTACCTAGTTATGCTTGTGGGGGTGGAGCTCTGGCTCTTTGGTCCCGCCTGTGTCCATCTGTTTTAGCTAACTTAAATTCCAAATAGTTTCTAATAGTCTAGACTTCCAAGTATACCGGGGAATATATAGTACGGGGCCTCCTCCTTCTCTTCCTCCTCCTCCTCCTCTTCCTTCTTCCTCTTCCTTACAGTTCTCTCTTCAAGTGACCCCGAGGGCCAGCTACTCGTACTTCTCAGTACGGTGTGAGTCTGGTTCCATTCTTCTGGACTTTCTCCAACTTTATTTTCACTTTCACAATACATGGACTCCACACCAAGTGCTGCATATTCCCGAATTCGTCTGACATATGTGATAAATGATGTCCTGAATGATTTCCTATTCAGATTTCTAAAGGCAGTTCTTATGTTGGCTACTCTAGCATAAGTCGCTGATGATTTCCCTTCGGTGTTGAAAATGGGTGTGGCTGTGGGCGTCGGATTTTAGTACAAGCGGGAGTGTGGCGGGGAAGTGAAATCTGGAGAAATCTTTGGGTGTTGAGATGGCAGAGAAGCGAGATATTAAGGCGGGGTGTTGAAGCAAGACCCGCCCACTGTCCGAGGGGGGGCGGGTACAGGTATTTTTTATTATTTTTTCTCCACAGACGTGGCCGGACATTAACAATGCTAACCAGGATATACATTTTCTTCTGTCCTCCTGGACAGGGTGAGAGATCTGTTAAACATATAGTTCAGGGATTTATTGAACAATCAACCACAGCCGGTGATTGTAATGCTTTTAAAATGCTAAGCAAACCTACATACATAATATATAATATACCACTGTCCTCCGCTGCCCACTGGATGCGGGGGGGGGGGGCGGTGTGCAGGACAAACATATCAATTGTGACACTAGCTCTCCACATATGTCAGTTGCATTTACAAACTGTACTTGTGTCGATCTCGAACCCATTGTTGGGACTCCACTCGTACGTCTCGCCAATCTGAGACCTCACCCCTCACACTGACTCTTTGTCTCCTGTTGGTTAGGTACTCCTGTATCCAACGGAGTACCTTCCCTTTCACTCCAGCCTGCATCTCCAGCTTTTTCACTAGCCTCTTGTGTGGCACTGTATCAAAGGCTTTCTGACAATTCTGATGTGTGTGTGTGTGTGTGTGTGTGCGCGCGTGTGTGCGTGTGTGCGTGTATGCATATGTGTACATTAATATGTACTGAGTTACCAGAGGGTCGGGTCATTTCATTCAGTAGGTGATTATCACATAAAGGGTGTGTACCATCGCGTCACAACACATGTACACATCCAGCAGTGCACATGTGTACCCCTGTGCGTGTTACACCTAACCATGTCTGGGTAATTAAGGCTGGCACATACACGGCACTTTGGCGCGTCCACGGTTGTCCAGACACGGACGTGCTATTGTCATGGTAATGTGCGTGCCTGTTCGGTGGGGACCTGGGCCGGTGGGGCGGGGAATATTGGGGGGAGGTGGGGATTTAGGGTTGCTGGAGAGTGGTGGAGTGGGAGGGAGGGGTTGCTGATGGATAGGGGGGGGGGCTGGAAAGGCGATTATCTCCTCTTCTTTTCATAAAATAATATTATGGAGAAATGATACCAGTTTATGTTTAAATAATTTATTATATTAATATATTTAGGTACATCTGCATTTGTGCAGCTACTCTAGACTATACGAAGGGGAGTACAGTGTGTGTCAAGAACTAGCTACCCTAGATTATATGAAGGGGAGTACAGAGTGTGTCAAAAAGTTAACTACATGATGCTAAAAAATCCCCCCCCCATTTTTTTTAATACATGAGGTACATCTGCATTAGTGCAGCTACCCTAGACTATATGAAGTGGAGTACAGTGTGTCAAAAAAGCTAACTAGGTGATGCTAAAAAATCCCCATCACACAGGATGGTTAGTCATACAGAGGCATGTGATGGGCAGTCTGCACTGGCAGACTTCAGAAGCATTTTGAGGATATCATCAACACAAGATTGAATAAGGTAGCAGTGGTAATAAAAGTCCCCATCTCGCAGGATGGTTAGTCATACAGGGCCATATGTTTAGTAGCCTGCACTGGCAAATTTTGGGTACACTGTGAGGATATCTTCAAGAATACGAGAATGAATAAAGTAATTGCAAAGCTCCAGGTACCTCATGCCAACTGGTCTGAAAGGTCTAATAACTGGGCATTCAGTGATGTAGTGCGGGAGATCGTGCCGCAGTTCCTGCTCACAGAGTTTGCAACTGGAGTGCTCCAGATTGGGAGATCCGTCACCTGCAGCCACCTGCCACAGGTAACGGTAACCCAACCTGATCCTTGCAACCACTGTGTCGCACAGTCTAGTGGACGTTTTGTGCTGCCCATAGATGTAGGTTTCAGATCTGAACAAATCATAGCTTTTTATACTAGTACTTTCAGGTCGTTGGGAGTCAGTAAGTTCTTTCCTATCAGACCTGAGTGTTTGGACCAATACAGTTTTGACAGCAGAGATGGGGATACCTAGATCTAATTCAACTTCATCATTGTTACACGCTAATTTGGCTGTAATATCTGTCTCATTATGATGGGTTATATTAATGTGTAAAGGTATCCATACAAAGGAGATTCGAGACCCTTTACTCTGTGCAGCAATTAGGTCATTTATAATTGGGAGTATGAGGTTCTTGCTGTCGATCTTCCAGGAGAAGTTTTCGATTGCTTGAAGAGCAGACTTTGAATCACAAACCTCCTCCAATGTTTTTTAATGTACTGGTAGCTAGTTGTAATGCTGCTAGTTCTGCTTGTGTGGAGGTCAGCCAGTTGTTTAACCTGACACTGACAGTCTTTGTGCAAATATTATTTCTATAAAACCTACATGCTGCTGCAGTCCGTCCAGTAGAAGATTGGACTGAGCCGTCGGTGTAGACACAGTGCTCGTGAGATCTTAAATTCTCGATGGAGGAGGCAATTGTTTCAAGAGTGACAGCTTTGAGAAGAGCAAGATTCTCATTATCTTTCTTGGTGACAGGTGTGTATGATACTTGAATGGTGGGGTACAGATAAAGGGGAATATCAGAGACAGGTAGATCGCACTTAAAAGGTATGTTAAGTTTAATGAGACTGTAGGCATTGTTGCTCAGCCATTTATCATAAAAGTAGTGAGTTGGTATGTGTGGGGGTTTTCTATTTTACTTTCCCGACTGCAATGCGTACGTCACCAATGTACATGTGGCAGACGCTTCACGAAGCTATCGGAATCAGCAGAGAAAATACGAGAGGAACCGTACAGGGCCTGGGAGCAAGGTCGAGTTAGAGTCCTTGAGGGTCTCTTCTCAGACTAGCCTCACCTGGTCCTGCTCCACGTTGGTCGTTGGAATCTCCTCAATGATTTAACACTTTAAGGGACTCCTAGGGTCCTCATCACATTTATAGTTTAGTGAATATAGGCAACTCGGTGTTGAAGACACCTAGAGCTGAAGGCTTGAGTAAATAGATGGCAGTATTCAGAAGTGGTTCAACAGTAACACTGCATAAAGCTTAACAGTAGTTTATTTACTAACTTAACCACTAATACAAAGGGTGCTTCATTTACTTTAGATTGGTGTCAGAAAGGCTATGGTTGCATTAGCAAGACTCTTGACGTCTGGCTAATCGATTCGGATCAACTCGTGGCGAAACACCTAACTTAACACAGCTGACAGCCAATCATTAACACGGCGACCTAACTGCCCGTGTGCAAAGGGATCACAAGAGTTCCAACCGGATACTCGGGTAATGATGATATGCAATAAACACAATGGCACTGTCAATGGGACAGGCAATAACATGCACAATAATAATATCACACAATACTAAATGTGTGGTGTATGTGAAGCTCACATTCACAGACGAGTGTAATCTCGTGATACCACACAGATAAACAAGCATACACCGTCGGGTGTCTTCACCTATACCTGTGACAGGTATGAGAAGGTGAGAACTGTGGTCGATATCTCAGATCAACACAGACACAATAAAACAATGACAAGATCTTGTACTTACACGGTAGGCTTTCTCTCTTATCCACTCACTCATATAGGCACATTTATGCAAGAACTCGTAGGTGGCCTGACAGCTGGGCGCTCGTTCTGACGTGAGGCCATTGGCGACAGGCTTTCCCACAAACCGTACTTGACACACGGAGGGTACTCGCAGGAGGGCGCGCTGTATGTCAACAGACACACACACACACACTTGGCACTGGTGGTGAGTAAGGGTGGTGACGTCATGTAGTACCGTGAGGCAGGGTGTCTGGCGGCTCGAGGTACCGAGGTACTGAGGTACTAGCTACACGCTCTGGACAGTGGCAGCTGACAGCTGCAGGTTATGTGGTTCCATGTAGGTACACTGTGGTAAAGTCACACACAGGTTACTTAGGCAGCGACACTGCCTTAGTTCACTCACAGGCGATCTCTACTTGTCATCAGGGGTTACCTGATACCAGTCTGTTTCGCTCTGGTTGTTTGTTGTTAAAGATTCGCTACTTGGAACAAAAAGTTCCAAGTAGCACGGGCTATGGTGAGCCCGTAGTGGATTTCCTTCGCTCTGGTGATTTGTCACTAGGCTTCTAAACAATATATTCACAGTCGCGATTCCGGGCGAACGTTGGTATATCGAAAAGACGGTGAGGAATAGACGGTGTTCTTCTGTCTGTTGGCCGATAGACAGAACAGGACACGTCCTTTATGCAAGGGCTCCCTCACGTGAATGCCTTTGCAAGAGAATGCAGGGCATCTCGTGGGACACAACACAAGGGGTTACAATTTGACCAATGACATTGCAGCAAAAGAGCGGGAACCAATTATATTGATCGTTCCATGATCAGTAGCAGAGGTGACGTCATGAACACGTCACGACCACGTCACAGCTGTTATTCTCCATCGCGCCGGTTGAGGCTGACCCCAGAAGTCAGACTGTCCTGTCGCCTCGCTGGCGTCTCTCTCATGCTGGCACCAGCCAATGTACTCTCTGACCTTATGGCCAGTAACTTCCCTGTATCTACTTCCTGCCTGGACATACGGCGGCCTCCGTATTATAAACGTATTCCTGGTTATGTGGGCATCCTGGAGACACCCAACATGCCAGTTTACTGTCCAGGGTTAACAGAGATAGTGCTTGTGCTCGAAATCGGTGCACTGTGCACTGCAATGAGGCATTCAAGTCAGTTGTGGGAGAATCTTGAGAGACCATTCTCTCACAGTATGTGGGCACCAGTCAATAGGGTGTTAACAGCACTAAATAATTTGTCTCTGAGCAATGCAGGAGATGTAGGGTCTCTCATGACTTTAAGGCAAAAAGGTAGTGTTGACTTGCATGATTCTCTCTAGTATGGTTGGAAGCTTCAGTTCTTCCCGCATGTTGATGATTCTTGTGCATCTTGGAGCACAAGAATTATCCTCATGGCCTCATTCTGTACTACTTCAAGTTTGTCCAACACAGAGGAGGGGAAATTAATTAGGTGCAGAGCATTATAATCAACGAGAGATCTAACGAACATCATATAGAATAGTCTAGCATATTTAATATTGATACCAATATTCCTATCAGTAAGTGTTTTCAGTGGTTTAAGTCTCTCTTTTAACCTACGGTGTAGATCATTTACAATGTCACTGTTAATACCAACTCCAAGGTATTTGTGCTGCCTACACGTTACAATGTTCTGGTTGTTGACCTTGAAAGTTATAGGGACACGAGTATTCTCTCGGGGATGGAGAACTCTGGATTTAGTTATAGAGATAACAAGACCACATTCAATGCTTTTAGCAGCGAGTGAATCAAGTAGAGCTTGTAGTCTAGTTTGGGAATTTGCAACAATGCATATGTCATCGGCATAACAAATGACGGCTTCGTCAGGTGTTGTTATGATTCTTATCATGATTCATGATTCTTATGATTCTTATCTTAAAACTAAATAAATGGATGGTGGCAGCTCTACCTTCTTCCCTAGCTCTATCCCAACTCCCTTCTAGTAACTTATTTCTCCTCTTCTACTATTCTAGTTCTCCCTTTCATTTATCCTTTTTCCTTCTCAAGCCTTCAAATCCTACTCAACGGGAAGAGTGCGATTTTGCCTTCTTCACCTTCCTTCCCTTAGTCATCTACACCCTAGTATCTGGAGGTTATCTTGAGATGATTTCGGGGCTTAGCGTCCCCGCGGCCCGGTCCTCGACCAGGCCTTCACCCCCAGGAAGCAGCCCGGCACATCTGACTAACTCCCTGGTACCTATTTACTGCTAGGTATCAAGGTGAAAGACACTCTGCCCATTGTTTCTCGCCGGCGCCCGGGATCGAACCCAGGACCACAAGATCACGCGTCCAGTGTTCTGTCCGCTCAGCCATCGGCTCCCTAGCACTGTCATTCGAGAGTAATTAAGTGCGCTAGAACAATTAGGAGTACTCACCTAATTGTACTCACCTAGTTGTGCTTGCGGGGGTTGAGCTCTGGCTCTTTGGTCCCGCCTCTCAACCGTCAATCAACAGGTGTACAGGTTCCTGAGCCTACTGGGCTCTGTCATATCAACATTTGAAACTGTGTATGGAGTCAGCCTCCACCACATCACTGCCTAATGCATTCCATTTATTAAATTTACAGGAGTGTGCGTAAGCTTGCTCTTACGACTCCGGAAAGGGGTTGTCTTTCTTCACCGTTCAAGAACTAAATAAGGAGACATTTAGATCACTGTACGTGAGACCAGTTCTAGAATATGCCGTCCCATCGTGGAGCCCCCGATCAAATAAAATACATAAGGAAACTCTATACAGTTTCGAAGTTTGTAAAAAGGTTTGTCCCAGAATTTCGAGGAATTGATAATGAATAGAGACTGAAGAAATTAACCTGACGACGTTAGAAAAGAGAAGAGAGTAAAAGGTGTGGGACATGATAGAGATGTATAAAATACTTAGGGGACTGACAGGAAAAAAAGAGGAAATGTTCACGATGTATACCAAAAGTACAATAGGACACTGATGGAAGCTTGAGACTCAGATGAGTCATAAAGATGTTACAAAGTTTTCTTTTAGCTTAAGAATAGCGAAAAAGTGGAACGAACTAACGGATCACATTTTAGAAGCAAACTACACTTATAAATGACCCAACCACTTGGGCTGGACGGTAGAACGACGGTTTCGCTTCATGCAGGTCGGCGTTCAATCCCCGACCGTCCAAGTGGTTGGGCACCATTCCTTCCCTTCGACCCATCCCAAATCCTTATCCTGACCCCTTCCCAGTGCTATATAGTCGTAATGACTTGGTGCTTTCCCCTGATAATTCCCCCCCTTCCAGTCATAAATTTAAAACTAGATATGATAAGGACGTAGATCAGAGGTCATTGCATTAGACAACATACAGATGGAAAACCGCCATCCAAGAGCTAAAGCTCGATCCTGCAGGCACAAGTAGGTGACTTCATGGGGGAGGAGGAAAGGGGGGGGGGAGCATGCAAGCTGGTTTCTTTATGAGTGGACCTCGACCCCGGACCCGGCAGTGTAAACACGCAACACCTCCTCGCTTGTTTATGCACCACCTCACCTCTCAACAACTGAGGGAAGAGGTGGGAGGGGGGGGGGGAGGAGCGGGTAGCAAGAACATTAAAGAACAAGCAAAAATGGCATAAAGTGCGCAAACAAAAAAAAGGAGATGGGCAGCAGAACATGAGCGAGAAAAGTAGGGACAAATAGCTTAAGAATATGAACATATAGGGGAAGAATATGGACTAATGTGTACAAAAAAGACCAAGGGGAAAGAGCGAATTGGAAAAGAATGGCAAAAATAAACTGTAAAAAAAAAAAAGAAACGAGCAAAATAATAAACATTTATCTAAGACATTGAAACAATAATGTCTAAGACTAAACTGAACCGCGTCCAAAACTTCCCTACAGTCTAATTT
This sequence comes from Procambarus virginalis, assembly GCA_020271785.1. Classification (NCBI taxonomy): domain Eukaryota; kingdom Metazoa; phylum Arthropoda; class Malacostraca; order Decapoda; family Cambaridae; genus Procambarus; species Procambarus virginalis. The sequence continues at coordinate 10,249,002 of WNGS01167372.1, read as the reverse complement.
ACCCTTCGCGCCGCCTCCCTACAAGTCAACTTACCCTTGACATCACCACCCGCCAAGTCAATTTACCCTTGATGTAATCCTCCCTACAAGTCAACTTGCAAGTTGACTTGTAGGGTTTTATCCATGAGGAAAATCTAAACTATCTAAACTAATCCATGAGGTAATTCTAATTTCTAATTCATTAGAAATATTCTAAACTATCCATGAGGTAGGCTTGATTATCCATGAGGATAATCCGTGACAATCACATGCTTTGTAGTGATTGTTCGTCAACTTGCAAGTTGACTTGCTTCAACGTCTCCGTTCCCACGTCGCTCCAGACAACCTTACTCTCGACGCCACGTCCTCGACGTCAACTCCCTGACGCCACCTCCTCGACGCCACGTCCTCATGTCCCAGCTCCACGCCCCGTTTTCTGGGCCTCCACCCTGAGGACCACTGACCTCAAGACCTCTTCCTCCTGGAGCATAACAAGGTGGGATGGTGAAAAGTGGTGGCTGATCTTCCCTCCTCCCCCCCGGCTGTCAAGTTCCAGCAGGCGTCCAGTAAAATGTTCCAGTTACGACGCAGGAGGATCGAGGGGGCCTGGCTAAGCTCTGGATAAACAAACACGGCCCTGCACCCTCTACTTAGTCGGCCGTGTTCGCTTTTAATTAACTAATTATCATAAATCAGCAGTGTCACGTGGTCTCGCGTGTCCAGACCTCGCCTGGAGCCTGGGGCAAGGGCCCTTCCAGACCCAGCCCGAGACGACGCTAGCAGGTTTTCCAGCGGCCAAAGTGGGCCAGATGCTGACCCAGAGTTTCCAATAGCCAGGTGGATATTTATTGATACCAAATACAGTGCGGGCTTTTGTAAGGAGGCGGGTGGAATACCTGTTGCCTTTCAGGGCCAGTGTGCGCCGCTGCCCGTACTCTCGTCTTCAGCGATTGTGTTAACTACAATAATATCTCCATATTACCAGGTCATAAAGGATGACCTGAGATGATCGCCATAATGGTCCTTATCCCTGGGGACGGTAAGGGCTATACTCCTCTCCTTAACCAGCCGTCGCATCCACCATTTGGCAGGCGGCTATTGAAATGCAAATTTTAATAATTATCAACTTGCCGGCGCATAAGCCATGACTGCATTTTAAAGAGCTGTCAGGGAGTCCAATCTCCAACATGATCTTGGCTTGTTCGGTTACAGAGTCCCTGGTTGTTCGAACATGATGTATTGCACGCGTTGCTTAGACTCTTCATGGCGGGGGAGTGGCGCGGGTTGGGGGAGGGGGGATGTGGGGAGGGGAGGGGAGGGAGGGAGGTAGACTGGGAGTGAAAGAGGTGATGGGAGTGGGAGTTATGGAGGTGGTGGCGGTGGGAATGGAGTAAGTGGGTGGTGTGATGGAGGGGGGGGGGGGTGCTGGACGTATGAGGGAGGTGGGGTGCTGGACGTATGAGGGAGGTGGGGAGCTGGACGTATGGGGGAGGTGGGGTGCTGGACGTATGGGGGAGGTGGGATGCTGGACGTATGAGGAGGTGGGGAGCTGGACGTATGAGGGAGGTGGGGTGCTGGACGTATGAGGGAGGTGGGGAGCTGGACGTATGAGGGAGGTGGGGAGCTGGACGTATGAGGGGAGGTGGGGTGCTGGACGTATGAGGGAGGTGGGGAGCTGGACGTATGAGGGAGGTGGGGTGCTGGACGTATGAGGGAGGTGGGGAGCTGGACGTATGGGGGAGGTGGGGTGCTGGACGTATGAGGGAGGTGGGGTGCTGGAAAAAATAATTTAAGTTTGGACATATGAAGAATCCCATGTTAGTGCATTTGAGTGACAAACTTCATGACCCCAACTAGACTACCAACTCCCCTTAAAATACCAGTCATATATATCCAAAGAATATATACTCTGGACGATTAGAATATATATTAGCAAGACTTTACTATTTACATTTCGAACATATATTTATATTTGGCATAACTTCAGCAGTTATATTGACCTAACTCATGCATATGTATATGTTTGATTTTCATAATAATAAAACTTATCCATTAGTTTTTATTAGCCTCACTCAGACATGTGCATTAGTCTGGCCTAACTTCAGTAGTTAATTCATTCTGTACTATCTTGAGATGATTTCGGGTCTTTAGTGTCCCCGCGGCCCAGTCCTCAACCAGGCCTCCACCCCCAGGAAGCAGCCCGTGACAGCTGACTAACACCCAGGTACCTATTTTACTGCTAGGTAACAGGGGCATAGGGTGAAAGAAACTTTGCCCATTGTTTCTCGCCGGCGCCCGGGATCGAACCCGGGACCACAGGACCACAAGCCCCGCGTGCTGTCCGCTCGGCCGACCGGCTCCCCGGTACTGGGGAGCCTTGTTTATTGTTACTCGAGGAATTCTAAGTTTTCTCTCATGTGAGCGATATTTGATCATTCCTCAGAAAGCGACCCACAGCACTCGACTTGCAACCAAGTTCCTAACTAAATTAAGGCAGCGTCTGCGATCCTCTTGGACGTTGGTTCGAACCCTCGTCACGGTCCTTGTAGATTTGTTCAAGTTCCTAATTACTGCTAGGTGAACAGAGGCAGCAGGTGTAAAGAGATGTGCCCAGCGTCTTACCTAACTCGACATCAATGCACACAACTTTTTCAACAGGTCAAATGTGCCTTAAACAAGGAGCAAAGGTTTCAGGTTCAAGTTACAATGTATGATAGAAGACAGGAGATGTTTTTTTCACCCATAAGGTTTTAAACCCATGGAATCAACTACCCACTGAAGCCGTAAATGCCAAAACGTTGCTAAATTTCAAGATGCACTTCGATAAAGTCATCAGGACAAATCTTTGACAAGCCGCAAGCTTTCTGTCATCGTCGAAGCTACTAGATAGATAGTGGCACTCAGGTAAATTCAGGTAAATGTATTTCTCTAGGCTAACGTCAGCAGTTAGGCAATATTTGCCTGCTTGGTATATTTATTGTTAAGAATCCGGCATTTATATGAACTTGACTAGCAATTGTATTAATTTGACTGGCAATTGTATTAACCCAATTGGCAAATGTATTAACGTAGCATTAATGTATGTTTGGCAATTACATTGACTTGGCTGAGTTATATTATTCTGACTAGCTGTGCCCGGCCACGCATTGCTGTGGTTCAGCAACACATGCTCGATGCTTAGCCTCAGCAATCCTCTCCTGTCCTCCCGTCCTTCCTACCATTCCCCCCTCCCGTCCCCTCATCCTCCACACAATTCCCCACTCCCTCGTCTGATGCGTATTAGCCTAGACCTAATTAATGAGGAAGATAGGAACTGCTAAACCACAGACCCGTATCATTAACAAATATCCCCTGCAAGCTGCTAGAGAGACTGATCCGAAGCCGGCCAGTAGAACATTTAGAACTGATCAATTTTGTCTCATGGCACCAGCATGGTTCTTGCTGGCGGTTCTGGTTCTTGGTTCTTGATAAAGGAAAATCTGGCTAGACTAACTTGCTGGAGTTTGAAATGAACAAGAAAGATATAGGGATGGGCAGACTGCATATTCCTTGACTGTCAGAAAGCATTCGATACGATACCTTGTGAAAGACTCTCACTCAGAAGAAGAGAAGCAAGCTGGTGTATCGAGAAGAGTCCTAAGGAGACTCAGCGAGTATCTGTCAGGAAGGAAGCAAAGGGTTACAGTGAGAGCAGAGACTTCAGAGTGGAGAAAGGTTACAAGTGGATTACCACAAGGGGAGGTTCTATGGCCCATCCTGTTTCTAATATATGTCAATGACCTGACAGGAGAAATTTGCTCCTTCAATTCAATGTTTGCGGGTGATGCAAATTTAATACAAAGAGTCAGGACAGAGATAGATTGTGATGGATTGCAAACGGATTTAGACACACTTCAGAAGTGGTCTGAAAAATGGCTGTTAGAATTTAACCCAGCCAAATGCAAAGTTATAAGGCTTGGAACCGTAGTGCAAAGGTCAGTACAGCAGTATATGATGCAGGGAAGACAGATTCTTCAGTTAGAAACGAAGAAAGAGCTGAGAGTGTACATATCCCCAAATCTGTTGTCAGAAGTCCACGTTACCAAAATTAAACGACTGCATATGGTCTACAACGTCCTTGTATCCTTTAGAAATTTGGACAAAGGGTCATTCCGGACCCTATATACAACGAAGGTGAGACCCACTCTTGAATATGCATCCCCAGCATGGAACCCTTTCTGAGGATGCAAACACGGGGGAGAAAGACAGAAAAACAGAGACTAACAGAGACGGACCTGGAGTTCCCGAGTCGATCTGGGGCACAACCTAATTAATTAATAAAATATTTACTAAATTACACTGGGAACAAACCCTGGAGTTGGAGTGCCAGCCGGGAATGCTGGCGACAGTCGTTACGGTGTGTGTGAGTCTTGTCATCTGCGAAAACAGAATGCAAATGATTTTTATTTCAAATTGGTCGTATGAGAAAGATTTTAGTTTAAGCACTCCGAGAGTGGTATCTTGTGTGGGCGTGGGTGTGGATGTGGGCGTGGTGTGGGCGTGGTGTGGGCGTGGTGTGTGAGTGAGCGTGGATGTGGGCGTGGAAGTAGATATTTACGTGGTAGAATGTCTCTAAATATACTTAATTGTGCTTTTGGGAGTTAAGCTTTAGCTCTATGGTCCGGCCTGTCAACCTTTAATTAACTGGTTTACCGTTTCCCAAACCTATTGGATATATTTGAAATATATGATATATATATCATATATTTCATATCATATCATGTGATATATATATATTTGAAACTGCATATGATGTTTGCCTCCAACACGTCACTTCTTAATGCGTTCATTTTGTTCATTTTCTCACATTGACAAAATTATTTCTAATGCGTCTGTGGCTCATTTGGTTACTCTTTTTCCACCTGTACTTACCTAGTTATGCTTGCGGGGGTGGAGCTCTGGCTCTTTGGTCCCGCCTGTGTCCATCTGTTTTAGCTAACTTAAATTACAAATAGTTTCTAGTAGTTTAGTCTTCCAAGTACACTGGGGGGAATTATATGTACCGGGCAATATATAGTACGGGGCCTCCTCCTTCTTTCCCTCCTCCTCCTCTTCCTCATTCTCTCCCTTTTCTTCTTCGTCTTCCTTACAGTTCTCTCTTCAAGTGACCCCGAGGGCCAGCTACTCGTACTTCTCAGTACTGGTGTGAGTCTGGTTCCATTCTTCTGGACTTTCTTCAACTTTATTTTCACTTTCACAATACATGGACTCCACACAAGTGCTGCATATTCCCGAATTCGTCTGATATATGTGATAAATGATGTCCTGAATGATTTCCTATTCAGATTTCTAAAGGCAGTTCTTATGTTGGCTAATCTAGCATAAGTCGCTGATGATTTCCCTTCGGTGTTGAAAATGGGTGTGGCTGTGGGCGTCGGATTTTAGTACAAGCGGGAGTGTGGGCGGGGAAGTGAAAATCTGGAGAAATCTTTGGGTGTTGAGATGGCAGAGAAGCGAGATATTAAAGGCGGGGTGTTGAAGCAAGACACGCCCACTGTCCGAGGGGGGCGGGGTACACTGTATTTTTTATTATTTTTTCTACCACAGACGTGGCCGGACATTAACAATGCTAACCAGCATATATACATTTTCTTCTGTCCTCCATGGACAGGGTGAGAGATCTGTTAAACATATAGTTCAGGGATTTATTGAACAATCAACCACAGCCGGTGATTGTAATGCTTTTAAAATGCTAAGCAAACCTACATACATAAATATATAAATATACCACTGTCCTCCGCTGCCCACTGGATGCGGGGGGGGGGGAGCGGTGTGCAGGACAAACATATCAATTGTGACACTAGCTCTCCACATATGTCAGTTGCATTTAGAAACTGTACTTGTGGTCGATCTCGAACCCATTGTTGATGTGACGACTTGTACTGAATTTTGTAACTAGCTCATCAAGATTGTACAAGCTTGCTTAGCTAAATGAATTGTGGGGTTCAGTCCCTGAGCCCATTATGTGCCTCTGTAACCCTTTCCACTACCACCCACAAGATGGGTATGGGGTGCATAATAAATGAACTAAACTAAAACTAATTATACGTTGGTCCTACATAATAACAATGTCCAAGGTGACTTTTACATAGTGTTATTAATGTGAGTTTACAAAGGTGAAATGCAATTCTGACCAGTTTCCACATATCCTGTAAACACACACACACACACACACACACACAAGTCCAAAGTCTATGCCACTTTGTCCAAAGAGTCCAAAGGTATGCCACTAGACTAGTCCCGGAACTAAGAGGCATGAGTTACGAGGAAAGGCTGCGGGAAATGCACCTTACGACACTGGAAGACAGAAGAGTAAGGGGAGATATGATCACAACCTACAAAATCCTCAGAGGAATCGACCTGGTAGACAAGGACAAACTATTCAACACTGGGGGGACGCGAACAAGGGGACACAGGTGGAAACTGAGTACCCACATGAGCCACAGAGACGTTAGAAGGAACTTTTTCAGTGTCAGAGTAGTTAACGGATGGAATGCTTTAGGCAGTGATGTGGTGGAGGCTGACTCCATACACAGTTTCAAGTGTAGATATGATAGAGCCCAGTAGGCTCGGGAATCTGTACACCAGTTGATTGACAGTTGAGAGGCGGGACCAAAGAGCCAAAGCTCAACCCCCGCAAGCACAAATAGGTGAGTACAAATATGTGAGTACACACACACACACACACACACACACACACACACACACACACACACACACACACACACATACATACATACATACATACACACACACACACACACACACACACACACACACACACACACCACACACACACACACACACACACACACTCACACACATACACATACACACACACACAAACCACCTACAAAATTCTCAGGGGAATTGACAGGATGGACAAACACAATCTCTTCAGCACGAGTGGAACACGAACAAGGGGACACAGGTGGAAACTTAGTACCCAGATGAGCCACAGGGACGTTAGAAAGAATTTTTTCAGTGTCAGAGTAGTTAGTAATGGAATGCACTAGGAAGTGATGTGGTGGAGGCTGACTCCATACACAGTTTCAAATATAGGTATGATAGAGCCCAGTAGGCTCAAGAATCTGTACACCAGTTGATTGACAGTTGAGAGGCGGGACCAAAGAGCCAAAGCTCTTGTCTCTTTGTCTCTTGTCTCTCAAACTCTTATCATTATCCGTGATAATGGATAAATTTTAAACTTAAGGGAACAAGTTGATTATAGAGCAATATGTGATCAACATCTGTGGTTGACAAGGCGTGTACTACCACACTAGGGATCTTGTCCATATGTTTGTCTGGTGCTTGCCTCTTCATGTTCCTGCTAGTTCCACTATCCATACATCTCTACTGCCACCACCATATCTTCTCACTGTTACAGCCGCCTGGCTTTCTCCTCCTCACCCACCCTCCCTTTCCCTGTGCTTTCTTCCGTTCCTTTCTGGCATTTGTTCCTACCTTCCCATCTTCCACCACTACTTTCCATCCCACCTACCACCACGACCACCTCCCCTCCCACCACCACAATCCCTCCCACGTGTAATCCCTTCCTCACACTCTCACTCTCCGTCCTCTCTCTCTTCTCTCTCATCTTCATTCCTCCCTCACTTCCACTCGTCACTTTCCTCCTCACTCTCACTCTCACTGTCCTCCTCCTCCTCTCACTCTCCATTCTTCCCCTCCTCACTCTCACTCTGCCCCTCTCACCACTCTGAATGATGAGCACTCTCCCCAACCATCACTCTGAGGAAGAGTGACAGGGTGTCAGGAGAGGGAGTGAGAGCAGGAGACAGTGTCACGGAGAAATTATATTGTAAATATGTGTAAATGTAAATATAATCCCATCAGATGTAAACAGTGACTCAAATGCCTTAAAAAGGTGTCCACGTTGGACGACACGAGCATGCTGTGGGGGTCAGGGGGGGTCAGGGGGGTCAGGTGGGGGTCAGTGGGGTCAGGGTGGGGTCAGGTGTGTGGTCAGTGTCGGGGGGTCAGTGTGCGTTGGACGTGAAGGAAAAGGAACTGGAAAGAGATGGAAGACGAATATTAGTAATAAGAGGCGTAGTAGGACGAGATAAAGAAGGAATGTGAAGATTTGTTATGAAATGGGAAGATAAAGATAGGTGTTTGACGAGGAGAGAGAGAGAGAGAGAGAGAGAGAGAGAGAGAGAGAGAGAGAGAGAGAGAGAGGAGAGAGAGAGGAGAGAGAGAGAGAGGGAGAGAGATAAACGAAAGAAGGAAGGTCTAGGAAAGAGGGCAAAAGACTTGGAAGTGGAACAGAGAGGAAGGAAACAAGAAAATAATAGGCAGAAGAAGACGGAGATTCAGGTAGATGTGTGTCAGGAGTACGAAAGAGAGGAGAAGAAGAAGGAGGGTTGAGTGGGTGGAGACGTTTGAGCAAGGAGAGGGAAGGACTCGACAGCACGTCGGGTCACCATGGCCAGTCCAAATATTCAACATTAAGCTCCACTTTTCAGAAATTATGAATGTCACAGAGGTAGTGAGAAGGAGGGACTCACGCAGACG
>WNGS01167372.1:10174345-10212955 GCA_020271785.1 Procambarus virginalis | reverse complement strand
GTTTCTGCAATTTGCATTTTTAATTTGTGTAGTGGAATTTCTGCCTGCCCTGTTAATAATTACAAGGATGTTGGCTTAATCAGTGAAGTTAATCATTACAAATAATTCATTATTATTTTGGAAATATTTGTACTGTATGTGTATTGGTAAAGAAAGATAGTAAAATTTTATTACAAATGGAGGAAATTAAATATTTTATTTTACTATATCAAACATTGACATGTATAGCAAGATTTATTTTAATGACTTATCATAGTTGTCAGTGTAAACTCATATTTAAAACACTACATAATGGAAGAGTATAATTAGCTCTTTCTATAAATAATGAATATGGAGATTTGCCACAAGAAGTCTAAAAGTAGGTTGGAAATATATTACACCATCTAACAACATCCAAGACCTTAAAATTTTATTTGAGTAGTCTACTGAGATATAATTATTTTAGGTATAATATTTTCTTGTTCTTTTCTCCATACTATATGGTTTTATGCTGAGAAAATATTTTTTCTCTGTTTAGTTTACTATGATTAGTTTGTTTTTAATGAGACTTGTTTATTTCATTATTATTTATGAGAAATTTAAGAAAAAAATTCTCATTACAGTCACCAACTGTCTGCATTATATTTTGGGACATATTACATACTTTTATTTATTAACAGTTAGTAAATTATTGTACTGTTATTCTAAAGCACAGACCACTGACAAAAATTACAGTAAGTGCAGTCTCTGTGGTGCAGTGGTAAGACACTTGCCTGGGTTCCGCAAGCGCTTTGTCATGGGTTCGTATCCTGGCCAGGGAGGATTTACTGGGCGCAAATCCTTAACTGTAGCCTCTGTTTAACTCAACAGTAAAATGTGTACTTGGTTGTAACAACGATTCTTCGCGGCGGGATCGTATTCCAGGGACCTGCCCGAAATGCTATGGGTACTAGTGGCTGTACAAGAATGTAACATCTTGTATATATCTCAAAAAAAAAATCTAGTGAATAAGATTTTGAGGCTGTTTCATTTAGCAGCTTTAACTAAAATATTAAGTAATTTGAAATATTGTACATTAGAATAACAAAAGAACACACATTCCATCCACATTCCACAAGTATTCCATCTTGAAAATTCTGTTTATAATAATTTTACAGGATGAGGAGGAGGTGTCAACAGTACTGATCAAGATTGTACAAGGAGGGGTGAGGTTGTGTAGGTAAGGGAGGGGGGTGTGAGAAGGTGTAGGTAAGGGAGAGGTAAGAAGGTGAAGGTAAGGGAGGGGTGAGAGGTGTAGGTAAGGGAGAGGTAAGAAGGTGAAGGTAAGGAGGGAAAAGTGGTAGGTAAGGGAGGGGTAAGAAGATGTAGGTAAGGGGGGTGAGATGGTGTAGGTAAGGGAGGGGTAAGAAGGTGTAAGTGAGGGAGGGTGAGGATGTGGGTAGTAAGGGAGGGGTAAGAAGTGGAGGTAAGGAGGGGGTAAGAAGTGTAGGTGAGGGAGGGGTGAGATGGTGTAGGTAAGGGAGGGGTAAGAAGGTGGAGGTAAGGGAGGGGGGTAAGAAGGTGGAGGTAAGGGAGGTTATCTTGAGATGATTTTGGGCCTTTTAGTGTCCCGGCGGCCCGGTCCTCGACCAGGCCTCCACCCCCAGGAAGCAGCCCGTAGCAGCTGTCTAACTCCCAGGTACCAATTTTACTGCTAGGTAACAGGGGCATAGGGTGAAAGAAACTCTGCCCATTGTTTCTCGCCGGCGCCTGGGATCGAACCCAGGACCACAGGATCACAGGGGGGGGGGGTGATATGGTGTTGGTATGGGAGGGGTAAGAAGGTGTAGTAAGGGAGGGGTGAGATATTGTAGGTAAGGGGAGGGTGAGATGGAGTAGGTAAGGGAGGGGGGGTGAAAGGTGTAGGTAAGGGAGTAGTGAGATGGTGTAGGTAAGGGAGGGTGGTGAGAAGGTGTAGGTAAGGGAGAGGGGGGGTGGTGAGAAGGTACAGGCAAGGGAGGGGTGAGGAGGTACCAGTGAGGGGGAGGTGCAGGTAAGGGAAGGGAGAGAAGGGACAAGTATGGGAGGGGTGGGAAGGTCTAGGTATGGGAGGCGGTGAGGTGGTGCTGGGAGGGAATAGAAGATGAGGAACAAGGAATGGAACAAAAGATTCAGCATACACCATTTAACTATAAATGTGATAACAAGATATATAAGGGGTCTTACCCATACCGTACATAAAATACAAGCTGCATTAACATTAAATACAATACAGGTTGTGCATACTGGAAGTTTTCTTCTTTATGATTTATTTAATATAACTGGCAATAAAGTTTTAGAAATGTCCAATTATGTTAGCATTACAGTACTCTGGTGTGGCTCATGATATTCTATGTGCATTGTGATAGATTTATGTCCATATATCTTCAGACAATGGGGCTGAATTACATTACAAAAACAATTGGTTGTGTGGGGATGAATGACATGGTGTTAGCCTTATGCAATTTGAAAACTGAAATATATGCTGTTCAAAATATATTTGAACCATATGAAGAGTAAATTTTGAACACTTTCACTGTGCTGTACAATAATATAATCTAAATTGATGTCATGTGCTTAAAATGCCATATACTGTATTTATACTTAGTGTTAATATTTTACTGAATTTCATCTTTGCTTGATGAAGCATTACACAATAGACTTTGGTAGAGCCATTATATTATGAAAAGTTTATCTTTTCATCCCCATAGGCAGTCCTATGGTCAGTATTTTGCCCCAGATCATTGAGCTGGAAAATTCTGACCACCACCGCTCTACCATATCTGTTTGGCAGACAGTAAACATCAGCAACCTTTACTCTTCAGGACTCATTGTGTAGTTAAGTATTTCTTAATAATTGGGGGGAATTACTTAATAGAAATGGTTGCCTATGAGAATCCTAGTTACTTGTCACATTATACAAATGCAACAAATACAAAGTTTATTCAAAAGAATGTGTGAACAAAGAACATAAAGGTAATGTACAATTGTAGGGACAGGAATTACTCAAGCTGTGAAGCCACTATTATGCAAAGCGTTTCGGGCAAAAACATAAAATAAACAGACAAAAAATGTAACCAAAGTGTAAGGGGTGAAACCCTTCATACTAAAGAAGAAAAGCAACGGAAGAGAAGATTTGATCTGGGAATCCTTCACAAGCCTTTGACTTTTGTCCCTATGCAAAGACCATCAGATACAGGTATTGATGATGTTCTCTAAACTCTAAACTACATTAACATTGGCATTTTAAACATTTGGTGCATTTGTATTAATTAAATATATAACCTACTGTTCTTATGATTATGGCCCAAATATCATATGCCACATAAATGCAGTTTTGTATATCTCTTGCATCAAGTGTTGAGTTATTTAATACAGGTTTGTTTATAGGTGGAGTTTGTACTGGTCACATCAGCTTATTCTGCAGCATTAATTTTCTTATTCTAAAACGAAATGAACATTCATCCACATCTAGTTAGTTAGCACAGCTGTCAAACTTGAATGCTGGATTGAAGTGGAATTTCTTTAGATTGTGCCCCATTACCATCACAGTATTGTGTGCATTGCTAAAAATTGTTCACATAGACTACACCCATTCTGTATGTTCTTCATCTCTGAGACAAGTCTGGATGCAGACGGTGGGAACATAATACCATACCACAAGCTTTTATTCTGTTTATTCTCTGCGGAGCCATAGTTCTCTGTAGGGGGGGATTGCTAAAAATGTTGTTGGTCAGAAAAATGGAGATGCTATTCAGTCGTGAATATGAAGGATGTTCCTTTGATTCCGAGTGCAGGCTATACGGTAAGTGCAATAGGGTGAACATGTAAAGGACCGATTAAGAGGCTCCTATATGTATAGTTCAATCACTTTTATATATTTGCCGTATACTTAAAGATGAGTTATATCTTTCAATAAATGTCTTAATACAATATTAATTTGTAATTACAGTACTGTCTGTACTGTAATTTAACTAAGTTTTACAATATATTATTATTATTCATAAATCATTGTGTATTTATAGATATAGTAATTTATTATATAAAATACAAGTATTTTATTTGAATAAAAGTAATAATATTAATTATCATCACTATTACTTGTTTATTTTAGAGTAATATAAAACTAATACTATTAATGTACAGTATTTAAAAAATAATGCTTTTATCAAATATTTAACTGATTCAAATTTTGAATACTGTATTTCAATGCTTTATATAATGTCTGATGATAAAATATTTTATCTCTAGATAATTCCGTTTCAGGTAATGTGCCCTTTGTGTGTACAGTATATTCTTCTCAATATCAGTAGTGACTTTAAGGTAAGTTTTTCCTGTTATGCTTATCTGCAGCTAGTTTTTTTTTTATTTTGAAGATTTACAAATTGTTAATGACAAAATCAGCTCCTGTTAGCTTCTCGGGCAAGCTGACACATGTTGAGGAGGATGACACAGCTAATGTCTTTAATTACAAACCTTCCTTATGAAGAAAGATTGAAAAAGCTAAATTTACATTCTCTAGAATGGCAAAGAATAAAGGGGAAAGGGAGGAGAGAGGGGGGGGGACATGATTGAGGTACGCTAATTGAAATAACAAAGGGATATTAATTCAGTTTAAATTTATCCACACAAAATAGAACATGATCAGTGTATGACAATACAGTATATAGGCAAACTTCATGCATTGTTCATGAATTTCATTAGTTATATTGTTCATAAAGCACTTATATTTTAATGTTAATTTACAAATGTATACTGTATTGTACCCTTGGCGTGGTTGTCTGTTGACGATTTACTGTCCTGGATCGTGCTTGAGCCCATGTCTAAGAGTTATTTCAACATATATGTATGTATTTTGTGTTTTTTTATGAGTCATGATATATGGATTACAGTGTTTGCATTGTTACAAAGAGCATTTTAATTTATATTTTGTTCAGAAGTTCTTTACATGCACTGCTTTTTATTATTGATACCGTTTCAATAACAAGATAATTACAATATGTTCATTTTGAGGAATATATTTACCTCTGTAAATTAAGATGGCTGGCCATGAAGCTATCTTCTTGGGGAATCTAAGATTGGTACCTTGCTGCCAACACAGTAAAAGACAAAACGATGTATACAAAAACCAATGCAGAATCTATGAAGTAATAGATCACTAAAGGGGGGGGGGGGGCTGCAGTCAAAGTGACTACAAGAAGGAAACATTTCAGGAAGAAAGTGTATTCATTACACTCTTGCAGCTGTTAACTATGTCTATGACTATTGTGTCCTGAATATAGATTTAAGTAGCACGTTAAGATTTATGAAGATTTAAATTTTGCATTCATACAGTTTTACAGCATAGGCCTAACAGCAGTGTTGTATATACAGTCACTCGGTACTTGGTATTTTTGTTATTGTATATCTTGTGTATTTCTAGATTCTCTAGTGCTGTATAAGTAGGGGTAAGCTATCAAAATTTCTGCCATTGTTTCTGATGTTTTCATAATTCAGATTCTTTACATTACATACTCATTCTTTGTCATTATATTTATTTGTATCTAATTTAAATTAAAATATTAGCAATAAACCAATTTTTTCGCGTTAATGTTTTCTACGCAGTGGCAGTTTGTGGTAAAATAGAATGGAGGGACTGCATCACTGCAAGCTTCACACAACATTATATTAATAATAATAATAATTAAATGCCTCAAGTCAGTTGCACCACTTTTTGTTCTTGATGTGTCCCCACCTAACACTAAACATGGAAACTAAATTAAACCATTTTTCTCATCACAACCACAAAGCCACTCACATTTCTCATACTGAAGTTTAACCTGCTTGTATATATTTTCTTTGTTCCTGTTTGTACTTCTCTGTAAAATGGATAAAACTGGTGTATATTTTCCTTTTGCTTTTATTTTTATCTTTTCATTTAATGTCATCTGTGAAAAATTGATACTTTGTAAATACTTTAGGAGTTCACTCTACTTTCTATTGTTATTATTTGTCAAAGGGTAATGAAGCTTATAAAGTACAGTATTCAAAACAACTTAAGCACTACTAGGAAAATGTGACACCACCCCTCATTTAACATAAACACAACAAATACAGAAATGACAGTGTGACTGGGCTGGACCGAATGCAGCTCAATGTTGCCAGATGTAGCAGTGATAAATCCTACACTATCATATAGCATGAAACCTCTATTTTTGTCTTGTTTTAAAGAAAATGTTCCAAATTTAGTTAAAAATATATTGTAGATAACATATAAAAACTTTTTATGACACATTTGCTAGTTGCTTATTATAATAGTGGGTGGAAAGTGGGGAGACTGCAGCTCAACAGTTCATATGAGCTGCCACTGCTTCCATGGCATATTTGCATTCTAGTTACTTTTCATTAAGTACATTTTCTACTTTGTTTTGGGTAAAAATTTTTACACCTCTTTCTAGCCATTTCTTATCCATCATTTTTCCCATCTTTGGAATCTGACTTGACATCAATGGAAGCGGTCCATTTGATCTAGTGTGAATAATAAAAGGGAGGTGGAGGCTTACTCATGTACTTTATCGGCCCCTCCTATGGTTGTTCTCTTTCTCCTTTCCCTTTGAATTAGCCGGGAGGGCTCTTTGAGCGGGCCCTAGCTCACTTTTCAAAAGGTAGGGGCTCCTTTTCTTTTGGTGGTCGGTTTTGTGGTATTGAACGATTAGAAAACATGTATGGTAGATATTGCCAGGAAATTTATTTAAAAAATATCATTATTCTTGACATATGTGAATTTAATACTGGACATATAATTGAAATTACCTTCATAACATAAGAAGATTTATTGGCAATAATTAATTTTGATAGGTCATATCCCTTGTGTATGAGAACTATGAACTGGCCATTTGCACCTTTAACCCTAATTACTAAATATTAAGATGAAAAGACTTACATATGCTGAAGGTCTTCGTAAATGACACTTGAAAGCCGAGCCCTCAGTTCACAGTTCAACATAGGTGGTCAATCTCATTGAGCAAGCTATTCATCACTAATTTATAAATACGATAGAATAAAGATTTCCACGTAATTAAATCAGAATACATATTTCATGTAGGGATCTTTTCCAAACTGAGGCACTTGTGTTCATTGAATTTTGACAGATCACAATTAGTGTGCCAGAAAATAATTTTGCTATGGCAATATGGACTTAACTACAAGATGCCATTGAGATAGCTTTGGTATGCCTTTTTACAGATCTCTGCATTTTAAATTCACTATTAATGATTTAATTGGGGAAAGTGGGTCTTTCATAGCTGTGAAATGAAGGGGAGAGTGAAGGCGGCAAAGTGGTGTCCCTCTGTTGCCTCCAATGTGCTCATTAGTGCCAGCCACCCTCTTCCCTTTGCATCTGAAGAGGTGGCTCCTCCTTACTAAAGAAAAATATTTGATGTACTGGATAAGCTTTTATATTAGACAGCCAATAATATGTAGAAGACCAAATTAGGTAAAAATATATATCATATATTTATAATATATATAAATATATATGTATATAAATAATATAATAATAATATTCTTAAATAAGGGAATAAAAGAATTATGTACTATGAACTAAGCAGTTGACTGAAGTGTGTGAATTTACGAATTTACTGTTACTATGTAGTACTTAATGTCTTATTTAACATAGTTTTTCCATTAAGTGTTAATATAATTAAGATATAAATCTTCAGTATTCACCAAGGGGTATTTTATTATACAGTTCTATGGCATTGAATGTTAATAATTAAGTAGTAATGGAATTATCAGTAAGACTGTTTTAGGGGGCTGCCAAAAAGTATAAGGTTCAGTACATAAATAAATGTAATGCAGATACAGTATTCTTATATTCTGTACCCAGTCAAAATTGGCAAATATGTCTTGGATATACTGTATTGGGAATTGGTAATATAATTGTGTATGAAATCAGGTGAATCCCTTAATGATTTTAATATATGATGCCAAGACTAATTATAATTTTAAACAGGAATTTTGAAAAGGGTTGATTCAACAAAAGGTGTATTGAATCCGGAGGATGAAAGATTAGAATTTAGGTCCTTCAATTGGAAAAATATTTCTATAATTAGGGAGAAGAGATTTGAGCGCCTTTCGTGGGTTCCTTTTTCACCGAGGTGTTGTGAAGGAGTAGAAAACGAGAGCTAATTTAGAGGTGGGTTTGAATGGGCTCCATTGAGGGTGTGTGAAAAGTGAAATCAATAGAGCGAGTTTAGAGCATCTCACTTGTTGTGTATGTGGGTGTATTGTTCTGAGGGTGTTGTTCTGGGTACCCAGTCTTTCCACCCTGTGTGTGCTTGGCCTCGCCATACTCTGGATTCGCTTTAAACATGTTTGCGTATTTGGAAAATACTGTTGAGGTGTAAGTATTTTGTTTAGTTTCTCCTAGTATTCATAGGAGTGCATTCATTAATAGTGAACAGCAATTCAGTTGTACAGGAATAATATTTATTAATAGAATAACTAAGTTTGATTTAACTATTAGGGAGGAAGTTTATCACATTCTGTAAAATAATATATACAGGCAGTTTAAAATTGACTTACTTGTGACTCATAGGTTAATTAACATTTGATGCCATAATGTATTAAGTGTTGTATGTGGTATATCAAATATAAAATCCTGTACTGTTAGAGGAGAAATAAGTGAAAAATATATATAATCTTCCTTTTTTTAATTAATTTTGCTAGTATAGTACAGTGTTTGAATTATTATTATTATTTTTGTTTGAATTGTTTCCATAACTCCGTATAGTCAAGAATTAATTTTTTCTCTGAATAAAACATTGGCCATTAACCTACTTAAGTAAGCTCTTAAATTACAGCTTGTTCCAAATAGTATTTATTTTGATAATTGTTGGATCCACATACTCATAAGTGTCAATAAATTATTATTGCTCTGTTCATTGCTTATATAATTTAGCATAAGGATATTTAATGACCTCATTCATCACAATATATTTTAAGAGGACTTAATTATCTATTATTGTATTTGAACTTGCGGCATCATTTGGAAGTGGTCATCAGGCAAAAGTATTCTACAAGTGTCCACCCTCTTAAGTTCCATGATAAAAATGCACAAAAGAAGAATGTTAATAACTTTTAATGAAAGTTCTCAGTGTCCATAAAAATATAGGCTATTGTTGTTATACAGTATTTTGTTAACTTTCTGGTGTTACAGTATTATCACCAGATAATATTATTAATGGTCACCATGTCTCAATTTCAATTTCTTTCTTTGCTATGCACCTCATACCCATCCCGTGGGCGGTGGTGTAAAGGATTACAGAGGCACATAATTGGTTCAGGAACTGAACCCTCTAGTTCGTTTAGCTAAACAAATAACAATCTTTTGATGCTAGTTACAAAATTATTAATGTTATATATACATGTACACATACTCATACATGTACATATATATACGTATACATATACACATGCATATTTAATCACCCACACAGATATACACCCTGTCTGCATGATTATAAATGATCAAGAAAGGAGTGCTGTATTATTATTATTATAAAAGAAAACAGCTACTTTATTTTTCAAAATGTGTAATGCTACAGTATTCAGCATTCATATAATTTATTCCTAGTACTGTTTTGTATATGAAACAAAGGGACATTCAGGTATATAGTTGGGCATTGAGGCAGGATAGTGTATTAGGAGAGGAGGCAGGATAGTGTATCAGGAGAGGAGAGAGGAGACAGGATAGTGTATCAAGAGAGGAGGCAGGATAGTGTATCAGGAGAGGAGGCAGGATAGTGTATTAGTAGAGGAGGCAGGATAGTGTATCAGGAGAGGAGACAGGATAGTGTATCAGGAGAGGAGGCAGGATAGTGTATCAGGAGAGGAGGCAGGATAGTGTATCAGGAGAGGAGACAGGATAGTGTATCAGGAGAGGAGGCAGGATAGTGTATCAGGAGAGGAGGCAGGATAGTGTATCAAGAGAGGAGGCAGGATAGTGTATCAGGAGAGGAGGCAGGATAGTGTATCAGGAGAGGAGGCAGGATAGTGTATCAGGAGAGGAGGCAGGATAGTGTATCAGGAGAGGAGGCAGGATAGTGTATCGGAGAGGAGGCAGGATAGTGTATCAGGAGAGGAGGCATGATAGTGTATCAGGAGAGGAGGCAGGATAGTGTATCAGGAGAGGAGGCAGGATAGGAGGACAGAAGGTAGTATTGGTTAGGGTGGGGGGTAATGGGAGGGGGGAGGGGTATGTGGGGGAGATATGGGTAAAGGGACTGTTCCCACCAGGCCACCCCAGGAGGTCACCGAGATGCTTTGTCCAGCTCAGGAAATGTCCGTCTCCCAACCAATCACAGTCAATACAAAGAAGGTACAATTTCAGCGGGTCTCATCAAGAAAGAGCAGACCATCTGACCTCGTTAATCTGACACTATGTACTTATAATATACACAAATTGGATGTATACGTCACGTAATTGTTTCTGAAATTATATACTGCATTTTGTAAACTTATAGTTTCTTCTTTTATTTAAATGCTTCATATCATTAATGTTTGAATTATTACAATAAACTTCTCTGTCATTCTGAAACTGGAGCACAGCTGCTTGGCAATTATATCTCCTTTCATAAGCTGGTTTGATTTTCGGTATTGATTTTCTTTCACAACAAGACATTTTCATGTATAGATGTTTTACTCAAGAGATGTGAGGATTTTGTCAGGTGAATGTTTTTCTTTATTTATTTGTTTATTTATTTATTTATATCATAGGACATAGGTGAACCATGTATATGTATTGTAATACACTGTATACCCATCATTTTATTCCTGACTCCCAGGCAGGTGGTTTTAGAAGTTACAAAGCTGTGTAAATTAAGTGTTAATTGCACACATTTTAATCTCTAAATCACTACAGCCACTGTATATAAAAAAAATATTACGGGTATAATATGAGCATTTCATAATGGTGTTATTACTTGAACAATATGCATGGTTTTATTTCTTGGTTATTTTATACACTTACAAAAGTACGAAATGAAAAACTAACACTATTTGTATTGAACACTTATACAGTGTTATTGTTTTGTGTGGAGGTATGGGCCCAGAGCAGTTCTTCATCCATGTATAATACCATGTTCTCATTCCTACTAATGACAGTAGTCTTCTAAACATTCACATGCTTTACACACCCGCATCCACTCATATTCTTCACATAAAACTGTATCTCTTTTTGACATACATATTCTCTTTATAGTCCAGCTTTGGGAACACCATGTTTTGTATAATCACAAAGGATTAGTACTTTTTCCTTCTTATAGAAATTTATTCTTTATCGTTTGAGACAAGCAAAAATCACTGTATATTGTTGCCTTAAGTACAGTACTTTAAATTGTGTTAGTTATTTGTGCATGTTAAGTGTTTTATAGGAATATGTGCTCTTATAATTTTACTTGGACTTGTCTTTATCTTTTCATCTGTTTTAAGTCACTTGTTCTTGTTTACATTATAATCTCTATCTTTATTATATATATATATTTTACTTGTGCTTCCACATCATTTCAGTAAGTTTTTGTTCACTAAATTCTTTTGTAATCAGATGTGATGCTGCTCGTTAACATTGTTGTTGTTAAAGATTCGCTACCTGCAACAAAAAGTTCCAAGTAGCACGGGCTATGGTGAGCCCGTAGTCGTTAACATTTGTTTGTGTATGATAGTCTGTTTTATTTCGTGACCTCCTTTGTGTATATACACTCCTCACTGAGGCAGTTTCTGAAGGCACACTTATTTTCTTTACCTTTTCCAAATTTTATATCATACAGTATGATACACAATTTTGTTTCCACTTCAGACTACGTTTTATCATGTCCTTGTCGTTTAAATTTATATTCGTGTTAACTATATTGACATTTATTAATTACGTCCCTTAAAGTAAGTTGTAATTGATCTTGCTAACTCCTTCATAAATGATAATGACACTCAGGGTAGTTTCTTGGTATCTCCATCATACAATATTTTAACATTTTGTATAAAGTTAAATTACTGGTTATGAATGTATAGCAGAACCATTAATTGTGATACAAGGCTACCTTTGTATCAGAATCCTATAGCCAGTCATTCAACACCCAACCAGACTGCAGTAAACTCACTTTGACTGGTGACTTCAAGCAGCAATGGTCTGTGCAACAAAGCAGAGCCAGTCGTCTAACAAAGGCCTGATAATAGATGCAATAGCTACAGATTGACTGCCAGATTTGACGCGGATGGGGGCCTTAATTGCAGTGGGAATATCAGATGGAGTAGCGGTGCGGGTGGGTGGGGTGGGTATTGGTGGCCTCTGTCGGTTAATTTATATATTTTTTAATTCCGAACATTGTGCTATGTTGATTTAAAAGTGAATGAATTTATTTTTATACTTTACATAGAGCTGATTTCTGGTTTTTATTGTTTGTTAGACAGTACTGTTTTTGCATCATAATAGATGATATTCATTCTATATTAGTAACCCATGATCCATTGTTGTGAACCAGCTGATAAAGAGATCTGGTTTTTCCTAAAGGAACATTTATCATGCACTAATACTAGGCCTTTGATTATGCTTATTTTTTTTATTTACTTTTTTGTTCATACATCATATTGGGTTTAAATCTTCTCATAGTGTAGTATATCAGTGTTAAACTAATGCTTTTTATTTTAGTTGCATCCTCTTGCTGTGCTCTAATCTTGTGTGTAAACTCTTTGTTGATTTAACTGTAATATTGTTAGTATACAGAGTACATCTTTAATTATTTTCCCTGTATAATCGTGTCTGACTCTTACCTGTTGTTGATATGACAGCATTGCACTCTTTCTTCGTGTATCTGGGGGGGTTAAGTGCCATCATTACCACCATCCGACTTGTGTGTCGACGTAGTGCACTGTTTGACTAACACAGAAGACTGACAATGGAATATGCTATTCACTGAGGATACTGTACTATGTACTGAAGTTGATTACAAAATGATACCCTGAGGTCCCAAACCTTTGTAATCACTACTGTGCATACAGGGTGAGAGGAGGAATATTGGTTGCTGATGGGAGAATTTAAATTGTTTAACTTTTATATATTTGTTTTAATATGCAGTATTTAATGTCATTTTAATAGAGTATTTTTCATCGGCTTAATCAATTTGTTGTGAATGGATTGTTAGGAATACTGGTACATAAATGAATATTCACAAATGCTTTACTCTATAATAATATGAATGAATTACAATACAAACGCCTCTCCATCAAGTTAACACATACTACTTCGTAATGGTGATGCATTGAACGTTCTCCATTGGTACTCTGCAAGCCTCATATACACTACCCTCGTTTAGAGATCAAAAGTACTGGTAGTTTTCATGTTCAGCTCATTCTTGAGCCATTTCTTTTTTGTTTATTTAATATTTTGTTCTACAAATGATGGGATTGTAAGGTGACATTAATAAATAAGGATGTAGTATATAATAAATATAATAAATAAGGATTAATAAATAAGGACCTAGTTGTTTAGGTCTAAACACCTAAGAAAGAAGGTGGTTTAGGTGAAGTTAAAATACTTTGCCGATGTTTAATGTGTTCACAGCTTTGGTTACCTTTTTTTTGTGTGTTTTTGTTTGTGTTTGACCAACAGTATTCAGAACTGAGTATCAGTTCCTTGGCCCGTCCTTTCCAACTGTTGGTCATTGAATGAAGTGGCTTTTAAATCATAATCTGTTTACACTGAAGCATGATTTCCTTCTTTCTCTAGGACTCATTTCTTACCTAGTTTCCATGCATTACACATTTTCTCACTGTGTTGCTACTCGGCCTTGAATTTCTGTTTTCATCTACTATACAGTATTGATACCCTTCAGTATTTTTTTTGGATCGTGTCCTCTCTTTGTTCTTCAAGTGTCATTAAGTTCAGCTCCCTCATTCTCTCAATGCAGATCAGTGCCCTTAGTTCTGAGGCTAACAAAAAAATTCTACACTTTTTAATCTTTATTTTATGCATTTTTTGACAATTGTTTTGCACAGTTGCTGAATATTCTATCACTGGTCAACATATACTGTATATAGTACAGTACTGTGAAAGCATCCTTAGCTCAGTTTATGACGGATGTCTTGATGTTTGCCAACTTAGCAGCACTTGCTATATGCTGCTGATGTACTTGCCTAGTTGTGGTTGCAAGGATTTAGCTTTGGCTCTTTGGTCCTGCCTCTCAACTGTCAATCAACTGGTGTACTGATTCTTGAGCCCTAATCAAATCAAATCTACATGTGAAACTGTGTATAGAGTCTGCCTCCACCACCTCACTGCCCAGTGATGTGATTTTGTTTGTTGTCCCGGTGGTGAGAGATGCAATATTGAGTCACTCTCTCACTGGCATGTTCCCATCCTTCATGTATTGTTCCTCTGTCCTCCTCCTGCCTATTACCATCATGATGACTATGTTTTTATTTTTGTTTTAAATTTTGACCCCTTCATTCCATTCACCTGGACTCTAGGAGACTCAAACTGTGGACCTCCGCGTGTGAGGCTAAAGCTCTATCGACCGATCTATTGTTTATTTCCACGGAAGTGTGGATGACAATTTATTGGACCACTTCACTTCCTAGTTCGTTCCATTTCTCTGCTTATCTGACACGATTTAATCGTAACTATACTTTGATAATTACACCCACACTCAGTAAATCAGTAGACAGGTGTGGGGAGAGACCTCAAATAGTACAAAACAAGGTCATGAACATTTAGTATACTAACACATTGAATGAGCTGAACACTAGAACTAATTGATGTAATAAATAACAAAGACAGTACTGGTGAAAGAAGTAACATTTGAAGTTACCCTATTCACCTAAACAAATGCAAAATGAAATATTAACGTGATGTATGAATTTGAAAATCGATAGGAGCCGTGAGGAGGACTCGAACCCACTCACTTGGCACTCCCATGCTAGCACCCTCAGACCACCATGCCATGGCAATGAAAACCAATGCAACCTGGGAGTCCAGTGAATCTTCTAGGATTCCTGAGGCTTACAACTGTTGCCCAATCAGGAAGGTTTTAAACATTGCCCCTCATGCATACCTAAACAGGCATTATGGCTTTCATAACTAAATAGACAAAATAAGCACATGGATGAGTGCTGGCAAATGGGGTTTAATGTGGACAAATGTTATGCAAAGTAAACTGAGATATGTAATTTCAAAACATATTTAGTTTGCACATTACACAAAATGACTTAAACATAATCAGAAAAAGGAAGCAATTAATGGCTGGTCCTGAATATGAAGCTGTTGTCAGATGATGAGTTCAGAATTACTTTCACTTAGAAGAATGGATAAAAAAAGATTAAATAGGTGCAACATGTTACTTAATGGGTCCCTGACCTAAAACAAGAACTATAAGAGAGGCTAGTGATATCACCACATGCCAAAACTAGGTAATGGAAGAAAAATGAGGGGATATGATCACCACATACAAAATCTTGATAGGAATACTCAAAATTGTTAAGAAGGAATTTTTGGAACTTACAACTTCAATTAGAGACCATGAGGAAATAAATGTGCTGAAGAACACTAGAAAATACACTACTCTTATTCAAACACATTGGTAAATGGATGGAATAAATTAATTGAGAGGGTTGTCAAAGCCAGAGCTATTGAAAGCTTAAAAAGATCATGTGGAAAAGATTATAGGATAGACAGAACACCATGATTACACCACTCATTCTGTAACTACACATAGGCAATTACGGTTGGGTAGTTATGCAGTAAGATAATGATGGAACAGTGAGATGTAGTGTGAATCATGAATTAAATCAAGTCGAATATTGGTCAAGTTATAATTGTACTCAATGGGGAATGTCCCTAATACCAAAAGTATATACAATAAAGGTTTTATTAGATAATTACAGTGCCTGTAATTAAAAATTAATATAGAAATGAAGAAATTGACAAACTATAACGAATATAAAAATTATGCATTGTACAGCAAGTGTGAACAGAGATTTAGTGCCTTGAAATAATACTATTATGACTGAGTGTAAATATTAGTAAATGAAGAGAATGAATAAATGAGTTTTGGAGAGTGAGAGTAATAAAGGTCATTGTCAGATAGTTTTACAATTTTACTGAGAAAATGATTGACATTTGGTTAAAAAACTATAAAATATTTAATTTAGTTTGAAATAGTTTGAGAAAAGCATTTAACATACTGGGAAAAAGAATGAAAAAGTATATAGAAACTTTCTAAGTTGAGTCTAAAAGGCAAAGGTGAACACAGGAAATATATACTCTTATAACTAGGTACTTATAACATATAATGACATGTTATGTAATAAAAGATGACTTGATCTCGTTAACTTGTAAAGTCATTTGCAGTCTGTTTATGTGACATAGGGTTCACACAGTATCATGATTTCATAGAAAGCGTTACGTAAGAATAACATAAGAATGAAGGTAACTGCAGAAGGCCTATTGGCTCATGTGAGGCAGCTCCTATTTACATCCACCCAGTCTCATTCATATATATATGTCTAACTTAGAACATAACAAACAATAAATTAAACAACACTACATTATAAACCAGAAGCTGCAGTATCATTTTACGGAATTTCAGTTTGCTGAATTTTTTTAACTCTTATATGATGACTCACTTGTCAGTTTAGGTGTTGGTTTGTGATAAACACAGATTGCTCTTGTTACAGATTAATTACATTATACATCATTACTGCATCCTGTATGCCTGGATAGCCAGTATGCTCCACATAGCTTTATATCACTGTATACTGGCTGTGGTGTGGCCGGTTATCCAGGATGTACTGTGGGTGGGAGGCGGGAGTGGGGCCTCCAGAAACCTAATCCTCCCTCCAGATGCTCGTGAATTCATTCATCCTGACTGGACGTACATTCATGCCCTGCAGCTCTGGGGGTCCCTCTGCCACTCCCTGCAGCTCGGGGCCCCTCCGCCACTCCCTGCAGCCCCTCTGCCACTCCTTGCCTCTGCAGCTATCACGGGCAGCTTTGTCTGCTGGTCATGTGGCGTGGTGTGCAGACTCATTGCTCATGTGTGATGTGTAGGCTCACTGGAAGGCAGGTTGAAGGTGTTCAACCCCACACATACACAGGCTGAAGGTGTTCAACCACACACGTACACAGGTTGAAGGTGTTCAACCACACACGTACACAGGTTGAAGGTGTTCAACCACACACGTACACAGGTTGAAGGTGTTAAACCACACACGTACACAGACTGAAGGTGTTCAACCACACACGTACACAGACTGAAGGTGTTCAACCACACACGTACACAGGTTGAAGGTGTTCAACCACACACGTACACAGGTTGAAGGTGTTCAACCACACACGTACACAGGTTGAAGGTGTTCAACCACACACGTACACAGACTGAAGGTGTTCAACCACGCACGTACACAGGTTGAAGGTGTTCAACCACGCACGTACACAGGTTGAAGGTGTTCAACCACGCACGTACACAGGTTGAAGGTGTTCAACCACACACGTACACAGGTTGAAGGTGTTCAACCACACACGTACACAGGTTGAAGGTGTTCAACCACACACGTACACAGGTTGAAGGTGTTCAACCACACACGTACACAGGTTGAAGGTGTTCAACCACACACGTACACAGACTGAAGGTGTTCAACCACACACGTACACAGGGTGAAGGTGTTCAACCACACACGTACACAGGTTGAAGGTGTTCAACCACACACGTACACAGGTTGAAGGTGTTCAACCACACACGTACACAGGTTGAAGGTGTTCAACCACACACGTACACAGACTGAAGGTGTTCAACCACACACGTACACAGGTTGAAGGTGTTCAACCACACACGTACACAGTCTGAAGGTGTTCAACCACACACGTACACAGGTTGAAGGTGTTCAACCACACACGTACACAGGTTGAAGGTGTTCAACCACACACGTACACAGGTTGAAGGTGTTCAACCACACACGTACACAGACTGAAGGTGTTCAACCACACACGTACACAGGTTGAAGGTGTTCAACCACACACGTACACAGACTGAAGGTGTTCAACCACACACGTACACAGACTGAAGGTGTTCAACCACACACGTACACAGACTGAAGGTGTTCAACCACACACGTACACAGGTTGAAGGTGTTCAACCACACACGTACACAGGTTGAAGGTGTTCAACCACACACGTACACAGGTTGAAGGTGTTCAACCACACACGTACACAGGTTGAAGGTGTTCAACCACACACGTACACAGACTGAAGGTGTTCAACCACACACGTACACAGACTGAAGGTGTTCAACCACACACGTACACAGACTGAAGGTGTTCAACCACACACGTACACAGGTTGAAGCTGTTCAACCACACACGTACACAGGTTGAAGGTGTTCAACCACACACGTACACAGGTTGAAGGTGTTTCAACCACACACGTACACAGACTGAAGGTGTTCAACCACACACGTACACAGGTTGAAGGTGTTCAATCACATACGTACACAGACTGAAGGTGTTCAACAATATATAAACACTGAACATGTATAGTGACACTAACTATTCGTTTCTCTACATTATTGTCATCCGAAAGGATTTCAGGTTTCTCAAGATCCTGCTTTTTAGTCTTGAGAAAGTGAGACGTCTTCATATAGTTGATAGCTGTGTCCTTATAATACTTTATAGTTTGTTTTGCTTATATACCAGTGTGATTAATCAAGTAATTTTGTGTGTGTGTTGTAAAGATTTATGCTCGTGTACATGTAGGCCAGTGTTTATTTGCATTTGTATTTGTTTTGCACTTGTTCTCATGTTACTGGAGTCGGTGTTGTGGTGGGGATTGTGGCACTTGTTCTCATGTTACTGGGAGTTGGTGTTGTACTGGGGATTGTGGCACTTGAGCGAGGGATGGCACTTGGAGGTCATAGGCGTCCTCCCAACCCCTCGTTACTATCACTAGAGGGGAAAAAAGAGCCATACCTGGCGGCATCTGTTACAGTTCAACAACCGCGATCTTTTCTCCCCTTTTGCTCTTGCGAGTGTGTCAGCTGACGATACCGTACGCCACGGTACACAACTGGATTATAGTCCGCTCAAGAGTTTGTCTGCTGGATCAGGCTTTAGCTCTTGGACCCTGCCATTCTAACCGCCGGTGTGTGTGTGTGTTTATAATGAGTGGGGGAGTGGAATGCGGAAGAGACTTTCAATAGCCTAATTCTACGCAAACATTTAAAGACAAAAAAGCGAGTTGACTCCACAAAGAGCGAGAGGACTCCCATCTATCTGGCAAAGGAATTGCCAGATAGATGGGAGCGAAGGGGGTAGAAGGTAATGGAATGGTCACCAAAATGGTAAGGGAAAGGGTTACCTCGAAATGGGCAAGTGAAAGAATCGCTAAAACATTAGGAAAGTGTCAAGAAATAGGGATGAAAGTGAAGAGGTTGCCACAAGTGGAAAAGAGAAAAGGTGAATGAGTGGCCATGCAAAGATTAGGGTGAGACAGGGCACCCAAAAAGAGAAGGGAAGGGAACGATGAGGAGGAAGCACCAAGCCATTGCGACTATATAGCACAGGGAAGGGGTCAGGATAAGGATTGGGATGGGACGGGGGGGAAGGAATGGTGCCCAACCACTTGGACGGTCGGGGATTGAACACTGACCTGCATGAAGCGAGACCGTCGCTCTACCGTCCAGCCCAAGTGGTTGGAAAAAAAAAAGAGGAGAGAGAGAAGGGAGAAGTAAGGGGTCTGTGAAAAGTGGGGAGGAGGATAATGTATTTATTTTCCTGAAATTGGGAAAAGAAGAGAAGCGTTTACCTTACAAAGGAGTAAGAGCGACCGACAAAAAGGAAGAGAGGGGGGCTACCAAAGGGGGGGGGAAGGGATCAATGAAAGGGGGGATTTCACTAAAAGGGAAAGTGGAGGACGTCACCAGGAAGTGAGAGGGAATTCTGGAGATGAATGAAGGGAAGTGAAATGGTGGGTAAGAGTACCTTACCCACCATTTTAAAGGTAAAAATTGTTAAAACAAATACACACACACACACACACACCCACACACACACACACACACACACACACACACACACACACACACACACACACACACACACAGCTGACTCCATACTGACTGTGTATGCTGACTCCATACACAGTTTCAAGTGTAGATATGATAGAGCCCAGTAGGCTCAGGAATCTGTACACCTGTTGATTGACAGTTGAGAGGCGGGACCAAAGAGCCAAAGCTCAACCCCCGCAAGCACAATTAGGTGACAATTAGGTGAGTACACACACAACACACACACACAAAGCTGCTCCACAGCCAAAGCTGCTCCACAGCCACATCAGGAGGAAAACAGCAGTGAAAGAACAAGTGATGAAGCTGCGAAAAGCGGAGAACAGATACACAGAGAATGACAAGGAGGTGTGTGAAGAACTCAACAAGAGATTCCAGGAGGTCTTCACAATAGAACAAGGAGAAGCCCCTGCACTAAATGAGGAGGTGGCAAACCAAGCAACCTTGGAGGAATTTGACCTCACCAGTGATGAGGTCAAAAGGTGTCTGCTGGAGCTGGATGTGACAAAGGCTGTTGGGCCTGACAGAATCTCACCATGGATACTAAAGGAAGGTGCAGAAGCACTAAGTGTGCCACTCTCTATGGTGTATAACAGGTCACTGGAAACAGGAGACTTACCAGAAAGTTGGAAGACAGCTAACGTGGTCCCAATATACAAGAAGGGTGACAGGCAAGAGGCACTGAATTACAGGCCAGTTTCCTTAACTTGTATACCATGCAAGGTAATGGAGAAGATCGTGAGGAAAAGGCTCGTAGAGCATCTAGAGGGAAATAACTTTGTAACGCACCACCAACATGGGTTCAGGGATGGTAAATCGTGCCTCACAGGTTTAATAGAATTTTATGACCAAGCAACAAAAATTAGGCAGGAAAGAGAAGGGTGGGCCGACTGCATTTTCCTGGATTGCCAAAAAGCCTTTGACACAGTACCGCACAAAAGGCTGTTAAAAAAGTTGGAGCAACAGGCAGGAGTAAAAGGGAAGGTGCTCCAGTGGATAAGGGAGTACTTAAGCAACAGGAAACAGCGAGTAACGGTGAGGGGGGAGACATCAGAGTGGCGAGATGTCACCAGCGGAGTCCCACAGGGCTCAGTACTTGGACCCATCCTGTTTCTAATATATGTGAACGATCTTCCGGAGGGTATAGACTCATTCCTCTCAATGTTTGCTGATGATGCAAAAATTATGAGAAGAATCAAGACGGATGAAGATAGACAGAGACTACAGGATGACCTGGATAAACTGGAGGAATGGTCTAGAAAATGGCTGCTAAAGTTCAACTCGGGAAAGTGTAAGGTGATGAAATTAGGAGAAGGGAGCAGGAGGCTGAACACAAGGTATCATTTGGGAGGGGAAATCCTACAAGAGTCAAATAGAGAGAAAGATCTGGGGGTTGATATCACACCGAACCTGTCCCCAGAAGCCCACATCAAAAGAATATCATCAGCGGCATATGCTAGACTGGCCAACATAAGAACTGCCTTTAGAAATTTGTGTAAGGAATCTTTCAGAACCCTGTATACCACTTATGTAAGACCAATCCTGGAGTATGCAGCTCCAGCCTGGAGTCCATACCTAGTTAAACACAAGACAAAGTTAGAGAAGATTCAGCGGTATGCCACCAGGCTCGTCCCGGAACTGAGAGGATTGAGCTACGAGGAAAGGCTAAAGGAGCTGAACCTCACATCCCTGGAAAACAGAAGAGTAAGGGGAGACATGATAACCACCTACAAAATTCTCAGGGGAATTGACAGGGCGGACAAAGAGAAACTCTTCACCACGGGTGGGACACGAACAAGGGGACACAGGTGGAAACTTAGTACCCAGATGAGCCACAGAGACGTTAGAAAGAATTTTTTCAGTGTCAGAGTAGTTAATAAATGGAATGCACTAGGAAGTGATGTGGTGGGGGCTGACTCCATACACAGTTTCAAGTGTAGATATGATAGAGCCCAGTAGGCTCAGGAATCTGTACACCTGTTGATTGACAGTTGAGAGGCGGGACCAAAGAGCCAAAGCTCAACCCCCGCAAGCACAATTAGGTGAGTACACACACACACACACACACACACACCACACACACCACACACACACACACACACACACACACACACACACAGAGGGAGATAAAGACAGGCTATTTAACACAGGGGCACACGCACTAGGGGACACAGGTGGAAACTGAGTGCCCAAATGANACTAGCCTCCTTTGTTATACGATTTATACAACGATTAATAGAGTCGCTACAAAAGTCCGATAATATGAAACGTTTAACCTGGGACCAGATTCACGAAGCAGTTACGGAGTACTTACGAACGTGTACATCTTCCTTAATCTTTGGCGGCTTTGGTTACATTTATTAAACAGTTTACAAGCATGAAAACTGCCAATCAACTGTTGTTATTGTTATAAACAGCCTCCTGGTGCTTCTTAGCTCATTACTGTTTAATAATTGTAAACAATGCCCCCAAAGATTGAGAAAAGATGTACAGGTTCGTAAGTGATTGCGTACTTCGTGAATCTAGCCCCAGTAACCCAAGGGTATGAGGAGCATTAAGAAATTAACCAAATTAAATTTTCTCATCAAATACGCGGTTTTGCAGCAAATTAAGAATCAATTTTGTTTTGCCCTGGTATTATAGCACATTTTTTTCTGTGTGAACTGTTATATATTATACCCAATGTATGCACTATATATATATAATTTTAAGCTAATGCAACAAAAACTTCCCCTGTGCTCAAATGAAGGTCTTCTTCAGGACACGGAATCATGGCTGACTCACAACAGCAGAATGTTTATCCTATCGGGGGGGTGTCAAGGTGCAGTTTCCTGTCAAGCCTTACCCCTCGCAGATGGCCATGATGGCTCAGGTGAGTTGTTGTGATTGACATCTGTTCGCTCCTTTATGGGAAATGATTTCTTTGTTTTTCGTGGGGCGGAAGAAGGTGTATACCGTGGCATCCAGTGGCAGGGTGTGTCACCGCTCCTGTGCCAGGTAAGTCCACTACGGGCTCACCATAGCCGTGCTACTTGGAACTTGTTCGAGTGTAGTAGCTGAATTCTATAACAACAATTAATAAGCAGAACAGGTCTTTGGAGAACATTTTTGACTAGGTGTTATATGGATTTGAGTTGGGTTAGGCAAGAATACTGTAATTGGAATGAAAGGTGAGGAAGCCACCACATCTTCGTGACCACTTGTAGATACGTGTAGAACTTAGAACTGTTTTTGTATTACACCATCAGTATATTTGAGACAGTAGTGTGTGTTCACCCGCTGTTAGCTTCGGCTGAAGCAGCAACACGCCACTCGCCCTCACAACTTCCATTCATGTCATCATCCACTTTTCTTCTTGAGATTATCTTGAGATGATTTTGGGGCTTTAGTGTCCCCGCAGCCCGGTCCTCGACCAGGCCTCCACCCCCAGGAAGCAGCCCGTGACAGCTGACTAACACCCAGTACCTATTTTACTGCTAGGTAACAGGGGTCATAGGGTGAAAGAAACTCTGCCCATTGTTTCTCGCGGCGCTTGGGATCGAACCCGGGACCACAGGATCACAAGCCAGTGTGCTGTCCGCTCGGCCGACCGGCTCCTAACTTCTTTCCACAAGTTCATTCAGTTAGACGCTTCAGTCACCACAAAATATTCGATAATTACTAAAGACAAGGAATTAATCTGGTATACTCAGAGCAGCTTCCTTGCTGAGGTTAGGTAGGGACTGGAAAACTCTTAGTCTATCCAAATAAGGCCACTTTTTTCCTGTGTACCTCTGATGGTCATAAGTGTAACTAAATGTGTTCACATTATTTAAATTTGCCCTCATGTCTTAAATGCTCATAGAAACGGTAAGCACCTGTAGTTTACCCGTAATCAGTTTCGAGAGTTCTACTTTCCATACCCAGCCTGGGTTTGCATTGAAGAGATAAAGTTTGAGGAGTGTGGTAACTTAAGTGCCCACAATGTATGGCAGGCCAATTCTGCAATATATAGTGCAAGCTCAAAACCATATCTCATCAAATGCTAAATGAAGTTAAGGAGCCCATAGGTATGCCACCAGAGAAGTCCTGAAGCTCAGTGTATGAGTTACAAGAAAAGACTTTTAAAGACATAGAATTTTTTAAGATATAGAACTTTTAAGATATAGCATTACTGAAAGATGAAATGGGATACAAATACTCATGGGTATTAAGAAGGTAAACGATGACAATCTGAATGAACAACAAAAGGATATTATAAATATTTTTTTTACTGCTGGAGTAGTAAAGAAATTTAGTGAATTAGTAGGTAATGCACAATAGTGGTGGAAGTAGATTCCAAACATTGCTTCAACTATAGATATATGAAATCTCAAATGGGTTGATGGAAGTTTTAGTTGGGACCCCAAGATGTACAGTATTTGCATAGCTAAGCGATGCAATGTATCTATGTAATTTCAGATAGGCAAGTACACATGTATACATTTGTTTTAAGATGAAATATTATTGAAAATAAATGTCCCAACAATTTTGTGTATACCTTATACACTTGTCTGACAGAGGTATGCAAACATTTCTACTCACCTGATACCAGTATATTTAGCTGCATTATTAGGTTATGAACAATAAGTAAACTAACCATGACACATACTACTATCTTTGTAGTCTTTATTTTGTCCTTAATGCCTTCAATGTGTGACAACAGCTCAGTAGTGTACCATCACATGTATTAAGAAACCGCATGTACATTTAATATTCAGACGCTTTGGGACTAATCCTAATTCTTTCTCATCAATGCTCTATACATTTATTAACTGTTTCCCTGCATAATTTGTTTAACTCATTTTCTTGTACATTTGACTAACCCTTTTTCAAGTATTTTCAGTTCATACCCAAATCAACCCAGCGGGCATGAGTACCATCACCACTACCCAAGGCATCTCCCTGTGTAACACCCTAAACCTCAAATGGTAGAATTAAAATTTCTAGTGCTAGAATCAACCCATCAAGTAGTTGACTTCTTTTTGGAGATTGTTCTAAACCCTAAAGAAATTTTTGGTAGAACTTAGCCATCCTTGTTTCCCAATTTATCAAATTAACCTTCAAACAGTAGACCCAAACACTCAAATGGTAAACCTTGTATAGCTCCTAAGTTGAAACCTTCCTGGTACCCATGTGGTCTAATTGTCAAATTTTGCTTTAACCTTAGTTAGATTTGATTGTAGTTTATATTTCTTGGAAAAAGAATGGTTTCACAATGGTGATATGAATATTCCATTATGTATTTGCAAATACATTATTGAAGTTACAATATTTTATTTCAAGAATGTGTGAACCTGCTGTAAGCATTATTCTTGTATATTAATCAATCCACTACCATTAGGAAGAGATTGTTAAAAAACTTTAGTGTTCTTAGAATGATATTGTATGCTGTTGTCTCTTAAGCAGTTTTAAATGTTATCCACCATTTATTTTTATTACTTTTAGATTTCACCTGCATAGATGGATTTCCTCAAGATGAATAACTTTAGTGCTTGAAAGTAAAGTATTCTTATGAGAAGAAAACAATAGATTATGAAGCTTTACAGATAATTAAAGCTGTCTATGTAACTACTAATTCATTTTAGTTACTAATATTCTCATTGTAACTTTGATGTGTACTAAATTATTCTAATTCGTCAGATTGTAAAGGGACTCCAGCGACGTCAGAATTGCCTGTTAGAATCCCCAACAGGCTCAGGAAAATCTCTGGCTCTTGTGTTCAACACTGGCCTGGCAACAAGCTGAAAAAGGTAAGGGTAAAATTTTGTAAAATATTGTCTAATGTTGGCTTTCATCCTCAGAAATATTTTTGTTTATGAATTGGATCCCCAGACAGGGTAAGTTACTTACTCAGAGCAGGAAATGGACATGATTACTGAAAAATAACATATTCATGGGTCTGGATTCACTGGAGGTAGGAAGGTTTATTGCTGTTATTTGGCTGGGTGTCAGTGAGCCAATTTGACCTTTATGAATTTTGAAATACAGTATCTGTATCCTCAATACATTAGGCATGCTTTCCAGATTTAATTGTAGGATAAAGTTAAGCTACGATATTGCATGATGTACATACAGTATATTTAGTTGGCAAACGTTGAGTTGCAATTGCATGTCTTCAGTGCTCTGGCTGGTGTAGGACATTGGGGTTGGGTGTACTTGGTAAGAGCAGGGCACAGGTGTGAGTGGAGAGGAAAGAAATGGGTATGGTTTGCATTGCTTAAGCTGGAGGAATAGTGGCATAGTGGGAGCTTTTGGAGGGCCAACTGCCCTATTCAGTATGGTTAATACGAACTGAAGTCAAAGCGCTCGCGAAGTGCGGGGGGAGTGCCTTACCACTGCACCAATGGGACTGAGAAACAAACATACACTATATATATATATATATATTATATATATATATTATATATATTCTATATATCTATATATATGTTTAGATATATATATATATATATTATAGGTTAATATATATATATATATAGATATGTATATTGCAATTGACGAATCACAAAACACTGATCATTTATGCGGAAAATCCACAGAGAAAAATGAAAGGAGGTACGTTCGACTGGTTAAGCCTTTGTCAACCAGACTGACCAAACAAACCAGACAAGGCTTTAACCAGTCGAAACGTTACCTCCTTTCATTTTCTCTGTGGATTTCCGCATTTTATATAAATATATATATATATATATATATATATATATATATATAATATCATATATATATATATATAATATATATATATAATATAATATATATATATATAATAACTATATAGATTTTCATGCACCATTATGAACCTCTAAGCATTTTGGCAAGTGTAAGATCTTACAATTGGTTATCAGAGTTCGGCCTAATCCCGCATTTTTTTGCATTGTTCCAACAACATGCTTTGAAATATAATGCAGACAATGAGTCTCAATAACATGGCTGAAGATATGATGACCAGACCACATATGTAATATTTTCTCAGAATTTAAATGTTTTTTACCATGGTTTTTTGAAGTGTAATGGTCTATTGGGCTGTCAATAATATTATTTGTGTCATAGAAAATGTAGAATATTGGTATGCAGAGATATATTTATGTCACTAATATGAGTTAAATATTATATTCTTTGAACAGTATAGTATACAGTTTTTTTTTGCTGTTACACTATATACACAATTATATATAACTGGCTACAATTTTGTTCACCACTACAACCACATTAGCTGGCCTGGCAAGCCCAAACACAACATGGTGTCAACACGCTAGTCAGCTGACAATGCCAACTGACTTGCCATAGTGCCTCGAATATAATACTGTATGCCTATCGCTAACTGTAGGCACAATGCTGCTGCTATTATCAGTATCCTGGTCACTAAATCCTGAATATGAATAATTTTGCACGTGTATTTTCTGTAGTAGTGTGAGGTTGTTTCATGATGCGTTGATGCAACAATCAATGGCGGTGATGTGGCTGTCATTGTTGTGCTGGGAACATCATGAATAGCATTATGTTCACTGATATCTGAACACTCTACATAGTCTTTATCACAGACTCTTCTATACTGTACTATCATTGCAAAATAATTGCTGTTGCTTATGTAATTTTTCATTTTAAGTGATGCTGTGGACACAACCTGAACAGCAGTGCTATTGGTGTACCCTTTCTCCTAAGAGAATGTCACATTTTGACATATACTTTACCCAAGGGCAAAAATTGTCATCCTAAAACATGGTAGCGGCTCACAAAATTTACGTATTGTCCTGTTTTCTGTTTTGGGTCCTCTGGTAGGTTAGGATAAGGGCACTTTAATGTGACAGTTTGTTGACCTCGGAAAACTTTGAGGACAGGCTAGTTAGTGCATGCTGCAGGCTCCACCTTTGGTTGCTCGGTCAATAGTGAGGCCTTCACACCCAGGAACAGTGTCCATAATTTTTTTTTTTCAAAATAGGATCTGTTTATTGGAACCCTGGGAAAGCCAA
The DNA here is from genome assembly GCA_020271785.1 of Procambarus virginalis. Taxonomy (NCBI): domain Eukaryota; kingdom Metazoa; phylum Arthropoda; class Malacostraca; order Decapoda; family Cambaridae; genus Procambarus; species Procambarus virginalis. Next base: position 10,184,882 of record WNGS01167372.1, on the reverse strand, counting down.
TGTGAGCCCCGTGTACTCACGGAAGTTTTAAATCTTACGCGGGACCCTATTACATCTCCAGGTGGGATGTGCCACATGCAGATAATTGGCCTCCACTTCTCCAGCTGGGATATACAATGGAAGGGTTAAATGGACAGAAGTGCTTCTGAACCCTCCACAGCAACCCAAGTTCCGTTACATCCAAATTTTGCCGTTTTGCAATTTTATAAAAATGTTACTCGTATGTTTCTGGGAGGGCAACCTTTAGTGGCTTCCCAGCCTACTAACTAGTGATTCTTTTACAACAAAATAAGGAAATATTTATGTACAGTACGGAATATGTAGTTCTGTACTGTAGTTTAGTTTAGTTCATTTATTATGCACCCCATACCCATCTTGTGGGCGGTAGTGGAAAGGGTTACAGAGGCACATAATGGGCTCAGGGACTGAACCCCACAATTCATTTAGCTAAGCAAGTTACAATCTTGATGAGCTAGTTACAAAATTCAATATAAGTCGTCACATCAACAATGGGTTCGAGATCGACCTCAAGTACAGGTTCTAAATTAAGCAACTGACATATGTGGAGAGATAGTGTCAAAATTTATATGTTTGTCATCCTGCACACCGCCTCCCATCCAGTGGGCAGCGGTGGATAGGTTACAATCACTCAGTTACTACCTACAGTTAGCAAACTGGGGATATTTGGCTAAAATTTCTGGTAGCAGATCATTTTGAATGAAATATTTACACATCGCTGGAACATTGGTTATAGAATTGTCTCTAAATTCACGTATCTTTTCGCACTCCATCACATAGTGACGGAGGGTGTGCGAATAATTTTGTTGACACAGTTTACATTTGGTCAGGTCTACATCGGCAGATAATGAGAATTCCCAGAGATACTTGTAACCGAGTCTAAGCCGAGCAGCAGTAACATCTAGAAGTCTGCTGATTTTATTGGATGATCCATAGATGTGTGGCTCCTCTTGCATGATAGTATGATGATAGATGGAATTACTGGTGTCAATTTCACTTTGCCTCAGATCTACAAGATCTTGTTGAAGTTCTCGGTGTACTTCTGCTCTCAGATTGCTCATTGACAATCCAAGGTTACACTCAACGGCTCCTTTAAAGGCAGATTCTTTGGCTAACTTATCAGCTCTATCATGCATTCGGAGGCCAACATGAGATGGAGACCACATGAAATGGACTCTGTTACCATCCTTAATAATTTTGTTGTATTTGTGTCTAGCTTTGGACACGAGCATGTTACAGTTATGTCTTAAAGAGTTGAGAGCATTTAAGGATGATAAGGAGTCACTTACAATTAATGTATCAAGTTTGGAGACTTGTACACATTTCAGTGCAAGGATCAAGGCAAATAGTTCGGTCTGAAGGGTAGAGGCCCAATTGTTTATACGGACTCCCCACTCAAAGTACAAATCATCGCTGTACTGTAAAAAAGTATTTAAACATTCTGTAACTGCTTCTTTTAGAATTACTTTAAATGAATTTGCAATACAAGGAAATTAACTAACTTATAATTAAAAGATGTTTTGCAAGTTAATATACAGTATATCAATTAAACAAACTTTATTTGAACTAAAACTTAATGTGGATAGAAAGAGTGTCAAATGGAAGTTTCTGCCTGTGTGTGTCTCTGGTTGACCTGGAATGGGGTCTTATGATCACAATTCTGTCAGTGGTCATTTGTCTTTTTCTGCTTTTGTTATGAGATTATGAGACTGAAAATGTTATCTGAAAAGCCTAAACATTCCTTACTCTGTACATAACGGCACGTAGCCAAATGCCGTTATGCCGATATCAACACAGCCAAGATCTTTTCTTAAGGTTGCATTAATAGGTATTTTAAGGTTGAGAGAAATTTTAAAACATTTCTTCCTACCGTTTATGTACGTTATAGAAAATTAGAAACGCAAGAAGTATAATATAGTACAGTATATAAAGATGCACATCAAATACGAGAGGGAACACTAAGTGAACAACAAAATTATTTGAATTGCCGGGATTCAATAAAAAAAACGAGGTGTGTGCATTACATTTATTTGATTAATCACATAAGACAGAGTACACATACAACATTGAAGTAAATCAACTTGTTTAAGAGTACACAGATCTTGGTATCAATAGGAGAAAAGCTGAAATAAACACCTTGTTACGAATGTGGATGCCTCACCACCACAACCCAAAACACCATCTCTCTCAGCTGAGTCCAGCTCCCCTTTCTGTGGCAAAGGTGGTGTGGGCTGTGCACTCACAAAAGTGCACAAAAGCTACACATAACTAAGAATACCCTCTCATACACAACTTAACGACTTGTAAACACCGGCAAAAAACAAAAAAGTTAATGCAATATTGCAAAAAAAATATAACAGATTTGCATTTAAATAATAAAAAAACATTCAGATTGATCAAAATTAAAGCTAAACATACCAGTCATTATAGTATACCGCCTTTATCTTTATATTTGGCCTCCACTTATTTACTATGTAAATTATCTACTTGCCTCCTAACTGGCATCAAGGAACATTTTAACATTGTTGTCTAACCCTTCAGTAACATTGGGAAACTGACTAGCATTATCTACATAACTACCATCATCACTCTTAATCACCACCATTCTACTTACAGGCTGAATTGCCTTGTTCAATGTTCACTCCACCTTTTTTTTTTTTATGTTGTCCCATTTATAAATAAAATATATGGTTATGTATTTTCATATATCATGCAGTTTTTTCTTTCTCTTTTGTCTTCGTCCCCATCTAAGTCAACAATTGTTTGTGGTAAAGCCTTTTTTAGGCTAAAGGCTCTGAGGTAAAAGGCTGAAAGGTAAAGGCTCGATTATACATGTGGTATTAAGTGGAAGATTATTTTACAGATAATTTTGCAACATAATTATTTAATTTTTTATTTCTTATATATATACAGTGGTACCTCGGTTTAAGAGTTTAATCCGTTCCTGGAGACAGCTCGTATTCCGAAAGCTCGTAATCCGAAGCTAATTTCCCCATAAGAAATAATGGGAAATGAATTAATCCGTTCCTGACTACCCAAAAACCTCTCTTCAAACTAAATTTTATACCTAATTCATCTAAATAAACCTTCAAAACCATGTTCAAGTTATTACTTACCCTTGCTGATGACTGCTGTTGGCATATGGAAGATGGTGAGGAGGAGGGAGGAGGAGAGGTGTTACTGTTTGGAAGGGGAATCCCCTTCCATTATAACATCAGGCAGTGAAGACTTCACTGGTGTGCACTCTCTGGCACATTTTGCCTGCATACCACTAGGACTTGCTTGTCTTACTAAGACTCTGTCTAAAGACACTTGTTTTTCGCTACATTTTAACACGTCTGTAGTAAGACATCACATTGTCATTTAAAAGGTCAATGCAACAGCCTGCTACAGCTTCATCAGGGTGAGTTTTATCAACAAAACTTTGCAGTTCTTCCCATACTTCACACATTTTCTTAATTAAGAAGGGACATCCTCTACTGCCTCTACTCACAGCTATTTTCTTAGGTTGAACCTTACCAATGGCTTTCTTGAGACCCATGGCGAGATATATAATAACAACTTTTATGCTCAAATGGCAAAAAAACGACAAAAAACTGTAAATCCTTGTGAAGAATTCAGGCGAGATAGCCACTGGGCACGAGACACTGGTAAACTGAGGCACGATCGCCGTGCCACCACACGCAAGTCGGCCTGTACATGTATCAACACCCTCGTGTTCCGAGGCAAATTTTCTGAGCAAATCCTGCTCGTATTCCGAAAAACTCGTATACAGGGACACTCGTATTCCGAGGTACCACTGCATGTATATATGTGTGTGTGTGTGTGTGTGTATGGTGTGTATATATATATATATATATATATATATATATATATATATATATATATATATATATATATATATATATATATATATATATATATATATATATATATATATATATATATATATAATGTATATATTATTTATATTCAAGAAGTTACATTGGGGGTTAACAGAGAATATAGAAAATAAGTTGAATTAACATTCTTGTAAAGCCACTAGCACGCATAGCGTTTCGGGCAAGTCCTTAAACTAACAGAATTTTTTTTATAAATTAACAGTAAAATTGATAAAAAATGTTAGCAGGTATTTTACAGCTTTTCTTTACAGGTACAGATAATTTTAAGTAGAATAATTACAGTAAAATCTACAAAAAATGTTTACAGGTAATTTGAAGAAATTTTGACACAAAAGCAGATCAGAATAATACACAATAATAATAATACACAATAAAGAAACAAGGATTACTAGGTACATGAGGATAGCATTTCAGTGTTATACATTGGTTCACTGAAGCACAATATGAGGATCATTTCGAGGAAAAGTTTCAAGGAATAATGCAGTAGAAAATGCACTCAATACAACAACCATAATATCAGATGATATCTAAGACTACAATGGTAAAGTAATATGGCTTAGGTACAAATATTGGGGGATTGAGTAGCACTAGATACAGCGTGAAGATAAAGCCCATGGTAGAAAACTATGAAGATGAAATTAGGTACCTTTTGGCTTTATTTTTGAATAAGACAAAAGTTGGACAGCTTTTCAAATCATTAGGGAGTGAGTTCCATAGACTAGGTCCCTTTATTTGCATAGAGTGTTTATGTAGATTAAGTTTGACTCTGGGGATATCAAAGAGATATTTATGTCTGGTGTGGTGGGCATGTGTTCTATTACATCTATCCAGGAAGAGTTTCAGAACAGGATTTGCACTTAGAAAAGGGTTTTATAAACGTAATTACACAAGAGAATGTATGGAGTGGATTTATGTTTAGCATGTTTAGGGATTTGAACAAGGGAGCTGTGTGTTGTCTGAAGGCAGAGTTAGTTATTGTCCTGATAGCAGATTTTTGCTGGATGATGATGGGCTCAAGGTAGTTTGCAGAGGTTGAACCCTAAGCACAGATACCATAAGTAAGTATAAGTAAGATAAGTGCATAATAGAGTGAGAGGAGAGCAGAGTAGGGTACATAATATCTGATCTTAGAGAGTATATCAACTGTTTTAGAAACCTTTTTAGTTGTGTGTTGTATATGGGTGCTGAAGATGAGTCTCTTGTCTAAGTACAGGCCAAGGAACTTTCCATCATTTTTATTGGTAATGTTTACATTATCGATCTGAAGCTGAATTGCATTTGTTGATTTGTTTCCAAATAAGATAGTAGGTCTTTTCTATGTTTAGTGTGAGTTTGTTGGTTGACATCCACAAGTGAACTTTTTTTTAATTCATTGTTTACAACATTATTTAACATGAGTGAGTTGGGGTCGGAGTAGATGAGAGTAGTATCATCAGCAAACAATATAGGTTTAAGCATGTTAGAGACATTAGGGAGATCATTGATGTATATAAGAAACAGGAGGGGTCCTAGGATGCTGCCCTGTGGCACCCCTACGGTTAGTGGTAGAGTAGGAGAGGTTATATCATTGATGGCTACATATTGGTGTCTGTCACTAAGATAGGATCAGATATAGTCCAAGGCAAGGCCACGGACTCCATAATGGTGGAGTTTAAGTAAGAGCTAGTTATGGTTAACAGTATCAAAGGCCTTTCTCAAGTCAATGAAGAGTTCAATCGGAAAGTCACTTTTGTCAAGGGCTGAGTAGATTAAGTTAAGCAGACAAACAATAGCATCATTGGTACTCTTTTTGGGAGTGGAAGCCAAACTGACAGGGACTTAGTACATTGAATTTTACAAGATAGGAGTAGAGCTGTTTGTAAATAATTTTTTCAAATATTTTTTATAATATAGGTAGATTCGATATGGGTCTGTAATTATTTATGTCTGCCGTGTTACCTTCTTTATGAACTGGCATTACTCTTGCTTTTTTAAGGATATATCTTTTACTAACCTTATGGCCTTGAATAGTTTCCTCTAATATGCTTGTTGGTGTATCTGATTTCAAATCTCTCTAAATCAAATCGGTTTCATCTGCATTATGTGCCTGGAAATTATTTATTTACTTTTTGCCATGACATCATGCAATTGAACTTGAATGTGTCTACTGGTACCACATCAGCACTGACATTTCTCACAATAAATCCTCTTCCTATTTATTCCAAGCTGTCTGCTGAACATTTACAGCCACCCTGAATTGAACCATTGTTCATTCTTTTTGCTGTAGACAGTAACTGTGCACCACCAACAGCTAACTCAGGGTACAATGTTGCATAAACCACGGGTAAAAAGTCATTCGTTATCATATTTTTATGTCTTGAAGGTTTTTCTATCAGAACTTTTGTGACCACTGCTCTCTCTCTCTCTTGCTCACAACCTCCATAATCTGTTTTCAGTTATTTTTTATCAGTAATGACATTAGTACCAATGCCATATACCCTTGTCAATCACTTTTCTCCCCAACCCCCCAAACATAAACAAGTTTCTTAATAACTCATCTTTCTTGTTCATGGTACGGAAGCTTCTTTTACCCTTACTTGATGTAGTCTTACTATTATTGCTGGATGATTTTATTTTAACATGCAAGAAAAGTTAGTGAAAATGGTTGCATAATGAGGTCAGATCAAACAGTAAGTACTCAGTAGTTAATAAGCTTGTTGTGGGGTTGCATCCTCGGGGGGAGGGGGGAAGACCTCGATAGAAGTCAAATGTGTATGAATACATTACACTCTGGCTTCCTGTCCCCCGACACAGTGAATTATTATTATTATACTGTGGTAAGTTAGCAAATATGTGGAAAAAGACAGCGTTCAAATTTACAACAATTTATAATGGAAAGACTAAAATATAAACAGGCATCATTGAATAGTGTGGTGGTCACTTCACTTGAAAAAATAATTAGACCTGAATTAAAAAAAATTCACAATAGTGTGATATATCACTTAAAGCAAGGGTTTGGGAGTCACCGGAACGCTGGTTCAAGTCTCCGCATTGCTCCAAATTGATTTTCTTTTAAAACTGAATTAGTAGAATGCCTGGAGAGAAATGACATGACAGACAGGCAACATGGCCTTCAAACAGGAAGATCCTTTGTAACAAATCTACTTTGTTTTCTTGAATGAGGCAGAGAGATCTTGAGTAAAGTGATGGTTGTGTTGACTGCATCCTTCTGGACCTCAAAATGGCTTTTGAGAGTCCTACAGAAGCTAGAACTTAGAGGAGGGTTGGCTGGCAGGCTACTGTCATGGATGATAAGTGTTCTGACTGACAACAATGAGAGTGGTGATAAGAGGCAATGTGTGTGGAAAATTTTTACTAGCAGACTACTACGAGGTTCAGTACTAGTGCCAGTAATGTTCATTGTTTGTATAAATGATCTACTAGAGGCACTTTAAAGTTGTATAAAAAGGTTTGCTGATGATGTTACGGAACTTGGAAAAAACATGGCTTGGATGACTGTCATGTCTTCAAGATAATCTAAACAAAATAATTGAATGAAGCAACACAGCAGGGAATAAATGCCATGTTATGGAATTGGGTATGAAGGCAGGCAAGCCATACACGACCTACAGGTTATCTGGTAAGATATTAAAGAAATCAGACAAAGTTATAGAGGCAGTTTTCGATAGTCAACTATCACTAGATTACAACAATAAGGTATTTTAATAGGTGCCTATGTTATGCTTGCAAACTTCAAAACTGCTTTTGAATACATGTACGTGGAAATAGAGTACTAAAGAAAGTGTTTAGGATATTTATGATACCAAAATTGAAGTATGCAGCAGTTGTATGGTGCCCATATCTCAAAAAACGTATCAACCAAATTGAAAATATACACCATGTTACCATATTGGTTTCAGAATTAAAAAATAAGAGCTGTGAGGAGAGACTAGAGCCATTAAACATGCCAATGCTACAAATCCACAAGGGCCGTGACGAGGATTTGAACCTGCGTCCGGGAGCATCCCAGACACTGCCTTAATCGACTGTTGTAGCTCAGTCGATTAAGGCAGTGTCTGGGATGCTCCCGGACGTAGGTTCGAATCCTCGTCACAGCCTTTGTGGATTTGTTCATTTGATGCATCACAATAGTGTGATCTCTGTGTGTGATGCCAATGCTAGTAAGTAGAAATAAATGAGGATATATGATCACCACATACAAAATTATGATGGAAATCAATAAAGAATAATTTGTTAAATCTTCAACTTCAAAAAGGAGGCCACAGACCCAAACTATGAAAACAAGGGTGTCTTAAAAATGTCCAGTTGGAACATCTTAAGTAGGAGGCCAAAATCATCATCAGTTTCAATGTGTCTTACAACAAAGATTATAAGGAAGACAGGATGCCATGAGCATAACTCATCCAGTAACTATACTTGGCCAATTACACGCGCGCGCACATCAATAAACCCAGCCAGTGTTGTAATCAGGTGCGTAAGGTTCGGATTAAGTTTCCGATTCTGATAAAGAAAATGTCTAAGTGCAATGTTGTTCTTGTGACACACTATATGTAATTATTATTCATGTTCTGTATTTTTTAAGTAAACTTTACCAATTATAGAGGTCTTGAAAAAATGTACAAAAGTTCCCTTTTTTCAAATGTAGTTGTAGATGATTGGAATACTTTGTTAGAGGTGGTGGATGCCAAAACCACCAGTAGTTTCAAAATTTCATGTGAAAAAGATTATAGGGAAGATGGGTCACCACGAGTGTAGCTCTCAATCCTGTAACTACACTTAGCTAATTCCACTTAGATAATTTCACACAGCAGCATATCTGTACTCGAATTATAAGGAACAAGAGTTAGGCATACTTGGAGAACACAGTCCATGTAGACCTAAACATAAGATAAATGGACTATTCTTGGGACATGACATAATGCTGGTAGTTGGTGATAGTGTATGACAACTGGTCATGAATATACTGACTACCATGGAACAACCTGATTATTTTAAGGTGCATATCAAGGCAGACATTTTCACTCTTCCACTAGAGTAAGCTTTAGTTCCAGACTTTGTTCAGGTCTTACAAACTGGCTTGTCAGTAAGATACTATGGTGGACCAAATAACTTTTCAGACATTGGGTGTTCATCTGGGTGTGTGGATGAGTAGTGGGTGGGGGAACCAGATACATGGGAAAATAATATGGCTAATGTTCAAAGATACAGAGCTTATCAAACCTATGTGAAAACAATTTTCATGGAGGAGGTCCGAATATCTGCCTCTTAACCTGTCTGGATACCAACATCTGATTTCCCCGTGCTCAGTGTCGCCTATCATGGGAATCACTGGGTGTAAAGATTTTATTTTTATATGAAATGTAGTATGTACATTTTCTTTTTGGATTGGTGAATTTCCTAGATGATACAGAGAGAAATTATTTTCCCTTTTGGAGACCAACAATAGAAGTAAATGAATGGGCCTTTTTAAGTGCATTTTTGGGTGAAACAAAACTTTTAAATACCTTTCTTGGTGAAACAGTGAATTTAAAACCCCTGCCAGGGCATCTGCCAGCATTGTGTGCATATGTGGAAGACATGTTTATCATATGAGAGTTGATCTCTTAATGAATGTAAACAAAATTCCAATGATGAAAACAAACACAGCATTCTCAAGTACACTTTATGATTGGCAATCAATATTAAAATATAAGTGTTAAATATAGAAACACAGTACAAACTTCTATGAAACGTTATTAAGAATATAATTTGAACCTCTGAAAATGTTGGAACGTATTGGTGGCAAAGACAAATGCACGGTGCTTGACAGCTGAGTGGACAGCGCTCGGGATTTGTAGTCCTGCAGTTCCGGGTTTGATCCCCGGTGGAGGCAAAAACAAATGGGCATTGTTTCTTTCATCCTGAAGCTCCTGTTCACCTGGTAGTAAATAGGTACCTGGGAGTTAGACAGCTGCTACGGGCTGCTTCCTAGGGATGTGTAACAAAAAGGAGGCTTGGTTGAGAACTGGGCCGCGGGGACGCTAAGCCCCGAAATCATCTCAAGATAACCTCAAGAAGGTGCAAGTCACCAATTATGTGGTCGAGAGAGTCAGGTGGTGGAGGTGGATGTCAGACGTCCCTGGCAATGAGGCTTATATCACACTATCTTGCCCACTATCTCTTTATGGCGCCATAAAGGTTCCGATGATTCCCGAAGACAAGTCAAGTTTCTGCAATTTGCATTTTTAATTTGTGTGTAGTGGAATTTTCTGCCTGCCCTGTTAATAATTACAAGGATGTTGGCTAATCAGTGAAGTTAATCATACAAATAATCATTATTATGTTGGAAATATTTGTACTGTATGTGTATTGGTAAAAGAAAGATAGTAAAATTTTATTACAAATGGAGGAAATTAAATATTTTATTTTACTATATCAAACATTGACATGTATAGCAAGATTTATTTTAATGACTTATCATAGTTGTCAGTGTAAAACTCATTATTTAAACACTACATAATGGAAGAGTTAATTAGCTCTTTCTATAAATAATGAATATGGAGATTTGCCACAAGAAGTCTAAAAGTAGGTTTGCAAATATATTACACCTCTAACAACATCCAAGACCTTAAATATTT
>WNGS01167372.1:10162382-10174245 GCA_020271785.1 Procambarus virginalis | reverse complement strand
AACGAGTGCCAGTGGAACAAGCCCATCTTCCTGCTAGGCTCGGTGGCTTGGGGTGTCGCACCGCCACCCCAATTGCTTCCCAGCCTTCTGGTCTTCTTCCTCAATCAGATGACCTGGTTAAGGAATTCTACCCGAACACCTCAGCGATGTAGCGGGATACAGGACCCCCACTACACGGAATGCGACACGAAATGGGTGCCATGGCAGACCCAGCACTCAGACCAGCCATGCCGAAAGCCAAGAAACAATCCAGTTGGGACAGCCCCATTGCAGACAAAGAAGCCACAGCTTTGCTGGAGCAGCACAAACCCCCCAGTGATCGTGCACGCCTCACAGCTGTGCAGGCTCCCCATGCAGGGGACTTCCTTTTGGCAGTCCCCTATGTCTGCGACAGGCACACGTCTTGATCCGCAGGAGCTCCGTATTGCAGTCGCTCTCTCGTCTTGCTGCCCCTATCCACACGTGTTCATAGGTGTATTTGCGGCGAGGCAGATGCTGACGAATATGGATTGCATGGCCTGCACTGTGGAAATCTGGTGGTTGGCACACTAGACACGACGAAGTAAACGACATCATTAAAAGAAGCCTTGCCTCTGCCCAGTGTCCAGCGGAGAGAGAGCCCCGCAACCTTCTGAACCGTGACTCTGTTAGCTTTGCCGGCCGACCAGACGGAATCACACTGCGTCCGTGGAAGGGTGCAGACAGTTGGCATGGGACTATACTTGCGTATCCACCCTGGCAGCCACATACATCAACCTCTCTGCCGGCACAGCAGGAGCCGCGGCGACCACAGAGAAAGAGACAAGTCAGCCAAGTATAGGCAATTAGATCATCGGTACAACTTCGTTCCAATAGGGTCTGAGACCCTAGCCCATGGGAGAGAGTGCAAGAAGTTTCTAAAGGATCTTGTTCCAAGCTCAATGACACCACAAGAGACCCTAGAGCGGCAAGTTTTCTCTTTCAGCGCCTCAGTGTCGCGATCCAGAGGGGAATGCTCGCTGCATCCTCGGTTCCTGCCCAACGTCGGAGGAGTTCGAGGAAATCTACAGCCTCTAGGAAGCGAACTATTTTTGTGTCCTCTTAATGCTCATTTTTTGTATACAATCAGATATGTAACTGTATAACCTTGCTTAATAAAGTGTACACCATAAAAAGGGGGGTGGTAGGAGAAGCGAACACCCTCATGTATTCAGAGTTAAATGAAAGTTTTCCCTGAATGCTCTGTGTTCCCTTCTCTGAGGCTGTGGGTCCCTATAATTGCACCAGAGGTGGTACCCCCCTATATATATATTAATATATAATATATATAATATATATATATATATATTATTATATATATATATATATATTTGTTGATATCACCGAAAGGGTAAGATATTATAATTCTTACATAAATCTTCTCATTATTTCTGACGTTTTCTTCACTGTCGAGGGTAATTGAAAAATTAACTCTCCAAAATTCATTATTTTTTTTTATTTTTTTTTGTCTGATGCCTAGAAGCGTTTAGCAAAACTTCTCACATTTTCAAAGACATTTTTATGTACTCCGTTTCATGCTTATATTTGTTTTTGGGTGAGGTGACAGGAAACAAATCAATGGGAAAAGACAGAACACGAAACAATGGGTATGTCTGGAGAGTTCTTCGTGAGTAGGTTGGCCAATCTACTGATGAAGAATTCTCCAGACACCAAACAGAACGCCTTGAAAGCGACCAACGTCGTCTATGCCTTCACATGCCCACTTGGGGACTGTCAGCCCCAAAAATCTCAATATATAGGCAAGACAACAACATCCCTTTCTAGGCAATTAACAATGCATAAACAACAGGGCTCCATCAAGGAGCATATAATCTCTTCCCACAACCAGACCATCACCAGAGAAATCTTAACAAGCAACACAGAAATTATCGACAGATACAATGTTAACAGGAGACTCGACATCAGCGAGGCACTACACATCAGAAAAATCAAAACCAGCAATCAACAGCCAATTAACACATAATTACATTCTACCCACTTCAAGACCATAAAACCAGCACAGAAGCAAGCAGATAAAATGTATACCAAATTTATACCCATTGTTTCGTGTTTCTGTCTTTTCCCATTCATTAGTTTCCCGTCACCTCAACCTAAACATTTGTATCCTATCACCTCACCTAAAACAAATATAAGCATAAGGACCTATTGACCTATAAGCCTATGGACCAATAGGCCCATACGTGGATAATAATAGCATAAGATAGTGGATATTAATAAGGTATTAATAAGACAAATGTGTATCAATAATCCTACTTCAACTGATCAATCAAAAATGGATCTAAATTATACAAACTACTGCTAATGTTCAAATTACACGATTTGTAATCTGTATTAAAGCAGAAACAATCATGTTCCTATTGAAAGTGATTTTTACAATTCGTTATTGAAGAAGATAACCCACAATCAATTTGGTGAGAATTTTCTGACAAATGAACAATCAAAGCATTAGACAATTGGCCATGTCTTACTGAGTATTTATGTTGCGAAATTCTACATTTCAGATCTTTAGATGTTTGTCCAACATAGAACCTATTACAGTCTTTACAAGGTATTTATAAATGACACAATTATCACTACGAGGGCTGTTTCTAACTAATAGTTTTCCAACAGTATTTTCGTAATTAAACAATACATGTATATCAAAACGTTTCAAGGCCTTGACAATATTTTCAAACCCAGAAAAATATGGTAAACACAACACATTCTTTGGGGCGATGAGTCACAATAACGTGGCTAAAGTATGTTGACCAGACCACACACTAGAAGGTGAAGGGACGACGACGTTTCGGTCCGTCTTGGACCATTCTCAATCGACTTGAGAATGGTCCAGGACGGACCGAAACGTCGTCGTCCCTTCACCTTCTAGTGTGTGGTCTGGTCAACACATTCTTTGGGAACATTTCCTTGCTGCATATATTATTATAATATGTACGACGTGCTTTGCTACAGCAAACTTCCAAAAAACTCAGTGGGTAACAAAGCTTGAGACCAATAGAATCAATATTCTTAAACTCTTCACCTAAGAGTTCTGGCCTAACAACCCGAAGAATATTTTGATGGATGTTGTTGTTGTTTAAGAATCGCTACTTGGAGCAAAAAGTTCCAAATAGCATGGGCTATGGTGAGCCCGATGCTTTTTGGGATGGAGTTTAAGAACATTGATTCTATTGGTCTCAATCTTTGTTATCAACCGAGTTATTCACTACTAGTAGTTGTAGCACGCAGGCTTGTTGACATCACATAGAGATGCAAAAGCGCACGCACGCATAGGCACACGCACGCACCCTGTCACCCTCCCAGACTACCCTGCTCCAGATAGCCAGCCTCTGGGAATCCCTATCACAGCGGGAGGGAGTTACACGTTGAGCTGGCGATAATCCCACCAAATCCCTCATATTCCAAGCGATGATACCAAATCCCAATTCTCCATTCCAATTCCTAGCGCCCGATTATGACTCAGACCATAGTGCCTTAAACCTCATAGTGCAGATGCACGAATGCAACCACCCTTATATTCAGAGGTTATAGAGTTGCAATTTGTCCGGCGTGCAGCGGGTAGGGATAGGTCGTTCGATCCCCGACCTCCCCGGCTAGGAACGTATGAGTATTCCGACAGTTCCAAATCAAACACCCGATTGGAGTTTATAAGCGGCTTATTGGAGGATCCACTAGGTACACTGTGGGATCAATACGCCCTTAAGTACTACTTCTTAACTTGATGCGCCGCCCTCTGGTGCTGCTGCTGTCACTACTGCTGCCTCCTGTCACTACTGCTGCCTCCTGTCACTGCTGTCACTACTGCTGCCTCCTGTCACTACTGCTGCCTCCTGTCACTGCTGTCACTACTGTCCCCGGGCACTGCTGTCTCCTGCCACTGCTGTCACTACTCTCCCCGGGCACTGCTGTCTCCTGCCACTGCTGTCACTGCTGCTGTCCCTTGTCACTGCTGTCTCCTGTCACTACTGTCCCCTGCCACTGCTGTCACTACTGCTGTCCCCTGCCACTGCTGTCTCCTGTCACTGCTGTCTCCTGCCACTGCTGTCACTACTGTCCCCTGTCACTGCTGTCCCCTGCCACTGCTGTCTCTACTGTCCCGTCACTGCTGTCTCCTGTCACTGCTGTCACTACTGTCCCCAGTCACTACTGTCCCCTGTCACTGCTGTCACTACTGCTGCCCCGTCACTGCTGTCTCCTGCCACTGCTGTCACTACTGTCCCCTGGCACTGCTGTCTCCTGCCACTGCTGTCACTACTGTCTTCTGGCACTGCTGTCCCCTGGCACTGCTGTCTCCTGCCACTGCTGTCACTACTGCTGCCCCTGGCACTGCTGTCTCCTGCCACTGCTGTCACTGCTGTCCCCTGTCACTGCTGTCTCCTGCCACTGCTGTCACTACTGTCCCCTGTCACTGCTGTCTCCTGCCACTGCTGTCACTACTGTCTTCTGGCACTGCTGTCTCCTGCCACTGCTGTCACTACTGTCCCCTGTCACTGCTGTCTCCTGCCACTGCTGTCACTACTGTCCCCTGGCACTGCTGTCTCCTGCCACTGCTGTCACTACTGTCTTCTGCCACTGCTGTCTCCTGCCACTGCTGTCACTACTGTCCCTGCCACTGCTGTCACTACTATCCCCTGTCACTGCTGTCACTACTGTCCCTGCCACTGCTGTCACTACTGTCTTCTGGCACTGCTGTCTCCTGCCACTGCTGTCACTACTGTCTCCTGGCACTGCTGTCACTACTGTCCCCTGTCACTGCTGTCCCCTGCCACTGCTGTCACTACTGTCTTCTGGCACTGCTGTCTCCTGCCACTGCTGTCACTACTGTCTCCTGGCACTGCTGTCACTACTGTCCCCTGCCACTGCTGCCACTGCTGTCTCCTGCCACTGCTGTCACTGCTGTCTCCTGTCACTGCTGTCTCCTGCTACTGCTGTCACTGCTGTCCCCTGGCACTGCTGTCTCCTGTCACTGCTGTCTCCTGTCACTGCTGTCACTGCTGTCTCCTGCCACTGCTGTCACTACTGTCCCCTGTCACTGCTGTCTCCTGTCACTGCTGTCACTGCTGTCTCCTGTCACTGCTGTCTCCTGCCACTGCTGTCACTGCTGTCTCCTGTCACTGCTGTCTCCTGCTACTGCTGTCACTGCTGTCCCCTGGCACTGCTGTCTCCTGTCACTGCTGTCTCCTGTCACTGCTGTCTCCTGTCACTGCTGTCTCCTGCTACTGCTGTCACTGCTGTCTCCTGTCACTGCTGTCTCCTGGCACTGCTGTCTCCTGTCACTGCTGTCTCCTGTCACTGCTGTCTCCTGTCACTGCTGTCTCCTGCTACTGCTGTCACTGCTGTCTCCTGTCACTGCTGTCTCCTGCTACTGCTGTCACTGCTGTCTCCTGCCATTGCTGTCACTACTGTCCCCTGGCACTGCTGTCTCCTGCCACTGCTGTCACTGCTGTCTCCTGTCACTGCTGTCTCCTGCTACTGCTGTCACTGCTGTCTCCTGGCACTGCTGTCACTGCTGTCTCCTGTCACTGCTGTCACTGCTGTCTCCTGTCACTGCTGTCTCCTGTCACTGCTGTCTCCTGCTACTGCTGTCACTGCTGTCTCCTGTCACTGCTGTCTCCTGCTACTGCTGTCACTGCTGTCCCCTGGCACTGCTGTCTCCTGCCACTGCTGTCACTGCTGTCTCCTGTCACTGCTGTCTCCTGCTACTGCTGTCACTGCTGTCTCCTGTCACTGCTGTCTCCTGCTACTGCTGTCACTGCTGTCTCCTGTCACTGCTGTCTCCTGCTACTGCTGTCACTGCTGTCTCCTGTCACTGCTGTCTCCTGCTACTGCTGTCACTGCTGTCTCCTGCCATTGCTGTCACTACTGTCCCCTGGCACTGCTGTCTCCTGCCACTGCTGTCACTGCTGTCTCCTGCCACTGCTGTCACTGCTGTCTCCTGTCACTGCTGTCTCCTGCCACTGCTGTCTCTACTGTCTCCTGTCACTGCTGTCACTACTGTCTCCTGTCACTGCTGTCACTACTGTCTCCTGCCACTGCTGTCACTGCTGTCTCCTGCCACTGCTGTCACTGCTGTCTCCTGCCACTGCTGTCACTGCTGTCTCCTGCCACTGCTGTCACTGCTGTCTCCTGCCACTGCTGGCACTGCTGTCTCCTGCCACTGCTGTCACTGCTGTCTCCTGCCACTGCTGTCACTACTGTCCCCTGGCACTGCTGTCTCCTGCCACTGCTGTCACTACTGTCTCCTGCCACTGCTGTCACCGCTGTCTCCTGGCACTGCTGTCACTACTGTCCCCTGGCACTGCTGTCACTGCTGTCCCCTGGCACTGCTGTCACTGCTGTCCCCTGCCACTGCTGTCACTGCTGTCTCCTGCCACTGCTGTCACTGCTGTCTCCTGCCACTGCTGTCACTACTGTCTCCTGCCACTGCTGTCACTGCTGTCTCCTGCCACTGCTGTCACTACTGTCCCCTGCCACTGCTGTCACTACTGTCTCCTGGCACTGCTGTCACTACTGTCTCCTGGCACTGCTGTCTCCTGCCACTGCTGTCACTACTGTCTCCTGCCACTGCTGTCACCGCTGTCTCCTGGCACTGCTGTCACTACTGTCCCCTGGCACTGCTGTCTCCTGCCACTGCTGTCACTACTGTCTCCTGCCACTGCTGTCACTACTGTCTCCTGGCACTGCTGTCACTACTGTCTCCTGCCACTGCTGTCACTACTGTCTCCTGCCACTGCTGTCTCCTGCCACTGCTGTCACTACTGTCTCCTGCCACTGCTGTCACTACTGTCTCCTGCCACTGCTGTCTCCTGCCACTGCTGTCACTACTGTCTCCTGCCACTGCTGTCACTACTGTCTCCTGCCACTGCTGTCACTACTGTCCCCTGGCACTGCTGTCACTACTGTCTCATGGCACTGCTGTCTCCTGCCACTGCTGTCACTACTGTCCCCTGGCACTGCTGTCTCCTGGCACTGCTGTCACTACTGTCCCCTGGCACTGCTGTCACTGCTGTCCCCTGGCACTGCTGTCACTGCTGTCCCCTGGCACTGCTGTCTCCATTACTATTAATGGCGGAAATATAATAATGTTACCATTACTATACATAGTGAACTAAACAACAGTCCCAAGATAAACAAACATCTGCAACACCACTTGGGGTGGACGGTAGAGCGACTGTCTCGCTTCATGCAGGTCGGCGTTCAATCCCCGACCGTCCACAAGTGGTTGGACACCATTCCTTCCCCAAGTATCATCACAAATCCTTTTCCTGACCCATTCCCAGTTATCTTGGGGCTATCTTGAGATGATTTCGGGGCTTAGTGTCCCCGCGGCCCGGTCCTCGACCAGGCCTCCACCCCCAGGAAGCAGCCAGTGACAGCTGACTAACTCCCAGGTACCTATTTACTGCTAGGTAACAGGGGCATAGGTGAAAGAAACTCTGCCCATTGTTTTCTCTCCGGCGCCCGGGATCGAACCCGGGACCACAGGATGACGTGTCCAGTGTCCTGTCCGCTCAGCCACCGGCTCCCTAATGCGTCATATAATATATAAGATTATATATAAAGATTATAAGATTACCTTCATATAAGATTACATTTATCTCCACACATATTTAAATTTTATATTACAATAACAAAGCCTTTTGGTAAAGGTACCATTGTAGGTACAGTCACTCCTCCTAAGGTCCCCCAACGTCCAGAAAACGGTCAACTTAAAGTGGTCTCTCCTAACCTACCAGAGGACCCAAAACAGAAAACGGGACAGTACGTCACTTTCGCCAGCCGCTTCCATTTTGTAGTACGATCATTTCTGGCCTTATGTAACGTATACGGGCGAAAAGCGACGTTCTTTGTAGGAGGACAGGTTGTAGGACAGGTTGCAGGACAGGTTGTAGGACAGGTTGTAGGAGGACAGGTTGTAGGAGGACATGTTGTAGGAGGTCATGTTGTAGGAGGACAGGTTGTAGGACAGGTTGCAGGACAGGTTGTAGGACAGGTTGTAGGAGGACAGGTTGTAGGACAGGTTGCAGGACAGGTTGTAGGAGGTCATGTTGTAGGAGGTCATGTTGTAGGAGGTCATGTTGTAGGAGGACAGGTTGTAGGACAGGTTGTAGGAGGACAGGTTGTAGGAGGACAGGTGTAGGAGGACAGGTTGTAGGACAGGTTGTAGGAGGACAGGTTGTAGGACAGGTTGTAGGACAGGTTGTAGGACAGGTTGTAGGAGGACAGGTTGTAGGAGGACAGGTTGTAGGACAGGTTGTAGGACAGGTTGTAGGAGGACAGGTTGTAGGACAGGTTGTAGGACAGGTTGTAGGAGGACAGGTTGTAGGACAGGTTGTAGGAGGACAGGTTGTAGGACAGGTTGTAGGAGGACAGGTTGTAGGACAGGTTGTAGGACAGGTTGTAGGAGGACAGGTTGTAGGACAGGTTGTAGGAGGACAGGTTGTAGGACAGGTTGTAGGACAGGTTGTAGGACAGGTTGTAGGAGGTCATGTTGTAGGAGGACAGGTTGGGGGAGGACAGGTTGCAGGACAGGTTGCAGGAGGACAGGTTGTAGGAGGACAGGTTGTAGGAGGACAGGTTGTAGGAGGACAGGTTGTGGGAGGACAGATTGCAGGACAGGTTGCAGGAGGACAGGTTGTAGGAGGACAGGTTGTAGGAGGCCAGGTTGTAGAAGGACAGGTTGTAGGAGGGCAGGTTGTAGGACAGGTTGTAGGAGGACAGGTTGTAGGACAGGTTGTAGGAGGACAGGTTGTAGGACAGGTTGTAGGAGGACAGGTTGTAGGACAGGTTGTAGGACAGGTTGTAGGAGGACAGGTTGTAGGAGGACAGGTTGTAGGAGGGCAGGTTGTAGAAGGACAGGTTACAGGAGGACAGGTTACAGGAGGACAGGTTGTAGGAGGACAGGTTGTAGGAGGACAGGTTGTAGGAGGGCAGGTTGTAGGACAGGTTGTAGGACAGGTTGCAGGACAGGTTGTAGGACAGGTTGCAGGACAGGTTGTAGGACAGGTTGCAGGACAGGTTGTAGGACAGGTTGCAGGACAGGTTGTAGGACAGGTTGCAGGACAGGTTGTAGGAGGACAGGTTGCAGGCGGACAGGTTGTAGGACAGGTTGCAGGAGGACAGGTTGCAGGAGGACAGGTTGCAGGAGGGCAGGTTGCAGGAGGACAGGTTGCAGGAGGACAGGTTGTAGGAGGACAGGTTGTAGGAGGACAGGTTGCAGGAGGACAGGTTGCAGGAGGACAGGTTGCAGGAGGACAGGTTGCAGGAGGACAGGTTGCAGGAGGACAGGTTGCAGGAGGACAGGTTGCAGGAGGGCAGGTTGTAGGAGGACAGGTTGCAGGAGGTCAGGTTGTAAGAGGACAGGTTGCACGATGACAGGTTTTAATAGGATAGGTTGTAGGAGGACAGGTTGCAGGAGGACAGGTTGTAGGAGGACAGGTTGTAGGAGGACAGGTTGCAGGAGGACAGGTGCAGGAGGACAGGTTGGTGGGTAAACCCCTTTACCTACAATGTAAGATTTTTATGGGTAACTTCCCCACTTCCCTGCGCCAAAGACGCTGGCGAAGAATGGGTAACTATGTTAGACATAATAAATGGAGCTTTCTTATAGCAAGCTTTCTTATATGCTATTTCTTATAGCATTTCTTATAGCAAATTACCAGTCTCCGTGGTGTAGTGGTAAGACACTCGCCTGGCGTTCCGCGAGCGCTTTGTCATGGGTTCGTATCCTGGCCGGGGAGGATTTACTGGGCGCAAATCCTTAACTGTAGCCTCTGTTTAACGCAACAGTAAAATGTGTACTTGGTTGTAACAACGATTCTTCGCGGCGGGGATCGTATTCCAGGGACCTGCCCGAAACGCTACGCGTACTAGTGGCTGTACAAGAATGTAATGTATCTCAAAAAAAAAAAGCGTTTAAATCCTTTATTTGCGCGTTATTCAAGAAATATAACCGTGATATTTACGACTATCGACAGAAACAAATATTCCCACGATAGACACCAAACTAATTAGTCATTTGGTAGATGTAAATGATCTATTCCCGCCTTCTTAAATATTCCTCCCATTCCTGACTCTCCCACGACTCTGGTACTCGGGTCGACCTTAATGACTCATTAAAAATGCAAGTCCAGGACTCACTAAGGCCATCTTTACACTCGTTAAGCACCCTGGCAAATACTTCGTCTTGCCTGGGGACTAGTTCAGCCATAACTCCTGCCTAATGGCTTCCGCTCTGGCAGGTGGTAATCCAGTCCAGAACATAAGAATGAAGGTAATTGCAGAAGGCCTATTGGCCCATACGAGGCAGCACCTATTTATATCCAATCCCGTTCATATATATGTCTAACCTACGCTTGAAACAATCAAGTGATCCAACTTCTATTATGTTACGGCGGTAATTGGTTCCGCAAATCAACAAACCTGTTACCAAACCAGTATTTACCCAGGACTGTCCTAAATCTAAACTTATCCAATTTATACCCGTTGTTTCGTGTTCCGTCTTGTGTTGATACTTTTAATACCCTAAAGTATCAACTTTACGTCCTCCTTGGCGTCTATAATGAGTTCTTCAGCTAGTGGTAAGATATCGAGTGTGTCTCAATCACCGATACAAATTATCAAGGATATCACCCACATGTTTTTCAATATTAGTTGATGTGTCTCAATTACCAGTCTTTGGTGTATGTGGCCTTACCACTTGGCCGCTCCTGATATCATCTGTATATCATATTGGCTTCTTGAGCAGCTCTTGACAGTTTAATAAAGTGGGCTTTATGATAACAAAATTCTTAGCTCATTAATATCTCTTTATTATTCCAGTAACCTTTCCTAATCCCTTGCCGCCTTATGTTGGGATATTTGTATTCCACATAATTGACTTCTGCGGTTCCAGAAGGAAGACAACTAAGAGAAAGGTACAAAGCAACGGAAAAAAACGAACCCATGAAAGCGAAGACGATACTGAAGATAAAAACGAAGAAGAATTTGGGGAAGAAGCAAGGATGAAGGAAGAGGTAAAGTAACAAATGTGGAATGTCAACGGCTTCTATCAGTAAATAACAGGAACGGACAGGGAATTGAGAGAAAGAGACGTTAACAGGAGGAGAGGGAGAAGACGGAAGGGTAAGGGTGAAGGGTAAGGGTGAAGGGTAAGGGTGAAGGGTAAGGGTGAAGGGTAAGGGTGGAGGGTAAGGGTGGTAGGTAAGGGTGGAAGGTAAGGGTGGAGGGTAAGGGTGGAAGGTAAGGGTGAAGGGTAAGGGTGAAGGGTAAGGGTGAAGGGTAAGGGTGGAAGGTAAGGGTGAAGGGTGAAGGGTAAGGGTGAAGGGTAAGGGTGGAAGGTAAGGGTGGAAGGTAAGGTGAAGGGTAAGGGTGAAGGGTAAGGGTGAAGGGTAAGGGTGAAGGGTAAGGGTGAAGGGTAAGGGTGGAAGGTAAGGGTGAAGGGTAAGGATGGAGGGTAAGGGGAAGGGTAAGGGTGGAAGGGTAAGGGTGGTGAAGGGTAAGGGTGAAGGGTAAGGGTGAAGGGTAAGGGTGAAGGGTAAGGTGAAGGGTAAGGGTGAGGGGTAAGGGTGAGGGTAAGGGTGAAGGGTAAGGGTGAAGGGTAAGGGTGAAGGGTAAGGGTGAGGGTAAGGGTGGAAGGGTAAGGGTGAAGGGTAAGGGTGAAGGGTAAGGGTAAGGGTGAAGGGTAAGGGTGAGGGGTAAGGGTGAAGGGTAAGGGTAAGGGTAAGGGTGAAGGGTAAGGGTGAGGGTAAGGGTGAAGGGTAAGGGTGAAGGGTAAGGGTGAAGGGTAAGGGTGAAGGGTAAGGGTGGAAGGTAAGGGTGAAGGGTA
>WNGS01167372.1:10145975-10161382 GCA_020271785.1 Procambarus virginalis | reverse complement strand
TTGGGTTCTGTGGTGTTGAGCACTGTGATGGGTACTGGTGTTGAGCACTTGTGTTGGGTACTGTGGTGTTGAGCACTGTGTTGGGTACTGTGGTGTTGAGCACTGTGTTGGGTACTGGTGTTGAGCACTGTGTTGGGTACTGGTGTTGAGCACTGTGTTGGGTACTGGTGTTGAGCACTGTGTTGAGCACTGGTGATGAGCACTGTTGGGCACTGTTGTGATGAGCACCGACGGTAGTGATGACATGATAATAATGGCACTGGTGATGAGCACTGTGTTGGGTACTGTGGGTGTTGAGCACTGTGTTGGGTAATGTGGTGTTGAGCACTGTGTTGAGTACTGGTGTTGAGGACTGTGTTGGGTAGTGTGTTGAGGACTGTGTTGGGTACTGGTGATGAGCACTGTGTTGGGCACTGTTGTGATGAGCACCGACGGTAGTGATGACATGATAATAATGACCTGTGCCAATGCTTTGCGTTACGGTGTGTTGACGATACTGTTGTTGATGCTGATGATTCTGTCCCGTTGATGATAGTGATAACAGTGCGTCTCCACAAGCTACTTAACCCCAACAATGTTTTCATCACCATCATCATCGTTAAAAGTCCTGCCACAGAACTCTCTCTAATTTAGAGGGTCAAATAGGAGCTGACTGAGTGGGTTGATGGGTGGGGGGGTGGGGGGAGTTGCTGAAGGGGGAAGAGTGGGGGAGGGTGGGGGGATGCTGAGGAAGGAGGAGAGAAAGAAGAGGCAGTTGAAAGGTGGAAGAGGCAGTTGGAAGGTGGAAGAGGCAGTTGGAAGGTGGAAGAGGCAGTTGAAAGGTGGAAGAGGCAGTTGGAAGGTGGAAGAGCATTGGAAGGTGGAAGAGGCAGTTGGAAGGTGGAAGAGGCAGTTGAAAAGACATTCTGGATTACTGCTGAAGCTGTTCGCAACTTTCTGATTGGGAGAGAGAGAGAGGGAGAAAAGCATGGAACAAGTGAAAAGATAATTGGAAGCGAACATTGGGAAAGGCAAGGGACGGGGTGTGAGGGGATAGGAGAGGTACGTGAGGGTAAACCTGACTGTACCGTGAAGTTAGTGGATGGAGAACCGAGTCCATAACCGGCAAGCCTCACGTCCCCGGTTCCAGCACCGAGCGTGTTCTGGACGCCGAGAATAGCTTGCTGGCCATGGTATTGGTAAAGTGATATATTCTCTTGTTACAATAGCTGGTCTTCGCTACAACTGGATATTCCATTGTTCCAGGTAAGCTGTGATTCAGCGGTGGGCGTCGAGGATAATCCCCTTAATACAACAATTGTATAGTTCATACAACAGTTGTGTAAGTCATACAAATCAATGGCATTTATATCCTTATTTCATTTTATTGTAATTCGTCTTAAGGGAAAATTGTCAATGGATGGTCATAAGGGGAGCATATCTATTAGAGAAAGTCTATCACACATACGTTTAATTTTTGGAACTGTGTGTTCTGGTGGTGGGGAAATGCTTGTATCATATTTATGGTCACTTTACTTGTGTTGCAAGTTGATCATTCAGTTGCATATTGCACCATAAGGAGATCCTAGTGGCCTGGGCCCTAGATAATGTGAACACACACACACACAGACTAGTGCCCGAGCTGAGGGGTATGAGCTATGAGGAGAGACTACGGGAATTAAACCTCACTTCGCTGGAAGACAGAAGAGTTAGGGGGGACATTATCACCACATTTAAGATTCTGAAGGGAATTGATAGGGTAGATAAAGACAGGCTATTTAACACAAGGGGCACACGCACTAGGGAACACAGGTGGAAACTGAGTGCCCAAATGAGCCACAGAGATATTAGAAAGAACTTTTTTAGTGTCAGAGTGGTTGACAAATGGAATGCATTAGGCAGTGATGTGGTGAAGGATTACAGAGGCACATAATCGGTGTTCAGGAACTGAACCCTCTAGTTCGTTTAGCTAAGCAAATAACAATGTTTGACGCTAGTTACAAAATTATCAAAGTTGTATACACATGTACACACCCTCATACATACATGTACATATATATATATACGTATACACATATACATACACATACATATCTAATCACCCACACAAATACACACATCAATAATCTTTGTGTCACAAGTGACACAAAGAGGTGTCACATGTGACATTACAAGAGGCTCACAACAGTCACTATACAAGGCACTTTACATCTATAGTGAGTCACACAGTTACTAGTCTTGCTGCACACCCACCCAACTGGGCGGCAGCTGGTGGAGGCTGACTCCATACACAGTTTCAAGTGTAGATATGATAGAGCCTAATAGGCTCAGGAATCTGTATACCTGTTGATTGACGGTTGAGAGGCGGGACCAAAGAGCCAGAGCTCAACCCCCGCAAACACAACTAGGTGAGTACAACTAGGTGAGTACACAGTACTGGCAGTATGGGTTCGAGTCACTTTTGGGGTGTGAGTTTTCTGTTGCATATATGCCTGGAGACTGTTCAGGCTTGTTCGCATATATATATATATATATATATATATATATATATATATATATATATATATATATATATATATATATATGTATATATATATATATGTATATATATATATATATATATATATATATATATATATATATATATATATATATATATATATATATCCATAACCTTTAGGCATTTGTCTTGTATGTTTTGTAACCTTTAAATACACACATATATATATATATATATATATATATATATATATATATATATATATATAATATTATTATTATTATTATTATTATTATTCCAAACGTTTTAGTGTTTCAACGCTTCAAGAAAATACAAACAGATGATGATTGATTGATTGAAGATTAAGCCACCCAAGAGGTGGCACGGGCATGAATAGCCCGTAAGGTAAGACAGAAGACTGAAGTGTTTAGGATTATATACCCAACATGTACACCCGACTAGACAAAGATCCATAAGCTAAGATATCGATTAATGGAGGTGAGATTAAGTGGATATCAAATGGGATATACATTAAGGATATAGTATTACACTATATTTTGGTAGCAGTCTTTCCTGTAGACATAGGTTATTAAATATGACCGAAAAAGTAAGATTAATAATTCTAACACGAATTTTCTCAATTTTCCTTATGTTTCTTTTTACTGATGACGGTAAATTAAAAATCAATTCTCCAAAATTCATTTTTTATTTCTTAGTCTGACGCGACACTTGAGCGCGTTTCGTAAAACTTATTACATTTTCAAAGACTTTTAGTTTATCTGCACAACTTATGCTTTATGAAACAAACATTGGCTCTTATACCTGCATTTGGGTGAGGTGATGTAATACATTAGTGGGGTGAAACACAGAAAATGGAAAACGGGGTATAGATTTGTAGAAGTAGAAGTCGGGTCCCAATAGAACTGCAGAAGGCCTATTGGCCCATATTTCTTGATGTTTCTATATTGGAGCGGAGTCTTGAAGTGGGTAGAATATAGTTGTACGTTAATTGGCTGTTGATTGCTGGTGTTGACTTCTTGATGTGTAGTGCCTCGCATTAACGTACAACTATATTCTACCCACTTCAAGACTCCGCTCCAATATAGAAACATCAAGAAATATGGGCCAATAGGCCTTCTGCAGTTCTATTGGGACCCGACTTCTACTTCTACAAATCTATACCCCGTTTTCCATTTTCTGTGTTTCACCCCACTAATGTATTACATCACCTCACCCAAATGCAGGTATAAGAGCCAATGTTTGTTTCATAAAAGCATAAGTTGTGCAGATAAACTAAAAGTCTTTGAAAATGTAATAAGTTTTACGAAACGCGCTCAAGTGTCGCGTCAGACTAGAAATAAAGAATGAATTTTGGAGAATTGATTTTTAATTTACCGTCATCAGTAAAAAGAAACATAAGGAAAATTGAGAAAATTCGTGTTAGAATTATTAATCTTACTTTTTCGGTCATATTTAATAACATATATTACACTATACAATACTTGTAATACAGTGTAATACACTTGTGTAATACACAAGTGTATTACACTACAGTTGACTAAGATGCAACTGGGAAGATCCCGGGCGTAGATTCGCACCCTGATCACGGCTTCCGTGGATTGTCTCATTTATATATGATGATAATGTGATTTCTCTGTCTACTGCACTTATTGCTTACATAATTTTATACCTATTATAAATTATATACCAATTATAATATCTAATTTATATAATCCTGGACTGACATTATTAATGTTAGCTAATTCATTACCTTTTTATAAACGAAGATTCAATAATATTTGTTTCAGTAACTGATTCACACTACATAATTTTGCACGAATTAGCCCAATCAATTGAATAGTTACAATCTCTTAGGGGAACAAATAATGCATTGGACTCTTGACCTGTTCTTATACTATATGCTCTTTTATTCCCAGGTCAAGATGTTTAACAGGGGTATTCCTTCATTCCAACTCCTATATCATCTGTCTGTATTTCCTTTATAACGTGATGACTTGATGACGTGATGACTTGATGACGTGATGACGTGATGACGTGATGACTTGATGACTTGATGACGTGATGACGTGATGACTTGATGACGTGATGACTTGATGACGTGATGACTTGATGACGTGATGAATTGATGACGTGATGACTTGATGACTTGATGACGTGATGACTTGACGTGATGACTTGATGACTTGATGACGTGATGACTTGATGACTTGACGTGATGACTTGATGACGTGATGACTTGATGACGTGATGACTTGATGACGTGATGACTTGATGACGTGATGACTTGATAACGTGATGACTTGATGACGTGATGACTTGATGACGTGATGACGTGATGACTTGATGACGTGATGACTTGATGACGTGATGACTTGATGACGTGGTGAAACACGATGATGTTGGGAATTTTCGTTCCACTTTCCTAGTACATTATACACTTATAATGACGTGTTGTACTAGGATTAGAAATATCGTAAATTGCCTCTTGGCTTTTTCTTCGTGGCCTCTACACAATTAACAGTACAAAAAGGAAAAATTGTTGGCGGCAACATTTCATTTTCGGTCGTTGGACCTCAATGGCTGCCATCAGGACTATCATTTTAGGAGGCTGGACCAGACCATCACGAGACACGCTGCTTGCAGCATAGACTTCCAGAGTAAAAGAACTTCTATACCCTCCTCTAAGTACGTGTTCTCCAGGGAGCGAGGCTGTGGAGAGTTAGATTACATAGGTGAGAAGTTATGAAGAGTTAGGCTATAGTTAGGTGGTGTATGTAGAGTTAGGCAAGAGATTATAGTCTATAGGAAGATATAGGAACAGAAATAGAGGCACCTTGAAGAGAGAGGGTGCAGGGAGGGAGGGAGGAAGCCAATGCCATTAGCTACACACATAATAGTGATTGAGGCTGCAGTGTGGGAGGCACGCGAGCTTCATTCATCCCAGCTCGATAAGGAGTTCGCCTCTAGAGCCTTGTAGAAATGGTGTATGCCACAAGGGCCATGGAAAGGCCCTTGTGAGGCAAGGGTGCCATGACATGGCCCTTTTTAAGAGCAGAGCTCGTGGTATGGCTCTTGTCGGGGGAGAGTTTTTTATTTTTTTGAGCAATGCTCTTGTGGATGATGAGGAGGAGGGAGGAGTATCTCTCATCACAAGCCCCCTTCTGGTTGGAAGGGTTTCAGGATTTGATACTTATGAGGGAAGGACTCCATGGTGTATGGCCCTTAGGGTAGAATGTTACGACACGGCTCTTCTGCCGTTGTAGGATGGGACAAGAATCACAGCAAAGCCGTGGTTTAAGGAGAACGATGAGAGTTGTGTGAGGGGGTGTATGACCCCTCATGTCTTGTTAGAAGTAGCCAATTGCTCACCCCCTCATGCACCACCTGACGCGGTAGACTACGAGATTAGTGAGGTGCAGACGATGACCCCACAATACCGTGGCTGGAGATTTGATGACCAAACAACACGTCAGAAGATGGAGAAACGATGTTTCGGCCTGTTCTGAATCATTATCAAGTTTCCTGGCTTTAGAAGAGCTTGTGAGAGCAGGCTGCCCCAGGCGGGAACAGTTAGCTGACTCAACCCTGCGACTGTCCGGAAGAACAGTTCACATGTATAAAATATATAAATATATATATGGGCGCCTGACAGTTGGGTGGACAGCGCTTCGGATTCGTATTCCTGAGGTTCCGGGATCGATCCCCGGTGGAGGCGGAGACAAATGGGCAAAATGTTTGTTTCACCCTGATGCCCCTGTTACCTAGCAGTAAATAGGTACGTTGGAGTTACGACAGCTGCTACGGGCTGCTTCCTGGGTGTGGAGGCCTGGTCGAGGACCGGGCCGCGGGGACACTAAGCCCCGAAATCTTCTCAAGAGTCACGTCAACAACTGGAGGAAAATACAGGAGTTATAAGACACTTCACGTTTATACATCTGAGAATAACTTTAACCCCCTGGAGTAGGCCATTGTACTCTCTACGGTGCGCGTCGTTGAAATAAGTTACTCACTATACATTTTTAACAGAATGTTGGGCTTTGTCGGGGGCTCAGCTTGAGAGCTCTAGCAGGAGTTGCTTACATGTCTTCCATTAGAGGCAACTGTTGTTATGGGAGAAGCTTGCAATGTGTAGGATGTTGGGGCGAGGTGCTGGCAGCCGAGGGTCCGCCCCTGCTTGGTGGGGCAAGTCGAATTGGGTGGTTCCAGTTGCTGGACCAGAAGACACCTCAAGTTGCACTTGGATTTGCGTGCACACGCAAACAGGCACAGTGCACTAAGCACAGGTCCTCGAACCCAAATTATTTATCATGGGTGGTATACGAACAAGGTGACTATGGTAGAAAACAAGTGCCAGAGTGAGCTAGAGAAATGCTAGAAAGATTTTTGTAAAATAACACAGTTGGGCAGACTAATTGTTTGTTTACAATAAACAAATAATTGTTTACAATTATTAAACAGTTAATGAGCTCCGAAGTACCAGGAGGCTGTTTATACCAATACGAGAAAGATTTTTGTAAAAGCACAAGGTTGGGCAGACTACAGATGGCTTCGAGACAGAGATGACACACTCCAACAAGACTAGACCTGGTCGTGACCTACAGTGAGGCAGACAGGTACACTACCATGATCCACTAGGACCCAGTGATCGTCATGAGAACAAATGACAGTCCACAGAAGACAACAGAGAAACGAAGCAACAGGAAAATAGAGAGGTGGGCTTCAGATGGAACACAAGAGGCAAGATATATTGAGTTGTGTTTCAACCATCAAATATTATAAGCTAAAGAAATGTGTATTCCTCAGCAAAGGGACAGATAACCTAGGCACAATAATAATCAAAAACAAGAAAGCATCGAGTAGGTATGCGACATACCTTCCAATGGTCAGGAGGCGAGCTAATCTACCTGCAGTAAACTGACTTTATAAAATACATAAATACTGTACCTACAAAGTGACTCTTGTAATTTGATCTTTGTATTTTGTAGAAATAAATTAATATTCCAAGTAATGAAAAAGGCGATAGAAGTAATCAAGTGGAGAGTGATGGAGGAGGCTGTAAGGTGCAGGGGCTCAGGGGTCTAAGATGTCTTCAGTGCTTGGTGCACTGGCTGAAAGCACTTGAAACGCATCAGTTTGAGCCAAATACAAAAATCAACCCTGGAAACACAAACCGAAACTGTCTCTATTTTCCGCGTGTTACAACTTGTAATAAAGTTGTTACATCTTGGCTTAACGTGTTTATGACGTATTAGAACGTTGTTACAACTTGCTATTGGTTGTTATAACTGGTTAGGTGTTAAAACTTGCTCGAACGTTGTACCAACGTCGTAGTTTCAGTATGTGTTTGGCGGAGGTCATCCATCATGTAACCGCCTGTGTTAAATTTGACATTATTCAAAAGCAACTTACACGACAAATCTTGCTATTTGCTGTCTGAACACCCCTTCCTATACCGGGAAACATTATGCACTGATCGTGCCAAAATATACACAAAAAGCAATAAGAATACTTTTTAAAGAGCGAGATGTACCTGATTCATCACTGACAAGGCTGGCTGAGAGCAGCCGCGTCCAACAGCCTGGTTGACAGTCCAGTAACCAGGAGGCCTGGTCGCCGACCGGGCCGCGGGGTCGCTAAGCCCCGAATCACCTCAAAGGTAACCTCAAGGTAGGACAAGCCGAGCCTTGCCATCAGTGACTGGTGAACCTCCACGCCGACTTGAGTGCCTCAGGTACCCAAGGGTTGAGAGGCGGGATCAAAGAGCCGAAGCTCATCCCCCGCAACCACAACTAGGTGAGTACCTCCGGACCCCCTTACCCCCCCCCCCCCCCGCTCTTTATCACTAGTCCTTACACCTCCACATCATCTCAACTCCCTCTATCCATCTTCCTCACTTTTTTATGCTTAGAGACAGGGATAGGAGATGGACAGGGGTCATGGGTCTGGTCGCCCTGTCGCTACTGGGTACCCTACTATGTGTACTCACCTAGTTGTGCTTGCGGGGGTTGAGCTCTGGCTCTTTGGTCCCGCCTCTCAACTGTCAGTCAACTGGTGTACAGATTCCTGAGCCTACTGGGCTCTATCNCAGAAACAGTGCAATGAAAATGTTTTAAATAATTGATATGCATCATAAGTTATACCAGCAGCCTCTTGCAAGATGACGTGCAACCCTCGCCCTTGTTGATGGTCTCAACACAGATGAAGTGCAGTTGGGCCTCGGCTTGCAGCTTTTCTGCATTTTGGTCTCCAAGCCATTTTGTGTAGCGGGTCTCTCTTCATCAACCTGGCCTAAAAGCTCTTGGGCGGAAGGCAGAAGCCATGGTAGGTGCGTGTGTGAGCACTCTGGCCTGCTTGCTGGCCCTAGACCCTTGGCCAGCCTCTCGCTCCAGCCCTCTCCAGCTGGCGTCCATTCACCAGTGAGGGCTACAGCATGCTCGGCTCCAGGTACCTCTTACCGCGCTCTTGTCCCAGGAAATATATACACTTCTTGTGCGGCTCAAGTTGTCGCGCCATAGCGCCGCCGGTGAGTACATGAGCCGTGTTCTTGTTGTTGTATTGATTGTGCTAGAGACAACTTGGTGTGTGTAATATTCTAGTTGGGAATAGAGACTAATAGAGGGCAAGCTGCTCTCTCTCTCTGGCCATACTGGTGTAAGCCCCCTTCATCATCCTCTGTGTTTGGGTAGACGAAAGTGCCTTCGACAATGTGGAAAAAAAAAACACATCGCCATGGGCTGAACCATTTTCTTTACTCCTCCCACTCGGGCGGACGCTGCACGCGATTGGCTGCTGCGTGGTCCCGCGGCCGGCGCCATTGGCTGGGTGCCTCCCGGGGGGCGGGGCATAGAAGGCGGCATGTTTTGGCGCGCGCAGTCGCTAATGCGCCCCGGCGGTCAGCCCAGCCTGTCTCCCCTCTACACATCCTGATATCCATGGTCGAATTGAAACGCTTCAACAGATATTGACACCAAATTGACATACACTCACTACTCACAAATTAAGCCTGGGCCACAGTGTAAATAATCCCAAATGAATGGTTGTATGTTCACGTCAGTGCTTGTTCCAATCAACCAGACAATGCTCTCAGAGCTACCCAGCCACCAGAATATTTTCCCTGCATGATTTAAAAAAAAAAAGGTATTCGTCATATATTGATCGGTCGGAGAAAGTAGTGCGTTATTATTGATAACATAGTTATCATGTAGAGGGATTTATATGCTCTTTGTATTGTTGACATTTAAAATTATCAAAAGATATTTACATGGGTTGAAAACTTGCGGCCGGCACAACACAGGTAATATATGTGTGTGCGCTAACCTGTGCTACCCCTGCCAGCCAGCACATGTTGTCTGTGTCAACACTCTAGGATAATTAGCTGTGATTTTTAATATTCCCCCAAATCTGAAGTGATAAGCTGTCGTTACTCTGCCGTTTTCACCGCCCCGAGCCAATCAGCGGCCGTTGTTGGTGGGTAAACGGAGTACAGCAACGCGCCATGCATTTTTTCAGCCATTGTACACCAGGTAGTCGGAGTGGGGGGGGGGGGAGGGTGATCTGAGGAGGCTGGAGAACATGTTTACTGGCTTCTCATTGGTCCAGTCTAGCCAAGCTGTAATCGTTCGCTGTCAGAGACTTGCTGTAATCGCTGGCTGTAAAACACGCCGCTATAATCATTCGCCTCAGACATCCCTTCATTAACTGGTGTCAATCGTCTGACATAAATAACTGATTGTGTTGAGCTACGCCAAACAGCGAGGGTTCTGTCTACACCATGAGGCTTGCTACGCATCCCTTGACGCATTCACGGAACGCAAGAATATCCTGTTGACAGCTTTAAGAAACTACAGCAAACTAGCGAGATGGACGAGGCATGAGAGCCAGAGACGTGTGTGGGATGACGATTTGAAGAAGCTTTATGTGATGCTAATGTCAACATGCCAAGGTGTCGAAGCCAGGATTTTTTAACATGGGTACATTAGTCAAAATTATATGAAGGGTTTTACACTGTTTTAGCTACGCGGTGCTAAACAAAATTTCCTGTCTCGTAGAATGGTTTGGCACACAGGGCCATGTGGTTAGTAGCCTGCACTGGCAAACTCTGGGTGCATTATGAGGATATCTTCAAGAACACGAGAGTTCATAAAGTAATTGCAAAGTTCCAGGTACCTCATGCAACTGGTTTGAAAGGTCTAATAACTGGGCATTCAGTGATGTAGTGTGGGAGATCGTGCCGTAGTTCCTGCTCACAGAGTTTGCACCTGGAGTGCTCAGGATTGGGAGATCCGTCACCTGTAGCCCCCACCACAGGTAACGGTAGCCACCTGCCACAGGTAACGGTAGCCACCTGCCACAGGTAACGGTAGCCACCTGCCACAGGTAACGGTAGCCACCTGCCACAGGTAACGGTAGCCACCTGCCACAGGTAACGGTATCCACCTGCCACAGGTAACGGTAACCACCTGCCACAGGTAACGGTAGCCACCTGCCACAGGTAACGGTAGCCACCTGCCACAGGCAACGGTAGCCACCTGCCACAGGTAACGGTAGTCACCTGCCACAGGTAACGGTAGTCACCTGCCACAGGTAACGGTAACCACCTGCCACAGGTAACGGTAGCCACCTGCCACAGGTAACGGTAGCCACCTGCCACAGGTAACGGTAGCCACCTGCCACAGGTAACGGTAGCCACCTGCCACAGGTAACGGTAGCCACCTGCCACAGGTAACGGTAACCACCTGCCACAGGTAACGGTAACCACCTGCCACAGGTAACGGTATCCACCTGCCACAGG
Organism: Procambarus virginalis; assembly: GCA_020271785.1. Taxonomy (NCBI): domain Eukaryota; kingdom Metazoa; phylum Arthropoda; class Malacostraca; order Decapoda; family Cambaridae; genus Procambarus; species Procambarus virginalis. The sequence continues at coordinate 10,150,091 of WNGS01167372.1, read as the reverse complement.
TAACGGTAACCACCTGCCACAGGTAACGGTAGCCACCCGCCACAGGTAACGGTAACCACCTGCCACAGGTAACGGTAACCCAACCTGATCCTGGCAACCACTGTGTCGCACAGTCTGGTCCACGTTTTGGGCTGCCATAACATAGGTTTCGGATCTAAACTAATAATAACTTTTTATACTGGTGCTTTCAGGTCTTTCATAATAGGTAGACATTGTTGATACTTTAGGGACTCGGGAGATACTAACACAATTTTTCAGGGATTCAGGAAGGACGAGTTTGAAATTCAAAAATGATGACGTCATAAATTCAAGAATATATACAGGGGGGGGGTGATGCTGCCAATTTCAAGAACAGGTGGAGGCGATGTTTTCATGCACAACAAAATATTATTATAACATCAAATTAAAAAAAAAATTTGGAGGCGACTGGCAGTTTAAGATTGTAATGAGAGGGGCGGTGAAAAGTCTGGCAAGCCTAGTTAGTCTTGGCGTCGTATAAACAGTCTGATAAGCCTAGGTAGTCTTGGCGTCATATAAACAAAGTCTGACAAGCCTAGTTAGTCTTGGCGTCATATAAACAGACTGACAAGCCTTAGTTAGTCTTGTCGTCATATAAACAGTCTGACAAGCCTAGTTAGTCTTGTCGTCATATAAACAGTCTGACAAGCCTAGTTAGTCTTGTCATATAACAGACTGGCAAGCCTAGTTAGTCTTGGCGTCATATAAACAGGCTGACAAGCCTAGTTAGTCTTGGCGTCGTATAAACAAAGTCTGGCAAGCCTAGTTAGTCTTGGCGTCGTATAAACAGACTGACAAGCCTTAGTTAGTCTTGGCGTCATATAAACAGTCTGACAAGCCTAGTTAGTCTTGGCGTCATATAACAGGCTGACAAGCCTAGTTAGTCTTGGCGTCATATAAACAGGCTGACAAGCCTAGTTAGTCTTGGCGTCATATAAACAGGCTGACAAGCCTAGTTAGTCTTGGCGTCATATAAACAGGCTGACAAGCCTAGTTAGTCTTGGCGTCATATAAACAGGCTGACAAGCCTAGTTAGTCTTGGCGTCATATAAACAGACTGACAAGCCTAGTTAGTCTTGGCGTCATATAAACAGACTGGCAAGCCTAGTTAGTCTTGGCGTCATATAAACAGACTGACAAGCCTTAGTCTTGGCGTCATATAAACAGACTGACAAGCCTTAGTCTTGGCGTCATATAAACAGACTGACAAGCCTTAGTCTTGGCGTCATATAAACAGACTGACAAGCCTTAGTCTTGGCGTCATATAAACAGACTGGCAAGCCTAGTTAGTCTTGGCGTCATATAAACAGACTGACAAGCCTTAGTCTTGGCGTCATATAAACAGACTGACAAGCCTAGTTAGTCTTGGCGTCATATAAACAGACTGACAAGCCTAGTTAGTCTTGGCGTCATATAAACAGACTGACAAGCCTAGTTAGTCTTGGCGTCATATAAACAGACTGACAAGCCTAGTTAGTCTTGGCGTCATATAAACAGACTGACAAGCCTTAGTCTTGGCGTCATATAAACAGACTGACAAGCCTTAGTCTTGGCGTCATATAAACAGACTGACAAGCCTTAGTCTTGGCGCCATATAAACAGACTGACAAGCCTAGTTAGTCTTGGCGTCATATAAACAAAGAACTATAAAGGTTACTTCATATTTAAGAACACGGTTAAGTCTACAATTTGAAGCACATGAAGGGGGTCGAACGAGTTCCAGTTTTCAGTACCAGGTTGTGCCATAGATGTTAAGAATATTTGGAGTTGTAGTTTAGAGTTTAATATTTGTTGTAGACTTTCACCTTAAATAGCAGCACTTGACGGGCTCACCATAGCCCGTGCTACTTGGAACTTTTTGTTTCAGGTAGCAAATCTTTAACAACAACAACAACAACAACAACGGCACTTATGGAGGAAGTGTTGCACGTTTCAAGAACTAAATAGTGTCACTAATTTTGAAATCCATAAAGATTCTCCCTCTTGAACAAATCCACAAGGGCCGTGATTAGGGTTCGAACTTACACACGGGATGTTCCCAGCTGCGCTTTAAGTCAATTGCGCCGCGACATGAGGTTCGAATCCTCATCACGACCCTTGTGAATTTGTTCATTTGATATATCACGCTATTGTGATTTCTGTTTATACTCCCAGTTATTAAAAAAAAGTAGAACTGAATTTGGTGTTAGTTTAAAGAACAATAAAAACGGTGTGACGGTATTTATTGATTATGTTAAATATGAAAATTAGTTTTTTCTCGAAACATAATTTATTGTTGTAAGAAGCCTCGAGGAATGTCTCAGAACTTTTTGAAATGGTGCTGAAAATAGAGAGATGTTGAACCTGAGAATGTTATACACACAGGATGATGAACTAGTTCATGTTCCTCTCAAGATCTACGGGATCACCATAGCCCGTGCTACTTGGAACTTTTTGTTCCAGGTAGCGAATCTTTAACAACAATAACTCTCAGATGTAAATATTTGTTATTTTTCAGAAGATGGAATTTATCTTTGTATTTTACAAAATGAGTTTTTTTTTTAAGATGTATAATGCTATAATAATTTATAATGTATAATGCTTAAGAATATAATTATGATCTCTACAAGTTGGGATTTTTATTTAGCGTTCAGTAGATGGATTTTGTTTTATTGAAGTTCTTCACACGAGAATATATTACATATTTTGGTTCTGGATTTTTTGCCCAAGGATAGGTAAGGATGGGTAAGGATAGCCTAATTTTGAGTAAGGAGATCCTAACTTTGGGTATGGATAGCCTAACTTTGGGTATAGAAAGCCAAATTTTTGGTATAGGGAGCCTAATTTTGGTTAAGGATAGCCTAATTTTGAGTAAGGAGATCGTAATTTTGGGTATGGATAGCCTAGTTTGGGTATGGATAGCCTAATTTGGGGTATGGATGCCTAATCTGGGGTATGAGAAGCCAATTTTTTTCGTATGGGAAACCTAATTGTGGGTACGCTGAGGCCTAGCTTAATGTATGATGAACCTAATTTTGGGTATGGGGGAGCATAATTTTGGGTATGGTGAGCATAATTTTGGGTATGGGGATCATAATTTTGGGTACGGGGAGCATAATTTTGGGTATGGGGAGCGTAATTTTGGTATGGGGACATAATTTTGGTATGGGCGCATAATTTCGGGTATGGTGAGCATAATTTCGGGTATGGGGAGCATAATTTCGGGTATGGGGAGCATAATTTTTGTATGGGGTGCATAATTTGGGTATGGGGTGCATAATTTTGGGTATGGGGAGCATAATTTGGGTAGCCTGAATTTGGGCACGATGGGTATCTTTTCCTATTGCAATGACAGGCTAGCTGCTGTCTTGCCCACACAAACAAGCGAATGTTACTAACTTCAAAATGGTCAAGATCAAATTCTATGTCATTCAGGGTTCAAATTAATGCTAGATTACTCTTGAAGGCCCGGTCTTCAAAATCAACTAGATACGATAACATCTTTCCCTGTAGAACTCTGCTGCATGATTTATGTCAAGCATTTTTTAATTTGACATTGATTTGTGGTTAAATCTTGTGTTGTTGTTGTGTTAAAGATTCGCTACCTGGAACAAAGTTCCAAGTAGCACGGGCTATGGTGAGCCCGTAAGGCACTATTTAATTAAATCTTGTTGTATGCAACAACATAATGCAATATTAAGATGGTAAAAGCTATTGTCTTGTATTAAGAGTTAGTTGAAGTTTATAGCTTTTGTACAAGTTCTGAGGTGTTGTAATGGATTATTTGAGGATGACAGTGTAAGCTGTTTGTAAGAAATTGATGTGAGCTGCTGGTGGCAACTTGAAGTGTTTGTAAGTTGATGTTTCAGGCTGTATAAACAATATGTTGTAGGCTGTATATGGCAGCTGTTGTTGGATGTATATGACAGCTGTTGTTGGCTGTATATGACAGCTGTTGTTGGCTGTATTGAAGCTGTTGTAGGCTGGTATATGACAGCTGTTGTTGACTGTATATGACAGCTGTTGTTGGCTGTATATGACAGCTGTTGTTGGCTGTATATGACAGCTGTGTTGGCTGTATATGACAGCTGTTGTTGGCTGTATATGACAGCTGTTGTT
>WNGS01167372.1:10114853-10145772 GCA_020271785.1 Procambarus virginalis | reverse complement strand
CCAGGTACAGTGTTACACAGCCTGGTTATTGACCAGGTACAGTGGTACACAGCCTGGTTATTGACCAGGTACAGTGTTACCCAGCCTGGTTATTGACCAGGTACAGTGTTCACAGCCTGGTTATTGACAGGTACACAGTGGTACACAGCCTGGGTTATTGACCAGGTACAGTGGTACACAGCCTGGTTATTGACCAGGTACAGTGGTACACGCTTGGTTATTGACCAGGTACAGTGGTACACAGCCTGGTTGTTGACCAGGTACACGTGGTACACAGCCTGGTTATTGACCAGGTACACAGTGGTACACAGCCTGGTTATTGACCAGGTACACAGTGGTACACAGCCTGGTTATTGACCAGGTACACAGTGGTACACAGCTTGGTTATTGACCAGGTACACAGTGGTACACAGCTTGGTTATTGACCAGGTACACTGTGGTACACAGCCTGGTTATTGACCAGGTACAGTGGTACACAGCCTGGTTATTGACCAGGTACACAGTGGTACACAGCCTGGTTATTGACCAGGTACACAGTGGTACACAGCCTGGTTATTGACCAGGTACACAGTGGTACACAGCCTGGTTATTGATCAGGTACACTGTGGTACACAGCCTGGTTATTGACCAGGTACACAGTGGTACACAGCCTGGTTATTGACCAGGTACACTGTGGTACACAGCCTGGTTATTGACCAGGTACACTGTGGTACACAGCCTGGTTATTGACCAGGTACAGTGGTACAAAGGCTGGTTATTGACCAGGGACACAGTGGTACACAGCTTGGTTATTGACCAGGTACACTGTGGTACACAGCCTTGTTATTGACCAGGTACAGTGGTACACAGCCTGGTTATTGACCATGTACACAGTGGTACAAAGGCTGGTTATTGACCAGGTACACAGTGGTACACAGCCTTGTTATTGACCAGGTACAGTGGTACACAGCCTGGTTATTGACCATGTACACAGTGGTACAAAGGCTGGTTATTGACCAGGTACACTGTGGTACACAGCTTGGTTATTGACCAGGTACACTGTGGTACACAGCTTGGTTATTGACCAGGTACACTGTGGTACACAGCTTGGTTATTGACCAGGTACACTGTGGTACACAGCTTGGTTATTGACCAGGTACACTGTGGTACACAGCTTGGTTATTGACCAGGTACACTGTGGTACACAGCTTGGTTATTGACCAGGTACACTGTGGTACACAGCTTGGTTATTGACCAGGTACACTGTGGTACACAGCTTGGTTATTGACCAGGTACACATTGGTACACAGCCTGGTTATTGACCAGGTACAGTGGTACACAGCTTGGTTATTGACCAGGTACACTGTGGTACACAGCTTGGTTATTGACCAGGTACACATTGGTACACAACCTGGTTATTGACCAGGTACAGTGGTACACAGCTTGGTTATTGACCAGGAACACAGTGATACACAGCTTGGTTATTGACCAGGTACACAGTGGTACACAGCTTGGTTATTGACCAGGTACACAGTGGTACACAACCTGGTTATTGACCAGGTACAGTGGTACACAACCTGGTTATTGACCAGGTACAGTGGTACACAGCCTGGTTATTGACCAGGAACACAGTGGTACACAGCTTGGTTATTGACCAGGAACACAGTGATACACAGCTTGATTATTGACCAGGTACACAGTGGTACACAGCTTGGTTATTGACCAGGTACACAGTGGTACACAGCCTGGTTATTGACCAGGTACACAGTGGTACACAGCCTGGTTATTGACCAGGTACACAGTGGTACACAGCCTGGTTATTGACCAGGTACACAGTGGTACACAGCCTGGTTATTGACCAGGTACACAGTGGTACACAGCCTGGTTATTGACCAGGTACAGTGGTATACAGCCTGGTTATTGACCAGGTACAGTGGTATACAGCCTGGTTATTGACCAGGTACACAGTGGTACACAGCCTGGTTATTGACCAGGTACACAGCCTGGTTATTGACCAGGTACACAGTGGTACACAGCCTGGTTATTGACCAGGTACACAGCCTGGTTATTGACTAGGTACACAGTGATACACAGCCTGGTTATTGACCAGGTACACAGTGATACACAGCCTGGTTATTGACCAGGTACACAGCCTGGTTATTGACCAGGTACACAGTGATACACAGCCTGGTTATTGACCAGGTACACAGCCTGGTTATTGACCAGGTACACAGCCTGGTTATTGACCAGGTACACAGCCTGGTTATTGACCAGGTACGCAGTGATACACAGCCTGGTTATTGACCAGGTACACAGTGGTACACAGCCTGGTTAGTGACCAGGTACACAGTGATACACAGCCTGGTTATTGACCAGGTACACAGCCTGGTTATTGACCAGGTACACAGTGATACACAGCCTGGTTATTGACCAGGTACACAGTGATACACAGCCTGGTTATTGACCAGGTACACAGTGATACACAGCCTGGTTATTGACCAGGTACACAGTGGTACAAAGCCTGGTTATTGACCAGGTACACAGTGGTACACAGCCTGGTTATTGACCAGGAACACGGTGGTACACAGCCTGGTTATTGACCAGGTACACAGTGATACACAGCCTGGTTATTGACCAGGTACACAGCGATACACAGCCTGGTTATTGACCAGGTACACAGTGGTACACAGCCTGGTTATTGACCAGGAACACAGTGGTACACAGCCTGGTTATTGACCAGGTACACAGTGATACACAGCCTGGTTATTGACTATACAGAAACACGGAGACTCCCGCTGTCTACCTAACAATTGTATACACAATGATAATCAGGACTTGGGCGACATATGTATACCATGTATGTGTGAGTATACCAGATGTGTATACCAGGGTTGGAAGTATACAGCTCTAGCAGTATACAACATACAAAGGCTTCACCACCAGTGGTGGACTATCTTTAAGCTTACAGAGTGGTAGAGCCCTGTGGCACAGTGGTAGAGCCCTGTGGCACAGTGGTAGAGCCCTGTGACACAGTGGTAGAGCCCTGTGGCACAGTGGTAGAGCCCTGTGGCACAGTGGTAGAGCCCTGTGGCACAGTGGTAGAGCCCTGTGGCACAGTGGTAGAGCCCTGTGGCACAGTGGTAGAGCCCTGTGACACAGTGGTAGAGCCCTGTGACACAGTGTTTGAGCCCTGTGGCACAGTGGTAGAGCCCAGTGACACAGTGGTAGAGCCCAGTGACACAGTGGTAGAGCCCTGTGGCACAGTGGTAGAGCCCTGTGACACATTGTTAGAGCCCTGTGACACAGTGGTAGAGCCCTGTGACACATTGTTAGAGCCCTGTGACACAGTGGTAGAGCCCTGTGACACAGTGGTAGAGCCCTGTGACACAGTGGTAGAGCCCTGTGACACAGTGGTAGAGCCCTGTGACACAGTGGTAGAGCCCTGTGGCACAGTGGTAGAGCCCTGTGACACAGTGGTAGCGCCCTGTGACACATTGTTAGAGCCCTGTGGCACAGTGGTAGAGCCCTGTGACATAGGTAGAGCCCTGTGGCACAGTGGTAGAGCCCTGTGACACAGTTGTAGAGCACTGTGGCACAGTGGTAGAGCCCTGTGACACAGTGGTAGAGCCCTGTGGCACAGTGGTAGAGCCCTGTGACACAGTGGTAGAGCCCTGTGGCACAGTGGTAGAGCCCTGTGACACAGTGGTAGAGCCCTGTGGCACAGTGGTAGAGCCCTGTGACACAGTGGTAGAGCCCTGTGGCACAGTGGTAGAGCCCTGTGGCACAGTGGTAGAGCCCTGTGGCACAGTGGTAGAGCCCTGTGACACAGTGGTAGAGCCCTGTGACACAGTGGTAGAGCGCTGTGCCACAGCCCTCGTCAAGGTGTCTGTTCTTCACACCGCCATCTTGGACAAGAAATTAATCTATTTTTAACTTTATTATTATCTTTATCACTCGATATTTTCTCGTCGCCAATTTGTTTAAGAATAATTTATTAATTTAAGGGTATTGTATTTGTGGTTGTTGTAACTACAAGTTTTATTACTAATTATTATGTATTTTATTTTAACCGTTTTAAGGACGTTTGTATTTTTTTTTTTAATCGGGGATATTCGTGCGCGGGTCTCGAGTCTCTGGCTGGCCCGCAAATGTGTTCTCACTCATCTTTCTCATAAGATGTTCTTAAGCCAGATAGTTCGTGATAACCCATCCAGTTTCTGACCAAACCCATGAGTACTTAACTTCAGTTCATAAACATGGAGCTATCCAACCATAACCCCACAACAATGGCTCTGTGTAATTCAGTTTCCTTGTTGGTAACTAGATGGGTACACACACTCATGGTCTGAATACTGCAGAGATGAGTACACAGACTCATGGTCTGAATACTGCAGAGATGGGTACACAGACTTATGGTCTGAATACTGCAGAGATGGGTACACAGACTCATGGTCTGAGTACTGCAGAGATGGGTACACACACTCATGGTCTGAGTACTGCAGAGATGGGTACACACACTCATGGTCTGAATACTGCAGAGATGGGTACACAGACTCATGGTCTGAATACTGCAGAGATGGGTACACAGACTCATGGTCTGAGTACTGCAGAGATGGGTATACACAGACTCATGGTCTGAATACTGCAGAGATAGGTACACAGACTCATGGTCTGAATACTGCAGAGATGGGTATACACAGACTCATGGTCTGAATACTGCAGAGATGGGTATACACAGACTCATGGTCTGAATACTGCAGAGATGGGTACACAGACTCATGGTCTGAATACTGCAGAGATGGGTATACACAGACTCATGGTCTGAATACTGCAGAGATGGGTACACACAGACTCATGGTCTGAATACTGCAGAGATGGGTATACACAGACTCATGGTCTGAATACACAGTGATACCTACAAGTAGCCAGGCTCCGCCCCTGCCAACCCCATGGACCAATCCTAGGACAAGAAAAAACTAGGCCTACCCTCTGCAACAGGCCCGAACATGGGCACTGCTCCCCCCCCCCTATCCCCACTATTTATTACCCTGACAGTTCGTCAAACTGTTACAGCCCCGCTCCTGTGCCAGGTAAGTCCACTACGGGCTCACCATAGCCCGTGCTACTTGGAACTTTTAGTTCCCAGTAGCTGAATGGGGTCCTTTAGACCCCCATGACGACCCCCGGATGACCCCAAGACGACCCCAGGACCCCAGCTGCTGTTAACCAGCTGTTGCACTAGGTAGTGAAGACAGCACTCGCGGAGAGTAGAGGCATTGGTGGTGATCCAGCAGGTTGTTGTGGACATTGTGGTCTGTTGGTCTGCCTGGAGAGAGTTGGTCTGGCCTGGTCTTCCTCCTGTGTTGCAACATCTGCAGCGGCACGTTGCACAAGCTGCTGGAAGTATTGCTTGTGCTGTAATGGTATATATGGCAGGAAGGAACGCAGGAGGGTAAATTATCTCTCAAGACGTCCTGGTGAAAGATTGAAATTTAATGCCACGAAATTCCTGTTATCAGTCTAAGCAACTGAGAGTGATAGAGGTGTACGTTGGTGTACTTGGCTCAGTACTGACCGAGGTAAACTTCACTCAGGTATCTCGGTAAACTACTTATGTAACCTTATATAACTCGGTAAACTCCTTATACAAGGTCTGGATACTTCACTGTGGTATTCATTTCTTTGAGTATCTCAAAGATGAGTAAAAAGTAGTACCTCGCAATAAGCCTATTCAAGGAGATTTTAGTAATATTAATCATGGGTTATTGAACTAATGGACTATTAACTATTATTAATAATTATTACTAATATTATTACTAATAATTATTATTATTAACTATTTTTGAACTAATCTTATCTCCATTGTCCAACTATTGGACAATGGAGATAAGATTAATGGAATCTGTTTAAGTCGATAACACACCCGTTGTTATCCGTTATTGCCTTCGGGAATCAGTGCCTCACGGCCCGGTCTCTAATCAGACCTGATTGGTGGTCTGGTCAGCCAGACTGTTAGACTCTGCAACGCGCAGTCTAACGTACGAATCACAGCTCGATTGATCAGGTAGCTTTTGGAGGTGTTGATCAAGTTGTCTCTGAATATTGTGAGAAGCCGGCTAGTTAGGGCCCCTTATCTTCAGAACAAGTGTTGAAAAGTCCTGGACCCTTAATGTTGATAAAATTACCTAATTACACACAGAGATCACACTAACGTGACGCATCAAATGAACAAATCCGCGAGGTCCGTGACGAGGATGGAACCTCCCGGACACAGGTTCGAATCCTCGTCACGGCCCTTGTGGATTTGTTCAGAATTACCTACTTGCGTTCCATTGTACCTCTTCCTTATAACGAAGCTATTTCTGCACATCCTGCCATGCCGCCTGGTGGCAAGTGGACTTATTTTCGTGTGTATATTTTGAACCAGTTTAATACTTTCCAAAATGTACATTTTTATGTATCTGCTTGATGGGGTTCTGGGAGTTGTTCGACTCACCAAGCCCGGCCCGAGGCCAGGCCTGACTTGTGGAAGTCTCTCCCCTGCGCTGTAATTTAGAGAATACAGGTTGGGAAATTTTAAACGTTCCCAATAATTTAGACGATTTACCTAATGCATTTGGAGAGTATAAGATCTCCGCATGTTCTCCAAGTCTGCACTTTCTCAAACTTTGAATGGGGCTGTTGATGTGTAAGAATTACACAATTACACTTGTCCTCTCTACGCTAGAGAGGACAAGTGTCTTAAAATGTGTCATCAGTGGTCTCGCATCACCTGTTTGAAAGGTTCTTGTTATCCAACTTCTCATTTTTATTGCAGTTGTGTCAATTCTATATTTTTCTTTTTATAATGGGATGAAGGATGCGGTATCCGGCAGCAAGATCAGTGGGATAAGGATGCTTTTAGTCATAAGGATAAAGGTAGATTGTAGCTTCTAGAGTGGGATACCTTACCTTGAGGATACCTTGAGGTGCTTCCGGGGCTTATCGTCCCCGCGGCCCGGTCATCGACCAGGCCTCCTGGTTGCTGGACTGATCAACCAGGCTGTTGGACGCGGCTGCTCGCAGCCTGACGTATGAGTCACAGCCTGGTTGATCAGGTAAAGGCTGGGAAGGCTAGGCACGAGAATATTATTGAATTCGTTTTGTCAGGGACAAGTAGGCTGTGTATATACATCACACTAGGTGGAACTACTGACCCTGGCTGGTATACAACCCCAGAACAGATGACTCTGGGTACCTATATACTGCTTGGTGAACAGATGCATCCGGTGAAAGAAACCGTGCCCAAGGATTTCTGCCCCGTGTGGTAACCGAACACGGGATCCTGGATTGTGAGTGGAGAGCGAAGCCTACTGTAGTACGCCGGGCGTAGAGTGTGGTGATAAGGTGATTGTGGTGATAGTGAGCAGGTTCCTGCAGGTAGTGAGTGGCATTGGGCACCCACAGTGCCATATGACACCTTTCCTGACACTTGCGGCACAGTGCCTCCCGACACCAACACTTCAGGGGTCATCACCACAACTACCACAACTTCCACAACCCCCAGCAACAAAGATTCTGATGTGATAAGCTGGTCTGAGCGTCCTTACACATCACCAACCACAATCTGCTGTAACTTGCGATGCTGGCTACCAGCCACCACCAAACGCATGCACAACTATCCTTGACGTGACAGCTGGTACCACCACAACCGGCTGTAACCACCTGGGGGCGCTACCAGGTGGTTACAGCCACCTGGTAGCTGTAACCACCTAGTAACTAACATCGACCAAGGTCTGATCACTGCCGCGGTGCCTCTCCGTGGTCATTAATGCATCAGTTTGTCTTTACAGTGACATCAGTGACTCGGCTGTTTGTACCCCAGTCACTGTAACCATTGATGCCCCAGTCACTGTAACCATTGATGCCCCAGTCACTGTAACCATTGATGCCCCAGTCACTGTAACCATTGATGCCCCCAGTCACTGTAACCATTGATGCCCCAGTCACTGTAACCATTGATGCCCCCAGTCACTGTAACCATTGATGCCCCCAGTCACTGTAACCATTGATACCCCAGTCACTGTAACCATTGATGCCCCAGTCACTGTAACCATTGATACCCCAGTCACTGTAACCATTGATACCCCAGTCACTGTAACCATTGATGCCCCAGTCACTGTAACCATTGATGCCCCAGTCACTGTAACCATTGATGCCCCAGTCACTGTAACCATTGATGCCCCAGTCACTGTAACCATTGATGCCCCCAGTCACTGTAACCATTGATGCCCCAGTCACTGTAACCATTGATGCCCAGTCACTGTAACCATTGATACCCCAGTCACTGTTGATTATGGTGTCAACTGCGGCCTCCATCACCATTCTCCCACTCATATTGTGTGCTTACCAATTAGTGGCTGAGGTGGAGCGAGATCTGGCTCTTGGGCCCCGCCTCCTGTATGTAAATTGTTTCGGGAAAAGCTGCATATGTTCACTAAATTAAAACAAAAATTTATTTTGAATAAAACGGTTAATATAGCCAAAGACAAATTAGTCAAATGTGTACGATTAAGTGATGATTAATTTTGGGATTAAAACAATTTGATTTTACAGTCTGGTAAAATACAGTCTTGATTTTACAGTAACTAAACATGTTCTGTTCAGAAACAGTGCAATGAAAATGTTTTAAATAAATGATATGCATCATAAGTTATACCAGCAGCCTCTTGCAAGATGAAGTGCAACCCTCGCCCTTGTTGATGGTCTCAACACAGATGAAGTGCAGTTGGGCCTCGGCTTGCAGCTTTTCTGCATTTTGGTCTCCAAGCCATTTTGTGTAGCGGGTCTCTCTTCATCAACCTGGCCTAAAAGCTCTTGGGCGGAAGGCAGAAGCCATGGTAGGTGCGTGTGTGAGCACTCTGGCCTGCTTGCTGGCCCTAGACCCTTGGCCAGCCTCTCGCTCCAGCCCTCTCCAGCTGGCGTCCATTCACCAGTGAGGGCTACAGCATGCTCGGCTCCAGGTACCTCTTACCGCGGCTCTTGTCCCAGGAAATATATACACTTCTTGTGCGGCTCAAGTTGTCGCGCCATAGCGCCGCCGGTGAGTACATGAGCCGTGTTCTTGTTGTTGTATTGATTGTGCTAGAGACAACTTGGTGTGTGTAATATTCTAGTTGGGAATAGAGACTAATAGAGGGCAAGCTGCTCTCTCTTCTGGCCATACTGGTGTAAGCCCCCTTCATCATCCTCTGTGTTTGGGTAGACGAAAGTGCCTTCGACAATGTGGAAAAAAAAAACACATCGCCATGGGCTGAACCATTTTCTGTTACTCCTCCCACTCGGGCGGACGCTGCACGCGATTGGCTGCTGCGTGGTCCCGCGGCCGGCGCCCATTGGCTGGGGTGCCTCCCGGGGGGCGGGGCACAGAAGGCGGCATGTTTTGGCGCGCGCAGTCGCTAATGCGCCCCGGCGGTCAGCCCAGCCTGTCTCCCCCTCTACACATCCTGATATCCATGGTCGAATTGAAACGCTTCAACAGATATTGACACCAAATTGACATACACTCACTACTCACAAATTAAGCCTGGGCCACAGTGTAAATAATCCCAAATGAATGGTTGTATGTTCACGTCAGTGCTTGTTCCAATCAACCAGACAATGCTCTCAGAGCTACCCAGCCACCAGAATATTTTCCCTGCATGATTTAAAAAAAAAAGGTATTCGTCATATATTGATCGGTCGGAGAAAGTAGTGCGTTATTAATTGATAACATAGTTATCATGTAGAGGGATTTATATGCTCTTTGTATTGTTGACATTTAAAATTATCAAAAGATATTTACATGGGTTGAAAACTTGCGGCCGGCACAACACAGGTAATATATGTGTGTGTGCGCTAACCTGTGCTACCCCTGCCAGCCAGCACATGTTGTCTGTGTCAACACTCTAGGATAATTAGCTGTGATTTTTAATATTCCCCCAAATCTGAAGTGATAAGCTGTCGTTACTCTGCCGTTTTCACCGCCCCGAGCCAATCAGCGGCCGTTGTTGGTGGGTAAACGGAGTACAGCAACGCGCCATGCATTTTTCAGCCATTGTACACCAGGTAGTTGGAGTGGGGGGGGGAGGGTGATCTGAGGAGGCTGGAGAACATGTTTACTGGCTTCTCATTGGTCCAGTCTAGCCCAGCTGTAATCGTTCGCTGTCAGAGACTTGCTGTAATCGCTGGCTGTAAAACACACCGCTATAATCATTCGCCCACAGACATCCCTTCATTAACTGGTGTCAATCGTCTGACACAAATAACTGAGTGTGTTGAGCTACGCCAAACAGCAAGGGTTCTGTCTACACCATGAGGCTTGCTACGCATCCCTTGACGCATTCACGGAACGCAAGAACGTTGACAGCTTTAAGAAACTACAGCAAAGTAACGAGATGGACGAGGCATGAGAGCCAGAGACGTGTGTGGGTTGACGATTTGAAGAAGCTTTATGTGAAGCTAATGTCAACATGCCAAGGTGTCGAAGCCAGGATTTTTTAACATGGGTACATTAGTCAAAGTTATATGAAGGGTTTTACACTGTTTTAGCTACGCGGTGCTAAACAAAATTTCCCATCTCGTAGAATGGTTTGGCACACAGGGCCATGTGGTTAGTAGCCTGCACTGGCAAACTCTGGGTGCATTATGAGGATATCTTCAAGAACACGAGAGTTAATAAAGTTATTGCAAAGCTCCAGGTACCTGATGCCAACTGGTCTGAAAGGTCTAATAACTGGGCATTCAGTGATGTAGTGTGGGAGATCGTGCCGTAGTTCCTGCTCACAGAGTTTGCACCTGGAGTGCTCAGGATTGGGAGATGCGTCACCTGTAGCCACCTGCCTCAGGTAACGGTAGCCACCTGCCTCAGGTAACGGTAGCCACCTGCCACAGGTAACGGTAGCCACCTGCCACAGGTAACGGTAGCCACCTGCCACAGGTAACGGTAGCCACCTGCCACAGGTAACGGTAGCCACCTGCCACAGGTAACGGTAGCCACCTGCCACAGGTAACGGTAGTCACCTGCCACAGGTAACGGTAGTCACCTGCCACAGGTAACGGTAACCACCTGCCACAGGTAACGGTAGCCACCTGCCACAGGTAACGGTAGCCACCTGCCACAGGTAACGGTAGCCACCTGCCACAGGTAACGGTAGCCACCTGCCACAGGTAACGGTAACCACCTGCCACAGGTAACGGTAACCACCTGCCACAGGTAACGGTAGCCACCTGCCACAGGTAACGGTAACCACCTGCCACAGGTAACGGTAGTCACCTGCCACAGGTAACGGTAGCCACCTGCCATAGGTAACGGTAACCCAACCTGATCCTGGCAACCACTGTGTCGCACAGTCTGGTCCACGTTTTGGGCTGCCCATAGATTTAGGTTTCGGATCTAAACTAATAATAACTTTTTATACTGGTGCTTTCAGGTCTTTGATAATAGGTAGACATTGTTGATACTTTAGGGACTCGGGAGATACTAACACAATTTTTCAGGGATTCAGGAAGGACGAGTTTGAAATTCAAAAATGATGACGTCATAAATTCAAGAATATATAGAGGGGGGGGGGTGATGCTGCAAATTTCAAGAACAGGTGGAGGCGGCGTTTTCATACACAAGAAAATATTATTATAACATCAAATTAAAAAAAAAATTGGAGGCGACTGGCAGTTTAAGATTGTAATGAGAAGGGCGTTGAAAAGTCTGGCAAGCCTAGTTAGTCTTGGCGTCGTATAAACAGACTGACAAGCCTTAGTTAGTCTTGGCGTCATATAAACAGTCTGACAAGCCTAGTTAGTCTTGGCGTCATATAAACAGTCTGACAAGCCTAGTTAGTCTTGTCATATAAAGACTGACAAGCCTAGTTAGTCTTGGCGTCATATAAACAGACTGACAAGCCTTAGTCTTGGCGTCATATAAACAGTCTGACAAGCCTAGTTAGTCTTGGCGTCATATAAAGTCTGACAAGCCTAGTTAGTCTTGGCGTCATATAAACAGTCTGACAAGCCTAGTTAGTCTTGGCGTCATATAAACAGACTGACAAGCCTAGTTAGTCTTGGCGTCATATAAACAGACTGACAAGCCTAGTTAGTCTTGGCGTCATATAAACAAAGAACTATAAAGGTTACTTCATATTTAAGAACACGGTTAAGTCTACAATTTGAAGCACATGAAGGGGGTCGAACGAGTTCCAATTTTCAGTACCAAGGTTGTGCCATAGATGTTAAGAATATTTGGAGTTGTAGTTTAGAGTTTAATATTTGTTGTAGACTTTCACCGTAAATAGCAGCACTTGACGGGCTCACCATAGCCCGTGCTACTTGGAACTTTTTGTTCCAGGTAGCAAATCTTTAACAACAACAACAACAACAACGGCACTTGTGGAGGAAGTGTTGCACGTTTCCAGAACTAAATAGTGTCACTAATTTTGAAATCCATAAAGATTCTCCCTCTTGAACAAATCCACAAGGGCCGTGATTAGGGTTCGAACTTACACACGGGATGTTCCCAGCTGCGCTTTAAGTCAATTGCGCCACGACATGAGGTTCGAATCCTCATCACGACCGTTGTGAATTTGTTCATTTGATATATCACGCTATTGTGATTTCTGTTTATACTCCCAGTTATTAAAAAAAAAGTAGAACTGAATTTGGTGTTAGTTTAAAGAACAATAAAAACGGTGTGACGGTATTTATTGATTATGTTAAAGATGAAAATTAGTTTGATTTTTTCAAAACATAATTTATATTTTTAAGAAACCTCGAAGAATGTCTCAGAACGGTTTGAAATGATGCTGAAAATAGATGTTGAACCTGAGAATGTTATACACACAGGATGATGAACTAGTTCATGTTCCTCTCAAGATATACGGGATCACCATAGCCCGTGCTACTTGGAACTTTTTGTTCCAGGTAGCGAATCTTTAACAACTCTCAAGATGTAAATATTTGTTATTTTTCAGAAGATGAAATTTTCATTTGTATTTTACAAAATGAGTTTTTTTAAGATGTATAATGCTATAATAATTTATAATGTATAATGCTTAAGAATATAATTATATTCTCTACAAGTTGGGATTTTATTTAGCGTTCAGTAGATGGATTTTGTTTTATTAAAGTTCTTCAAAACGAGAATATATTACATATTTGGTTTTGGGTTTTTTGCCCAAGGATAGGTAAGGATGGGTAAGGATAGCCTAATTTTGAGTAAGGAGATCCTAACTTTGGGTAATTATAGCCTAATTTTGAGTAAGGAGATCCTAATTTTGGGTATGGATAGCCTAATTTTGGGTATAGAAAGCCTAATTTTGGGTATGGATAGCCTAATTTTGGGTATGGATAGCCTAATTTTGGGTATGGATAACCTAATTTTGGGTATGAGAAGCCATTTTTTTCGTATGGGAAGCCTAATTGTGGGTACGCTGAAGCCTAGTTTAATGTATGATGAACCGAATTTTGGGTATGGGGAGCATAATTTTGGGTATGGCGAGCATAATTTTGGGTATGGCGAGCATAATTTTTGGTATGGGGAGCTTAATTTTGGGTATGGGGCGCATAATTTTGGGTATGGGGAGCATAATTTTGGGGTATGGTAAGCATAATTTCGGGTATGGAAAGCATTATTTGGGTATGGGGAGCATAATTTTGGGTAGCCTGTATTTGGGCACGATGGGTATCTTTTCCTATTGCAAATGACAGGCTGTATCTGCCTCACACAAGACAAGCTAATGTTACTAACTTCAAAAAGTGTCAAGATCAAATTCTATGTCATTCAGGGTTCAAATTAATGCTAGATTACTCTTGAAGGCCGGTCTTCAAAATCAACTAAGATACGATAACATCTTTCCCTGTAGAACTCTTGCTGCATGATTTATGTCAAGCATTTTTTAATTTGACATTGATTTGTGGTTAAATCTTGTGTTGTTGTTGTTGTTAAAGATTCGCTACCTGGAACAAAGTTCCAAGTAGCACGGGCTATGGTGAGCCCGTAAGGCACTATTTAATTAAATCTTGTTGTATGCAACAACATAATGCAATATTAAGATGGTAAAGCTATTGTCTTGCATTATAGAGTTAGTTGAAGTTATAGCTTTTGTACAAGTTCTTGACGTGTTGTAAATGGATTATTTGAGGATGACAGTGTAAGCTGTTTATAAGAAATTGATGTGAGCTGCTGATGGCAACTTGAAGTGTTGCAAGCTGATGTTTCAGGCTGTATAACAATATGTTGTTGGCTGTATATGGCAGCTGTTGTTGACTGTATATGACAGCTGTTGTAGGCTGTATATGACAGCTGTTGTTGACTGTATATGACAGCTGTTGTTGGCTGTATATGACAGCTGTTGTTGACTGTATATGACAGCTGTTGTTGGCTGTATATGACAGCTGTTGTTGGCTGTATATGACAGCTGTTGTTGGCTGTATATGACAGCTGTTGTTGGCTGTATATGACAGCTGTTGTTGGGTGTATATGACAGCTGTTGTTGGCTGTATATGACAGCTGTTGTTGGCTGTATATGACAGCTGTTGTTGACTGTATATGGCAGCTGTTGTTGGGTGTATATGACAGCTGTTGTTGGGTGTATATGACAGCTGTTGTAGGCTGTATATGACAGCTGTTGTTGACTGTATATGACAGCTGTTGTTGGCTGTATATGACAGCTGTTGTTGGGTGTATATGACAGCTGTTGTTGGCTGTATATGACAGCTGTTGTTGGCTGTATATGACAGCTGTTGTTGACTGTATATGACAGCTGTTGTTGGGTGTATATGACAGCTGTTGTTGGGTGTATATGACAGCTGTTGTAGGCTGTATATGACAGCTGTTGTTGACTGTATATGACAGCTGTTGTTGGCTGTATATGACAGCTGTTGTTGGCTGTATATGACAGCTGTTGTTGACTGTATATGACAGCTGTTGTTGGGTGTATATGACAGCTGTTGTTGGGTGTATATGACAGCTGTTGTTGGCTGTATATGACAGCTGTTGTTGGCTGTATATGACAGCTGTTGTTGGCTGTATATGGCAGCTGTTGTTGGCTGTATATGACAGCTGTTGTTGGGTGTATATGGCAGCTGTTGTTGGCTGTATATGACAGCTGTTGTTGGGTGTATATGACAGCTGTTGTAGGCTGTATATGACAGCTGTTGTTGACTGTATATGACAGCTGTTGTTGGGTGTATATGACAGCTGTTGTTGGGTGTATATGACAGCTGTTGTTGGGTGTATATGGCAGCTGTTGTTGGCTGTATATGACAGCTGTTGTTGGGTGTATATGACAGCTGTTGTTGGCTGTATATGACAGCTGTTGTTGGCTGTATATGACAGCTGTTGTTGGCTGTATATGACAGCTGTTGTTGACTGTATATGACAGCTGTTGTTGGGTGTATATGACAGCTGTTGTTGGGTATATATGACAGCTGTTGTTGGCTGTATATGACAGCTGTTGTTGGGTGTATATGACAGCTGTTGTTGGGTGTATATGACAGCTGTTGTAGGCTTTATATGACAGCTGTTGTTGGCTGTATATGACAGCTGTTGTTGGCTATATATGACAGCTGTTGTTGGCTGTATATGACAGCTGTTGTTGGGTGTATATGACAGCTGTTGTTGACTGTATATAACAGCTGATTGTAATAAGCTTTGCATGACATACTGTTATCGGCTATTTGTGTCAAACAGCTATTAAAGACATTATGAAACAATCAACTGTTATAGATTGAACGTGAGAAACTCTGCTTGAATGCTCGCTGACAGTTCGTTTTGTAGAAAACAGTACGTTGTTGCATGTTGCAAGATGACAGGTTGATGTGTCTGGCTATCAACTGTTGCACGTTGATGCACAAGTGTGTACATACGTAAACACCTGCAACATGAGCTCATGTATAAAACGTGCAGCATCAATTGCCTTTATAAACCTTGCAATATCGTCATTGTTTGGTGCGTCAATACGTGCCTAGTTACTGGGTATGTTGCAGTGTGGGTGATAGGCCTAGGCGATGGCAAGTGAGTAGGCCTACAAGCACACCGGCGCTGGGTGGTGTTGAAGCTGGTAATATATTGCAAGACTTTCTTGAACGTGAAGACTGTCTTCTGAATGGTAAATAAATATTTTAACTTTTTTAATGTTTTATATAGTGAGGGAATGTTGTATGGTGTATATAGTGAGGGATGTTGTATGGTGTATATAGTGAGGGATGTTGTATGGTGTATATAGTGAGGGATGTTGTATGGTGTATATAGTGAGCTCATATTCCCAACTAGAACATAGTAGCCCGGTTGCTAGAGCGACCGTTTCCCGTGCTGGGGGTCAGGGGATCGAGGCTGCTAGTGCCCAGGTGAATGAAATGTTATTATCCACATTTATTGGGGTTGACAACTTACACAACTGTGGTGGGGGATCATCTAATGCCTCGGTGCTCCAGCGGGATCCCTCTCAAGACTAAGGTCCGGTTGGGCAGCAGTCGGTACCTCTTGAACCACTCGAATCTCGATTGGGAGGTCGCGACCCCTTCTTTTGGAATCGAGTGGTGTACAGGTTTCGGAACCTTTGGGTTTCGAAACCCAAAGACTTTTCCTTAAGTCTTACGCCAAAAAACTTTTTAGCTGTTGTTGTTGTTGTTAAAGATTCGCTACCAGGAACAAGAAGTTCCAAGTAGCACGGGCTATGGTGAGCCCGTAGTGGATGTTGTATGACTTTTTAGCAATAGTGGCACAACTGTTCTGAAGCTTCCATCCGTGTCCTCTTGTTCTGCTGATATTCAGAGTGTTCATCTCTTTGCCCACACAGCACAAAGATGTGATTCTCCCACAAAGATAGTCAGGATATGACTATTCTGTTCTTCATGCACTGTCCTCGACTGCTCTGGGACAAGCCTCGTTGCAAGTAATTATAAAAACGAGTCACCAGGCCGGGGAACTATGCAACAAGTCTCGTTGCAAAACTGTAAATGTCACAGTTTCCTTGTGTTTTTTTTTAGGTGAGGGGGGGGGGGCTCCTCCCCACCTCAAAAAATGGTCTCACGTTGATCAAGATGGACCTCCTTATTTAGGGTTCTTAATAATGTTCAGACTTTTGTGTGTGCTTCTGCTACTTTATTATTGCCTCTGAAGGTAGACAGTTACTCTGGCTTATGTAGCAGTAAGGAATTATCTCAGACGTTTTTGGCAGTGCAGAAATATACGTGTTGTTAAACGAACAAACCCACAAGGGCCGTGACGAGGATTCGAACCTGCGTTCCGGGAGCATCTCAGACACTGCCTTAATCGACTGAGTGTCTGGGATGCTCCCGGACGCAGGTTCGAATCCTCGTCACGGCCCTTGTGGATTTGTTCATTTGATGCATCACGTTAGTGTGATCTGTGTGTGTAATACGTGTTGTTGTTTTTAGATTAAGCTACTCAGAACGAAATGTTCATGTAGCACGGGCTATGGCGAGCCTGTCGACGGGAAATATACAGTCTGTCCCTCCTTATGTATCCCTGTGTCTCGCCTGTGTCCCCCGCGGTCTGTTTTAGGGTGTGAGGTGACCGCGTATCTTGAGGTGATCTTGAGATGATTTCGGGGCTTGGCGTCCCCGCGGCCCGGTCCCCGACCATGCCTCCTTTCTGTTACACACCCCCAGGAAGCAGCCCGTAGCAGCTGTCCAACTCCCAGGTACCTATTTACTGCTAGGTGAACAGGAATCAGGGTGAAAGAAATTTTTTGCCCGTTTGTCACCGCCTCCACCGGGGATCGAACCCGGAACCTCAGGACTACGAATCCGAAGCGCTGTCCACCCAGCTGTCAGGCGCCCTGCATACTCATACGTAGGGTATGAATGAGTCATCAACCTCGGCGCCAAGCTCTGGTCATCATTATTCATCAGACATGAACCTTAAGACACCTCACATTAGCCACCGCCAGCCATGACTCGTCACCCTTAACCCACCAGTCTGTAGCCAACCTCAGTCAGCCAGCCAGCCAGCCAGGCAGCCAGGCAGCCAGCCAGGCAGGCAGCCAGGCAGGCAGCCAGGCAGGCAGCCAGCCAGCCAGTCAGTCAGTCAGCCAGCCAGCCAGCCAGCCAGCCAGCCAGCCAGCCAGGCAGCCAGCCAGTCAGGCAGGCAGTCAGCCAGCCAGCCAGCCAGCCAGCCAGCCAACAGCCATCCCATCGTCGTAGCAGACGTCACAGACAATAGCCATACGGAGTTTCAAAATATCGCTGGTCTTCACTTTCCTTCTGGTATGAAAGGTTCAATTTAGGTAATGGAGACAGCCATTCCCGGGTCATGGCCTCGACCAATCAAGGAGTAGCATTTTGTTTATCGCTGGGTGACCTTTTCTACACAGGACGCTCGGTGATTGGTCCCGCGTCGTCGTGAGGAAGGTGTGAGGTAAGGGGGGAGGGGTGAAGGATTCGGGGGGCGGGGGGAGAATTGGGTGAGGGGTATAGGGTAGATGAGGGTATGTGGGCCTGCGGGCCGCTTCAAGCAACAACCTGTTGGACCAAGCTCTCACAAGTCAAGCCTGGTCCCAGGCCGGGCTTCGGGAGCAGAAGAACTCTCAAAACATCCTACAGGTACAGTTCAGATGCTGTCGCTCCCTTGTGATTCCATTACGTCAAAATGGCATCAAAACTGAAGTTGGGTCCTAGAAGTGTTCGCATGCCAGTAGATTGACGGTTGAGAGGCGGGACCAAAGAGCCGAAGCTCAACCCCGCAAGCACAACTGAGTACACACACACTTGAAGCATGTGGTAGGGAAAGTTAAGACTTTTCTGTAAAGCAAGAGAAAACTCGAAACCAAATTGGCTATTATGAGGTTTCTCAGTGTGTTACATTAAACACTCTCACAATAGGGGTTATAATTGGTAACTCAACCCCTGCCTTGGGTGTCATCTGTTCTCCCTCCCCCCCCCTCCTCCTCCTTCCTCCTGTTATCTCCCCTTTCTCTCCTTCCTATCCACCTTTCTCACTTGTCGCCGCCTCCCACTCCCGTGTTTCTTGTGCTATACACGACACTGTTCTTCTGTTTTTGCCAGCCACTATCTGGATTTTCCCTTCCCTATTTCCCTATTTACTCGTTTATTTTTTGTATCTTCCACTTTCATAATGCCCCTTTTTCTCTGTATTTACGCCTGGAAAATACCCCTCCTTGTTTCCCCTTCTTTGTGTTCATTTTCCTCTTTCTTCCTACTTATATCTCCTCTCCCATCTCTCCCTTCGCCCACACCAGCGAAGGGAGAGATGGGAGAGGACTCTCTCTCCCCCTTCAACTGCAGCATTAAACACCACATCATTACAGGCGCGCGAAAATTCGAGGAAGCTCCGAGACTTGTCTGAAAAAGCTGGCAGATATGTTTATGTTCGGTCACTCAGAGTAAAGTTGAGGCGAGGAGAGAGAGAGAGAGGGAGGGAGGGAGGGGGAGAGAGAGAGAGAGAGAGAGAGAGAGAGAGAGAGAGAGAGAGAGAGAGAGAGAGAAGGGGGGAAGAGAGGTGGACGGAAGACACGTGGAAGGGGTGCACAAGGCTGCGATTGAGAATGATTTTGACCAGTGTGCTGGGAACTTGGCAGAGTGACTAGTGAGGAGTGAGTAAAAATGGTGAGGAGATGAGTTAATGGTGTTTCTTCTGAGAATAAGTGAGACATATATGATACAAGATTAAAACATGCATGATATTATAACATTATCATGGTCATTCATGATAGAAGTGACTATATTATTTACATGACCATACGTCTTACATCTCATCTTCCTTGACCATGACTAAGCATCATAGGCATTACCATTCATCACAACTTCTGGCTCGTCTCACAATCCCTCAAATTCCCCTGTTCCTCTTACAATCACTGAGCTCTCCTGGTGTCCATGACAATTCCCAAGTTTTTCCGGCTCCCCTCACAATCACCAGCGTCTCCTAGCTCCCCCCCCCTCACAATCTTCAAGTTCTCCTGCCTTCCCTCACAGTCCTCATGCTCTTCTAGCTCCCCCCCCCCTCATAGTAGTCCCCAAGTTCTGGCCTCCCTCACAATCTCCAAGTTCTTGCAATCCAAGCTCCAAGCTTCTTGCAAGTCCTCACAATCACCACGATCTCATCTCTCACAATCCCCAAGTTCTCCTCGCAAGATATATGTGATGATCTGAAAGCATATTACAGATGCTTTCAGATGAAATGAGTTATCTCATTTATTTCCAGTAATAATCTACATATAAACTGGCAAGTGAACGTTTGTCGTAAATAGAGTTTATTCTCAAGTTATAACGTAATTGTATTATAAATTGTTTAAAATATAAAAAGTGTATGCTACCAAAGTTTTCTTTGAAGAATTTGGTTTTCTGTCATATTCCCGGGCACACTGAAATAGTTTATGAATACCATATTTCACCGTATCGTCAATAATATACTGTATTAATGTAACCAAACAGAACTGTGTTAGAGTTGTCTGGAGGTCAAGTGTGACTAGTGAACCGAGGCGTTTCTGCCATTGGTAATGACAGAGACGTTGTGCAGTGATTTGTTGGTCAGAGTTAGGCGAGTCGCTGGCCATTTTCATCATCAGTAGGAGTACAGCTACTTATTCACAGGTGACGCTCTCAATAAGGGCTCAGCGCCGTTTGACCTCCAATTGGTCGTTTGCGTTTCAGCCACCAGTAAAAGGAGATGGTGGGAGGTGTGGGGGGGGTGAGTCTAATCTGAGTGGGTGAAATGTTTACACACGTAAACATTTGTACCACTATCATGATCTTTTCTGTACCCTTGTCTCTCTGTACCTTCCCTGTATCTCACCGCTCCCCCCTTCTCTCTCTCCCTCTCCCTCTCTCCTCCCGCTCTCCCTCTCTCCCCCACCTCTCCCTTCCTCCCTCCCTTTCTATTGGGGGTTGAACTGGCTGCAAGTTAATGACTTAACTATAGACAAACCTTCCCTTGTTATGGTGGCCGTCACTCTCACTATCTCACCTCTCCCCCTCTCCCCCTCCCCCTCTCCGTCTCTCCCCCTCCCCTCCTCCCACCCCCCCCCCCCCGCGGCAGTAATCACCTAGGTAAGTCCTGAGAGAGACTCGCTAAGCTTCGCTAAGTCTAAATTAAGTGTCGGCTTATGCGGCCCCCAAGACCAGTCTTTGCCATCATCGCTGCTAACTTCCCTCTGTTGGCGGTGCTGAGCACTGTGTTGAGCATTGTGTTGAGCATTGTGTTGGGTACTGTGGTGTTGAGCACTGTGTTGAGCACTGTGTTGGGTACTGTGGTGATGAGCACTGTGTTGAGCACTGTGTTAAGTACTGTGGTGATGAGCACTGTGTTGGGTACTGTGGTGATGAGCACTGTGTTAAGTACTGTGGTGATGAGCACTGTGTTGAGCACTGTGTTGGGTACTGTGGTGATGAGCACTGTGTTGAGCACTGTGTTAAGTACTGTGGTGATGAGCACTGTGTTGAGCACTGTGTTGGGTACTGTGGTGATGAGCACTGTGTTGAGCACTGTGTTGGGTACTGTGGTGTTGAGCACTGTGTTGGGTACTGTGGTGTTGAGCACTGTGTTGAGCACTGTGTTGAGCACTGTGTTGGGTACTGTGGTGATGAGCACTGTGTTGAGCACTGTGTTGAGCACTGTGTTGGGTACTGTGGTGATGAGCACTGTGTTGAGCACTGTGTTGAGCATTGTGTAGGGTACTGTGTTGAGCACTGTGTTGAGCACTGTGTTGAGCACTGTGTTGGGTACTGTGGTGATGAGCACTGTGTTGAGCACTGTGTTGAGCACTATGTTGGGTACTGTGGTGATGAGCACTGTGTTGAGCACTGTGTTGAGCACTGTGTTGGGTACTGTGGTGATGAGCACTGTGTTGAGCACTGTGTTGGGTACTGTGGTGTTGAGCACTGTGTTGAGCACTATGTTGAGCACTGTGTTGTGTACTGTGGTGATGAGCACTGTGTTGAGCACTGTGGTGATGAGCACTGTGTTGTGTACTGTGGTGATGAGCACTGTTGAGCACTGTGTTGAGCACTGTGTTGGGTACTGTGGTGATGAGCACTGTGTTGGGTACTGTGGTGATGAGCACTGTGTTGGGTACTGTGGTGATGAGCACTGTGTTGGGTACTGTGGTGATGAGCACTGTGTTGGGTACTGTGGTGATGAGCACTGTGTTGTGTACTGTGTTGTGTACTATGGTGATGAGCACTGTGTTGGGTACTGTGGTGATGAGCACTGTGTTGGGTACTGTGGTGATGAGCACTGTGTTGTGTACTGTGGTGATGAGCACTGTGTTGAGTACTGTGTTGGGTACTGTGTTGATGACCACTGTGTTGGGTACTGTGTTGGGTACTGTGGTGATGAGCACTGTGTTGGGTACTGTGTTGGGTACTGTGGTGATGAGCACTGTGTTGGGTACTGTGTTGGGTACTGTGGTGATGAGCACTGGGTTGTGTACTGTGGTGATGAGCACTGTGTTGGGTACTGTGTTGGGTACTGTGGTGATGAGCACTGTGTTGGGTACTGTGTTGGGTACTGTGGTGATGACCACTGTGTTGGGTACTGTGTTGGGTACTGTGGTGNAATAAGGGGGATCCAAGCAAAACATTTCATTTTTTACGGAGGAACAGATCGAGAGAACGAGCTGGTACATATCCCACCAGCATCCCGGTGAGTCTGTATGTAGGCCTGCGGGCCGCCTCAAGCAACAGTCTGTTGGACCGATTGAGGGACCAAGCCTGGCCCTCGGGGCGGGATAGGTAGTAGGTCGCCATCCCCATCCTCAGCCCTGGTGTAGGTGTTCTCTGGTGACACATGTCTCCTGCGAGGTCATTCTAAATGACCCGGCCAGGATTCGAACCCATGCCGCTGAGGATCACCCCTAAAGATACACAGTACAGTGACCACCGCACCAATGATAGCCTCTCATTGGTGAAGAGACCGAAACGTCGACGTCTTCTGACGTGTAGTTGCTATACTTTTTGTGTAAGTAAATGACATACTGTAAACTGTAAAGTAAGATAACGGCTCGCTTTTAATTTGTAAATTGAAAGTATTTCACCATCATTGTTTTTTTAAAATGTAAACATTTTGCGGCGTGTTTCATATTGGCAGGAGATTTTTTAGCTATTAAAATTTGGACGTATTTAGTGTCGTGCAATCCTCGTCCATACTATTAATATTTAGTGAGCGATGATGGCTCCTACCTCCTCCTGGGACTCAAATACACCTGTGTTTATTGACATTTATTGCTGACGTGTGTGTGTGTGTGTGTGTGTGTGTGTGTGTGTGTGTGTGTGTGTGTGTGTGTGTGTGTTGTGTGCGTGCTGTGTGTGTGTGGTGTGTGGTATTCACTTAGTTGTATTTTACGGGGGTTGAGCTTTGCTCTTTCGGCCCGCCTCTCAACTGTCAATCAACTGTTTACTAACTACACTAACTACTTTTTTTTTTTTTTTTTTTTCCCACACCACACACACACACACACACACACCCCAGGAAGCAGCCGTGACAGCTGACTAACTCCCAGGTACCTATTTACTGCTAGGTAACAGGGGCATTCAGGGTGAAAGAAACTTTGCCCATTTGTTTCTGCCGGGTGCGGGAATCGAACCCGCGCCACAGAATTACGAATCCTGCACGCTATCCACCAGGCTACCTGGCCCTGGCACACACCTGGCTACCTGGCACACACACACACACTTAGTGTGTGTGTGTGTGTGTGTGTGTACTCACCTAGTTGTACTCACCTAGTTGTGCTTGCGGGGGTTGAGCTCTGGCTCTTTAGTCCGCCTCTCAACCGTCAATCAACAGGTGTGCAGTTTCCTGAGCCTAATGGGCTCTATCATATCTACACTTGAAACTGTGTATGGAGTCAGCCTCCACCACATCGCTTCCTAATGCATTCCATTTGTCAACCACTCTGACACTAAAAAAGTTCTTTCTAATATCTCTGTGCTCATTTGGGCACTCAGTTTCCACCTGTGTCCCCTAGTGCGTGTGCCCCTTGTGTTAAACAGCCTGTCTTTATCAACCCTGTCGATTCCCTGAGAATCTTGAATGTGGTGATCATGTCCCCATGAATGTGTGATCATGTGTGTGTGTGTGCGTGTGCGTGTGCGTGTGTGTGTGTGTGTGTGTGTGTGTGTGTGTGTGTGTGTGTGTATGTGTATTTGTAAGTGTGTGTGTGTGTGTGTGTGTGTGTGTGTGTGTGTGTGTGTGTGTATGTGTATGTGTATTTGTAAGTGTGTGTGTGTGCGTGTGTCCCCGTCCATCCACTGGTTACTCTTGGTACAATTAGCTCCTTTGTCAAACCAATAGGTGCCGTCAAGAGCTAATATAGGCCTACTCATTTCTGTTATATATTACGTTTGATATACAAATATTTACACACAAGGGTTTTTTACCAAATGTTCTATAATATATGCTAATGTTTATACCATCATATATATTGTGTAATGTTTACAACGTAATATTTATATACCATTGATTAGGTTCTAATGTTGATAGAATAAAGTAATACTGGGATATACCCACGGGGTCACCTGACCCCCTCCCCCCCCCGGGTAACCAGGGTCACCAGGTGAAGGTACCTATGCGCGGAGCCGGCCCCGGCGACCATTAACGACACACAAGGTGTTAATAGCCGCGTCCTCCATTTTGTCCGCCCCGGGGCCTAGAAGATGGAGGGGAAGGATATCAGACGATAAAATCTGCATATCTATTACATTATCTCCTCTTAACTCTCCTCCCATTACCTGTAGACCAAGTTGGTTGGTGGTAATGGAGGCACGGAAGCGGGTTAGCGAGGGTAAGGGGCCGGCAATAGTGGCTTGAGTAGGAAATTAATATTTAGCAACAAGGGGAAAATGTTGGTAACATTGGGGTTTTTTTCCCCGCCACGTGGCGACGATGCGGGCAACTCAACCCGGTTGCCATGTCTCGCCATGGCAACTGGCGCTTTATACACCCTATTCCTCTATGTCAACATCTGTTTTCTATCCCCCCATATTCTCGTACTTTAATCCAGGGGAAACGATTCAGATTATATATTTTCTAATAGGGGGTATAATATTATAGGGGAAAATAAATAATTGGTGTTTCCCCACGGTGGTGGGTGAGAGAGGTGCATTGGTTCTTGTGTAAGGAGAGCGTAAGGGTGGTGGGGAGCAGGTCAGAGGGAGATGCAGTACACACAGGATTATTGATGGTCCTCTGTAGGGGAGGAGGAGCAAGAGGCTGTCGTCTCAACGCAGCTAATTGGCTGTATGTGTTGGGGGAATGGGGAGGGGGAATGGGGAAATAGGGAAGGATTTACCTCCTCCCTACCCCCCTCCTGCCTCTCTACTGTATTCACTTTTACCCCCCCCCCCCCCCCCTCTCCACGTGTATTTCAACTATCGTATTAATTAAAATTTCTTCCGTGGAGGTTATTCATTGTATTTATTTTTTCGTCAAGATTATTTACTTTGTATAATTGTCTTGATGCCCTCTTGCAGTTTATTTTTTTTTTGTTGCTTGTATTTTCGTTCAGTTTTCGTATCGACTGTATTTGCTCAGTTTTCGTCTAAATATTAATTTCTCGTCAACTTATTAATTTTCCCAATTTCCTTATTAATTTTCCAAATCTACACAGTAAAATAACGACGTACTGGAGTGAACGATATGGAAGAAAATGCAGAATAGAACCAGTGAAGAGCAGAGGTGCCATAGGCACAATCAGAGAACACTGTATAAACATCAGAGGTCCGCGGTTGTTCAACACCCTCCCAGCAAGCATAAGAAATATTGCCGGAACAACCGTGGACATCTTCAAGAGGAAACTAGATTTATTCCTCCAAGGAGTGCCGGACCAGCCGGGCTGTGGTGGACCTGCGGGCCGCGCCAAGCAACAGCCTGGTGGACCAAACTCTCACAAGTCAAGCCTGGCCTCGGGCCGGGCTTGGGGAGTAGAAGAACTCCCAGAACCCCATCAACCAGGTATCAACCAGGTATCAACCAGGTTCCCATCAACATTCACATAGCATTAATTTTCCTGTCTAACGTGAATTTCCAATAAATATTGTTTTTCATAAAATTATATATTGCCCATTTAACGTTGTATTTCCTATTAAAGTTTTAATTGTAACACTAATAATTATAATGACGTCACTAATGATATAATGACGTCACTAATGATTATAATGACGTCACTAATGGTTATAATGACACCACTATTGATTATACTGATACCATTAACGATTATAATGACACCATTAACGTTTATAATAACACCACTAATGATTATAATGACGCCAGTAATGATTATGCCATCATTAATGATTGTAATGACACTGTGCCTACTAGTTACCATAATACCAATCCAGGATCAATACTAATGGTCAAAATGACGTGAGGAGTCTTAGAGACCACAAAGCTAAGGAGGAAATACCAAAAAACAACCTGTAGTTGTGGAGGAAGACCTTGACAACTTTCAGAAGTGGACAAACACACATGGCTGTTAGAGATCAACTCCAGCAAGTGTAAGGCACGAAAAATGGGACATGGCGATAGGAGTTCAGAAGAAATGTACATTGGGAACATCCAGTGCATAGGTTCGAACCCTGTTCAAGGCTCTTGTGGATTTGTTCAACATTAGAATGACATTTTATATAATGAAAACATTGAGTATTATCTGAACTTAGACGATTAGGCAACACTGGCAGGGAATATGCTTCTAGTTAAGCAGGGAAAATCTATTCGTAAATGTGTAGAGGTTTACAAAAAGTATCTTAATTAGAAAACTAAGCTACTAGGGTACATTAAGGAACTCAGTCTATAGCAACCTTTGACGAGAAGAGCAGATGGGATATGATCTCTACATGCAAAATACCGAGAGGAATAGACGCGGTGGACGCATCCGGATTACAATTATACATTTTTTTAACAATAGCATATTCGTGGAAGCTCGAAACAGGTGAGTCGAGTGACTATAAAGGAAGTCTTGAACCCAGTACCGGCAAGCAGAAAGTTGAAAACATTAAAAGACTAAGTCTTGGAAGCCACCTCCACCAGACACGACACAAGTGAAACATGAAAAGATTAACCAAGAACACAGCAGGTACAAGAAGCCAGGTGGTCGGGCATGGCGTGCTGAACCTCACACTCTCATGGTCACCGATATGTAACTAACATATGTTAATGATGTTTACTTGCATATATGTAAATATACATAACCCTGTAAGCAAACAATGAGTCACAATAACAGGGCTGAAGAGTTGACACCAATTCCACACATCAGTTTAGTCCTCAACCATCATCAAGCGTAATTGAAAACAAAAAATGGAATAGACAGGTAATTTAAGGTAAGAGTGAGTTTCAAAGTTGAATGGGATTCTAATTCCCTTCTTCCTTTCCTGTCTCCCTTCCCTGTGTGGTTCGTGTACACAGCTCTGTGGCTGCCTCCACTGCCTCTGCTTCAACATTGTCTGTCTTCCACACTCAACCACACGTCTTGTCGATGGTAACTAATGTGTGTGTAGGGTAACATCACTAGATAACACACATGTGTGTAGATAAACATTAATAGATAACACATATGTGTAGGGTAACATCAATAGATAACACATAGACGTAGATAAACATCAATAGATAACACATATACGAAGATAACCATCAATAGATAACACATATACGAAGATAACCATCAATAGATAACTGATATACATAACTACCCATGACAATGACAGTAACTTCCATGATCTTAAGTCATCAAAATAACGCGTGATGGTCAAGGTATTAATGACCACCACGAGAATAATAATAAAAAAGTAATAATGATAATTATAATAACTAACCATAATGTGAATTATTTTTTAGAACTGTGGTAGAAAATGATCAATAGAACACCAATGCTCATAATTAATCATAGGACCACAAAAACACGATTAATCCTAAATAATCGAAGACTTATTTCATAAACAATTGTGCGTTTATAATTAGGAAAGTTTACTTATAAAGTACAGTACACTCCATAAAAGTGTGTGTGTCAGAAACTTGATAACTTAGACGAATCATTACACCACTGGTTGGACTAAACACATGCTGGACTAAACACATGCTGGACTAAACACATGCTGGACTAAGCACATGCTGGACTAAACACATGCTGGACTAAACACATGCTGGACTAAACACATGCTGGACTAAACACATGTTGGACTAAACACATGTTGGACTAAACACATGTTGGACTAAACACATGCTGGACTAAACACAGCTGGACTAAACACATGCTGGACTAAACACATGCTGGACTAATCACATGCTAGACTAAACACATGCTGGACTAAACACATGCTGGACTAAACACATGCTAGACTAAACACAGCTAGACTAAACACAGCTGGACTAAACACATGCTGGACTAAACACATGCTGGACTAAACACATGCTGGACTAAACACATGTTGGACTAAACACATGCTGGACTAAACACATGCTGGACTAAACACAGCCGGACTAAACACAGCCGGACTAAACACATGCTGGACTAAACACATGTTGGACTAAACACATGCTGGACTAAACACATGTTGGACTAAACACATGCTGGACTAAACACATGCTGGACTAAACACATGCTGGACTAAACACAGCCGGACTAAACACATGTTGGACTAAACACATGTTGGACTAAACACATACAGAACTAAACACATGCTGGACTAAACACGTGCTGGACTAAACACGTGCTGGACTAAACACATGCTAGACTAACACATGCTGGACTAAACACATGCTGGACTAAACACATGCTGGACTAAACACATGCTAGACTAAACACATGTTGGACTAAACACATGCTGGACTAAACACATGCTGGGCTAAACACATGCTGGACTAAACACATGCTGGACTAAACACATGCTGGACTAAACACATGCTGGACTAAACACAGCCGGACTAAACACAGCTGGACTAAACACATGCTGGACTAAACACATGTTGGACTAAACACGTGCTGGACTAAACACATGCTGGACTAAACACATGCTGGACTAAACACATGTTGGACTAAACACGTGCTGGACTAAACACGTGCTGGACTAAACACATGCTGGACTAAACACATGCTGGACTAAACACATGCTAGACACATGCTGGACTAAACACGTGCTGGACTAAACACATGCTGGACTAAACATATGTTGGACTAAACACATGCTGAACTAAACACATGCTGGACTAAACACGTGCTGGACTAAACACGTGCTGGACTAAACATATGCTGGACTAAACACATGCTGTTTAAACACATGCTGGACTAAACACATGCTAGACTAAACACATGCTGGACTAAACACATGCTGGACTAAACACATGCTGGACTAAACACATGCTAGAAAACACATGTTGACTACTAAACACATGCTGGACTAAACACGTGCTGGACTAAACACGTGCTGGACTAAACACGTTCTGGACTAAACATATGCTGGACTAAACACATGCTGGACTAAACACATGCTGGACTAAACACATGCTGGACTAAACACATGCTGGACTAAACACATGCTGGACTAAACACAGCTGGACTAAACACATGCTGGACTAAACACATGCTGGACTAAACACAGCTGGACTAAACACATGCTGGACTAAACACGTGCTGGACTAAACACAGCTGGACTAAACACATGCTGGACTAAACACAGCTCGACTAAACACATGCTGGACTAAACACATGCTGGACTAAACACTTGCTGGACTAAACACATGCTAGACTAAACACATGCTGGACTAAACACATGCTGGACTAAACACATGCTGGACTAAACACATGCTGGACTAAACACATGTTGGACTAAACACATGCTGAACTAAACACATGCTGGACTAAACACATGCTGGACTAAACACATGCTGGACTAAACACAGCTGGACTAAACACATGCTGGACTAAACACAGCTGGACTAAACACAGCTGGACTAAACACATGCTGGACTAAACACATGCAGGACTAAACACATGCTGGACTAAACACATGCTGGACTAAACACATGCTGGACTAAACACATGCTGGACTAAACACAGCTGGACTAAACACATGCTAGACTAAACACAGCCGGACTAAACGCATGCTGGACTAAACACATGCTGGACTAAACACAGCCGGACTAAACACATACTGGACTAAACACATGCTAGACTAAACACATGCTGGACTAAACACATTCATAACTGTCCGAATCAAACTTAACATTTTAGGCCATAAAATGAATATTGGACACTTAGCTAACAGTATGAATGACGATATCGTCGTGAAAGCCGAAATAAGACAATAGAGCAGTAAGCTGTTAACTTACGGTGGCTGGAAGAGAAGATTAGCAAGGAGAACTAATCTCAACTAATCATCCCGTGCCGCTGATAGTTGCGCACTCACACTCATCATTCCACATCAACACATTTTAAGGCAGTCGTCGGCTTAAGTTCACGCTAAACTCACCTTAAATGACGTCGATCTGTCTTCACTTGGACTCGAAATGCCTGTCAGTAATCCATCTGTCTGTGAGAGTAGTTCTGTCATTATTACATAATGATCATAACACTAATTATAATGATCACAACACGAATAATCATCACTCCGATCATAATAACACTGGTGATTGCCGTAACACTATTGATCATAACACTGATCACAATAGCCCCATTGATCATAATGATGACACAATATTATTAATTTTTGCCAAGAATAAGAACACATTTATCACCGCGATCATTACCACACAAAAGTCATCCAGAACAGCGCTGCATAAAAGCTCTTCCGCTGTTAACCTCGACATTGGTGGCCCGGGGCAAATATTTCATAGGACGCGGCTGCCTAGCCTCGATAAACTGCTGCTAATTACCTCAATTACAGCAGTATCAGCCTTCGATGTCTCATTAAAAACGACTGCGGGGAACTGGAACTGCCGACGGGAATTGAAAATCACCAA
>WNGS01167372.1:10071103-10087199 GCA_020271785.1 Procambarus virginalis | reverse complement strand
AATTTTCCTTAGTATCTTGTACGTCGTTAACATGTCGCCCTATTCCCTTTCCTTCAGTGCAGATTGAGTTCCCATAATCTTCTTCATAGCTCAGCTCCTTTAGCTCAGGAACCAGCCTTGTTGCACAGTCTTAGGTCTTGTGTGAAAGTGGGATGGGAGGTTTGAGAGTACTCGCGCGTGCAAGCGCTTGAGTGCGAGTGCAAGTGCTCATGCGCTAATTAAGCAGGAAATTACCTACAATAATCAGTAAAATTAAAGTGTGCTTATGAGTACAACAGAAGACCCAGGTGGCAAGGTCAAAGGTCATCAGGTCAAGGGTCAAGAGTCATCAGGTCAAGGGTCATTAGGTCAAGGGTCATCAAGTCAAGGGTCAAGAGCCATCAGGTCAAGGGTCATCAAGTCAAGGGTCAAGAGTCATCAGGTCAAGGGTCATTAGGTCATGGTCATCAGGTCAAGGGTCATCAGGTCAAGGATCATCAGGTCAAGGGTCATCAGGTCAATGGTCATCAGGTCAAGGATCATCAGGTCAAGGATCATCAGGTCAAGGGTCATCAAGTCAATGGTCATCAGGTCAAGGATCATCAGGTCAAGGGTCATCAGGTCAAGGGTCATCAGGTCAATGGTCATCAGGTCAAGGATCATCAGGTCAAGGATCATCAGGTCAAGGGTCATCAGGTCAATGATCATCAGGTCAAGGGTCATCAGGTCAAGGATCACCAGGTCAAGGGTCATCAGGTCAAGGGTCATCAGCTCAAGGGTCTCAACGTCAAGGGTCACAACGTCAAGGGTCATCAGGTCAAGGGTCATTAGGTCAAGGGTCATTAGGTCAAGGGTCATCAGGTCAAGGGTCATCAGGTCAAGGGTCATTGCAGGGCTAATGTAGGTCATGTAAGGTCACGGTATTAAATAAGGTTAACAAGGGTCAGTGAACTGACAAAGAACGTCTGAGGTCAAAGAACGTCTGGGGTCAAAAAACGTCTGGGGTCAAAGAACGTCTGGGGTCAAAAAACGTCTGAGGTCAAAGAACGTCTGGGGTCATAGAACTTCTGGGGCCAAAGAACGTCTGGGATCAAAGAACGTCTGGGGTCATAGAACGTATGGAGTCATAGAACGTCTGGGGTCATAGAACGTATGGAGTCATAGAACGTCTGGGGTCATAGAACTTCTGGGGTTATAGAACATCTGGGGTCAAAGAACGTCTGGGGTCAAAGAACTCTGGGGTCAAAGAACGTCTGGGGTCAAAGAACGTCTGGGGTCAAAGAACGTCTGGGGTCAAAGAACGTCTGGGGTCAAAGAACGTCTGGGGTCAAAGAACGTCTGGGGTAAAAAAACGTTTGGGGTCATAGAACGTCCAGGATCAAAACGTCTGGGGTCAAGGACGTCTGGGGTCATAGAACGTCTGGGGTCAAAGAACGTCGTGGGTCATAGAATGTCTGGGGACAAAGAACGTCTGGGGTCAAAGAATGTTGGGACCAAAGAACGTCTGGGGTCAAAGAACGTCTGTGATCAAAGAACGTCTGGGGTCAAAGAACGTCTAGGGTAATAGAACGTCTGGGGTCATAGAACATCTGGGGTCATAGAACGTCTGGGGTAAAAAACGTCTGGGGTCATGGAACGTCTGAGGTCAAAGAACGTCTGGGGTCAAGGAACGTCTGGGGTCAAGGAACGTCTGGGGTCAAGGAACGTCTGGGGTCAAGGAACGTCTGGGGTCAAAGAACGTCTGGGGTCATAGAACGTCTGAGGTTAAAGAACGTCTGGGGTCATAGAACGTCTTGGGTCAGAGAACGTCTGGGGTCAAAGAACGTCTGGGTCAGAGAACGCCTGGAGTCAAAGAACGTTTGAGGTCAAAGAACGTCTGGGGCAAAGAGCATCTGGGGGGTCAAAGAACGTTTGGGGTCAAAGAACGTCTGGGGTAAAAAACGTCTGGGGTCAAAGAACCTCTGGGGTAAAAAAACGTCTGAGGTCAAAGAACGTCTGGGGTCAAAGAACGTCTGGGGTCAAGGAACATTTGGGGTCAAGGAACGTCTGGGGTCAAAGAACGTCTTGGCGCAAGAGGCATCAGAAGTCATTC
Organism: Procambarus virginalis; assembly: GCA_020271785.1. Lineage (NCBI taxonomy): Eukaryota > Metazoa > Arthropoda > Malacostraca > Decapoda > Cambaridae > Procambarus > Procambarus virginalis. The sequence continues at coordinate 10,085,128 of WNGS01167372.1, read as the reverse complement.
AAGCTCACCTCAAGCGAACATTTCATAATGTGCGCATGAACGCTCCCTGAACGGGTGTGTATGCGCAACCTAAACAAAGGTGAGTGGATGTTCGTATTTGTTGTGTATGAATGTTAACAACTGTTAATACAGGTGTATGCGGGTCCGGTGTATTAGTGCAGGTGTTGGCAGAGGCGTGGCATGCAAGTTAAGCAAGCAATATTACGCAGGAACCCGCGCAACAAATTCCTCCACTACTTCACATACTTTATTGTTATCACACTCTACATATTTTTGTCATTTCCAAAATTCCCCTCTTCCACCCACCCTCTACATGTCTTCCCCCCCCCCAATATGTCTTCCACCCGCCACTATGTCTTCTACCTCACCTCCTCCTCCCACCTCACCCACCTTCTCTCACCCCACCCCCCAACACCTGCCCACCTTACTTACCGACCCACCGACACATGTCACCCAAACACACTCAACACCAGCCCAAGCATCCAGTGTTCTTGAAAATTCATTTGCAAGATCAACATTGCTGAAGTACATTTTTCATCATACAGAAATTCTGGCCGGATGCCTAATTATTTTTTAATGCAATTAGTGAGGCTCAGGTAAAAACGCGAGACAAGAGAAAGTGTTGAGAGAGAGAGAGAGAGAGAGAGAGAGAAGAGAGAGCGAGAGAGAGAGAGAGAGAGAGAGAGAGAGAGCGAGAGAGAGAGAGAGAGAGAGAGAGAGAGGGTGTAGGTACACCTAAGACGAACAGGTGAGAGAACCCCATTGGAGAAAGGAGATACGACACCATAATGAGAGATCATTAGAGTAGTTCCCCTCTGTTGTCCCATCCTTTCCGTACGACTCTATGCACTTGACCCCTCAAGAGTCATTCCCCCCCCTGGTGATAGAGGGCCCCCCATTCCCCTGGTGATGGAGGGCCCCCATTCCCCCCTGGTGATGGAGGGCCCCCCATTCCCCCACCTGGTGATGGAGGGGCCCCCATTCCCCCCCTGGTGATGGAGGGCCCCCTCTTCCCCTCCACAGTCTACAGGTAGTCAGCCTCTGTCACCAGAGCTGCTCAAGACTCCACCCAAGGACCGGAATATAAAGATTTTAAGTAGATGTGCTTCAACCCCTTTATCTCTCATCATCTATTCCACTCACCCATGTTTTACCCCCATTAACCTCCCTTATTCCATCCCCCACCCTCCCTTCCCACCCTGACCCCCCCCCCCCTTCACACTTCCCAAAACTCACTCTTCCTTCCCACCCGCCCTGGCGATGAGTAACCGAGCTACGGTGCCCTACGACCCTTACGGTGTCCCACGACCCCTACGGTGCTTGACGACCCCTACGGTGTCCCACGGCCCCTACGGTGTCCCACGACCCCTACGGTGCTTGACGACCCCTACGGTGCTTGACGACCCTACGGTGTCCCACGACCCCTACGGTGTCCCACGGCCCCTACGGTGTACCACGACCCCTACGGTGCTTGACGACCCCTACGGTGTCCCACGGCCCCTACGGTGTCCCACGACCCCTACGGTGTCCACGGACCTACGGTGTCCACGACCCCATACGGTGCTTGACGACCCTACGGTGTCCCACGACCCTACGGTGCTCGACGACCCCTACGGTGTCCCACGACCCTACGGTGTCCCACGACCCCTACGGTGCCTAAGACCCTACGGTACCCCATGACCCNAGGTAAGGGAGAGTTAATGGGATGAGTAGTGTGAGGGAACCAAGTGAGAGCAAATGTGAGAGGACGCTCCCATACACAAGTATGTATGGTAAAGCCACGCTCACACATGTATGAGTGTGAGCGTGTATGGCCATACACGCGTGTATGCTATACACGCGTGTATTTGGTGTATTATACTACCACACACATTACAAACACCACATAACACACGCACATACACACACATACACACACACATACACACACACAGACACACACCACTTCCACTATACCCAACCATCTTCCGACACCTTTCATACGAATCAATGCTTGATACATAACGCCAGAAGTGGTAGCTTGGCCAGGATATCCGTGTCGGGCAAGGTGTCGCGACACACCGCCTGCCGGCTTCCTGTCCCCGGCTTGCTGTTCTCTGGAGGACAGACAACAGTACCGAGAGCATGCAACAGTACCGGGTGCAGAGCACAACAGTAGCATGTGACAAGCAACAGTCACACCATCTAGCTGTCTCCATCTTGACCAGGTAACAGTGTGGCAGACGTAGGCAGCAACAGCATGATGGAGCCTGCCGTCCTTCTCATTGGCTGGCAAGACATGGTAGTTATCTTCAGACGGAGGGTGTGTGTGTGTGTGTGTTAAGCATCCCAACAGTGAAACATGATTGGTCGACAGGTGTGAATATTCACGCTGAAGGTGTGTTTGGGACGGCCCCGAGCGGCCGCCTGATTGGCTGCTGCGCCAGATGCTACGCGGGAGGTGTGAGTTTTCACGCCATAGGTGTGAGAGACACGTGACGTCAGAGGCAACTCGCCCTCTGATAGGCTGAGACGAGCGCGCGCCGTGGTAGGAGGTGTGAGATTTCGCGCCATTTGTTAGTCATGTTCACGCCTCGACGAATCAGCGCCTGGCACAAGACCTAAGGGAAGATCATTCTTACACAACCACTCTATTGGTCAAGACGGCCACCACCTCCTTCACCTCTAGGATACCTATTACATATATCCACTAAAACACTATATAATTAACATCTATATATTATATATGTATCCAGTAATGCCATATAACAAACATAGAGCAGATACACGACTCTCACGGCTACATCCACCTCGCTTAACGAACAAAAAACACATGTTAACGGTCTGTTGTCAACTAGAGACAGTAATTAGATCGCCATCGAAATCGCCACTAGGAGGAGACTGGTGGCAGCAGGGGTGTGGCAGGTGTTGGCACACAGGGTGTACTCAACACCCGCATACACCTGGCAGTGTTCAACACGTGCACCAGCCGTACACACAGGCGGCAACGGTGACACACTGTGGCACGACAACAGTGAAGCTGAAACGTTTTTACAGGCTCAAAAGATTAATAAAACGAGCAACAATAACAGAGGACGAATATAAACTATAAGTAGCAGAAAACAAACAACAGAATCAGAAGACAAAAACAGTAGCAGAAGACGAACAACAGTAGCAGAAGACGAACAACAGAAGCAGAAGACGAACAACAGTAGCAGAAGACGAACAACAGTAGCAGAAGACGAACAACAGTAAGAGAAGACGAACAACAGAAGCATGACACGACAAACAGTAGCAGAAGACGAACAACAGAAGCATGACACGACAAACAGTAGCAGAAGAAGAACGAAGGCATCAGAGGGACTTAATGATTTATGAAGGACATTAAAGCCTCCGCTGGACTTAAAGTCCCTCGACTGACTTGAAACAATAATGATAAGTGAAACAGTGCTGACGGTCAACAGAAAATCAATGAAGATTATTCATTATGCAGCCCATCCTCCTGTTTAGGAAGTACTTATATTAATAGTAGTAGGCATCCATCAGTCTCAGGAGACTATGGAGTTGCGCTCTGATTGTCGGTCTGGAGTGGCCTCTCCAGGGCGCAAAGCCTGGGTAGGTTGATATGGAGGAGAAGCTGTTACCCATGCAGCAGGTCCCCCCTTTCCACGGCGCCAAAAGTCTCCAATTGAAAGGCAAACGCCAATACGATTGGGGTCCAACGCCGTAGAGAGGAGGGACGGGGGGAGGGGACCAGCAATGAGGACCATAGTATATATACCGACGTGCAAAAAAATTAGAAAGTAGAAATCGTACTATTGAATTAGGACAAACCGGAAAGGTTTTGTAATTATGTTTCAAAGACTAACCTAACCTAACCTAACCTAACCTAACCTTCCTAGGCCTAATTCACGATATCTGAGGCCTAATATAGTACTTATGTGTACTATACTATGCATAGCAAGATTTAAGTTTGTATTTTAGTTTCATTTTTCGGACTATAAAGTGAAAAGTACCAAATTTTACTATTTAATTGCTTAGTACGTCAATATTTGTACTATGGTGCACATAGTTACAAAAACTACTATCTAAACAGTAAGATGACAGTGACGACGGTGATGGTAGCCCCTACAACAGTGACGACGGTGATGGTAGCCCTACAACAGTGACGACGGTGATGGTAGCCCCTACAACAGTGATGGTGCCAGTGATGTACCAATGTTTATTTAGCACGTGTTTCGATGACCAAAAGAGCAGAAAAAATGGCGCGAACTCTGCCAGAGGCCCGCGAAGACCCGCGTGGGTGCTGAAGTTGGGTCTTGAGGTTGGGTTTGTGGGAGACCAACACTGGTAGCTGGAAACCTGGTCGTCTCACAAGTGGAGACAGGTCGTAGTAGAGCAACACAGTGGTAACTAGCGATGTGGTCGTCCTTCGCAAGAAGATCGGTCGTACCGTGTTAACTGGCGATCTGGGGGCAGATTCACGAAGCAGTTACGCAAGCACTTACGAACCTGTACATCTTTTCTCAATCTTTGGCGGCTTTGTTTACAATTATTAAACAGTTAATGAGCTCCGAAGCACCAGGAGGCTGTTTATAACAATAACAACAGTTGATTGGCAAGTTTTCATGCTTGTAAACTGTTTAATAAATGTAACCAAAGCCGTCAAAGATTGAGGAAAGATGTACACGTTCGTAACTGCTTCGTGAATCTGGGCCCAGGTCACGAACACAACACAAGCTTCTCAAATTCAATGTCTAGTCCCGTACGCTGATCTAAACAGAAGAGAATGAACGTATAAGGCAAAAACACCACCAGGGTTACCTTGAGGTTACCTTGAGGTGCTTGCGGGGCTTAGCGTCCCCGCGGCCCGGTCATCGACCAGGCCTCCTGGTTGCTGGACTGATCAACCAGGGTCAGGCTAGGTCTTGTCATGGTTGACCACAGGACTACCAAGGAGTGAAATAGGAAGAAAATGGGATAAGGGACATCCGGAAATTTGTAAACAAAGGGTGGAATTTAAGGTAAGTTTTGGGGTTATATTTTATAACACTGTTTTGTCAATATGTTAAAGTTGAATTCTTGTGTTTATGAAAGATGTTGACACATTTGATGATTGCTTTGTTTCTTTAGTCTGGCGAGGAGAGTGCTATGTCTATCTTGGGGTTATCTTGTGATGATTTCGGGGCTTAGCGTCCCCGCGGCCCGGTCCTCGACCAGGCCTCCTTTTTGTTACACACCCCCAGGAAGCAGCTGTCTAACTCCCAGGTACCTATTTACTGCTAGGAAACAGGGGCATCAGGGTAAGAGAAACATTTTGCCCATTTGTCTCCGCCTCCACCGGGGATCGAACCCGGAACCTCAGGATTACGAATCCGAAGCGCTGTCCACTCAGCTGACTATGCTTAGGCCTCGGCATAACTTGATGAAATGTGCATAACATTGTATCCATAACTGTTTTGCTTATGCTAATATGTTCATTACATGCTAATTTTGCTTTAAACATATGCTAATCGAAGGTTTCGGTCCGTCCTGGACCATTCTCAATCACAATCGACTTGAGAATGGTCCAGGACGGACCGAAACGTCGTCGTCCCTTCACCTTCTAGTGTGTGGTCTGGTCAACATATTTCAGCCCCGTTATTGTGACTCCTCGTCTGCAAAGTATTTGATATATGTAGCTGTTGTTTTGTCACAAAGTAAAGATAATATGTTGCATGTTATGTTGCATGTTGCTGTGGTCGTATTCGCTAGTTTATTTACACACACTTGGCATCATGCAATACGGAGGTTGCAGACGTCAGCCTTTCCCCTTGCTTGCATCCAGTAGTGATTTTGAGGAACAGTTGACGGATGGTTGCAAGGGACTGTCTCGTGCAACCATCCGTCACGACTGATGATTGACTGTCTATTAGTGGACTTAGTAGTCTCAATATTTGGTTAAGTACTTATTAAAGTATTCAATAAGTATAAATATATTTTTCCGAGTCTCAGTACATATTTATATTGAATAAAAAAGTTCTCGTATAATTGCTTCTTTAATGATGCAGTGTTTCCACAGCTTTCCTGTTGACTGCACCTCGCTGATACTATCTGAAGATTACATGTATCTTATCAACAATTTTCTTGATCATTCTGCACCTATTTTTGTTGCTGAAGTGTTATGTTTTACCTGGTAGTTTTAATCCATTATTCTCATATCTTTTGACATAAACAAACCAATTCGTGTTTAGCGCAAAACTCGAGTAGGGTTTGTGGCTAAATTGTGGGGTGCATTTGGGGAAAAATGCATTTCCCCTTTGTAAATGCACATTAATTTAATGACACTATGTAAAATGACACCTCGAACACCTGTTTATGTAGGACAGATGTAAATCTGTGTATGTTTGTAGGATAGATTTACATTTTATAAGCAGAACAATCACCTTCTGTTGTTGATTGTTCAATAAATCACTGAACTATATGTTTAACACATCTCTCACCCCGTCCATGGAAGACAGAGGAAAATGTATATATGCTGGTTAGCACTGTAAATGTCTGGCCACGTCAGTGGTAGAAAATAATAATAATAAAAATTGCCAGAACTAGTTTTGTAACATGAGGGAAGGGGGGGGGGGATAAGCAGACGACCAGATATATGTTTATGCAGCTTGTTGTGGCTGGTGGCGCGTGTCCTCTAACAAATTATGTCTAAATTTGGCCGTTTGCCCGTATGGCCGAAAATAGACGTAATTTGAAAATAAAAAATGAAAATATATTTTGGATTTTTTTTTCCAAAACAGTAAGTTAAGGGTCTTCTGGTAGGTTAGAGGGGCAGGAAATTCTCCTAAAGTTTCAAAACGTTATGAAAAACGTTAATTGAAAATTTCCTCTCCTAACCTTACCGAGTAAGCCAGAGGACTCAAACAGAAAACGGAAAGTACATAACTTTCGTGAGCCGATTTAATTTCAAATTACGTCCATTTTTGGCCATAGCGCGCATACGGGTGAACAGCAACCTTATTTTTAGAGGACGGGTTGTACTGGTCAGTACTGTACCCAGGACAACCTTTCTGGTGAGTACTGTACCCAGGACAACCTTTCTGGTGAGTACTGTACCCAGGACAACCTTTCTGGTGAGTACTGTACCCAGGACAACCTTCCTGGTCAGTACTGTACCCAGGACAACCCTCCTAGTGAGTACTGTACCCAGGACAACCCTTCTAGTCAGTACTGTACCCAGGACAACCTTCCTGTCAGTACTGTACCCAGGACAACCCTTCTAGTCAGTACTGTACCCAGGACAACCTTCTTGGTCAGTACTGTACCCAGGACAACCTTCTAGTCAGTACTGTACCCAGGACAACCTTCTTGGTAAGTACTGTACCCAGGACAACCTTCTTGGTCAGTACTGTACCCAGGACAACCCTCCTGGTCAGTACTGTACCCTGGACAACCCTCTTGGTCAGTACTGTACCCAGGACAACCTTCTTGGTCAGTACTGTACCCAGGACAACCCTCCTGGTCAGTACTGTACCCAGGACAACCTTCTTGGTCAGTACTGTACCCAGGACAACCCTCCTGGTCAGTACTGTACCCTGGACAACCCTCTTGGTCAGTACTGTACCCAGGACAACCTTCTTGGTCAGTTCTGTACCCAGGACAACCCTCCTGGTCAGTACTGTACCCAGGACAACCCTCCTGGTCAGTACAGTACCCAGGACAACCCTCCTGGTCAGTACTGTACCCAGGACAACCTTTCTGGTCAGTACTGTACCCAGGACAACCTTCTTGGTCAGTACTGTACCCAGGACAACCTTCTTGGTCAGCACTGTACCCAGGACAACCCTCCTGGTCAGTACTGTACCCAGGACAACCCTCCTGGTCGTACTGTACCCAGGACAAACCCTCCTGGTCAGTACTGTACCCAGGACAACCCTCCTGGTCAGTACTGTACCCAGGACAACCCTCCTGGTCAGTACTGTACCCAAGACAACCCTCCTGGTCAGTACTGTACCCAGGACAGGATAATGTCCAACGAGTTAAATTTTCTTGTGACCTATTCTGTCCAGTTCTCAGAATCCCTTTCCTGTCAACTCCTACCCCTAACCTCGTCCCTCTGTCCAGCTCTCAGCCCTCCCCTGTCTGACTCCTCGGCCACCTGTCTAACTTTCGCCGCCGCCCAGCTCTCTATCCCACCCCACCGTCCATACATCCCCCCCCCTCCCTGTCTAACTCTCGGCCTCCACTCCCCTTTAAACACACTGCCCCCTTGCTAGTCAGCCATTCATTGTTATCGTCCACTTCTCTGTCTCCCTCTTCTTCGTTTCATCACCTTTCCTCCCTTCCGCCTCACCTCCATGCCGTATATCTCCATTCACCCTCGCTCGAAAATTGGAACCAGTTTTTTGCTATAATAATTTTGATCCATTACAATTACTCTCATCCATTTATGGCCCCGAATTGGCAGTAGGCCTCATTTTTGTTTCGGTGTCCACTTCTCTTCGTATTCCCCTCTCCTCCTCCAATGTCATGTGTGACTGACTCTCGTCGTATGTAAAATAATATAGAAAAACACATTTATGTGGTACATGTGGCAGCTCTAGTAGTGGCTGGAGTGACAGTACTGAGGAATACACGTTGTATGAGTTAAGTGATGCAGGTAGTGTTAGCGAGTGAGCAGCCAGGGAGTGTATGTAGTGTTAGTGAGCGAGCAGCCAGGGAGTGTAGTGTTAGGGAGCGAGCAGCCAGGGAGTGTAGAGTAGTGTTAGCGAGCGAGCAGCCAGGGAGTGTAGTGTAGTGTTAGTGAGCGAGCAGCCAGGAGTGTAGTGTTAGCGAGCGAGCAGCCATGAGTGTAGTGTAGTGTTAGTGAGCGAGCAGCCAGGGAGTGTAGTGTTAGAGAGCGAGCAGCCAGGTAGTATAGAGTAGTGTTAGTGAGCGAGCAGCCAGGGAGTGTAGTGTTAGCGAGCGAGCAGCCAGGGAGTGTAGAGTAGTGTTAGTGAGTGAGCAGCCAGGGAGTGTAGAGTAGTGTTAGTGAGCGAGCAGCCAGGAGTGTAGTGTTAGCGAGCGAGCAGCCAGGGAGTGTAGTGTAGTGTTAGTGAGCGAGCAGCCAGGGAGTGTAGTGTTAGCGAGCGAGCAGCCAGGGAGTATAGAGTAGTGTTAGTGAGCGAGCAGCCAGGGAGTGTAGTGTTAGCGAGCGAGCAGCCAGGGAGTGTAGAGTAGTGTTAGTGAGTGAGCAGCCAGGGAGTGTAGAGTAGTGTTAGTGAGCGAGCAGCCAGGGAGTGTAGAGTAGTGTTAGTGAGCGAGCAGCCAGGGAGTGTAGAGTAGTGTTAGTGAGTGAGCAGCCAGGGAGTGTAGTGTTACAGCTAAACGCAACCCAATTTTTATGGCAGAATTCTGGCAAGTGGACCCAAAATGATAGTCCATGTCTACCTGATGTTCCACCATGTGCTACATCATCGGTGCCTCTCTCACCCTCCTTAAGTTGCCCTGCGCATAGACAGAGACCACCACCGATAAATCGTGCCGATCCAACCCAACCTCCGACCGGACGGAAGAGGGAGCAAAGAGCACAGTACATTCTGGGTCAGAACCTCTACGAAACCAATCGTTTCAAGGCTGCTGTGTGCGTCCTCTCGGGAGACTGGAAAGTAACCCCCCACTGAGGTGGAGCCAGCTCGTCTCTTTACATTCTGGAAGACACTCTTCTCTAAACTCACATCACCGGACCGCTGCCAAATTCGTGACAGTGATCCAGTTAATCAGCAACTAGGGGACCCCATAACACCAGATGAAATCCTTGTTGCTCTCAAGGCTAGTAACACTTCAGCTCCGTGCCCAGATGGTATTACTATACATTTACTCAAGTCCATATCAGTCAGGGTGTTTGCAAAGTTGTTTAACCTGCGGTTGGTGAATGAATCCTTGCCACTACCATTTCATAAGAATAAGACAGTACTGATACCAAAGAAATCGAATCCAGAAACTCCTTCCCAATATCGTCCCATAACCATGTCATCTACGATAGTGAGGCTGATCTATAAGATTGTGAGCAGCAGACTCTTCGAGGCTGTCAGGATCGACAGGCGGCAGAAAGCTTTCGTCCCTATGGACGGGTGTCTTGAAAACCTGGTGATCCTGGATTTCCTCCTAGTTTAGGCTCGTGCGCTAAAGCACAACTCACACCTAGCGTTTCCGGATATGGAGAAGGCTTTCGATAGCGTCTCCCATCCGGCCATCCAGTGGGCTATGAAACGTAAAAGCATTCTGAAGCCTTAAAGGATATACATCATGTCAGGCTATGAATGGTCCTCAACCGTAATTACCAGTTAAGGGGAGAAGTTGAAGGACATCCTGATCACTATGGGGGGTGAAACAGGGTGACCCCCTATCTCCATTTCTCTTTAACTTAATAATTGATGAGGCAGTTACTAGGGCTAAGTACCTGGAGCTAGGGATTGGACTGGTGGGGCGAAAAGGTATCAGCCCTGGCATTCGCTGACGATTTGGTTGTGGCAGCTGAGACAGCTGCCGGACTACAGATACTTATAACAAGTATTTACCACACACTGCATGGCTCTGGCCTTAAGGTGAATGCTGCGAAGTGCCGTACACTAAGCATAGCAATCGATGCGCATTGTAAGACTTGGCATGTCCCCACCACGTGGACATATTTCGTCGGGGTCGATGAAATTGGCACTATGAGTCTGGCGGACGAGTACAAGTACTTAGGAATACTTATTGGGGCCAGAGGCAGACGCTTATCCTATGGTTCCCTGTTTGAAGACGGCCTGACTAACATCACCCAGGCTTCCCCTCAAACCCCAACAGAGGCTATACTTACTTAAACACACCTTATCCCTAAGATGAACCACTGGCTTGTTCTTGGACGCGTGTTTAAGACGGAGTTAGCGAGACTTGACAGGCAGTTGCGGCATGCCATTCGTTTGTGGCTACGACTGGCTCACGATACCCCTAATACCTTCTTTCATGCCGACGTAAAAGACGGTAGACTAGGAATTCCCGATTTTGATGCATCAATCCGCCTACAAAAGAATAAGCAGCTCGGGTCATTAGTAGAGTCAGAGGTCCGGTAGTAGTGGCTGTAGCTCTCCTACCCGCATTCCAAGTGAGAATACGTCGATGGGTAAACCCGACCACGGCCGCCAGAACCGTTTCTAACAGAACGACTGAGCGCTCTAGAAGTTGGAAAGCAAAACTAAATAGCATGGTTGATGGTGCCTGCCTTGTGTCTGCTTGTGAAGCTCCTTCCTACCACAAGTGGGTCTCATCCGGTACCCATCTGCTAAGCGGAGATTTTGCTCATGCTATCCAGATTAGGGCAAACGCTGTAGCCACTCCATCTTGAGCAGCTAGGGGTAGACCCGAGGCTTCCGGTCTCTGTGATGCTTGCCAGAAACCAGGGACCCTGGGGCACATATCCTAGGCATGCTATAAGACGCACAGGGCTTGGGTGAAACGTCATGACGATATCACTCGGTTCATAGCAGGCCGCCTACGGCAGTGAGGTTTCGAGGTGGAACGTGAAGTTCGTATACCGTATGGAGGGTCCTTCTGCAAGCCCGATATCATCGTTTGCAAAGGTGACGAGGCCTTCATTTTAGACACCAGGGTCTCTGCTGATAATTTCCCACTCTCCCGTCCACATCAGAGCAAGTATGACAAATACGTACCCCAGAGATCCTTCAAAAGGTGAGGGAATATACCGGTAAGCACACAGCATCCGCCTTTTCTATAACCCTTAATTGGAGAGGAGGATGGCGCAAGGAGAGTGTATGTGGACTTCAGGATATGGGACTCACTAAGAGCAACCTTGAGATTTGCTCTGTGAAAGCCCTGACCTAGACATATTTCATCTACAGCATGTGGTCCAAGTCCACATCAAGGGGGCAAACCACCTTAGTCCCAGGATCACCATGCATAAGGTGATCCTGGGTGCATAAGGGTTAATATAGTCTTGTTTAGGTGAACTGCAGCCAGGATAACTGGCAGCTATCTTAACAGAGTCGTCATCTGGAGTCCCACTTCTCCGAATGGTTCCTCACAGGAGGGTGGATGACCTGGCCGAAACCCACGAGCGGGTATGGCGGCGCCCGGAGGGACCACCATGATCATACATGACTACCCTCCCGCTCCAGGGCCTTGCTAGGAGCTTAAGCTTTGAATTGTTTTTCATGTAAGCTGTTGTCAAGTCACCGAACCTGCCACTTAGGCAGCTTGTTCTTTTGCCCTCAGCTTTAGTTCTTTTTTAATGATATACTGTGCACCTCTCCCTTTGTGTGCTGTGTCTTATAGAAGAAAAACCAATATAAAATACTATTATTATCATCTTAACTCTTATGGGTTGAGATTGCCATATATATTTTAGTTTGTGTTGATAGGGACACAGGTATGCTGAGGGGTGCCTTCTCACCATGTCTAGTGGCTAGGGGGTACCCTGAAGCTATATAAAAACCCTATCTCCCCCCGAAGTGGCAAAGGGGAGTTAGGGGGCAAAAATATTTAAAGGCTATCTTGAGATTATTTCTGGGCTTAGCGTCCCCGTGGCCCGGTCCTTGACCAGGTCTCCTTTTTGTCACACACCCCCCCCCCCCCCAGGAAGCAGCCCGTAGCAGCTGTCTAATTCCCAGGTACCTGTTTACTGCTAGGTGAATAGGAGCAACAGGGTGAAACTCTGCCCATTTGTTCCCGCCTCCACTGGGAATTGAACCCAGAACTCAGGACTATGAATCCCGAGCGCTGTCCACTCAGCCCTCTGGATTCAGCTGTTAGGCCCCTGAAATAACTTTCTGAGGTTATTTTCATGTTTCATCTTCGGCATACTTCTCATACAGTCGAATTACCTATTTAGATTTTGTTCTACTCTCACTAACAACTAACCTGGAAAGGCTTTCCGCCAATCCCAGAAAATGGCAGTCCGCCCAGCCCTCTCTTTCCTGCTTAATCTTTGTCACCTGATCGTAGACAGTTCTATCACTCTGTAAGGCAAGATTTTACCCTGCACCATGAACCACATGTTGGCGAATTTGTCCGAAGTCCTCTTCCTTCTAGATGTGTTACCAGGTTTATTTCTCACGATCTTCTCCAATCAACCTTGCATGGTATCAATCTAAGGACACTGGCCTGTAGTTCAGTCCTCTTGCCTGTCGACTCTTTTTGTATATTGGGACTTCCATACATTCGCCGTCTTCCATATTTCTGGTAGGTTCTTCCCTCTCCAGTGACTCTTTACTATACACTATGTGAGATTGGCAAGCAAAGTGCCTCTGCACTACTCTTTCAGTATCCAAGTGAGATCACCCGTCTGGACCAACAGCCTTTCTAACACTTTCCAGATCCCGCAGGTGTCTGCTTGACCTCCTTTTTCGTAAGTTTCGAACCTCTTCCAAGGCCGTCCTCGGGTTTACCCCGTCCCCTTCTCCTAGCACAGTGACCTCGACCTTGTTCTGTTGTGAAGACCTCCTGGAACCTCTTGTTGAGTTCTTCACACACCTCTTTGTCATTCTCTGTATACCTGTCCTCGCCTGTTCTAAGTTTCAATACCTGTTCTTTCACTGTTGTTTTCCTTCTGATGTGACTGTGGAGTAGCTTTGGTTCGGTCTTGGCTTTGTTTGCTAATATCATTTTCAAAACTTTTCTCTGCTTCTCTTCTTGCCCTGACGTACTCATTCCTGGTTCTCTGGTATCTCTCTAAGCTTTCTGGTGTTCTGTTATTCCGGAAGGTTCCTCCACGCCCTTTGGTTCAGTTTCTTCGCTTCCATACATGCCCTATTATACCATGGATTCTTCTGTTGCTTCTCGGATCCTTCCCTTTGGGCCGGGATGAACCTGTTTACTGCCTCCTGACACTTTTGGGTAACATAGTCCATCATACCCTGTACAGACTTATCTCTGAGGGTCTCTGTCCCAAGGTATTTCACTTAGGAAACTTCTCATCTGTACATAATTCCCCTTTTGGTATGCCAGCCTTTCGATTCCTAGTTCTTTTTTGGGGGAGATAATTCCTAGCTCTACCAGGTACTCAAAGTTTAATACACATGGTCACAG
>WNGS01167372.1:10022325-10032325 GCA_020271785.1 Procambarus virginalis | reverse complement strand
CTTTTACAGATCTTGAAAGGGTTACTGAGGGATAGGGAGGTCTGAGGGGAATAATTCTTGACCTAATGATTACAATCGATTATATTCGAGTCGGTCACGCAAACTAGCCATTTTTTATAGCCAGGCTATTTCTTCCTGAAGCTTGAGGTAACAATTTGAATATTTGAATCTTAACCGATGACGAAGGACTCTACAACCGCACTCAGAGGTGGTACCCATATATATATATATATATATATATATATATATATATATATATATATATATATATATATTATATATTATTATATATAAGGATACCACCTCTGGTGCAACTAAGAGGAACTTACCTCGGAGAAGGGAATTAAAAAACATTCAGAGAAAATGTTGTTGAGTTGGGGGAACATTTTCTGCCAATCCTATCGGTTAAGAGCTTAGATTATTTTTTCCTTTCAAATTAAAGTTTGAATTTCGAAGGGTCGCTGGAGACACAGAAAATAGGATAATAAGACCATCTAAATAGCCAGCGCGCCTCCGTAAACACAATGGCCAGCACCAGACTCGTCCAATGGCTGGTCTGAATGGCCCTCTGCTTCGTCTCGATTCGCTTCTCTTGGTCAAAACTGACCGCCGGCCCTCATTGGCGGTCACAGACCATGACGTCATTGTCTGACCTGGTCTCCACATGACCCATTGTTGACCCCTGCCATGCTATTGTCCCCGCTGTCACGTGACCTCCAGTTTGATCTCCTAATTGGTAGGGAGTGACCCCTGGCGGCCCTGACCAATGGGTGATTTTGTTCTGAAAATTATCACCTAATATTATTAATAATAGAGCATAATAATAATAATAATAATCATTATAGAAAAATACAGAAAATACAAGTTTTTATAACATATCATTATATTATTTCTATTTTTCACCGGAGCATATTTTCGATTTCCGAGACCCAGCAGTTGGCAAGAGTATACCCTTTGTTAATCTGTGTTTGCACTGTTAACTGCCGAATGGCCTTGTGAGCAGTAATGATCCTTGCGCCGTAATGGTCGGCTTAGTTACTCGCGCGTGTCGCAAATTCTCCACTTTAATTACTCACAAAGGTTAAAATATATTGCCCTCCCACCACCAGTTCCTGAGTGGTATTGACCTGCGCGATGTGGGTGGGAGTGGGCGGGCGTGGGCGTGTGGGTATGTGGGCGTGTGGGTATGTGGGTGCGTCGAGGAGTGTGGGCTTGTGGGTACAAGTGTTGATGTATTCCTGCCGGTGGGGGCATGTGGTGTGTGTGTGTGTGTGTGTGTGTGTGTGTGTGTGTGTGTGTGTGTGTGTGTGTGTGTGTGTGTGTGTGTGTGTGTGTGTGTGTGTATTTACTATTTGTATCAGCAGAATTGAAGTACATAGCTCCTGGACCTCGCCTTTCTAGCCAATCTTTTTTCCTTAATTATGTCTACTGCATATATTTTTCTTACATACACACACACACATTCCCAGAAAGCAGCCCATAGCAGTTGTCTAACTCCTAGGTACCTATTTACTGCTAGGTGAACAGGAGCATCAGTTGAAAGAAATCTGCCCATTTGTTTCTGCCCTCTGCAGGGATGGAACCCGGGGCCCTTAGGACTAAACTACCAGAGCGCTGGCCACTCAGCCGCGAGACCCCTAGTGTGTGCGTATGTGTAGTACTCACTCACATATTTGTACTCACGCTATTTGTGCCTGCAGGATCGAGCATGACTCTTGGATCCCGTCTTTCGAGCCATCGGTTGTTTATAGCAATGACTCTTGTCCCATTTCCCTATCATATCTAGTTTTACAATTATGAATAGAGTTTGCTTCCACAACCTGTTCCTTAAGTGCATTCTATTTTCCCACTACTCTCACGCTAAAAGAAAACTTCCTAACATCTGTGACTCATCTGAGTTTCCAGCTTCCACCCATGTCCCCTCGTTCTGTTACTATTCCGTGTGAACACTTCATCAATATCCACTTTGGTAACACCATTCAGCTCGCACTATATCCTTTCTTTAGTACTTAGATTATTAGTCTTTGCGCTTAATCGTCGAAAAGATCACGAGCATCATTTGAAATCGAAAACTCGGAAATTTCTCAAATTTCAACAACATGCGCAGCCTGCCTTTCAATAATTTTTTTTAAATACCTGCTCTTATACATTCAGCGTTGACAATAATGTTCTAACAATCAGAGGTTCCAGGACCTGGATTCATCAAGCAGTTACGAAAATACTTAACCAACGTCAGGCCTAACAGGAGAGTCTAGGAGCGCAAGCCTCATCAAACTACAAAAAAAACATGAATTTTGACCTCTAAATTGATGGTTTTACAGGCCCCACTATCACTTGACATACGGGTTTCACTCATGTTTGCTGCAAGTTGTCATTTTGTTTAGTTTCAAAAGTCAAATACACGGGAATGACTCTGCCGGGGACATCCACAATGTCAATGTAAACATTAGGAAAGCGGTCGCTTAGAGTCCGCCGTCGCGTCCCGTCGTTCGCTCTGCACCGGGGAGGAAATAGTTTTATAATTATCATTATTAACTTAAAATATCATGTATTCAAATTTAAAAAATGAACGTTTATCTGATTTAAACATTAAGAATTGAAACTTTATCTTTACAGTTTACTGGTCAATAATTGCACGAGCATAAACCGAGAGGTTAAAGGTAAAGAGACTATAGTACACACAGAAGTCACATTAGCGTGATGCATCAAATGAACAAATCCATAAGGGATTTTAACCATGTCGTAGCTCAGTCGATTAAGGCAGCGTCTGGGATCCTCTCGGACGTAGGTTCGAACCCGAGTCACGACCCTTGTGGATTTGTTTGACCCTTGTGGATTTGTACAGTTAAGGCGGCTTTGTTTACATTTATTAGAGAGTTTACGAGCTGTGAAGGACTCTGAGGCTCTCTATAACAATAATAACCTTGAGGTGTACAATTTCTTAAGCGCGTAAACTGTTTGCAGGCGACGAGTCACAATAACGTGGCTAAAGTATGTTGACCAGACCACACACTAGAAGGTGAAGGGAAGACGACGTTTCGGTCCGTCCTGGACCATTCTCAAGTCGATTGTCACGTGTGTGTGTGTGTGTGTGTATGTGCGTGTGTGTGTATTTACTATTTATATCAGCAGAATATATCTCTTGAACCCCGCCTTTCTAACCAATCATTTTTCCTTAATTATGTCTACTACATATATTTCTCTAACACATACACACACAATCGACTTGAGAATGGTCCAGGACGGACCGAAACGTCGTCGTCCCTTCACCTTCTAGTGTGTGATCTGGTCAGCGTAAACTGTTTATTAAATACAGGACGATCTGCCATGTTGGAGGAAAGATGTATAGGTTTCGTAATTGGACATGTCAATGCTTGATGATAAAGCCTGGTCCTGGGTGCAGTCATCGGGAGGAGAAACCTTCATGTAAACTGCACGTATCGCCAAGAAGAAGTCTGGGGCCAGATTCACGAAGCAGTTACGCAAACACTTATGAACCTGTCCATCTTTTCTCAATCTTTGGCGGCTTTGTTTACAATTATTAAACAGTTAATGAGCTCCGAAGCACCAGGAGGCTGTTTATAACAATAACAACAGTTGATTGGCAAGTTGTCATGCTTGTAAACTGTTTAATAAATGTAACCAAAGCCGTCAAAGATTGAGGAAAGATGTACACGTTCGTAAGTGCTTGCGTAACTGCTTCGTGAATCTGGCCCCAGGTCCTGTATATCTTTCTAGGATCATGAAGGCTCAGGCTGTAATTATTTTACAGTTTATCAGCTTAGGAATAAATCGTAACCCAAGGTTACTATTGTTATAGACAGCCTCGTTGTGTTTCCCAGATCACACTAAGGTTAGTATATGTAAACTAAGCTGCCGTGGTTGAATAAAGATGCACAGGTTTCGGAAGAGGGGATTATGTGCTTGATGAATCATGTCTTATACACACTTTAGGATTTGAAACCTTAGCTAGGTGTGTGTACTCACCTAGTTGTACTTGTGGGGGTTGAGCTCTGCTCTTTCGGCCCGCCTCTCAAATGTCAATCAACTGTTACTAATTGCTATTTTTACACACACACACACACACACACACACACACACACACACACACACACACACACACACACACATACACACACACACACACACACACACACACACACACACACACACAGGAAGCAGCCCGTGACAGCTGACTAACTCTCAGGTACCTATTTACTGCTAAGTAACAGGGGCATCAGGGAGAAAGAAACTCTGCCCATCGTTTCTCTCCGGCGCCGGGAATCGAACCCGGGCCACAGGATCATGTGTCCAGCGTGTTATCCACACAGCCACCGGCCCCCATTGTGTGTGTGTGTGTGTAATTACCTAAGTGTAGTTACAGGATGAGAGCTACGCTCGTGGTGTCCCGTCTTCCCAGTACTCTTTGTCGTATAACACTTTGAAACTACTGACGGTCTTGGCCTCCACCACCTTCTTACTTAACTTCTTCCAACAGTCTACCACTCTATTTGCAAAATAAAAATTTTCAAATATTTTTTGGCACTTTTGGCATATTTTTTCTTAACTTGAATCTGTGTCCTCTTTTTCGTGAAGTTACTGGTTTCAGAATTTTCGCTTTGTCAATTTGGTATATTCTTGTTGGTATTTTGTAAGTGGTGATCATATCACCTCTCTTTCTTCTATTTTCTAGTTTTGCCATGTTTAACGCCTCTTGTCTCCCCTCGTAATTCTTGTTGTGAGTTCCAAAAGCCATGTTGTAGCATGCCGCTGCACCTTATCCAGTTTATTTATGTGCTTCTTGAGATTTGGGCACCATAGAACTGCTGCACACAACACCTACTTAAACACAAGGCAAAATTAGAGAAGATTTAGAGGTATGCCACCAGACTAGTCCCAGAACTGAGAGGTATGAGTTGCGAGGAAAGGCTACAGGAGCTAAATCTTACGTTCTTGGAAGACAGAAGAGTAAGGGAAGACATGATCATCACCTACAAAATTCTCAGAGGAATTGACAGGGTGGAAAAAGACAAACTATTTAGCACGGGTGGAACACGAACACAAGTGGAAACTGAGTACCCAAATGAGTCACAGAGGCATTAAAAAGAACTTTTTCAGTGTCAGAGTGGCTAACGGATGGAATGCATTAGGCAGTGATGTGGTGGAGGCTGACTCCATACACAGTTTCAACTGTAGATATGATAGAGCCCAGTAGGCTCAGGAATCTGTACACCAGTTGATTGACAGTTGAGAGGCGGGTTTTGTTGTATTGTTAGTGATAATATTGTTGTCGGTGATTGGTATTGTTGTTGTTGTCAGTGATTAGTACTCTTATTTTTGTTAAATTGTTCACTTTAGCAAATCATAATGAAATTAATAAACTGGCAGTCACACATTGTGGCCTTTGGAAGGAAGCAAATGTGTTTGTTTTTCCTGCCTCCATCCCTCTCTCCTTCCCTCCTTCCCTCCCTCTCTCCTTATCTCTCCCTCCACCCCATTCAACCCTCTCCCCCCATCCCTCCCATATCTCTTACTAATCCCTTCATTCCTCTCTCTTCTCCTCTTGCTTCCTTTCTCTTTGCTTCCCTCCCTTTCTATCTTCCTCCCACATTCCATCCATCTTATTCTTCCCTTCTTAAAGCCTCCTTCTCTCCTATCCTATCTCTTCTGTTTACTGCCTCTACTTCTTTCCTCTCCGCCCATCTATTAATTCCTCTGCTTCATCGTACCTACACCCACTCTTTATCTGCTTTCTATTCTTTTCCCGTTTTCTTGCTCTTTCTCCTTTCACTCACCATCCGCGCCTCTATCCCTCCTATCTGCCTCCCATCCCTCTGCCTCTCTTCATCTCCCCTTCAATATATGCCCCCCCCCCTCCTGTGTGCTCTAAAACCACCGTAGGCCTATATGGAAATCGGCCGGATGACAATGAAATTCATAAAATGGAGTCTGGGAATAGGGGATGGGGGGGGGGATGGGACGGTGGGGATGGTGGAGTTTGAGGGTGAGGGAGAATATAGGTGATGCTGGAGAGGATAGTGTGTGGGGGGGGGAGAGTGAGGATTGTAGTGAGGACAGTGTAAGTGCAGTGGATAGTGTGGATTGGTTAGAGAGGTGGATAGGGGGATAAGTGATTAGGGTAATGATGGGTAAGAGGGAAGGGATAGAAGCATGGTGAGGTTGGAGGAGGGGGGGAGGGGGGGAGGGGGGGGGGGAAGGGTAGTTGGGTATTATAGCACACATGATCGCTGCTCAACAAAGACGAAGCCCTTAAGGTCTGGACCGGTCACTCTACACACGTCTTCGGCCTCATGGACCTCACTGCACTCTGAATCCTTCTTAACCGGACCAGAGAAGGGGGGAGGGGGGATCTGCTGAACTTGTTCGGATAGCTTGTGGATGACAGAACGACCATGCGAACGACCATGCGGGCCATCTTGAGATCTTGAGTTATCTTGAGATGATTTCGGGGCTTTAGTGTCCCCGCGGCCCGGTCCTCGACCAGGCCTCCACCCCCAGGAAGCAGCCCGCGACAGCTGACTAACACCCAGTTACCTATTTTACTGCTAGGTAACAGGGGCATCAGGGTGAAAGAAACTCTGCCCATTGTTTCTCGCCGGCGCCCGGGATCGAACCCGGGACCACAGGATCACAAGTCCAGTGTGCTGTCCGCTCGGCCGACCGGCCATCCTCTGCCTATTTAAACAAGTCTGCGTCGTCGTCCAGAGGGGTGACGCTAGTTACAGCCCCGCTCCTGTGCCAGGTAAGTCCACTACGGGCTCACCATAGCCCGTGCTACTTGCCCCGCTCCTGTGCCAGGTAAGTCCACTACGGGCTCACCATAGCCCGTGCTACTTGGAACTTTTTGTTCCCAGTAGCTGAATCTCGAACAACAACAACGTCGTCGTCCGAAATTGTAACTTGCTTCAACTACCTTTGGCTTATCTTGAAGCAAGTTACAATTCCGGACGACATTGCTGTTATTCAAGTTTCAGCTACTGGGAACAAGAGTTCCAAGTAGCACGGGCTATGGTGATCCCGTGGTGGACTTACTAGGAGGGGTTGGACTGTCCTAACCAAGAGGACCTTCTTGAGCTGCTGAGTCGTAAGCCAGCCTAGACCATCGTGGACTGTGCCTGGACCTACCCACAACAACCTGGACCACCTGGACTCTTCAGCAGCTGTACAATGAAGCTTTTGTAAGCTTTATATTCGTTTTTAAATAGGGCCTCGATTATCTTTATTTTCTGAATATCTTACAACGCCAAAAATTCAATAAAACAGCCATAATGAATATACTGATTATAACCAAGGAAGGAAGGAATTATCAGGGGGAAAGCACAAAGCCATTACGACTATATAGCACTGGGAAGGGGTCAGGATAAGGATAGGGGATGGGACGGAGGGAAAGGAATGGTACAAAGGATAAAAAAAAGCGACAACGTCGACGAAAACAGCAAAAATAATAATAATTAAAAAAATCCATAACAGATCGATTCCACTTCTCGACGACTGATTGGGAGTTTTTGATGAAGGAAAATAGGCGAAACTCCTAAGGTTTATTGATCATAGGCCTATACCCAGCTGATAACCCCCCCCCTCAACCTCTCCTGCCCCCTCCCCTACCCCCCCTAACCTCTCCTCCCTGCCCCCGTCAACCTTCCCAGGCCTATACAGCAAGGAATAATGGCCTGTCTGGACCCCTGGCATAAAGGTGGCATTGACATGACAAGGAAGCAATGAGATGCGCTTGTCACCACACCCACCTCTTGATATGACAGCCAATCATAAATATCTCACTGTACAAAAGGAAATTGGAAATTCCTCTTGGCGTAAAAAGGGAGGAAAAAAAATCGAAGAGAAATCGTCAATATATGAATTTTTCGGAAAATACCGTTGATTATTTTTTCCATATTACTTCCAGGTCACAAAAAATGGTAGGCCTATGGTACGAAGGCGCTGGTAGGAGGCCATACAAAACTAGATCCATAATTAGGCCTATAGAGGATAGATCATGAGGAGAGATAGGGTTGTGTTGTCATTTGGACATCAATAGACCTAATTACGAACCCACTGTCATGTTGATGATTGGGGGTGGGGGGGGGGGTCGTGTACAGTGAGGGGGTTGAGAGCTTTAGGTCTGATCAGTTATCTTGAGATGGTTTCAGGGCTTAGCGTCCCCGCGGCCCGGTCCTCGACCAGGCCTCCTTTTAGTTACACACCCCCAGGAAGCAGCCCGTAGCAGCTGTCTGTCTAACTCCCAGGTACCTATTTACTGTTAGGTGAACAAGCGCATCAGGGTGAAAGAAACTCTGCCCATTTGTTTCCGCCTCCACCGGGGATCGAACCCGGAACTTCAGGACAATGAATCCAAAGCGCTGTCCACTCAGCTGTCAGGCCCGGGTTGGAGATGGTCTTGAACTAGGGGGGAGGAGGAGGAAGGTTGTTCAGATCAGTACGTTGATCAGTCCAGCAACCAGGAGGCCTGGTCGACGACTGGGCCGCGGGAGACGCTAAGCCCCGGAAACACTCCAAGGTACGGTACGGGGGTAAGGTGGTGTCGGAGGCATGCTAGGCGGCTCAGTAGGCCTAGGCTGGGACTACTAGAGTTCATTTGTCTGTCAGAACAAGACTGGGGACTGAGGGGGGTAATACGCTATTTGCATATCAAAGGCTGATAAAGGGATCAAATGGACGGGACAATTAGTTTCACATAATTCCGGCTAAACATGCTTTGACATTTGTGGGGTCTGGTCTCCCTCTATGAATATTTTATCATCGGAAGGGGGAATGGGGGATGTGGGGGGGGGGGAAGGTGTTGAATTGTGGTGCTCGTATGTTGACCTGATGAATGTACATGTTTATTCACTTAGCTGCATTTCCGTGGTCGAACTCCAACTTCGAGGCCCGCCTCATAATTTGTTTAGCTGGATTAAATTCAAATTGTTATTCAGGAAAAGTACATACATAGAGTGATTTATACAAATATTGGAATTTTTAGATAGAGCTAGTACATACAATACTAAATCCACTAATACGCATAGCGTTTCGGCAAGCGTATAGGCAATAGCGTATTCGTATGGCCAAGCGTATTCGGGCATAGTGTTTCATTAGCGTTAGTAAATTAGGGCGTAGTGTAGTTAGAGGGGCCACAGGAATAACAACACTACAAACAGGCAAGACAGATCGGATCCCACAACCGATTAACCCAGGTTGCAATCCTTTTGACCATGTCGTGGTCTAGTCAATGAGCGTGTGCTGGGAACACCCTGCATGTAAGGTTCGAGCCCATCGTCATCGGCTGCTAGCGGATATTGTACTGATGTAGTCACTGCTTGTGTGATTACTCTTGTGTATGGAGCGGGTCTACATTGAAACTTTTAAAATACTGAACAAATTTGGGGATGTTGAATCTGACAACTTCTTCAAAAAGTCAGATGTAACACAAACAAGGAGAACCAGTTTCAAGTCTCAATGCCACCAATGCAGGACAGCAAAACAGATGACTTATCACGCCACGAGACAGTGGTTATAAACGCCCATGGAACCGACCTAACCCGTCGAAGCTCATTAATGTCAAAACTGTTCATTTCAAATCCAGCTGGAAAAAATCATGCAGGGCAAATTGAGGTGAGGACCTTGACTAGCCGCTCGCTTATTTTTCAGTGTCAATGTGTATGTTTATTACAACATTGTGTCCTGCCCCTCATCTGCTTCACTACTCTGAAGGGCCCAGGGTCGTCGCTGGCATCCCTCTGCTTCATCTGGGTGCTGGTCATCTAGGTATATCTTGAGGTTATCTCTGAGATGATTTTCAGGGGTTTTATGACGACCCGCGGCCGGTCCTCGACCAGGCCTCGCACCCCGCAAGTTAAGCAGCCCGTGACAGTCTTGACTAACACCCAGTAAGCCTTATTTTTACTGCTAGGAAAACAGGGGCATAGGGTGAAAGAAACTTTGGCCCATTGTTTCTCGGCGGCGGCTGGGATCGAGCCCAGGT
>WNGS01167372.1:9942066-9953179 GCA_020271785.1 Procambarus virginalis | reverse complement strand
ACTTATTAACTTTGAAAAATACAAAAAATATTCGTTATAATCTACAAATATATGAGGTCATCCCAAGGCTTCTCTCACTATATATAAAACGGTAGGACAATGTGTCAAAAAATAGTACATTTGGGTCTCCGGCAGAGGGACGGAGCGAGCAGCAATTAATCATTTCATAAGATTAACTTTATTGTCCTACTCGCATTACTCTGCTTCCGCCCAGCCGCCGACTAATCGTTTAGAGGAAAAGTGTTTCGACCCTTTCTTGCGATCTAGGACTCGGTACGTTAATTTCAAATTGATTGTGGAAAACCTTATAAATTTGAACATTCACTTAAATGTGGTACATCTGATAGCTATATTAAGTATAAAGTCAATGCTAATTCTGGAAAAAACGGAAGTTACCGCTGAAGTCGCGCTGAAGGCAGGGATACGGACGCAGGAAAGCCGCGGGTTAGGGCCGCGCGGATGGAACTTTACGCGGGAGATCGGACAAATTTGGTGGGCAAAAGCCAAGTGGAGCAGCAATAAAAACGCATTGTGCAGCAGCTCGAGGCATCGCGGGATTACTACATACAGCTACACAAAACTTAATATATTCCTCCTTTTAAATTCGGCCAAAATCAGCAATCTGTCACGGCAATGTAGTTTTCCTGTACCAAATACCAAACCAACGCCATCATATCTCGGCACCACTCCAGACGGCGGTAGAGAGACTTAATACCATTCAATATATTTATATCCGGATGTCGTTGGGTGCCTTTGTGCGTGTGCATGTGCGCGCGAGCTGCTCTCAAAAGTCTAATACAAGTCTGGCCACAAGCAGGTCTAAACAGGCATCTGGCTCTTGGTATCCGCCTGCCAGATGAACGGACAATGCAGGTTTATGAGTTGGGTGTGTGTAGACAACTGCATCTTGTCACTGTCTTTCAATCGCGCTGCATGTCATCATATTAAGTTATACAGTAATACGCGAAGACAATGCTATTTGAGGAATGAATAACAGATACGCACGGAAATCACAATAGCGTGATGCATCACATGAACAGATCCACAAGGGCCGTGACGAGGCTTCGACCCTCTCGGACGCAGGTTCGAATCCTCGTTATGACCCTTGTGGATTTGTTCATTTAATAACAGATATGTTTTTATACAAGCTTTTCATTCCTAAACACACAAGAATAAACAAAGCCTACGCACGGAGGGGTGTACAAACATGTACTACACACAAGTAGCACTTACCTTTCAAACGATTAGGTTGTTGTTGATTGCTCATTGGTCAATAACTACTGACAAGGTTGAAAAAGCAATTTCGGAGTTATTATGTCGGGATTAATTTAATTTTGATCAAAGATTTTTCAAGATTCAAACGACCTGTGCCTGACAGCTGCGTGATTCGTAGTCCTGAGGTTCCGGGTTCGATCCCGGTGGAGGCGGAAACAAATGGGCAGAGTTTCTTTCACCCTGATGCCCCCTGTTACCTAGCAGTAAATAGGTACCTGGGAGTTAGACAGCTGCTACGGGCTGCTTCCTGGGGGTGTGTAACAAAAAGGAGGCCCGGTCGAGGACCGGGCGCGGGGACGCTAAGTCCCGAAATCTTCTCAAGATAACATCAAGAAGATAACCTCCATTTTTACACTTGGATAAAACATTAAAACTTAGTTTATGTGACTAAGAAAAAAAATAATATGAGACTATTAATGTATAAAATATTTTATCATTTTCTTGTAATCTTTGATCATGCTTTTATCTTATTTTTTGTTATACCTTATAATGAATCTTGTTAAATTATAAGCGAAAAATATTCTTTCCATTCTTATTGTTCTTGATGACTCTTTGAGTACTCATCTGAACCTTTATATATATATATATATATATATATATATATATATATATATATATATATATATATATATATATATATATATATATATATATATATATGAATGAAAACTCACACCCCAGAAGTGACTCGAACCCATACTCCCAGGAGCAACGCAACTGGTATGTACAAGACGCCTTAAACCACTTGACCATCACGACCGGACAAAATGAGGTGATAGCCGAAGCTATTTGAACCACCTCACCGCCGGCACTCGGATGGTTATCTTGGGCATAGCATTTTACCAAATCACCTCATTCTTTGGGGCACACGTGAGGAACACAAATGCGAACAAGCCTGAATGGTCCCCAGGACTATATGCGAATGAAAACTCACACCCCAGAAGTGACTCGAACCCATACTCCCAGGAGCAACGCAACTGGTATGTACAAGACGCCTTAAACCACTTGACCATCACGACCGGACAAAATGAGGTGATAGCCGAAGCTATTTGAACCACCTCACCGCCGGCACTCGGATGGTTATCTTGGGCATAGCATTTTACCAAATCACCTCATTCTTTGGGGCACACGTGAGGAACACAAATGCGAACAAGCCTGAATGGTCCCCAGGACTATATGCGAATGAAAACTCACACCCCAGAAGTGACTCGAACCCATACTCCCAGGAGCAACGCAACTGGTATGTACAAGACGCCTTAAACCACTTGACCATCACGACCGGACAAAATGAGGTGATAGCCGAAGCTATTTGAACCACCTCACCGCCGGCACTCGGATGGTTATCTTGGGCATAGCATTTTACCAAATCACCTCATTCTTTGGGGCACACGTGAGGAACACAAATGCGAACAAGCCTGAATGGTCCCCAGGACTATATGCGAATGAAAACTCACACCCCAGAAGTGACTCGAACCCATACTCCCAGGAGCAACGCAACTGGTATGTACAAGACGCCTTAAACCACTTGACCATCACGACCGGACAAAATGAGGTGATAGGCGAAGCTATTTGAACCACTTCACCGCCGGCACTCGGATGGTTATCATGGGCATAGCATTTTACCAAATCACCTCATTCTTTGGGGCACACGTGAGGAACACAAATGCGAACAAACCTGAATGGTCCCCAGGACTATATGCGAATGAAAACTCACACCCCAGAAGTGACTCGAACCCATACTCCCAAGACATACTGGTCTTGTACATACCAGTTGCGTTGCTCCTGGGAGTATGGGTTCGAGTCACTTCTGGGGTGTGAGTTTTCATTCGCATATAGTCCTGGGGACCATTCAGGCTTGTTCGCATTTGTGTTCCTCACGTGTGCCCCAAAGAATGAGGTGATTTGGTAAAATGCTATGCCCAAGATAACCATCCGAGTGCCGGCGGTGAGGTGGTTCAAATAGCTTCGGCTATCACCTCATTTTGTCCGGTCGTGATGGTCAAGTGGTTTAAGGCGTCTTGTACATACCAGTTGCGTTGCTCCT
This sequence comes from Procambarus virginalis, assembly GCA_020271785.1. NCBI lineage: Eukaryota > Metazoa > Arthropoda > Malacostraca > Decapoda > Cambaridae > Procambarus > Procambarus virginalis. The sequence goes on along the minus strand of WNGS01167372.1, from coordinate 9,949,860 downwards.
GGGAGTATGGGTTCGAGTCACTTCTGGGGTGTGAGTTTTCATTCGCATATAGTCCTGGGGACCATTCAGGCTTGTTCGCATATATATATATATATATATATATATATATATATATATATATATATATATATATTAGATATCCACAGAAACATCGATCCACAGATAACTAAACTCTGGGCATGATATGAAAGTATCCAACATTAAACTAGACACATGCGCCTATATAACCGCCTAACAATAACAATAGTATTAACAACAAATCATTTTTTGGGTCCGACTTTAAAAGAGGAAGACTAAGGCGACGGGTGACCGGGATTTGACTGAGGCGACGGGTGACCGGGATATGACTGAGGCGACGGGTGACCGGGATTTGACCTAGGCGACGGGTGACCGGGATATCAGCATCGAGAAAAATGTTTTGTGTGATTGAGATTTCCGGTTAGGGCGGCAACGAGCAGCGGGTTTAATGTCGTGGACGTTAACGAGAACTTTGTGTCGGGACCACTATACAAAGATGTGCAAGGTTAGACCGAAGCGAGGACAGTTACACCCCCGCTCCTGTGCCAGGTAAGTCCACTACGGGCTCACCATAGCCCGTGCTACTTTGAACGTTTTGTTCCCAGTAGCTGAATCTTAAACAACAACATTGGACCGAAGGCCAGAACCAGATAAGTGGGCAAAAAATCCTTCAAAGGAAAAAAAAAAACGAGAAAAGGGATGTCGAGGAATAAGTGTTGGTGTCAGTATTAGTGGAGAGCAGAGCGTGCTCCCCACGAAGGTGAGATATGACTGAACGGAATATCCTGCTGCCCAGTATAACTAGCCAGGGCGTGTCTCATTCAGACAGATTGGTGCGCACTAGTCACCAAACAGCAAAAACTCCAGCCACGTAACATCAGCGAGGAGATACGAACAACCGGGATAACGCCAACATGATGTTTGTAGTTAAGGCAGTTAGGGGGGGTGCAGAACCTAACTCATGACCAACCCAAACACACGGTATTAGAGCAAGAAAAAAGTTTACATTACAAGGGGGATAAATCCCCGAGAATGAGACACCGGCCGGGAGAACCTACCCAGCTGTGGTGTGGTGGGTAGAATTAGCGCCTGACATAATGCAGCATTAAACTAAACATTGGGTGGAAGGGTTAGCATTACGCCCCACGGAAGGTCTGGCAGAGGCATTACCAGTCAGACGGAATTAGATGTAACATTAAGAAAATTCTGTTAATGGAAGCACAGGGTATAATTGTCCACATATTTACGAGCGGAATACCGCATATTAGATTAATTCAAGGCCGCAGGAGAACCGAAATACGAGCAGTAAAGTAAGAAAAATTATGTGCGGGGTGAATTTGATATATAAATGATGGGTAATAAATAGGTAATTGAGGGGTGTCCGAGAGTGATGGATCAACCGGCGCTGGGTGACGGGGGACGGGAATTTTGATTTCGGGAAATGGAGCTTAAATTTGGAACAAGAGGCAATCATGCTACGCAATTAACAACGACACATGACCGGTGACTGGTAATCCAGGTGTCTCCTTGGGGTGTAATTAGATTTTTAATTAAAGGAGATTTTAGGTGTAATTAGGAAATGCAGGGTGTTTTCTTCCTTAAATTAGGCTCCCTGGAGGAAGAGGACGTTATCCTGAAAGTAGATATCGATCTCCTTCCGCCATTAAGGAACACCAGTCACAAACCTGTTATTAGCCAACATCAAAACAAAAAACTCCTGCATTATACAACAGTTTCAAAGTTAGCGAAACACAATTAGTATTGGAGAAACACAAATAACTGAGGAAAATAAGGTCAAAATATATAGCATCCAGACACTCTTGTGAGTAAAACATTTCTGAAATGTATTGAATGTGTACTAGGCTTCTCTCGAAGGTTTTGTATATATATATATATATATATATATATATATATATATATATATATATATATATATATATATATATATAATGTATTAGTATTTTTGGGAGCAGGTTTTCTGTAATACACATGTCATTAAACACAACAGCATTTTGACTACTAATTATTTTCTTTTGGATATCCATCATAACCCAAATGTATTTTACCATCCGGAGGGTGAAGAAATACTAGATCACTTAATTACACACAGAAATCATAATAGCGTGATGCATCAAATAAATCCCTTGTCATTTGATGCACAAGGAATCACGGCCCTTCTGGATTTGTTCATTAGATCACTTAATCTTTCCATTTATAATGTTCGACGTTTCGTCAGCACTGTGACATCTTGAGGACTACACTCTTGCTGAAGATGGTACAAGAGGTGGTACACTTATATATGATATATATAAGAGTGCCTACCACCTCTTGTCTCGGAAAACCTCGGAAAATCAAGGGAGCGTTCAGGGAAAATTTGTCCCTGATTTCTTAAATATTTGCTTCTCCTGCATCCCCTGTTTGAGATGTGAACTTTAATGTACATGATTACACAATGTGCGGCATTAACATATACATAACTATTACAAGTGAAGTGAAAAACACAACAACGGGATACATTAATAAATGTCACCAACGGATTCGATCATTGTTGCAAGTCAAACACCTTCTCGAACCCTTCCGAGGGGGTTGGACGCGTGCCCAAAATGCAGCAGGCACTCCCCTCTAAATTGCGACACTGAGGCGCTGGAGCATTATGGGCTATTCGTGCCCGTGTCACGTCTTAAGTGACTTAATCTTCATCACTCAATCCCTGGAACAAGAAGCTTTTCGCTCTTTGGCCTTTTGTAACACTGATCAGTTTGTCGCCCAGTTCGTTCAGGAACTTCAACACACACTTTCCCCCACGAACCGAGGGTCTCCCAGGCGATCTGAACAAAGCTGTAGCAGTGTGCCAGCCCTCTGTATTTGATGGTTTTCTGGGTTTCCCTGAATGAAGCAGCGCCTCACTCCCTTCACTTGTGCTGTGTTGGAGGTAGGTACTGGCCAGTGTGGAAGCGCATTTGTAGTCCCACACCACTTGCTTGCCATCCTTCCATGGAAGCATGGTGACCCCATCTGGATGCTTCTGAGGTTCGTTGGATCTGAATATGTGTGGTTCTCTTTGTGCTGGGCAGCGGGCCGTGGCGAGGCTCCTCTTGATGATGTAGTTGACTTCTTCATGTCTTGCAATCTTATGCTGTTATTTACGACACACTAGATCATGCTGACCATATTGATTCGCCAACACGCTTCCGCAGTTGCACCTATGTTTGGTGAGGATGGGAGCGGCAAGGCGAAGGACAACTCCAATACAGAAGACGTCATGAATGAGGCAAGTTCCCAGGGCTGCATTGGGCACAGCAAATAAAAACAAAAAACAGTATGGGGTGCTGTTACCAGTTGGGGGCGGGCTTTGTTCTCGGCAGATGCATTTCCAAACATTGTTGTGGCAGTCCCATTATGGGACTTTTCCTGCAGACTCATACGTCAGGCTGCCAGCAGCCGCGTCCAACAGCCTGGTTGATCAGTCCAGAAACCAGGAGGCCTGGTCGACGAACGGGCCGCGGGGACGCTAAACCCCGGAAGCACCTCAAGGTAACCTCAAGGTAACCTCAAGGTAACCCTGAATGCACTGTGCACAAATCCACAAGGCCCGTGACGAGGATTCGAACCTGCGTCCGAGAGCATCCCAGACGCTGCCTTAATCGACTGAGCTACGACATGGTCAAAAGGAGTTGAAACCTAAGTTATACTGAACTTACTGGATCCTTCAGTCTCTCCGAGGCACAAACCAGGGTTTTACACAACTCGTCACGGTCCTTGTGGATTTGTTCATTTGATGCATCACGCTATTGTGATTTCTGTGTACAGTGTGCATTTTCCCTCTTTATCACCAAGCTGAGGAGCTGGTAAAGTAAGCGGGAAGCCCTAGGATCTCTTGTTGTCTCAATTAGCCTATCTTGAGGTTATCTTGAGATGATTTCGGGACTTAGCGTCCCCGCGGTCCGGTCCTCAACCAGGCCACCTTTTTGTTACACACCCCCAGGTAGCAGCCCGTAGCATCTAACTCCCAGGTATCTATTTACTAGGTGAATGGCGCATCAGGGTGAAAAAAAACTCTGTCCATTTGTTTCCATCTCCGCCGGGGATCGAACTCGGAACCTTAGAACTACAAATCCCGAGCGCTGTCCATTCAGCCGTCAGGGCCCAGCCTAGAACCCAGTTCCTTCAAAAAACTTGTGGCACTCTTACCCCAAGTGCCAATTGTCTCGGAAGCAGCGGGGCAGAATTGTAGTGGTAATATAGTTTTCTGTACTTATTGGACTTGGCCGATTTCCTGTGAGTGGCAGCACCACCTGGATGTGCAATACTGAAGTTAATGTAGGTGTTAGCCAGGGTTGATACACACGTGTAGTCCCATACCATTTGCTTGCCGTTCTTCCCGGGGTTCTCTGTGATCCCATCTGTGTGACGAATAAAAACAGCACAGTTATGGGGCATTAGGTAATGGGGCTCTCTCTCGGCTGGACATCCAGCTGTGGTGAGGCTCCTCTTGATGATTTTGTTAACTTCACTGTGCATCGAGTGTCATCCCCCTGTACTTTGGCAGAGTAGGTTATGTTGGCCGTACCTGTCAGCTACCACCTCTCCGCAAATACACCTATACTTTGCGAGGATTGCGGCAGCATGGCGGAGGGCCACAGCAATTCGGAGAGTGTGTGGTGTGAGACGCGTGCCAGTTGCCGACATTGGGGTTGCTAAACGGAAGTCACCTGCATGTGGGGCTGCTACTGCTGTGAGGTAATGGGGTTCTCTCTCGGCTGGGCATCCAGCAGTGGTGAGGCTCCTCATGATGGGAGCAATATCATTTTATGTTGTTGCAACACCCAGGCACTCTGCAGCAACTTGGTCTACAATGGGGCCATCCCAGCTGAATTGCTTGTGGGCTTTTGAGGATGGTGGTTGAGGTGGTGGGCCTGCACGAAAGGCTCACTCGGTGGTACAGCGTGTAAAATTGGGATCGAGTACGCCTCGATCAGAAAGACAAAGTCAGTTTGAGGGGGAGGGGAAGAGCATGGATGATAATGTGATAAATCAATAAAGGCGAGTGATACGTGTAATGGGCCCGAAAATCCTCCTGTTGCGACTTCTGGCTTGAGACGGAAGCGCTTTCTTCCTCAGCCATTGCTCGTTTGCATATCCAGCCTATTAGAGTAGGATGGACTCTAGAGAGGGTGGAGATTATGTGCCCCCTCCCACCCCTACCTCCAAATACATCCCCTGAGGGGGGAAGAGAATTACACGGTGAATCCTCCTTCCCCTCACTATCACCCCCTGCCTCCCTCACTATCACCCCTGCCTCCTTCACTATCACCCCCTGCTAAGAGATTGAGGGTAAAAGGAGAACAAGAATGGACGACACAAAACTGAATTACTGTCAGATGAGCGAGAGAGGCGTCTCTTTCGTTTAGACAGGAGCAGTGTGGGACACACCAACACTTTCGAAAGGTGTGGAAACAACTTAATATAGTTGAATATTAATGCGAACAAGCCTGAATGGTCCCCAGGACTATATGCAACTGAATATTCTGGGGTGTGAGTTTTCAGTTGAATATTAAATATAGCTTAATGACTGTATAGAGATTGTATTTCATTGATTGTATTAACTCAGGTGAATACCTGTCATAAAATCTGTTGTAACACCCATTGAACAAGTAAACTCACATTTTATTTTTCAATAGAGTGCTTGGGTTTAAGAATAGGAGCCGATCCTTCTTAAGGAGGGGCATGGGGATTCGAACCAGACTACCCCTTTCATTCTCACCATACATTCACAAATCATTATGTATATTTTGGTGAAGCTAACCCCCAATCGTCTGGCCTAGAACCTCGAATAATTTTTTTTATATATTCATTATACAATTTATGTGAGATACTAATATGCTAATTTCATATTTAATTTTACTTAATTTATGAATACTATTGCCAACAAATATCACAGTCGTTATTATTATTATTATTTGTATTATTATTATTATTATTATTAATTGGTAATTATATGTTTTGACGTAATGTGACGTTTTAGTGTTTGTGTTACAAAAGTGAAGTTTTAGTGTTTGTGTTACAAAAGTGAAGTTTTAGTCACCTGCTTGTTTACAAAGCATGTTTCATAATTTACCATGCTAAAGTAGGCAGTGTATGGGCGTGACTAATGTTTCAACCATCGCTCACTGGATGGCAACGGGGATTCATGATTGGTAAATTAAATTATATGTAACTAGTTAAGTAGTTATCTTCTATATAAATAAAAAATAAATATTCGTTTGTTTAAAATCGCTTATCTCCGAAAATTGTTCATCGATTGCTTTGAAATTTGACACAACGTTCCATTCGCATACGAGCATGTTTTTATATACCTACTATATAGATGTCACGTCTGTGACAGGTAAAAAACATGTTTTTTTTTTAACTGTGTTTTTCATGTGAGGGAAATCTCCGAAACCTCTTTACCGATTGCTTTGAAATTTTGACACAAAGTTGCATTCGAATAAGCCAATGTGTTTTTATATACCTACCATATAAATGCCACACCTGAGACAGGTAAAAACATACTTTTTTGGAAAACGGCGCCATCTGTTGCACGTAAGGAGTGGGGCACGTAAGGACGAGAGAACGGGGAGGGGATAATGGTGGGGGAGGAGGAGACGGGGGAAGTGGGGAATAGTGGGGAGGACGAGGGGGACAGGGGAGGGTTGCTGTGGCTCAGCAACGAATGCGCGTTGCTGAGCCACAGCACCGCGTGGCCGGGTACAACTAATACACTTCATATATATATGAAGTGTCAGACACCCCTTGCCATTAAGGTGATGAACGAACTATTGCAGACATAAAATTTCTAAGCACGTGTAGCAACATATATTAAAAAATATCTGTACAAAATCTATATGGTTGCCCGTAACTGTCAGGATTTACATTTGTCTTGAATCTAATCACATCTCCTGGTAACTTGTTCAACAGATTAACTATACTACTTGAACAATATTTCCTTTTTGAAGGTAAATTTCTCCATTTTGAACTAATTGTTTCAAGTTATTTCATGGCTAACTCTTCCGACTAGCTCCTGTATACAACTTGGAATTATTTTATTATTCAATTATAATATGCTTCTTGAATGTTGATATTCAGTACCAAATTACCTGATGAGAAGACTTAATTGCTTGGTTTCTACGGATCATATATGGACGGATGAGGTCTAAATAAATAATATTCCTTAACACAATCAAACAAATGAAAGTAGAAACTCAATCAAATATCTTTTACCTAATCAAACAAATCTAAATAGTCAATATATCTAATATATATTGATATATATAAATAGTCAATATATCTAACTACAGAGGATAAAATAGTTTATCCCCTGTAGTTAGTCAAACTAATCTCTACTGTTAAAGAAACACCATTATATTAATGAAACCTAAACCAGTCAGCTCTACATACTTAGACAGTCAGACTTATTTAGTCAGTTATGTACCAAGCCAACCAGAACTATATCTAACCTATCACCAATATACCTTGCCAGTCAAGCCTTGTTTTGTTCTGTCAGTCAGACCTAAGCATTAAACCTATCAAAGGTAATTACTTAATCAGTCAGAAAGACCTCGGTAGTACAATTTCAGTAGTTTAGCTTCTGTAATTAGTTTCTAATCTGTTCTTTAGCATCTGTAGTTCAACATACAAATGTTCTCGAACATCTCTAATTAGTAAAATCTTTAATATTTCAAACATTTTGAAAGATGTTATGTTCTGAGGAGGGGGGGGGTTTGCGCGGCTGTGTGT
>WNGS01167372.1:9894128-9911087 GCA_020271785.1 Procambarus virginalis | reverse complement strand
CCCATAAATGTTTATGTATGTATGTGTGTTGTGTTGACAAAATTTATCCGAATGTCACTGACTATTTTATATGTGCTTACAATGCCAGGAGTGCACTCTGCGAGTCACAGTATATAACTCCACCACCTTTGTCTTTTACAAATTCAGTGGCAAGGTATATGCCTGCAAGTTCGGTTTGAGTTGTACTTGCCCATCACTGACGCGCTTAATAGTTCTATATCTTCCACCTTCATCAGAGGGATGTAGGGAGAGAGAGGGCAGGTTAAGGGGCGGCGGGAGGAGGAGGAGGAGAGGGGATAGTGGAAGACAAACAGGGTCGTCGACGGTGGTGTTATCTGTAAGGCTGAGGATACGACAGCCCAGCAGGACCTCCCATGTTATCTGGCCACATCCAAAACCCTGCTCGTCCACCCACCCGCACCTTACCACACCCTCCAACTCCCACACACCCGCCCACCCCAACCTACAGGACGCCCGCCCACCCCAACCTACAGGACACCCGCCCACCCCAACCTACAGGATGCCCGCCCACGCCACCTACAGGATGCCCGCCCACGCCACCTACAAGACGCGGACAAACCTGGTGAGAGCAGTGACCGACAGGAAACAGTGAGGAAGGGGGAGGGAGGGGGGGAGTTGGCCGTGACCCCCCTGGATGGTGGGGGGCGTGTCGACGGGGGGTCGGTGGGGCACTGAGCGACAAGGACCGACGCCAGAGATACGGACACAACGAGGGTGACACGGAAGAAATGTCATCAGGTATTTTTATTGTTGCCGCCGGAGGCGGCTAGTTTATTGTGCACCCCATACTCATCCTGTAAGCGGTAGCGCAAAAAGCATTACAGCGGGCACAAAAGGTCTTTATCAGACCTCATCTAGATTATTACATAAACAATTTCATCTATCCTTCACACCTTATAGTTACAATGTCAACTAGTTACAGAGAATGTTCTATTTTCAAGAGCTATATATTTACAGTAAGTCATTATACATTAATGGTAGGTCTTATCGCTAATTCATAATCGCATATTCTACTCTGGCAAAAGACAGAATATCCTTCAGAAACCTGAATAAGGAGGCTTTTAGATCACTGAATACCGCCTATGTGAGGCCAGCCTCAGAGTATGTCGCCCCATCTAAAAGAAACACATAAGGAAGCTCAAAAAGATGCAGAAGTTTGCAACGAGACTCGTCCCAGAGCTGCGAGGGATGAGATACGAAGACAGACTGTTGGCACTAAACCTGACGACGTTAGAAAGGAGGAAGGAGAGGACATGATACAGACGTATAAAATACTTTTAGGAATTGACATGGTGGAAACAGAGGAAATGTTTACAGGGAATATCAACAGAACAAGGAGGCAAATGGAAAATGCGAGGACCGAAATTAAAAGGATCAGGAGGTCCACGAAATATAGTGTGAACAGGTGTGGGATGCTGGAGGAAGGACAGGCTGGTAGGTGGTGGCTAGTAGGTGGTGGCTGGTAGATGGTGGCTGGTAGGTGGTGGCTGGTAGGTGGTGGCTGGTAGATTGTGGCTGGTAGATGGTGGCTGGTAGTCGAGAGACTGAGCAACATGTAAGTGTCAGCAGACGTGGTCAATACGTGTATGGTGCAGCTAAATGAAACAAAACCAGCATTAAGATCCTACAAAAGCACTTTAGAGGCCACTTGCTAAAATTTAATGCATCAACAGAAAAAGGAGAACTGCCAAATTGCTAGAAAACGGAAAATATAGTAGCATTAGACATTAAAACAAATCAGTAGGTGCTGACGGCTGAGTGGAAAGCGCTCGGGATTCGAAATCCCAAGATACCAGGTTCGGTCCCCGGCGGAGGCGGAAACAAATGGACAGAGTTTCTTTCACCCTAATTCCCCTGTCCACCTAGCAGTAAACAGGTACCTGGGAGTTAAACAGCTGCTACGGGCTGCTTCCTGAGGATATTTACTCTGCTGTTTTATGTTATTTACTGTTACACGTGGATCTCACGTGCTCTGGGAAAGAGAACAGAGAGAAGGATTGATATAGTAGAGACCAACAAGAATCTCAAGTGAAACCACGAATGTTTATGATTACCGACCTCTGAACGAGGACCCAGACAAATGGTAAAATGTAAGGAAATATTTCCTTACCGCGAGAGTGGGGAGCAAGTGGAATGAAGCAGATAGGAACAATTGAGGCGAACTCCAGACAGAGTATCAGCAATAGATATGATAAATGTGGGTCGGGGTCATTGCGGGAGATGACTGGTGAAAAGGCAGAAGACAAGAAGCTGAGGCTCAATCCTAAGGAACAATTGAGTACACACACACACACACACACACACACACACACCACACACCACACACACACACACACACACACACACACACACACACACACACACACATTGATTGACCTATTGATTGACGGTTGAGAGGCGGGACCAAAGAGCCAGAGCTCAACCCCCGCAAGCACAACTAGGTGAGTACAACTAGGTGAGTACACACACACACACACACACACACACACACACACACACACACACACACACACACACACACACACACACACACACACACACACACACACACATACACCTTGAATACTTCCTCAGGGAGAGTGTAGACACCTCACAACATTACCTCCCCTCCCCCCCCATCTCGGAGCTTCCCCCCCACCGTCACCCCGGACTCCCCCTCCCCCCACCTCTCGACCCCCGCTGGGAGATGGATCCCCCCCCTGACCCCAGTCTTCAGTCCTACAAGCTTCTTGGGACGGATAGATATGGCGCTCATAGGTGGTGGCTGGTAGGTGGTGTCTGGTAGGTGGTGTCTGGTAGGTGGTGTCTGGTAGGTGGTGTCTGGTAGGTGGCATCTGGTAGGTGGTGTCTGGTAGGTGGCGTCTGGTAGGTGGTGGCTGGTAGGTGGCGTCTGGTAGGTGGTGTCTGGTAGGTGGTGTCTGGTAGGTGGTGGGTGGTAGGTGGTGGCTGGTAGGTGGTGGCTGGTAGGTGGTGTCTGGTAGGTGGCGTCTGGTAGGTGGCGTCTGGTAGGTGGTGTCTGGTAGGTGGCATCTGGTAGGTGGCATCTGGTAGGTGGCATCTGGTAGGTGGCGTCTGGTAGGTGGTGTCTGGTAGGTGGTGTCTGGTAGGTGGCATCTGGTAGGTGGCATCTGGTAGGTGGCATCTGGTAGGTGGCGTCTGGTAGGTGGTGGCTGGTAACTGAAAAATAGAGGTTGATGACTGGTGGTTGATGAGTGTGTTTGATGGGTTGGTAGATGTTGAAGAAAAACAAACAAACTGAACAACTCCAAATGAAAGATAACATCCCGAGACAGACAAAAGAGAAAGACTTGTAAGTTAATATATCCCCCGAGCCTGCCGCCCGAGGCTCCCCTATAGGAGAGAATGCGCGACAAAGACTGCCTCCCCCCCTAATTCTGCTTGTAACACTGAAATGTTGCTGATGCAACATTGCGAGCAACATTTGCAACATGCATTAGACTTGCCAGTGATTGACAGATTGCGTGGAAGACGGGTATGCGGGGACGCGCGGTCACCAGTGTAATAGAAGTTTTTTCCGTCATATTTTGGACGTAGAAAAGGGCCTTCTCGTATGTGGTCGCCTCCTCACCTGTGCAGTTAATTGTGGCTGGTACAATGGCCGTGAACTTACGTTCTCACGATTACTTCCCAAAATTGTTGTTATTCCTCATTAGTACCGTTCAAGTTTCATAGCATCAATAAGGTTGCTCGAGAAACAACCTTACACAAATTCTCAAACACGTACTAAGATACACAAAGATTCACCTCTCACAGCTCACACAAGACCGGGCCGATCCGCGGCAAAGGTGGAGCAAGCTCCTAGCACTTCGCCATGTTGCAAAAATCAGTTTTAACATCGAGGATCCCACATGGGGATCGTATCAGACACATCTCTAACCCTGTCCATGGAGGACAGAAGAAAATGTATATATGCTGGTTAGCATTGTAAATGTGTGGCCACGTCTGTGGTAGAAAAACAAAAACAGCTCACTCAAATCTCACTTCTCAGACAGTTGCAAGCACAAAAACTCATCATTCATCCATCACACTCAATTGTACTATCTCACAAAAATTCTCTCTCTTAGCACACACACTGCAACTGAAATTCTCATTTCGCAAAACACTTCTTCTCTTTCTCATACACACTCACAAAAATTCTCATTCTGACTCACGTTGGAAATAATTTTGTTAGCGTTAAGGGTAGCGAGCAAATGGAAGGAAGGAATTATCAAGGGAAAGCGCCAAGCCATTACGACTATATAGCACTGGGAAGGGGTCAGGATAAGGATTTGGGATGGACGGGGGAAAGGGATGGTGCCCCAACCACTTGTGGACGGTCGGGGCACCATTCAAATGACATTACCCGAGCAAATGGAATGGACTCGAGGTATAGATAGCAGAAGACAACGCAAACAAAGTTTCAAAAGTAGATATGAAATAAAACAGAAGAGTCGTGAACCACTGCATCTGGCAACAGATAATTGGTAACGAGTGGCTCAGGAGCTAGCGCCAGACACTGTACACATTTAGGTGTACTAAATGTGTACAGTGTACTGCAACACAAGTGATTCAGCATTGTGTTTGCGTTGCAGCCTACAGTGCCAAGCACTCAGATCATTTATCTTCCCAACATGGCCCATTTCTCTCGTTTATCACAATTCCCGACCCTGTCCTCCTCCGCCCACGACAAGGAGCTACCGGCCAGGGGGCCAGATTCACGATGCAGTTACGCAAGTACTTACGAACGTATACATCTTTCCTCAATCTTTGCCGTCTTTGGTTACATTTATTAAACAGTTTACAAGCATGAAAACTTCTCAACCAACTGTTGTTATTGTTATAAACAGCCTCCTGATGCTTCAGAGCTCATTAACTATTTAAGTATTGTAAACAAAGCTGCCAAAGATTGAGAAAAGATGTACAGGTTCGTAAGTACTTGCGTAACTGCTTCGTGAATCTGGCCCCAGGGACCCTTCTAAGGCTCCACATGGGGTATGAATCTGTAGATCACAGCTCCCATCTTCTGTTGACCAGCTTCCTGTGTGGTTGAGCACATACGCACGTAAATGTTTCTCGGCCCAGATGAGCTTACAAGGTCAAGCTTTAGCGTCTAATGCTTATCTTCCAAGTTACTAGCTTGTGAGTGCAATAACTGTTTCCTTTCATATATATATAGATATAGATATATTAAACTGTGTTTTGTCATTGGTTGTATTAGGTATACATTTAGTCCACTTTACATGTACTTCATTGTAAAGGGAGCTAAAAGACCCCAACAATTAGTATCAGCAATATTGAAAAGATAATGTGTGTTATCTGGGGAGACAATGAAATATAATTAATTGTTCTATAGCTTTATAAGTCAGTGACGATACGAGAATTGGACCAATAGTTGAACAACCCAGCACCACCCACTGGTCAGTGCTCAGCTGTGATGTATGCCCAACCACTTGGGCTGGACGGTAGTGCGACGGTCTCCCTTCAAGCAGGTCGGCGTTCAATCCCCCAACCGTCCACAAGTGGTTGGCCACCATTCTTTCACCCCCCCCATCCCCAATCCTTATCCTGACTCCTTTCAAGTGCTATATAGTCGTAATGGCTTGGCGCTTTTCGGTATTCCCTATTCACCTGAGATGTGATGTTCAAGAGTCAGAATTGGGATTGCGAACTTTGACCAACTCAGACAGACAGATAGACAGACAGCGATGGTCAACGGAGATGGAAGCTCATTGTATGCCTTGACGTTAATCTGCTCCTGTATGCTAAACACTAAGATGATTTCCGTCACTTATGTAAAAGTGGTTGCAGGAAGCACCTATGAAGATTATAAGTAGAAATCCTCAGTGTATAGAGATTGAATTTTTCGAAGAATGGTATAAGCTTATCCCTCACAACAGTCTGACTGCTCCAAACCAGAGACGTCCGAAGAAGAACCCAGAGGAATGTGGAGGTTGTCACACAAGCGCGAACTTCGCATAGAAGTCATCTTTTAACAAACTAATACCAGGTACAATAGCTCAGTCGATTAAGGCTCGTCTGGGATCTCTCGGATATAGGTTCGAACCCTCGTCACGGTCCTTGTGGATTTGTTCACCAGGTAATGGAGCTCCGAAAGGGAATATGATGAGATCACCATCACCTCACATCCACCATGCCACTTTCAAGAAGTGGCAAGTCTTCTCTTGATTCTTCAAGAGAAGAATCAAGACGGATGAAGATAGACAGAGACTACAGGATGACCTGGATAAACTGGAGGAATGGTCTAGAAAATGGCTGCTAAAGTTCAACTCGGGAAAGTGTAAGGTGATGAAATTAGGAGAAGGGAGCAGGAGGCTGAACACAAGGTATCATTTGGGAGGGGAAATCCTACAAGAGTCAAATAGAGAGAAAGATCTGGGGGTTGATATCACACCGAACCTGTCCCCAGAAGCCCACATCAAAAGAATATCATCAGCGGCATATGCTAGACTGGCCAACATAAGAACTGCCTTTAGAAATTTGTGTAAGGAATCTTTCAGAACCCTGTATACCACTTATGTAAGACCAATCCTGGAGTATGCAGCTCCAGCCTGGAGTCCATACCTAGTTAAACACAAGACAAAGTTAGAGAAGATTCAGCGGTATGCCACCAGGCTCGTCCCGGAACTGAGAGGATTGAGCTACGAGGAAAGGCTAAAGGAGCTGAACCTCACATCCCTGGAAAACAGAAGAGTAAGGGGAGACATGATAACCACCTACAAAATTCTCAGGGGAATTGACAGGGCGGACAAAGAGAAACTCTTCACCACGGGTGGGACACGAACAAGGGGACACAGGTGGAAACTTAGTACCCAGATGAGCCACAGAGACGTTAGAAAGAATTTTTTCAGTGTCAGAGTAGTTAATAAATGGAATGCACTAGGAAGTGATGTGGTGGAGGCTGACTCCATACACAGTTTCAAGTGTAGATATGATAGAGCCCAGTAGGCTCAGGAATCTGTACACCTGTTGATTGACAGTTGAGAGGCGGGACCAAAGAGCCAAAGCTCAACCCCCGCAAGCACAATTAGGTGAGTACAATTAGGTGAGTACTTTCTCAGACATTCCATGCTTGAGAAAGTGACATGCAATGAATTGGGATCAGTTCACCAGGCAACTTGTGACGTGAAATACGTCGCAGGACCCGAGAATACGTCGTTACTAAGAGGAAGACGCATCTCTGGCGTGTGATTATTAGTTGTAATTCATAACAGAGTTATACACTACCCGAGTCCGGGAGACATCTCCCGTCCACGAGGCTAACCATAGCCCGTGCTTCTTGCCCCACTCCTGTGCGAGGTAAGTTACGGGCTCACCATAGCCCGTGCTACTTGGAACTTGTTTCGAGTAGCTGAATCTATAACAACAATACCCGAGTCATGTAATATTTGCGTTATCTTAATTATAGCCAACTGTTTGGGAACTTTCATTTACTTTACAGATGGAACCAATCACAGACTTTACCCAGACTGAAGCCTTTTGCTACTCTATAATTTTACACAAACAAAAGTATTACCAAGAATAATACTTTTGGAATAGAAGAATATATTCCATTCTGCCGACAGTGACCTACCCGCATGTTGGGTATTGTATTTGTGAGACGCGTGTGATTGTTGTTGTTATAGATTCAGCTACTCGGAACAAGTTCCAAGTAGCACGGGCTATGGTGAGCCCGTAACTTACCTGGCACAGGAGCGGGGCAAGAAGCACGGGCTATGGTTAGCCTCGTGGACAGGAGATGTCTCCCGTGGACGCGTGTGAGTACATCCCTCACTATCACCAGGCAACCCCATCACCATCACCAGGTCAACACGTCACTATCACCATACAGCCACCGTAACAAACACCCTTTATCAACCACTCTCAGTACCCCCAAACAAGCCTGGAAGCGTTTACAGCATAATTAGGTTTTAATCACACTTACTCCCAGCTGACACACGTAAGAGTGGGATAATGTCAAAATTGCTCCAGTAATCCTGTAAGATTTTTCCCTGCAGTGGCGTGTGTGTCAGAGCTGCGGCAGGAGTGGCGTGTGTCAGGGCTGCGGCAGGAGTGGCGTGTGTGTCAGGGCTGCGGCAGGAGTGGCGTGTGTCAGGGCTGCGGCAGGAGTGGCGTGTGTCAGAGCTGCGGCAGGAGTGGCGTGTGTCAGGGCTGCGGCAGGACTGGCGTGTGTCAGGGCTGCGGCAGGACTGGCGTGTGTCAGGGCTGCGGCAGGAGTGGCGTGTGTCAGGGCTGCGGCAGGAGTGGCGTGTGTCAGGGCTGCGGCAGGAGTGGCGTGTGTCAGGGCTGCGGCAGGAGTGGCGTGTGTCAGGGCTGCGGCAGGAGTGGCGTGTGTCAGGGCTGCGGCAGGACTGGCGTGTGTCAGGGCTGCGGCAGGAGTGGCGTGCGTCAGAGCTGCGGCAGGAGTGACGTGCGTCAGGGCTGCGGCAGGAGTGACGTGCGTCAGAGCTGCGGCAGGAGTGACGTGTGTCAGAGCTGCGGCAGGAGTGACGTGTGTCAGAGCTGCGGCAGGAGTGGCGTGCGTCAGGGCTTCGGCAGGAGTGGCGTGTGTCAGGGCTGCGGCAGGAGTGACGTGCGTCAGAGCTGCGGCAGGAGTGGCGTGTGTCAGAGCTGCGGCAGGAGTGGCGTGTGTCAGGGCTGCGGCAGGAGTGACGTGCGTCAGAGCTGCGGCAGGAGTGACGTGTGTCAGAGCTGCGGCAGGAGTGGCGTGTGTCAGGGCTGCGGCAGGACTGACGTGCGTCAGAGCTGCGGCAGGAGTGGCGTGTGTCAGAGCTGCGGCAGGAGTGACGTGTGTCAGAGCTGCGGCAGGAGTGGCGAG
The DNA here is from genome assembly GCA_020271785.1 of Procambarus virginalis. Classification (NCBI taxonomy): domain Eukaryota; kingdom Metazoa; phylum Arthropoda; class Malacostraca; order Decapoda; family Cambaridae; genus Procambarus; species Procambarus virginalis. The sequence goes on along the minus strand of WNGS01167372.1, from coordinate 9,902,230 downwards.
CGTCAGATCTGCGGCAGGAGTGACGTGTGTCAGAGCTGCGGCAGGAGTGGCGTGCGTCAGAGCTGCGGCAGGAGTGACGTGCGTCAGATCTGCGGCAGGAGTGGCGTGCGTCAGATCTGCGGCAGGACTGACGTGCGTCAGAGCTGCGGCAGGACTGACGTGCGTCAGAGCTGCGGCAGGAGTGACGTGTGTCAGAGCTGCGGCAGGAGTGGCGTGCGTCAGAGCTGCGGCAGGAGTGGCGTGTGTCAGAGCTGCGGCAGGAGTGGCGTGTGTCAGAGCTGCGGCAGGAGTGGCGTGTGTCAGAGCTGCGGCAGGACTGACGTGTGTCAGGGCTGCGGCAGGAGTGGCGTGTGTCAGGGCTGCGGCAGGAGTGGCGTGTGTCAGGGCTGCGGCAGGACTGACGTGCGTCAGGGCTGCGGCAGGACTGACGTGCGTCAGAGCTGCGGCAGGAGTGACGTGTGTCAGAGCTGCGGCAGGAGTGGCGTGTGTCAGAGCTGCGGCAGGAGTGGCGTGTGTCAGGGCTGCGGCAGGACTGACGTGTGTCAGAGCTGCGGCAGGAGTGGCGTGTGTCAGGCTGCGGCAGGAGTGACGTGCGTCAGAGCTGCGGCAGGAGTGGCGTGTGTCAGAGCTGCGGCAGGACTGACGTGTGTCAGAGCTGCGGCAGGAGTGACGTGCGTCAGAGCNTGTGTGTGTGTGTGTGTGTGTGTGTACTCACCTAGTTGTACTCACCTAGTTGTGCTTGCGGGGGTTGAGCTCTGGCTCTTTGGTCCCGCCTCTCAACCGTCAATCAACAGGTGTACAGTTTCCTGAGCCTAATGGGCTCTATCATATCTACACTTGAAACTGTGTATGGAGTCAGCCTCCACCACATCGCTTCCTAATGCATTCCATTTGTCAACCACTCTGACACTAAAAAAGTTCTTTCTAATATCTCTGTGGCTCATTTGGGCACTCAGTTTCCACCTGTGTCCCCTAGTGCGTGTGCCCCTTGTGTTAAACAGCCTGTCTTTATCAACCCTGTCGATTCCCCTGAGAATCTTGAATGTGGTGATCATGTCCCCCCTAACTCTTCTGTCTTCCAACGAAGTGAGGTTTAATTCCTGCAGTCGCTCCTCGTAGCTCATACCTCTCAGCTCGGGTACTAGTCTGGTGGCAAACCTTTGAACCTTTTCCAGTTTAGTCTTATGCTTGACTAGATAGGGACTCCATGCTGGAGCCGCATACTCCAGGATTGGTCTGACATATGTGGTATATAATGTTCTGAAAGATTCCTTACTTATGTTAGCCAACCTGGCATATGCTGCTGATGTTATCCTCTTGATATGAGCTTCAGGGGACAGGTCTGGCGTGATATCAACCCCCAGGTCTTTCTCTCTCTCTGACTCTTGAAGTATTTCATCTCCCAAATGATACTTTGTATCTGGTCTCCTGCTTCCTACCCCTATCTTCATTACATTACATTTGCTTGGGTTAAACTCTAACAGCCATTTGTTCGACCATTCCTGCAGCGTGTGTGAGTGTGTGTGTGTGTGTGTGTGTGTGTGTGTGTGTGTGTGTGTGTGTGTGTGTGTGTGTGTGTGTGTGTGTGTGTGTGTGTGTGTACAAAAATCAGTTGAATGATTGACAGTTGAGAGGCAGGCCCAAAGAGCCAGAGCTCAACCCCCGCAAGCACAACTACATGAGTATACATATTTTCACTCACGTACACTGTTCAAAAGCCTTTGAAACAGTCCCACACAGGAGGGTACTAAACAAACGAGAGAGGCAGACGGGAATAAATGAAACAGCACTAACATGGGTGAGGAATTACCTAACAGACAGGAGTCAGAGAGTGACAGTGAGTGGCGAGAAATCGGACTGGCGTAGAGTAACAAGTGGGGTGCCTCAAGGATCGCTGTTGGGACCCTTACTATTCCTCATTTATGTAAATGACTTGACTGCAGGAAGGGAGTCTTATATGTCAATGTTTGCAGACAATGCGAAACAAATGAGAAGGGTTGAGACAGACAAGAATTGTAAAATTCTCCAAGATGACTTAAACTGCAGAGCTGGTCCTTGAAATGGCTGCTAGAATTCAAGACCAGCAAGTGTAAGGTGATGGAAATGGGTTCAGGAACCAGAAGACCGAGAGGTCCATACATGATGAAGGGAAACTAACTCCTCATAACGACAAGAGAAAATGATCTGGGAGGGAGTGAACATAACACCAACGCAACTCCAGAGGCTCATCAATAGAATAACACCTGCTGCATACTCTACACTACCACATTAGCATCCTTCAGTCAGACCATCTTTCAGGAACTTGTATAAGGATGTTGTTATTGTTTAAGATTCGCTACCTGGAACAAAATGTTCCAAGCAGCACGGGCTATGGTGAGCCCGTAGTGGACTGTGTTTGTATAAGGAGCCTTTCACATTACTGTATACCGCCAATGTGAGAATAATTTTAGAGGTTGCCGGCTATCGTGGAGCCCCCATCTAAAAAGAAAAGCACACAATAAGGAACTCGAATGGGTTATCTTGAGGTTATCTTTAGATGATTTCGGGGCTTTAGTGTCCCCGCGGCCCGGTCCTCGACCAGGCCTCCACCCCCCAGGAAGCAGCCCGTGACAGCTGACTAACACCCAGGTACCTATTTTACTGCTAGGTAACAGGGGCATAGGGTGAAAGAAACTCTGCCCATTGTTTCTCGCCGGCGCCTGGGAACGAACCCAGGACCACAGGATCACAAGTCCCGCGTGCTGTCCGCTCGGGCAACCGGCACCTAGAAGTGGGTGTAGAAGTTTGCAACGAAACTCGTCCCAAAATTGCGAGGGATAAGATATGAAGAGAGACTGAAATAACTAAGAGAAGAGAACTATCAGAAGCACCAAGGCATTGTAACTATATAGCACTTTGAAGGGGTCAGGATAAGGATTTGGGTTAGGACGGGGGGAAGGAATGGTGCCCAACCACTTGATGACGCTAGAAAGAAGGAAGAAACATAGGAACATGATACAAACGTATAAAATACTTAGTGCGATTGACCGAGTGGAAAGGAAAAAGAAAATTTTGCAGTGAATACCACTACAACAAGCGGGTCGCATATGGAAGTTTGAGACTCAGATATGTTATCTGAGTCATGGAGCTGTCGTACAAACACTTGGTTCAAGCTGTCGTATATATACGCACATGAAGCTGGCGTACACACATGTACAACTAGCTGACCTACACACACACGTGCATCTAGGTGACGTACACACACGTACATCAAGCGAAAGTCCACACACCAACAATATACAAAGCAATGGGAAAAACACAGTACACAAAAACGCTAGTTCATCGGTTACCAATCAACAAACACACAGTCGATGACAAAAACATACAGCTCTTAACAAACACACAAAAATTGTTCTTGTATAGCAATAACCTGTGTCAACAAAGTAGGCAGAGCTGGTTAACACAAGTAATATATCTTTGTTTACCTACCGTCAGGAGTGACACAGGTCAGACCCATTCTGTCCCCTTGACCCGTGACCTAAATGATCCTGGGTCACTGAAATCCCCCATTCAGATAGGGCGTGGGGGATGGCTCCCTCGGATCCATGTTTTCTCGTATGGTGATGTCAGAGTTTTACTCACACCCACCAAAGAAGCTTAGGAATATTTCATATACGTATATGCAGAATGTAACCTAACATTCAACTGTGCAAACTTGCTGTGGTTACTTTTAACTCAGAGGACGCGTTGTATAGAGACCACAATCTAAAATTATTAGGCAGAGATATTCCAGTCAAGTATTTTGAAAGGTATCTGGGGCATATTGTGTCCTCAACGGGTCACTGGTCAGTTTGACTGGTGAAATTAGAGACTTAAAGGTCATAACAAATGTTTATCATTAATGAAAATGGTTATCTTGATAACTTGTCGAATATTATTTAACTCACAATGTCTAAGCTTGTAAGGAAAAGAATTACAGGATCTACAAAATGCTGACCATGGTAAACTTATCTGTGAACGGAGACATGTTCTAGACGTACCTTGGGCGTCTATCCTCACACTCACTGCAACCTCTTACCTGGCGTCATGTCCACAACCACACCTGAGGAATTCACAAAGGAATGATATTATATTGTCTGAAAGGAATCACACATCCAGTAAGCCCAATCGACTCTTTTTTTTTTCAGGCTCTCCCTTAATGCCTAAATGTTTAGGCACTTGGAGACTTTCGGCACCGTGGATAGGGGGGGGGAGGGGACCTGCTGCTTAGGTAACAGCTTCTCCTCCATATCAACCTGCCCTGGTTTTGCGGCCTGAAGAGGTCATTCCAGACCGACAACCAGAGCGCAACTCCATAGTCTCCTGAGACTGATTAGGATTATCATTAGGATTATCATTGGTCACTCCTACTTTTCCAGAAATATAAACTTAAGTTGTATTTTCTACAGTTAAGTTTATATTTCTGGAATAGTAGGAGTGACCAATGATAATAGTAGTAGCAAGGTATCCATCAGTCTCAGGAGACTTCGGTCTGGAATGACCTCTTCAGGCCGCAAAACCAGGGTATTTTGTACCCTGGTTTACATTAGGATGAGGAGTTTACAACTCCTCATCCTAATTTTGTGAAATAAATTGTCTTTGCAATATACCATATTTCTAATTCTTAGCTAAATGTCACTCACTTTGTACCTAAAATATAATTAGTTATTTAGATATTTGAAACTGTGTATGGAGTCAGCCTCCACCACATCACTGCCTAATGCATTCCATTTATTAACTTCTCTGACCCTGAACAAGTTCTTTCTAACGTCCCTGTGGCTCATTTGGGTACTCTGTTTCCACCTGTGTCCCCTTGTTCGCGTACCACCCGTGTTAAAAGTTAGTCTTTGTCCACCCTGTCAAGGGATATAAGAGGGTGGAGGGGGTGTGTTAATGGGGCGGGATAAGGGAGCGGGGGGATAAGAGCAGAGGGTGGTGATGGCGGTCAAGCAACGCGGGCTCAGGAAACTGTCCTATTCTTCGTAGTCAGTCAAGCTGTCAACACTTCCGACTGCTGCCGCCGACTCCACCATCGTCCAGCGCTGTGACCAACCCCCAGGAGACAGCTTGCGCCACCTCCCTCGGGCCGGCTGTGGCCCACCTACCTCGGGCCGGCTGTGGCCCACCTACCTCGGGCCGGCTGTGGGCCACCTCCCTCGGGCCAGCTGTGGCCCACCTCCCTCGGGCCGGCTGTGGCCCATCTCCCTCGGGCCGGCTGTGGCCCACCTCCCTCGAGCCGGCTGTGGGTCCTGTTCCAAGGGAACGATTGCAACCACTTCCAAAGGGACAGCTGTGGCTATCTACCATGGAACAGCTTATACACCTTTGTTGTTATAAGACCTGATAGCTTATATCAGAGCCTTTGTGGCACTAGAGAGTCAAATGTAGGTTACAGAAAACGGAGTAAGGAGGTACTGACCAAGTTACAATAATAAGCTTTCACCTAGATATCCACTGTGGGTGTACGTAAACGGTAAGTGGCAATCATGAGCCATTAACCACTAAGCCGCACAGGCATGTAAAAGTAATACATCAAGGTGCACACCACTAAAAAAAAAGTGGTTTGACAAACCAAACCAAACAAATCATATGGGAAATATTGCATATAGCAATTCGAGTAGAGTTGAGGAGTTTAAAGCCAGGGTGATCTATTTTCAAGAACTGTTCGACTGGGCAGTAGTGATTTTTTTTCGTGATTTTTCATATCGTGAACAAGTCGGACTGGAGGTGGTGCTTGGGCCAGGGGAAGGGAAATGAAGGAAGAGCAGATGAGACGAATAGTAGAGGAGTGACAAGGAAAAGGGAAGTAATGGAGAAAAAGAACTTTAGTGGGATATAAGATGAGTACCTGGGGGTAGGTGAGGAAGTGCCAGAGTGAAGCAAGTGGAAAAATGGAAATGAATGACTCGGCGAGGCAGGGGTGAAGATGAGTGCCACAGGGGAGAGGTAGATGAGGAGACTGCCTGGGGTGAGGTGACCAGAGCTTGGTGGAGATGGCCAGAGCTAGGGGAGGTGGCCAGAGCTGGGGAAAGCGGGAAATAAGACAAGTTGCTGGGGGAGACGGCCGGGTGGTGGCGGGTGGGCTGGGGGAGGCGATGACCGTCGTGGTGGCGCGGGTACGAGGCGGGCTAATGCTGGGGTGCGGCGACACACGACCGCCACACACGCCACCACGACATTAGGTGGTCGTTTTTGTGGCCAGCGTGTCGTTCCCTCTGGTTTTCTGGGAGACACTCCACGCTTTTCTCAGAGGTTAAGCTAGAGAAAAGAGTTTTGTCTCTTCAGAAAACTGTTTTGGTGTGTGTGTTCTGAACTAGCTGGCGAGGTGAAGAACCTCCAAAAACCTTCTGGCGATCACTGGAAATGGAAATTCTCGTCGAAATTCTCGTATTTCAACTAGTTTTTAATATACTAAATAGACTAAAAATTTATATATTATATATATATATATATATATATATATAAGCTCAAGCTCATCGACGTCACCAGAGACCCAAGGGCTTGCAGTTTTTTGTTTCAGCGCCTCAGTGTGGCGATCCAGAGGGAAATGCTTGCTGCGTCCTCGGTTCCTGTCCGGAAGCGGAGGAGCTTCAAGAGAGATCCATAACCTTTAGGCATTTGTCTTGTACGTTTTGTAACCTTTAAATACACAATAAAGCATAAAAAAAAGGAAGGGGGTGGTAGGAGAAAAGCACACAGAAACTGAAATTGGAGGGGACCTACATTCCCTCCAATGCATTATGTGTGATTTCCTCCGAGGTCCCCCTTCTATGGGTCCCCCTTCTTCCAGCCAGAGGTGGGACTCCCTTCCTTTTTTAATATATATATATATATATATATATATATATATATATATATATATAATATATATATATATATATAAGTATATTATATATATATATCATATATATATATATATTAATAATTATAATAATGTGAAACTCGCTTTGTCACCCACTCTCCCCTCCATGGTGGGGAGCGGGTACTGGCTCTCACACTCTCCCCCACCATGGTGGGGAGCGGGTACTGACTCTCACACACTCTCCCCACCTGGTGGGGAGCGGGTACTGGCTCTCACACTCTCCCCCACCATGGTGGGGAGCGGGTACTGGCTCACACACTCTCCCCTCCATGGTGGGGAGCGGGTACTGGCTCTCACACTCTCCCCCACCATGGTGGGGAGCGGGTACTGGCTCTCACACTCTCCCCCACCATGGTGGGGAGCGGGTACTGGCTCTCACACTCTCCCCTCCATGGTGGGGAGCGGGTACTGGCTCTCACACTCTCCCCCACCATGGTGGGGAGCGGGTACTGGCTCACACTCTCCCCCACCATGGTGGGGAGCGGGTACTGGCTCACACACTCTCCCCTCCATGGTGGGGAGCGGGTACTGGCTCTCACACTCTCCCCTCCATGGTGGGGAGCGGGTACTGGCTCTCACACTCTCCCCACCATGGTGGGGAGCGGGTACTGGCTCTCACACTCTCCCCTCCATGGTGGGGAGCGGGTACTGGCTCTCACACTCTCCCCACCATGGTGGGGAGCGGGTACTAGCTCTCACACTCTCCCCCACCATGGTGGGGAGCGGGTACTGGCTCTCACACTCTCCCCCACCATGGTGGGGAGCGGGTACTGACTCTCACACACTCTCCCCACCAGTGTGGTAAGGAGACGGTACTGGGCTCTCACAACTCTCCCCTCCATGGTGGGAACGCGGTACGGTGGGCATCTCACACTCTGGCCCCCTACCATGGTGGGGAGCGGGTACTGGCTCTCACACATCTCCCCTCGGGGCGATGGTGAGGGAAGCGGGTACTGTGCTCACACAACAGCGGTGCTGCCAGAGACCCTGTTACCACCTGAATACACAGAACACACCCGGGAGTCGGATTTATTGAGGCCAGGTCAATAAGTGTGCAAGCTGGATAAGTGGATCGTAAACCACCGAGTGCCTCGGATAGTAGTGTGAGTGAAGGCTCTTCAGGGACCGGGGAGACTGAGCCAGGTAAAAGGCACTGTCAGTTGCGCAGAATTGCCTGGATCAGCCGGGTGGCCTCATGACCAGTTGTCTCACTCTACGACCG
>WNGS01167372.1:9862039-9884233 GCA_020271785.1 Procambarus virginalis | reverse complement strand
CGGGCCATCTGTTTCCGCCAGCGCCGGGATCGAACCCGGACCTAGGATTAAGCGCCTAAGCGCTGTCCCTAAGAGTCCTAAGCGCTGTCCCTCTGCCACAGGCCCCGCCAGTGTGTGTGTGTGTGTACTCACTGTTGTACTCACCTAGTGTGTGTTTGCAGAGGTTGAGCTCTGGCTCTTTGGTCCCGCCCTTAACCGTCAATCAACAGGTGTACAGATTTCCTGAGCCTATTGGTGCTCTATCATATCGGTGAGGGGTTTCACCCCTCACCGTAACTCTCTGCTTCCTATTGCTTAGGTACTCCCTTATCCACTGGAGCACCTTACCAGCTACACCTGCCTGTCTCTCCAGCTTATGTGCCAACCTCTTATGCGGTACTGTTGTCAAAGGCTTTCCGACAACCCAAGAAAATGCAGTCCGCCCAGCCCCTCTCTTTCTTGCTTAATCTTTGTCACCTGGTCGTAGAATTCTATAAGCCAGTCAGGCAAGATTTACCCTCCTGAACCCATGTTGGCGATTGTCACGAAGTCTCTCTTCTCTCCAGAGTTGTTACCAGGTTTTTTCTCACGATCTTCTCCATCACCTTGCATGGTATACAAGTCAGGGACACTGGCCTGTAGTTCAGTGCCTCTTGCCTGTCGCCCTTTTTGTATATTGGGACCACATCCACATGTATGGTGTGTGTGTGGTGTGTGTGTGTGTGGTGTGTTGTGATTGTTTGTGGTCGTGTGTGTGCTCACACTATTTGTACTCACCTATTGTGCTTGCGGGGGTTGGAGTCTTGGCTCTTTGGTCCCGCCTCTCAACGTCAATCAACGTGTACAGTTCCTGAGCCTACTGGGCTCTATCATATCTACACTTGAAACTGTGTATGGAGTCAGCCCTCCACCACATCTTCCTAATGCATTCCATGTTAACACTCTGAAAACTAAAAGTTCTCTTCTACCTCTCGTCTGTGGCTCAGTGGGTACTCAGTTTCCACCTGTGTCCCCTTGGTTCGCGTACCACCCCCGTGTTGAATAGTGTGTCCTTGTCTACCCAGGATCGATTCCTCTGAGGATTTGTAGGTTGTGATCATATCTCCCCTTACTCTCTGTCTTCCAGTGTCGTAAGGTGCACTTGCCCGCAGCCTTTCCTCGTAACTTCATGCCCCTTATTTCTGGGACTAGTCTAGTGGGCATACCTTTGGACTTTTCCAGCCTCGTCTTGTGCTTGACATGGTACGGGCGCCATGCTGGGGCTGCGTACTCCAGGATTGGTCCTACATATGTGGTGTACAAGATCTGAATGATTCCTTCCTTACACAGGTTCCTGAACGCTGTTCCTGATGTTAGCCAGCCTCGCCAGTATGCCCGCCAGATGTTATCCTTTTTATGTGGGCTTCAGGAGAGGTTTGGTGTGATATCAAACTCCTAGATCTTTCTCTCTGTCCGTTTCATTAAGTACTTCATCTCCTATTCTGTATCCTGTGTCCTGGCCTCCTGTTTTCCACTGCCTAGTTTCAGTTACTTTGCATTTACTCGGGTTGAACTTCAACAGCCATTTGGTTGGACCATTCACTCAGTCTGTCTTAGTCGTCTTGTAGCCTCCTACTATCGTCCTCAGTTTTCAATCCTCCTCATCATTTTGCATCATCAGCAAACATTGAGAGGGAATGATTCTATACCCTCTGGGGAGATCAGTTACATATATCAGAAACCAGTATAGGTCCAAAGGACTGACCCCTGCGGGACTCCCACTCGTAACGTCTCGGCCAATACTGCAGACCTCACCCCCTCACACGGACTCTTGTCTCCTGTTGGTTAGGTACTACCTGTTATCCAACGGAGTACCTTCCCCTTTCCACTCCAGCCTGCATCTCCAGCTTTTTCACTAGCCTCTTGTGTAACACTGTATCAAAGGCTTTCCTGACAATCCAAAAATATGCAACCTGCCCACCTTCTTCTTTTCTTGCCTTATTTTTTGTAGCATGGTCGTAGAAATTCAAGTAAACCCTGTGAGGCAGGGACCTGCCATCCCTGAAACCCATGTTGATGCTGTGTTACCAACTTCCTTCGCGCCAGGTGTTCCACTAGCTTTTCTCTCACAATCTTCTCAATCAGCTTGCGGTATGCAGGTTAGGGAACACTGGCCTGTAATTCCCGTGCCTCCTGTCTATCCCCTTTCTTGTATAATGCAGCAACATCAACAACGAAATACTGGATGGCAGAGATGCACACATTCCGACAACACAAGAAACGGCCACGAGCAATCAATGCAGTCCGATGTGCAGCAATACCAACAGCAAAGTGATGGACCACAGTTATGCACAGATTCCAACAATGCAGAGGATGACCACGAACAATCACTGCAGTCCGATTTGCAGCGGCACGACTTGCGAGGTGGAGAATATAGACGTCGATTCCGAAGAGGAGTTCGACTAGAACAAGCAACACTAACCGAAACCGTCGTCTGGCCATTACGAATACTGCAGTGGAACATACAAGTCTTGGAAATAAAAATCACACCCTTCAGGAGACTGCAATCAGCACGAAAACAGATATAATCGTTTTGGAAGAAACTTTTCCCAGCCACGAAATCCTTCAGATTAGCTGGATATCAGCACTATGTTATACCGTATGAAGAGGAAAGACAAAGAGGGTTAATGACCCTAGTCAGGAACACCAAACCCAGCAAGAAAATAGACCCAGTTTCATGTGGGGATGGAGTAGAGGTACTAGCAGTAACAGTGAATATGGCTAATATTGAGTTCCTCATATACAACGTCTACAAGCCCCCTAGACGTAAACTAGAACCATAGGCGGTGCTTGCCTTGGCCACGCAGGAAAATGTAATTATTGCTGGGGATTTTAATGCTCATCATCGAGAGTTAGGTGCGACTGGGCCAGCCAATGCAGATGGCCGCCATTTAGCTGCAGCTCTGCGAGAAGTACCTGAAATTACGACCACAGGCATGTATTCAACCATTGCAGGAGGCTGAGAGACTTGCTCTCCAATTTGCAGAAAGAGCAGCTTCATATCAGCTTCCTGCAATGGTCAGAAGGCAGCAAGAACAATTATAACAAGAGAGGTTGACAGTCATTCATGAGAGCATAGCTACAAATGACGAATGTGACTATCTCTTCACCAAACAAGAACTAATCAGAGCCAAAAAAAGGTGGTAAGGACACTGCTCCAGGTGCTGATAACATTACATACTCAATGATCGCACACGCAGGTCCTGCTGAAGAACAAGGAATATTGGACGTCATCAATGCATCTTGGCAGCAAGGCAAACTACCGACCTCTTGGAAGAAAGCAGACATCATTCCAATTCCTAGGCCGAAAGAACCTGACAATTACAGACCTATTTTATTAACATCATGCATTAGTAAAACTGCAGAACGGATGGTCTTAAATAGGCTACTGTGGAAGACTTGAGACCTTCATAAACACATATTTGGCTTCACTAGAGGAGTAGGTACTGCCAACTGCATAGCAACATTACTAGGAACAGTTAACTCAGGTCCAGCTATAGTGATCTTCCTTGATCTAGAAAAAGCATTCGAACAAGCAAGCCCGCAAGCAATTTTACACACCTTAGTTTAAAAAGGTACAAAGGGATTTAAGATTACCTAAATCGCAGGTATGCCATAGTAAAGTTGTAAGGACTAGTATCGGACTGCCACTTGCATGAGAATGGGACTCCGCAAGAAGTCCTCAGTCCTAGTCTTTTTAACATCCTTATAGAAATCTTGCTACCATGACATTTACAGAAGGGGTTAAATTGCTAAGCTATGCTGACGATATAGCATTAGTCATTACAGGTCCTTCACTGCTAAATAAAGCACAAGGTGCATTAGATAAAGTAACATCCGAATGCAGCGTTTTAGAGCTAAAAATATCTGCACAGAAGTCTTAGGCAATGAGACTAGGTGGCAACACTCCAGACAGGCACCTACACATTCAAGACATTAACCTTCAGTGGGTTACAATATCAATATCTCAGAGTGTGGATAGATTCTAAAATGACATTCAACAAGCAAATTCAATATCTGAAGGAGAAAGCAAAATCACGATTGAATATAATGAGAGCAATCACAGGGTCTCGTCTAGGAGTGGGACACAGTGTTAAGAATGTTTTACATACACTGGTCGTTCCCTGGTTGATTATGCAGCGCCTGCCTTACTCACTCATTCTCTCCTGGTCAGTGGGCTAACGTTGAGGTTATTCAAAATGATGCAATACGAGTCATAACAGGAGCTCCCAGACAGATTTAAATTCTGAACCCGAGACTAGAAACCAAACCGACGTCGATTGAAATAAGTGTAAAAGGGATCGCTGCGTGCATGCTGACCAAGATATTGACTAGACCTAGAATCAGTTCACTTAAAGATATAATCACTGGAGCACTAACTCTGGACAGAAGAGCCTCCATTAGCAACAGGTGGACCCATTGTGCAATAAACATCATCAATACGTTCGAAAGAACAAATACAGTCACTGTGTTGGAAATTTCCAACACTAATACATCATTTCTTGTATTACAATACATCATTATTGTATTAACCATAGTAATTACTAACTCTACTAATTTGTAGAACTAATTCAATTAATGTTTCTATTGCGACGCAATATTTGTCAAATTCTTTCCAGTGTCAATGACGCCGGGAGGAGGCTACGGGCTAAAACATGAATCTCTTCACATTTAGTTACATCTAAACAGTTTAGTTAATTACGTTCGCTTACTAAGGATAATCGTTTATTTAGTTGATTATTTACGTAACATATTATTACTTACCGAATTCGTTCATTTAGGTGTATTAACAACTATAATGAAAAATATTGCAAAGTAAAGCAATTCATATGATATTTCTTTATGCAGTTTTAATAAACTGACTTGCATTGTGCAAAAATATATTGCACCTTAATACATTATTTAGTGACATAAGCACTTGTCACCAGTCCTTACCTTCCCAATTAATTGCAAGTAAAAATAAAATACTTTAAGCTCGAGAATACTTTGAGCGGGCTGCGCATGCGTATCACAGCCTGGGAGGAAGGAGAGCGTCACATGCTTGCTGCCCGACTCCAACGAGCGACGCCATATTAGCAGCGTGCAAGAGAGAGACGACGCTACAGAAAAGCATTTGCTTAGTTTAATTATTCGTTCTTACATTTACAAGAGCGTTGCCACGTTAAATTGGCAATTAATAGCCGTGTCCTGGAACCAGAGTGATACCAAATCCGAAATCAACGTCCTTCACACAGCAGCCGAGGACGAAGGATTGCATAGTTCTCTCCACCAACGGACACGCGGCTCGGCAACTACATTTTCCTATTTGTTATACTGTGTGCACATATAACATTTAGACTAGTTGTCGTTAGGCCATTCAATTACAACAAAAACCCAGTACGTCTCTTCTGTAGCAATTTTCTTAATTTATATAGGAATATTGCATTAATACCTGTAGACAAATTCTACAATGATATTATATTGATATATTCAGTAGGAGTATATTCCTTTAATCTAGGATGTATTATTAATAGTCAAGTAGAAGGATTTTATAGTGTACTCGCCTTGCAGCACCCGGGTCCACGTCAAGCGAGGTACTAGGCTGTCCCATCTTCAGGCAATTGTGGCAGACGCAATACGTCGCCAGGAGTGTGGCAGTTAACTTCACACCTCTCGCAAGTCACAGCTAAGCTGTATGTGTTAATGTAGATGCTAATAACGTAGATATTTCAATGATCTCCCATTGAGATCCATGTTACTAATCACTGGCAGTAATGCTAGTCTATCGTGGTATCTTGAGGCCCATTCGCCTCTAATTGTTATTGCCCAATTTTGCAATTACTTATTTCATTTACTTCAGTGAACGAACCACACTGAAATGATGTCAGGGATACAATAGGTTTTGACATATAACCCCCCAATTTTGGATGAGAAGATTTGATTGATAAATTACAGTCCCCTTAATATTCAATATAATATTTATCAATATCCATAGGACACTAGTTGATGGATTTAATAGTAAACCACTTGCTCTACCCAGTTTCCACTTTTCCTTTAAAAACTGGTGGTCCTTCGCAGCTGTCGAAATGTAGCATCAATTTAAATGAATTAGTCAAGTTTTCCCACACACTGAGAAGGGTGTCGACGAAATACATGCAGACTTTGTTATGCACGCCCCTTGGGAATCACTGCCAGAAGACTTTAATATTATGGCTCTTGAAGGAAAAAATAACCAGACTAATCTTCATCTGCTAAGTAATATTGCACAGATGCATACAGAAGCAGATTCGAAATAGAGCAATGCAAAAGATGTACATTGACCACAACACAGCAGTTGCAACATCAGGATCTGCGGGTTGGTACAAGAATTCAACCAACTACGAACCACTTAGTTTGATGAAAGGGAACAGTAGAGCAACAAAAGTACACTTACTCGCATCAGGCTTGGATACCCATGTACATGGGAAATAGACTTACAGGTTCCGGAAGATGAGAGGAAATGTCAGCACTGTGGAGAAATGCCCGACAGACTACTGGAACATTATCTAACACAGTACACAGTTACAACCCCGACAGACCACTGGAACATTATCTAACACAGTGCACAGTTACAAACCCATTAAGATTTCAACTTAGATTCAACAGAGCAGAAGAAGTTGTTAAACACATGGGACAAAATCTGTACTGAAGCGACCATACGAGTCATAAATACTCATACTCCGCCCAAGTAAAACAGAAACAAGCAACACTTAGTGGGCCAGCCAGAGGCCTAGGGCCCCGCAGGAATATCCCTGCAAAAAAAAAAAAGACATGTTTGTTGACGTTAATGTTAAGACATTACCCCACATTACTTATTTGATTAATATGAGTCGCTTGTGATTTTAACTTATGATTAGACCATTGTGACTTTACTAAGTAACGTAATCCATCCCACTTAGTCCACAACTTAGACACCAGTCACATGTTGTCCAGTGTACCAATGTTGTTGTTAGGTTTAATTGGTAACGTTGAGCTGCAGTAACTAGTGCCTTTTGATAACTTGATTAATTGAAGATAACTTTACTGTGGTGTGTAAATTGTGTATATAAGCTGTTATCTTGAGATGATTTCGGGGCTTTAGTGTCCCCGCGGCCCGGTCCTCGACCAGGCCTCCACCCCAGGAAGCAGCCCGTGACAACTAACACCCAGGTACCTATTTTACTGCTAGGTAACAGGGGCATAGGGTGAAAGAAACTCTGCCCATTGTTTCTCTCCGGCGCCTGGGATCGAACCCAGGACCACAGGATCACAAGTCCAGCGTGCTGTCCGCTCGACCGACCGGCTCCCCTGTGTGTGACCGGCTCCCCCTAAGCTGTGTCATGGCAGGATGTCCCGCTCCCACAGTTGGGGGCCCAAGAGCCTCGACCTACTCAATGAAAACCCCGCCCACAGTACATAATTCCTCATTGAAATACTGACCAGAAATCCCTCCCCCAGTAATTGAATACATAAAAAATTATGTGTATGTGAGATATATATATATATATATATATATATATATATATATATATATATATATATATATATAATAGCCTTAAACAGAACATCAAAACATGTGTGGAAGCATCAGAGTGTGTATATGTAAATGCTACACAGTATTCATCTATAGACATCCATATATGCTGAAACACATGTGAAGAACCTCTCACACACTCACAGCTCCCTGACAAGAGAGAGCAAGCTTAGCTTAGCTGCCAACCCCCACACATCGTGTCAGCAAGGCGGACAGCCCGCCTGCTTTCGTAACTCTCACTGTAATTCCCACTTCTAAAATTTACCTTCACCTGTGCCTCTCCATCCTCTTTACTCCCACAAAAAAAAACCACACACATGGGGGAAATGGGATGCAATTAACGTGGTGGAAAAGTGAAATGGCACCAAGTGTTGTATGGGGAACCAGGTGTAGCATTATGTACATAATTATATTACATATTTTGTTATTAACAAGACAGAACTGCCTCTTAGTGTGAGTTGTAAAAATGGCTTGGTGCGTGCTGCCGTTCATCAGCTTAATAACCATGGCCTTTTCTCGTATATTGATGATTACAGCCAACCTTCTCGTGTCCCTACTCCACCTCCCATACGCAGGTGGCATATTGGGTAGGGGAGTGGGAGGATTTCGGGAAGAAGGTTCGCATGGCGGGGTTGTGGGATAAGTCTCTTCCTCCCTTACCCTCAGCAGTCACCCTCCCTACACATCCCCCAACTTACCATAATTGCCCCTAGCTCATCTTCGTGACGGGGAAATTGTTCTTTTGGAACGACTAGATCTTCTTCCAAGCTGTAATGCTGCGAATACGAAAACGCTAATATAAAACCCCGTGAAGGAAACAAACAGGCTCGATTATCGGTAAAATGCCGTTGGATTACTAACGTCGGAGCCGCGCGCGCCTTGATTCCTAGTCCGAGAGGCTGCGTCGCTCCTACAGTCATCTCTTCGACACGTCAGTGTATACAAAAATTAAATCATTACATGATGGCATTGATATTAAAATGATCACTAAAGCATAGTGGGGAATTTAAGTATCCATGCAAGCATTTTATAGTAAGGGGGGGAAATATTCGTGTGAGCAATGCCATAGACAGAGGTTTCGGACGCGTTGAGCGGGTCCCGTGTGACTGGGAGGGGGGAGGGGGCCGGGGATCACAGACCCCGCTATGAGAGCCGGACTAAAAAACAATATCCCGTCTCTCGCTAATCGCAAATAATAGATACATAATGGCAACTAATGACGGCCTCTAAGATGGTGTAACTAATACGGGAGGCGCACAAATAACGGAGAATTAGCTGTAATTACGGGAGTCAGGTGAAATTACTCTGGGTCTGACCAAAATATTCCTCCCTCCAGGTGCAATATTCAAAGGAGCTTAACTGCTGTCAGCTATGGGTTAATTATGCTATCCTTATGATGTGTTTGTTCCTGGGACAAGGAAAACGCCGGATGGGACATGGTGCGTTTCTGAAGAAAAAAACAATTCAAATAATCTTTCTTCTAATTTATAAATGTGAATATATATAGCTATGAATTCATTACCTTTACTGACCTGGCTAATAACAGGTTGAGGAAAGCGTCATAATAAATAATACAGTTAATTACCATGGGATTATTTTTCATTTCAACAAAGGGAATAAATAAATGCCAATCAATAATGATTTTTTAACAGAAAAATCATCAATGTGTATTTATGACAAATTATTTGTTTAATTAGAGTGCGAGAGAAGAAACAAGATTATTGACCTAGACTCATAGCATATACCTATAATATATATTTACCATATATAGATATATATATGGTCTCGACACATTCGATCTCGAGACGCAAAAGAAAGTTACCACTAAAGACACCTTGCAAGCAAAACTTATTGCAGAAGGAGGAAAAGATTCGAGGCAACTACAGAAGCACCATACTGTCCCCTGAGCTCAAAGCGGCAGCTAAGAGCCTTCGTGAGAACAAGGAGATAGTCGTCAGGAGAGGTGACAAGTCGCCAATATACGTCATTCTTAAAAAAGACGAATATCTGGCAAAAACGAACCTCATACTCTCCGACCAAACTAAATTCCAAAGGGTAACGAAGGACACTACAGCCGAATTGAAAACGAAGGTAAACAGATTGATCGAAACTGTGAATGCCAAGAAATCCGGACTCCACCTGCCAAAGATTGTTGGGGAATACAAACCTGGTTATGCGCATGAGAATGTCAAGATCCACAAGCCTGGAAACCCACTTTGGCCAATCTTCAGCCAGATATCCACACCCACATACAGACTGGCTAAGCAACTCAACTGCTTGCTGACTCCTTATGTACCTTGTGATTTCAGCCTGAAGTCTCCAAAGGAATTCGTTGACTTACTGCAGGGAGCACGGGCCACAGGGATAAGAGCCACTTTGGATGTAGAGTCACTGTTTACCAACGTACCTGTGGATGAAACAATCGGGATGATAGCGGACAGGGTGTATCGTGACCCGGCTTGTACTTCTCTTGACGTACCAGAAAACATACTAAGAAAGCTACTCCAAGCCTGCACTAAAAAGGCACCCTTCTTGAGTCCAGATGGGCACAAGTTCACAACGCTCACCTAGCCCCACTGGCTAGTACCTCCAGGAGTGAAGTCCACAGTGCTTAACTAGCCCACTTGGCTAGCACCTTCAGGTCGACCCAAGTACTCTTCCACTGTTCTGGCTTCACTGACTTCCATTGCTTGTCCCTGGTTGGTCGTCACCTTCCAGCCCTGCCAACTAGAAGATGGGAAACTACGATTAATGTGAGGGTCAACTGCTATAGTTCGGCACCTAGATCGTAGATGGCACCGAAGTCCGTCACACTCCCTGTACCCTTTCCCCATCACCTAATACTCTCCTTGGCCCATCCCCTCCTTACCCGAAATCCTCCCTGTCCCCCCCTCACCTCATGCCCTCCCTGTTCCCCCCTCACCTCATACCCTCCCTGTTCCCCCCTCACCTCATACCCTCCCTGTCCCCTCCTCACCTCATACCCTCCCTGTCCTTCCTTCCCTTGACTCCACACCTCATACCCCAGAATCCTCTGAGACCCCGTTAACTAACTCACAAAGCTCCACACTTTGTGAGTTAGAAAGGGCACACCGCAAGAGGGCGTGCCCTTTCACCAAGCAATCCCTGCCCCCTCACCCCCAGGACTTCTTCCTGCCCCAAGCAAGCCTGAGGAAGACCTAAGCCCTCCATCCCCCACTCCACCCCCCCCCCCGAACCACTGGCAACTACCTGACAGGAGGATGAGCCTACCCAAGTAGCAATGACCATGGAACAACTTCCTACACTTGTGGGGAGTGAGGGTGAAATTGGATATAAGAAAGTGAGCTTCAAGGTAATGTACTCAAACATTGATGGGATTACCAATAAAGCAAGTGAACTGGCAGAAAGGGCGCAAGAAGAAAACCCTGATGTAATAGGACTAACGGAAACAAAATTGTCAGGAGTCATAACAGATGCTGTGTTTCCAAAGGACTACTATATAGTAAGGAAAGAGAGGGAAGGGAGAGGAGGTGGAGGAGTGGCCCTGCTGATAAGGAAGGACTGGAGTTTTGATGAGATGGAAATTCCGGGCTGTGACGGATTCAGAGATTACATAACAGGAACTATAACAATGGGTGGACCTAAGATAATAGTGGCAGTCATTTACAACCCTCCCCTAAATGACAGAAGACCTAGACAGGAGTTTGATAGGAACAACATGGCAACCATTAATATAATAGAGAGAGCAGCTTCAGTTGCCTGCAGGAATGGCTCAAGACTCTTAATCATGGGCGATTTCAACCATGGAAAGATAGACTGGGAGAATGGGGACCCACATGGTGGTGCAGATACGTGGAGAGCTAAACTCTTGGAAGTGGCAACAAGGAATTTTCTGAGCCAGCATGTCAAGGAACCCACAAGAGTGAGAGGCAATGATGAACCAGCTAGACTCGACTTGATATTCACCCTGAATGAGTCAGAAATAAGGGAAGTCAAAGTTGAAGCCCCCATAGGAATGAGTGACCACAGTGTACTGACCTTTGAGTACTTGGTGGAGGTAGGGATAACCTATCCAAGGATGGGATCGGAGGGAAAAAGACTGAATTACCGAAGAGGAAAATATGACGAGATGAGGAACTTCCTCAGGGGAATACCATGGGAAACAGAACTTAGAGACAAGAATGTGCAGGTCATGATGGATTTTGTCACCCAGAAGTGCCAGGAAGCTGCAGACAGGTTTATCCCCGTCCAAAAGGAGAAAAACGAAAAACAACAGAAAACCCACGGTTCACCAAGGAATGAAAGGTAGTGAAGCAACTGAGTAAAGGAACATGGAGAAACTACAGATCTAATAGAACACCAGAGAGCAGGGAGAGATACCAGAGGGCCAGAAATGAGTACCTCAGAGTGAGGAGGGAAGCAGAGAGACAGTTTGAAAATGACATCGCGAGTAAAGCCAAGACCCAACCAAAGCTGCTCCACAGCCACATCAGGAGGAAAACAGCAGTGAAGGAACAAGTGATGAAGCTGCGAAAAGGGGAGAACAGATACACAGAGAATGACAAGGAGGTGTGTGAAGAACTCAACAAGAGATTCCAGGAGGTCTTCACAATAGAACAAGGAGAAGCCCCTGCACTAAATGAGGAGGCGGCAAACCAAGCAACCTTGGAGGAATTTGACCTCACCAGTGATGAGGTCAAAAGGTGTCTGCTGGAGCTGGATGTGACAAAGGCTGTTGGGCCTGACAGAATCTCACCATGGATACTAAAGGAAGGTGCAGAAGCACTAAGTGTGCCACTCTCTATGGTGTATAACAGGTCACTGGAAACAGGAGACTTACCAGAAAGTTGGAAGACAGCTAACGTGGTCCCAATATACAAGAAGGGTGACAGGCAAGAGGCACTGAACTACAGGCCAGTTTCCTTAACTTGTATACCATGCAAGGTGATGGAGAAGATCGTGAGGAAAAGGCTCGTAGAGCATCTGGAGGGAAATAACTTTGTAACGCACCACCAACATGGGTTCAGGGATGGTAAATCGTGCCTCACAGGTTTAATAGAATTTTATGACCAGGCAACAAAAATTAGGCAGGAAAGAGAAGGGTGGGCCGACTGCATTTTCCTGGACTGTCAAAAAGCCTTTGACACAGTACCCCATAAAAGGCTGTTAAAAAAGTTGGAGCAACAGGCAGGAGTAAAAGGGAAGGTGCTCCAGTGGATAAGGGAGTACTTAAGCAACAGGAAACAGCGAGTAACGGTGAGGGGGGAGACATCAGAGTGGCGAGATGTCACCAGCGGAGTCCCACAGGGCTCAGTACTTGGACCCATCCTGTTTCTAATATATGTAAACGATCTTCCGGAGGGTATAGACTCATTCCTCTCAATGTTTGCTGATGATGCAAAAATTATGAGAAGAATCAAGACGGATGAAGATAGACAGAGACTACAGGATGACCTGGATAAACTGGAGGAATGGTCTAGAAAATGGCTGCTAAAGTTCAACTCAGGAAAGTGTAAGGTGATGAAATTAGGCGAAGGGAGCAGGAGGCTGAACACAAGGTATCATCTGGGAGGTGAAATCCTGCAAGAGTCAAATAGAGAGAAAGATCTGGGGGTTGATATCACACCGAACCTGTCCCCAGAGGCCCACATCAAAAGAATATCATCAGCGGCATATGCTAGACTGGCCAACATAAGAACTGCCTTTAGAAACTTGTGTAAGGAATCTTTCAGAACCCTGTATACCACTTATGTAAGACCAATCCTGGAGTATGCAGCTCCAGCCTGGAGTCCATACCTAGTTAAACACAAGACAAAGTTAGAGAAGATTCAGCGGTATGCCACCAGGCTCGTCCCGGAACTGAGAGGAATGAGCTACGAGGAAAGGCTAAAGGAGCTGAACCTCACATCCCTGGAAAACAGAAGAGTAAGGGGAGACATGATAACCACCTACAAAATTCTCAGGGGAATTGACAGGGTGGACAAAGACAAACTCTTCAGCACGGGTGGAACACGAACAAGGGGACACAGGTGGAAACTTAGTACCCAGATGAGCCACAGAGACGTTAGAAAGAATTTTTCAGTGTCAGAGTAGTTAATAAATGGAATGCACTAGGAAGTGATGTGGTGGAGGCTGACTCCATACACAGTTTCAAATGTAGATATGATAAAGCCCAGTAGGCTCAGGAACCTGTACACCAGTTGATTGACAGTTGAGAGGTGGGACCAAAGAGCAAAGCTCAACCCCCACAAGCACAATTAGGTAAGTACCTAAGGAACGACTTCCTCCATCAGCAGAAAGATCACCAAGAGGAGGAAACAAGAATTGACAGGAGAAAGTGAGCTTCGATGCAATGTACACAAACTTAGATGGGATTACAAATAAATCATGTGAACTTGGAGAATGGACACAAAAAAGAAAGTCCAGATATAATAGCACTCACAGAAACAAAGCTAAATTAAACCACAACAAATGCAATGCTTCTACAGGAATACTGTGTAGTTAGGAAAGAGAGGGAAGGAAGAGGTGGAGTAGCTCTGCCGACAAGAAAATACTGGAATTTTTAAGAGATGGTTATCCAGGGCAGTGAAGGTTTCAGTGACTACATAACAGGTACCATAGCAATTGGGGAACAAAAACTTATAGTAGTAGTCATACATAACCCCCCACCAAATGACAGAAGTCCCAGACAAGAATATGATAGAAACAACATGGCCACCATTAATATAATAGAGAGAGCAGCTTCTGTCGCTAGCAAAAACTAATTCGGACTGCTAATCAAGAGAGACTTCAACCACGGGAAGATAGATTGGGAGAACAGAGACCCACATGGAGAGCTAAGCTGCTAGATGTGGCAATAAGAAACTTTCTAAGCCAGTACATCAAAGGACCGACAAGAATGAGAGAGGAAGATGAACCAGCCATGCTTGATCTGATATTTACCCTAAATGAGTGGGATATAAGGGAAGTTAAGTTGGAAGCACCCTTGGGAACGAGTGATCACAGTGTATTGATCTTGGAGTACCTGGTAGAGATAGGATTTATCTCCCCCCCCAAAAAAAAAATAATAGAAAACAAGGAGCTGATGTACCGAAAGGGATATTATGAGATGAGAAAATTCCTGAGAGAAATACCATGGGACACAGAATTCAAAACTAAGACAGTACAGGACTTAATGGACTATGTCACCAAAAAATGTCATGAGGCAGTGAACTGATTTATCCCGACCGAAAAGGAAAAAATGAGAAACATAATAATCCATCCAATAATCCAAATTTAATAGGGCATGTACGGAACCAAAAGAGCCGAACAAAAGGGCGCGGCGGAACATCCGAAATAACAAAACACCAGAAAGCAGAGAGAGATAGCAGAGACAGGAATGAGTATGTTAGTGTGAGAAGAGAAGCAGAGAGACAGCATGAAAATGATATAGCAAATAATGCCAAGACCGAACCAAAACTGCTCCACAACCACAACGCATTGCATGGAACATGCAGTGCTTTTAACTTCAGCTGAAGTTGAAGTTTGGTTCTAAAGCTGCAGTTCAGCGGGCAGATCGTGGGCTACGGGCCTATGTAAAACACTCCTGGGCCACTGAAGTATGTTTGCTGTTTGGCCAGTAAATTATTCTGGTGACCACAATAGCCCTCCCACAATTAATAGGCCTCAGTTAGAAACAAAATTACTGACGTTTCGATGTTATGACCTTAGGAGGCAAGTAAAAATCTGTAATTCATTTATCATTAACATTAATTATTTTGAATAACAATTTAAGCGACATTGCTAACTTGTTAGTAATACAAATTTCTAGTTTATTCGTTTGTGCACAAGTTGATTATGTAATTCACCGACGATGTGTAATTAGCATCACGTGACCTGACCTCTTTTGTGACGTTATCTGTGATCTCAAGATATCTTGGTTCTTTTTCTCATGACGAAATCCTTCAGGACTGACGCTCGATCCCGCGTCTTTTGTTTTACTCTTGTAGTCTGGGTGATTGTCTAGCTCTGTGAAGTGTGATCCATCACTAGCCATCTTTACCAGAGATTATGTCCGTTTGTTTGTCAAAGGTTGGAGGCCAGGCGCATGGGACCATCCTCACCCAACTTTCAGACATGAAGCATGTGGGGTAGGGAATGTCATAGGCCAGTCAAGGTCGGCTCCAGTGCCACACTTTAAGAAATATTGGCATCTAACCCAACCCCTCCGTGCAATTATCACGAAGTCAAATCTGTAACATTAACTGTGTTTTCGTTAGACTTATTTCGTTTCTTATTCTAAGACTTATTCTTAGTTTCAGTGCTTTGTTATTTTTTTCTGATAGAAGCAGAAGAATGGATGAGAGAAGGAAGAAGGGGGTACTTGAAGAGAGAAGAAGGGAGACCGGAAAGAGGTGGATGTTCAAAGAGAAGGAAAACTGGTAGAAAGGGAGGAGAGGAGAGATCTTGAGGGAGAAATTAGAAAAGGGGAGTGGGGGGATTGGGAAACAGATATGAAGAGGTGGGGGAAGATTGGCAGAGAAAGGGAGAGAGGAGGAGAGAGAGAGAGAGAGAGAGAGAGAGAAGAGAGAGAGAGAGAGAGAGCGAGAAGAGGAGAGACAAGGAGCAGGGGGAGAGCAGAGAAGAGAGAGAGAGGAGAAGAGACAAGGGAAGGGGAGAAGAAAAGAGAGGAGAGGGGAGAGAAGAGAAGAATAGAGGATAGAAGACGAGAAGAGACAGAGAGAGAGAGAGAGACAGAGCAGAGAAGAGAGAGAGAGAGAGAGAGAGAGAGAGAGAGAGAGAGAGAGAAGAGGAGAGACAGAGAGAGAGAAGACAGAGAAGAGACAGAGAAGAGAAGAGGACAGAGAGAGAGAGAGAGAGAGAGAGAGAGAGAGAAGAAGAGGAGAGGGGAGAAAAAGGTAAACCCAAGTATTCATTAACACCACCTCTGCTCTCTATAATCCTAATCATCCCTACCCCCCCCCCTCCCCCAACTATCACTACCCACCCCACCATCCCCCCCTAAACATTACCAATATAATCACCATCCTCCCATCCATCAGCAGATGGACTGGAAACTATCCGGCTTCTAGCCATCTACCTGGCAGGCAGTCCGGCTTAGTGAAGGGGGGGGGGGGAGGGATGGAAGCCGCTCTATCCTAATCAAATTACCTTTTTTATATTGGATTTTTTTTTTAGATTCACATCGACCACGTCTACTTGTTGTGGTGTCCTTAGTTTACTTGTTGTGGTGTTCTTAGTTTACTTGTTGTGGTGTTCTTAGTTTACTTGTTGTGGTGTTTTTAGTGTTACTTGTTGTGGTGTTCCTTAGTTTACTGTGGTGCTTGTTCTTGTTGTGGTGTCTTAGTTTACTTGTTGTGGTGTCTTAGTTTACTTGTTGTGGTGTTCTTAGTTTACTTGTTGTGGTGTTTTTAGTTTACTTGTTGTGGTGTCTTAGTTTACTTGTTGTTGTCTAGTTTACTTGTTGTGGTGTTCTTAGTTTACTTGTTGTGGTGTTCTTATTTACTTGTTGTGGTGTCTTTAGTTTACTTGTTGTGGTGTTCTTAGTTTACTTGTTGTGGTGTTCTTAGTTTACTTGTGGTGTCCTTAGTTTACTTGTTGTGGTGTCTTTAGTTTACTTGTTGTGGTGTCCTTAGTTTACTTGTTGTGGTGTCCTTAGTTTACTTGTTGTAGTGTCCTTAGTTTACTTGTTGTGGTGTCCTTAGTTTACTTGTTGTGTGTCCTTAGTTTACTTGTTGTGGTGTCTTAGTTTACTTGTTGTGGTGTCTTTAGTTTACTTGTTGTGGGCCTAGTTTACTGGAGGTCTTAGTTTACTTGTTGTGGTGTCCTTAGTTTACTTGTTGTGGTGTCCTTAGTTTACTTGTTGTGGTGTCCTTAGTTTACTTGTTGTGGTGTCCTTAGTTTACTTGTTGTAGTGTCATTAGTTTACTTGTTGTGGTGTCCTTAGTTTACTTGTTGTAGTGTCATTAGTTTACCTTGTTGTGGTGTCCTAGTTGTACCTTGTTGTGGGTTCCTTTAGTTTACCTTGTTGTGGTAGTAGTTGTTTACTTGTTGTGGTGTTCTTAGTTTACTTGTTGTGGTGTCCTTAGTTTACTTGTTGTGGTGTCCTTAGTTTACTTGTTGTGGTGTCCTTAGTTTACTTGTTGTGGTGTCCTTAGTTTACTTGTTGTGGTGTCCTTAGTTTACTTGTTGTGGTGTCCTTAGTTTACTTGTTGTGGTGTCCTTAGTTTACTTGTTGTCGTGTCCTTAGTTTATATATATCTCCATATATATATATAAGATATAATATATATATATAATATATATATTATATAGTATATTATAAATATAGATCTATCCACAGGTACTGTGTACGTTTAGGGTGATCCTGGACGGCATGGGGATCGGAAGAGCGTTGCGTAAGGAAAGAGAGTAGAACACAGAGAGAGAGAGAAATATAGATATATATATATATTATATATATATATATAATATATAAACTGAAAATTCCACACCCTAGAAGGATTCGAACCCAGACAGCCGGAGCACTATGTACCTTGGCGTACCTGGACCTTAACCAATAGACCACACGACTGTACAAAAATCTTGGTAGTCGGGAAGCCTATTTATCCAGATCCGACAGCGCCCGATGGTCAACTTCGGCATAAATATGTCATTGAATCACCTCACTTGGCGGGGCCTCGTGAGCAACACAGATGCGAACAATTTGACATCAGACACAAGCCTGTAGACTACTGTGTACCCCTCAGTTACAGCACTGACCTTGTACCTCGCACCGTCGTCACTGTAAGATTCTGGGAACCAGTATTGGGTAAATAACTTCTCGTGAGTCAGGGGTAGTACACAAGATCCTGGTCTGGTTGTCACTAGATGGTGAATTGATCCTGGTCTATTATTAGGTTGTCACTAGATGGTGTACAGGAGTACTCCATAGTTGTGTTCGAGTGCTGGCATAGTGGTAGCCACTCCACGGTCCCGAACAACACAAATAATAACAAGAACATCAGCATCAACAACAAAAACCTTGGCCAAATTCATACAGAAATATTAGACCGTAAAGTTGAAGGAAAATGAGTGAAAATGAGTAATCAAGACGAGTAAATGTAGTGGTGAAGGTGGGTGGTCAGCCTTTTGAGGCGTCACTTGAGGTCCCTGTGTTATCCAGGAAGGATAGGTTGCTCCTCCATGAAATGGTGAATAGGTCTCTTTCCCATGTTATCTAGGATGATAGCACCT
The DNA here is from genome assembly GCA_020271785.1 of Procambarus virginalis. Taxonomy (NCBI): domain Eukaryota; kingdom Metazoa; phylum Arthropoda; class Malacostraca; order Decapoda; family Cambaridae; genus Procambarus; species Procambarus virginalis. The sequence goes on along the minus strand of WNGS01167372.1, from coordinate 9,865,467 downwards.
CTCCTCCTCCTTCCCTCAAACAACCCACACCAGGTTTCCCAGCAACTACACACCGCTCTTCGAACCCAATTACGGTAATCAATACTCTGCCAGTCAGCCAAACTTTCTTGTTTCCCTTGCTCATTCCCTCTTCCTTCCCAGGTTACCCTTAGCTTCTGTCTGTATTTCCCTTCCCGACCCTAGCTTACCTTCTCTAAATTACTGTTTGATTTTTCTAAATTACCCTTAATCCTCCCTTTTTCCCTATCCAAACCTCACTTTCCCCAATTCTTCCCTTTCATAACCCGCAATTTCCCTTCCACAATCAATTTTGTCGTCTCCTTAGCTAATGTTCAAACTTTTTCTACTTATTTTTTGCCTTGAATCCCATGGAGGGATGAGGGTGAAAAGGGAGAAGGGGGGAAGAAATAGGCAGATAAAAGAGGTGGATAGGAAAGGTGAGAAAAGAAACAGAAGAGTCTGGGTTTATTAATAACTTATTAGTGACATATATATGTCATCTTTTGTTTTTTATCAATTCTTTGCTCACCACTAAAGCAAGATATCTCGTTTATGACATAATGCATTTTGTTTACACACACTTACACACACCACACACACACACCCCACACACACACACACCACACACACACACACACAACACACACACACACACACACACACACACACACACATAAAAGTATTCTGCCGGGTCTGGAAATGGAAGAGGGAAGACAATGAAACAGAAAAAGTTTTTCAGGTTAGTGCAGTAAAAAAGAAATAAATCGACAGAAGATAATATTCACAAACTAGATAACCAAAATTATTCTAGTGCAGAGGGAGGGAAGTATCAAGATAAAGCACCAAAGCCATTACGACTATATAGCACTTGGAAGGGGTCAGGATAAGGACATGTTATGTTATGACTTTGTTATGTTCTAGAGAAGAACGTAACAAAGAAGTTCAAAGACGCGGCTGCAGAACAGAGGTGGAGGCACGAGGGAAAGGGATTCTGAACCATGTTCTCACTCGCACTTAAAACTCGTTACACCAGAGATCCCACTAACGTGATAGCATCAAATGACCAAATCCACAAAGAGCCAAAGCTCAACCCCCGCAAGCACAATTAGGTGCAGTATTAGGTGAGTACAAGGGCCGAGACGAGGATTCGAACCTGCGTCCGGGAGCCTCGGACGGGAGTTTGTGCCTCGGAGAGGGCTACGGGATCCAGTAAAGTTCAGTAGAACTTCGGTTTCAACTCATGTAACCCTGTCGTAGCTCAGTCGATTAAGGCAGTGTCTGGGATGCTCCCGGACGCAGGTTCGAATCCTCGTCACGGCCCTTGTGGGTTTGTTTAAAACTCGTGTTTTTGTGTGAGCAGTTTCTAAATGTCTTTAGTTGGCCCTGCCCGACAAATACTAACTACAGAATTAATAAATTAAACAACTATTCTTAGAAGGGAAAGAACATTTATTTGTGAAGGGCACAAATAAAACATGTAAAAGCCATTTGATCACTAAACAGTGCCCTTCAGGGCGCTGGTGGCTGAGTGGAACAGCACGTTGGATACGTAGCCCTGTGGCACGGGGTTCGATTCCCGGCGCCGGCGGAAACAGATGGGCAGAGTTTCTTTCACCCTGATGGCCCCCTGTTACTTTAGCAGTAAATACGTACCTGGGAGTTAGACAGCTGTTAGAGGCTGCTGCCTGTGTGTGTATTCACCTAGTTTGTATTCACCTAGTTGTGCTTGCGGGGGTTGAGCTTTGTTGCTCTTTCAGCCCGCCTTACTCAACTGTCAATCAATCAACTGTTACTACTAATTTTTTTCAACACACACACCCAGGAAGCAGCTCGTAAAAGCTGTCCTAACTCCCAGGTTCCTATTTTACTGCTAGGTAACAGAGGCATCAGGGTGAAAGAAACTCTGGCCATCTGTTTCCGCCAGCGCCGGGATCGAACCCGGATCCTAGGATTAAGCGCCTAAGCGCTGTCCACTTCTGCCACAGGCCCCGCACAGTGTGTGTGTGTGTTGTACTCACCTAGTTGTACTTCCACCTAGTTGTGTTTGCAGAGGATGAGCTCTGGCTCTTTGGTCCCGCCTCTTAACCGTCAATCAACAGGTGTACAGATTCCTGAGCCCTATTGGGCTCTATCATATCGGTGAGGGGTTTCACCCCTCACCGTAAATCTCTCTCTGCTTCCTATTGCTTAGGTACTCCCCTTATCCACTGGAGCACCTTACCAGCTACACCTGCCTGTCCTCTCCAGCTTATGTGCCAACCTCTTATGCGGTACTGTGTCAAAGGCTTTCCGACAATCCAAGAAATGCAGTCCGCCCAGCCCTCTCTTTCTTGCTTAATCTTTGTCACCTGGTCGTAGAATTCTATTAAAGCCAGTCAGGCAAGATTTACCCTCCCTGAACCCATGTTGGCGATTTGTCACGAAGTCTCTTCTCTCCAGATGTGTTTACCAGGTTTTTTTCTCACGATCTTCTCCATCACCTGCATGGTATACAAGTCAAGGACACTGGCCTGTAGTTCAGGGCCTCTTGCCTGTCGCCCTTTTTGTATATTGGGACCACATCCACATGTATGTTGTTGTGTGTGTGTGGTGTGTGGTGTGTGTGTGTGTTGTGTGTGTGTGTGTGTGTTGTGTGTGTGGGTGTGTGTGTGTGGTGTGTGTGTGTGTACTCACCTAGTTGTACTCACCTAGTTGTGCTTGCGGGGGTTGAGCTCCTGGCTCTTTGGTCCCGCCTCTCAAACCGTCAATCAACAGTGTGTACAGTTTCCTGAGCCTATTGGGCTCTATCATATCTACACTTGAAACTGTGTATGGAGTCAGCCTCCACCACATCGCTTCCTAATGCATTCCATTTGTCCAACCACTCTGACACTAAAAAAGTTCTTTCTAAATATCTCTTGTGGCTCACATTGGGCACTCAGTTTCCACCTGTGTCCCCTAGTGCGTGTGCCCTTGTTGTTAAACAGCCTTGTCTTTATCAACCCTGTCGATCCCCTGAGAATCTTGAATGTGGTGATCATGTCCCCCCTAACTCTTCTGTCTTCCAACGAAGTGAGGTTTAATTCCTGCAGTCGCTCCTCGTAGCTCATACCTCTCAGCTCGGGTACTAGTCTGGTGGCAAACCATTTGAACCTTTTCCCAGTTTAGTCTTATGCTTGACTAGATAGGGACTCCATGCTGGAGCCGCATACCCAGGATTGGTCTGACATATGTGTATATAATTGTTCTGACAGATTCCTTACACAAGCTTCTAAAGGGCCGTTCTTATGTTAGCCACCTGGCATATGCTGCTGATGTTATCCTCTTGATATGAGCTTCAGGGGACAGGTCTGGCGTGATATCAACCCCCAGGTCTTTCTCTCTCTCTGACTCTTGAAGTATTCATCTCCCAAATGATACCTTTGTATCTGGTCTCCTGCTTCCTGCCC
>WNGS01167372.1:9850558-9861039 GCA_020271785.1 Procambarus virginalis | reverse complement strand
GCTGCGGCAGGAGTGGCGTGTGTCAGAGCTGCGGCAGGACTGACGGTGTGTCAGAGCTGCGGCAGGAGTGACGTGCGTCAGAGCTGCGGCAGGAGTGGCGTGTGTCAGAGCTGCGGCAGGACTGACGTCGTCAGAGCTGCGGCAGGAGTGACGTGCGTCAGAGCTGCGGCAGGAGTGGCGTGTGTCAAGGCTGCGGCAGGACTGACGTGCGTCAGAGCTGCGGCAGGAGTGACGTGCGTCAGGCTGCGGCAGAGTGACGTGCGTCAGAGCTGCGGCAGGAGTGGCGTGTGTCAGAGCTGCGGCAGGAGTGACGTGTGTCAGAGCTGCGGCAGGAGTGGCGTGTGTCAGGCTGCGGCAGGAGTGACGTGCGTCAGTGCTGCGGCAGGAGTGGCGTGTGTCAGAGCTGCGGCAGGAGTGGCGTGTGTCAGGCTGCGGCAGGAGTGACGTGTGTCAGAGCTGCGGCAGGACGGACGTGTGTCAGAGCTGCGGCGGAGTGGCGTGTGTCAGGCTGCGGCAGGAGTGGCGTGTGTCAGGGCTGCGGCAGGACTGACGTGCGTCAGAGCTGCGGCAGGAGTGGCGTGTGTCAGAGCTGCGGCAGGAGTGACGTGTGTCAGAGCTGCGGCAGGAGTGGCGAGCGTCAGATCTGCGGCAGGAGTGACGTGTGTCAGAGCTTGCGGCAGAGTGGCGTGCGTCAGAGCTGCGGCAGGAGTGACGTGCGTCAGATCTGCGGCAGGAGTGGCGTGCGTCAGATCTGCGGCAGGACTGACGTGCGTCAGAGCTGCGGCAGGAGTGACGTGTGTCAGAGCTGCGGCAGGAGTGGCGTGCGTCAGAGCTGCGGCAGGAGTGGCGTGTGTCAGAGCTGCGGCAGGAGTGGCGTGTGTCAGAGCTGCGGCAGGAGTGGCGTGTGTCAGAGCTGCGGCAGGACTGACGTGTGTCAGGGCTGCGGCAGGAGTGGCGTGTGTCAGGCTGCGGCAGGAGTGGCGTGTGTCAGGGCTGCGGCAGGACTGACGTGCGTCAGGGCTGCGGCAGGACTGACGTGCGTCAGACTGCGGCAGGAGTGACGTGTCAGAGCTGCGGCAGAGTGGCGTGTGTCCAGAGCTGCGGCAGGAGTGCGTGTGTCAGGGCTGCGGCAGGACTGACGTGTGTCAGAGCTGCGGCAGGAGTGGCGTGTGTCAGGGCTGCGGCAGGAGTGACGTGCGTCAGAGCTGCGGCAGGAGTGGCGTGTGTCAGAGCTGCGGCAGGACTGACGTGTGTCAGAGCTGCGGCAGGAGTGACGTGCGTCAGAGCTGCGGCAGGAGTGGCGTGTGTCAGAGCTGCGGCAGGACTGACGTGCGTCAGAGCTGGGCAGGAGTGACGTGCGTCAGAGCTGCGGCAGGAGTGGCGTGTGTCAGAGCTGCGGCAGGACTGACGTGCGTCAGAGCTGCGGCAGGAGTGACGTGCGTCAGGGCTGCGGCAGGAGTGACGTGCGTCAGAGCTGCGGCAGGAGTGGCGTGTGTCAGCTGCGGCAGAGTGACGTTGTCAGAGCTGCGGCAGGAGTGGCGTGTGTCAGGGCTGCGGCAGGAGTGACGTGCGTCAGTGCTGCGGCAGGACTGCGTGCGTCAGAGCTGCGGCAGGAGTGGCGTGTGTCAGGGCTGCGGCAGGAGTGACGTGTGTCAGAGCTGCGGCAGGACTGACGTGTGTCAGAGCTGCGGCAGGAGTGGCGTGTGTCAGGGCTGCGGCAGGAGTGGCGTGTGTCAGGGCTGCGGCAGGACTGAAGTGCGTCAGGCTGCGGCAGGACTGACGTGCGTCAGAGCTGCGGCAGGAGTGACGTGTGTCAGAGCTGCGGCAGGAGTGGCGTGTGTCAGAGCTGCGGCAGGAGTGGCGTGTGTCAGGGCTGCGGCAGGACTGACGTGCGTCAGGGCTGCGGCAGGAGTGGCGTGCGTCAGAGCTGCGGCAGGAGTGGCGTGTGTCAGAGCTGCGGCAGGAGTGGCGTGCGTCAGAGCTGCGGCAGGAGTGGCGTGTGTCAGAGCTGCGGCAGGAGTGGCGTGTGTCAGGGCTGCGGCAGGAGTGACGTGCGTCAGAGCTGCGGCAGGACTGACGTGCGTCAGAGCTGCGGCAGGACTGACGTGCGTCAGAGCTGCGGCAGGACTGACGTGTGTCAGAGCTGCGGCAGGACTGACGTGTGTCAGGGCTGCGGCAGGACTGACGTGCGTCAGAGCTGCGGCAGGACTGACGTGCGTCAGAGCTGCGGCAGGACTGACGTGTGTCAGAGCTGCGGCAGGAGTGACGTGCGTCAGAGCTGCGGCAGGAGTGACGTGCGTCAGAGCTGCGGCAGGAGTGACGTGCGTCAGAGCTGCGGCAGGAGTGACGTGCGTCAGAGCTGCGGCAGGACTGACGTGCGTCAGAGCTGCGGCAGGACTGACGTGCGTCAGAGCTGCGGCAGGACTGACGTGCGTCAGAGCTGCGGCAGGACTGACGTGCGTCAGAGCTGCGGCAGGAGTGGCGTGTGTCAGAGCTGCGGCAGGAGTGACGTGCGTCAGAGCTGCGGCAGGACCGCGAGTTCCGCCAGTCGGGTAACCATGACGACGGGACACGCCACGGCGCTTGGCCCCTGGAGATAAATATCAACAGTCAACTGAGCCGCCGTGTCAGGGTTCGAATCCCGTCTGCTTTTATCATGCTGCTGAAGGACAAGACCAGAACATGTTTTATGATACTTTTTATAGTGAGCTTGTGTGTGTGTGCTCTCACCTAGTTGTGCTATCGGGGGTTGAGCTCTGGCTCTTTGGTCCCGCCTCTCAATTGTCAATCAACTGGTGTACAGATTCTGAAGCCTTTTGGGCTCATAAATGGCTATCAAAATGGCTATCATAAATGGCGATACAAATGGCTATCTGGAGGTTATCTAAATCAGGATATCTGGATCATGTTATCTGAATGGCAATGTTATCTTCTTTACCAAGTGTGTGTCACAGAATTTAATATTACGTTGCTCTCATAAATTGGCTGTATTGATCTTCTGGATAAACTGTCTTTTTTTTGTAGATTAAAAGCATATTCGAGGGTACCAGTGAGTATACATACATGTATACATACACATTCACTACCAGCAAGAAAAGTAATTCCGTAATCATTGGCATAATACTCTAATCATCCTAACACAAGGGGGTTGGGAAGAAATGTTTATCTACCTTTAATAAACTGTTGACTAATGGCTAGAACAGCACGTACATATGTAACACAATAGAACAGCAAGTACACATGTAACACCATAAAGGGTTGTATGTAATATTTCACATATAAGTAGTCATTCGCATAGGACTTTGGCGGCGTCAGACTGCAGGTCCTCAGCATTTCAAAATCACACTTGCAGATGAGTTAATGTTGCCATGTTGATCAGGGATCTGGTCGTATCAGGTGACCCCGCTTCCCGCTAAGCTGATAATTGCAGACGTTTTGTTTTGTTCTTTCCATCAATCAAGCCGCTGTCTAGGTGTAGTTAGGAAGATAACCAGAGGCTATCTCCTGGTAGGCTCTTGGCTCCTGGTTCCCCTCTTAAATACTCGAGCAGTTGTGTATCAAGACAGAAGAGCCTTGTTTTGCCAGAGAGATTCCAGCAGTAGCAGGCCAGGGTCTAAACAGGCCTGGCCCAGGCCGGAGGGGGCCCCGTGGGCCAGATTCACGAAGCAATTACGCAAGCACTTACGACCCTGTACATCTTTTCCCAATCTTTGGCGACTTTGTTTACAATTATTAAACAGTTAATGAGCTCCGAAGCATCAGGAGACTGTTTATAACAATAACAACAGTTGATTGGGAAGTTCTCATGCTTGTAAACTGTTTAATAAACGTAACCAAAGCCGTCAAAGATTGAGGGAAGATGTACACGTTCGTAAGTACTTGCGTAACTGCTTCGTGAATCTGGTCCCCTTGACTATCAACCGTACCTTCAGCCCCCTCCTCTCTAAATTATACTCAGAGACCTTGGTGAGTTTGACTGTAAAGTTGATGTATTTTGTGTCTAGGCTGTCTATAGTCTTTTAGACACCGATCTATCACCTGTATCTTAAAATCCTCTGCTTCTCCTCTTTTTATGCTGTGTCTCGAAAGATTTATCTGCCCTCCTGTGTACTAATCTCTAAAGCCTCGAATCTTTCTATACTCAAATCTTTCTATATATATCTTCCAACTCTGTGGCAGCTCGTCTCTCTCACAATCTTATCTAAAAACTTAAAATTTCGCCCCTCTTTCCATCATGTTTTAACTCCAATCATACCCACTCCACCTGCGAGTTCCTTACCGAACCCTGAAACGAGGCCCTGTTTTTATCGAGCGGTTCTCCATTGCTCACTGACGTATAAATGTCTCCCGACACCCTCACCTCTCACTACACCCGCCAGCAGACACCTCTGCTCTCCTCACCACCACTATTAAGGTCAAATCCTGCCTCAAACAGCAAAGATCAGTTGGATGCTTGCCACATTTTTGACCCATAGAGATAATGTAACCCCAAAATACTATGAAGTTTCTTACATCTCCATCAGTGTACATAGTTGTCACCCTTTTTGTGATATAGAATTATCTGAATTTGTCGACTGTGCCACATTATGTGTCTCTGGGATCACGTTTACAGTTGCTTATTCAACACCTATAACCTTATAACGAAGCCACTTGTTTGTCACTATTTCAGATACCTGACAGACCAAACAAATTAACAGGTGGTCGGTCAACAAGGGTTAACTTGTGAGTTACAAGTTTTCTGTGCTGGAACTTCCTTCACCAAGACTGTCAACAATGACTTCCAGCTCAGTTCTGTACGAAAACTAACCGGGCAGTTCACTTCTGGTTTGCTAGGCAGCTTGCTGGACGTATTTCAGCCAAGTGCCTCCACACACCCAGCACAAAGAAGGACTGTACCCCAGGAATCGTTCACTTAGGGGCACCTTTTTCTCCTCTACAACTACACTTCCTGGAACTCAACGCTTGACGACTCCACTTTTCTTGGAAAAACTTAACTTACACTAGGGATTAAAGACATTGTATCTCTGCTGACGTTGTCACTCGACGTGTCAACACCGTCTTTGTGTATGAAGTGATTTTGGTATCGAATTGTTCTTAAGTTGTGATTAATTACCACACATCATAATAAGGCAGCAATGGGAACAGAAGGAAATTGTTATGTACCTTAAACATTGGTGGAGTTCTGTTCCTCGATGATCTATTTATAATTTATCTGAAACGAAAGGAAACTAATTATGTACTATGTACACGTTTTTTATACATTGAAATTCTTATTTACCACATAAATAATCATGTTTTAATCCACATTTATATACATATAAGCAGCGCTGGTAAAGGTGGCGCTTGAGCATCAAGGTGTTGCTTACCTTTGACTGAAGACGAAGAGGCTGGAGTAGCGAGGTCAGTCTGGAACAAGTCTGTTTTACCTGTCAAGAACGTGTACCAGTCTCCGTGGTGTAGTGGTAAGACACTAGCCTGGCGTTCCGCGAGCGCTTTGTCATGGGTTCGTATCCTGGTCGGGGAGGATTTACTGGGCGCAAATTCTTAACGGTAGCCTCTGTTTAACGCAACAGTAAAATGTGTACTTGGTTGTAACAGCGATTCTTCGCGGCAGGGATCGTATTCCAGGGACCTGCCCGAAACGCTACGTGTTGTACTCACCTAATTGTACTCACCTAATTGTGCTTGCGGGGGTTGAGCTTTGGCTCTTTGGTCCCGCCTCTCAACTGTCAATCAACAGGTGTACAGATTCCTGAGCCTACTGGGCTCTATCATATCTACACTTGAAACTGTGTATGGAGTCAGCCTCCACCACATCACTTCCTAGTGCATTCCATTTATTAACTACTCTGACACTGAAAAAATTCTTTCTAACGTCTCTGTGGCTCATCTGGGTACTAAGTTTCCACCTGTGTCCCCTTGTTCGTGTCCCACCCGTGGTGAAGAGTTTCTCTTTGTCCGCCCTGTCAATTCCCCTGAGAATTTTGTAGGTGGTTATCATGTCTCCCCTTACTCTTCTGTTTTCCAGGGATGTGAGGTTCAGCTCCTTTAGCCTTTCCTCGTAGCTCAATCCTCTCAGTTCCGGGACGAGCCTGGTGGCATACCGCTGAATCTTCTCTAACTTTGTCTTGTGTTTAACTAGGTATGGACTCCAGGCTGGAGCTGCATACTCCAGGATTGGTCTTACATAAGTGGTATACAGGGTTCTGAAAGATTCCTTACACAAATTTCTAAAGGCAGTTCTTATGTTGGCCAGTCTAGCATATGCCGCTGATGATATTCTTTTGATGTGGGCTTCTGGGGACAGGTTCGGTGTGATATCAACCCCCAGATCTTTCTCTCTATTTGACTCTTGTAGGATTTCCCCTCCCAAATGATACCTTGTGTTCAGCCTCCTGCTCCCTTCTCCTAATTTCATCACCTTACACTTTCCCGAGTTGAACTTTAGCAGCCATTTTCTAGACCATTCCTCCAGTTTATCCAGGTCATCCTGTAGTCTCTGTCTATCTTCATCCGTCTTGATTCTTCTCATAATTTTTGCATCATCAGCAAACATTGAGAGGAATGAGTCTATACCCTCCGGAAGATCGTTCACATATATTAGAAACAGGATGGGTCCAAGTACTGAGCCCTGTGGGACTCCGCTGGTGACATCTCGCCACTCTGATGTCTCCCCCCTCACCGTTACTCGCTGTTTCCTGTTGCTTAAGTACTCCCTTATCCACTGGAGCACCTTCCCTTTTACTCCTGCCTGTTGCTCCAACTTTTTTAACAGCCTTTTGTGCGGTACTGTGTCAAAGGCTTTTTGGCAATCCAGGAAAATGCAGTCGGCCCACCCTTCTCTTTCCTGCCTAATTTTTGTTGCTTGGTCATAAAATTCTATTAAACCTGTGAGGCACGATTTACCATCCCTGAACCCATGTTGGTGGTGCGTTACAAAGTTATTTCCCTCTAGATGCTCTACGAGCCTTTTCCTCACGATCTTCTCCATTACCTTGCATGGTATACAAGTTAAGGAAACTGGCCTGTAATTCAGTGCCTCTTGCCTGTCACCCTTCTTGTATATTGGGACCACGTTAGCTGTCTTCCAACTTTCTGGTAAGTCTCCTGTTTCCAGTGACCTGTTATACACCATAGAGAGTGGCACACTTAGTGCTTCTGCACCTTCCTTTAGTATCCATGGTGAGATTCTGTCAGGCCCAACAGCCTTTGTCACATCCAGCTCCAGCAGACACCTTTTGACCTCATCACTGGTGAGGTCAAATTCCTCCAAGGTTGCTTGGTTTGCCACCTCCTCATTTAGTGCAGGGGCTTCTCCTTGTTCTATTGTGAAGACCTCCTGGAATCTCTTGTTGAGTTCTTCACACACCTCCTTGTCATTCTCTGTGTATCTGTTCTCCGCTTTTCGCAGCTTCATCACTTGTTCTTTCACTGCTGTTTTCCTCCTGATGTGGCTGTGGAGCAGCTTTGGTTGGGTCTTGGCTTTACTCGCGATGTCATTTTCAAACTGTCTCTCTGCTTCTCTCCTCACTCTGAGGTACTCATTTCTGGCCCTCTGGTATCTCCCCCTGCTCTCTGGTGTTCTGTTATTTCTGTAATTTCTCCATGTTCTTTTACTCAGTTGCTTCGCTACCCTGCATTCCTGGTTGAACCATGGGTTTTTCTGTTGTTTTTCGTTTTTCTCCTTTTGGACAGGGATAAACCTGTCTGCAGCTTCCTGGCACTTCTGGGTGACAAAATCCATCATGACCTGCACATTCTTGTCTCTAAGTTCTGTTTCCCATGGTATTCCTCTGAGGAAGCTCCTCATCTCTTCATATTTTCCTCTTCGGTAATTCAGTCTTTTTCCCTCCACTCCCATCCTTGGATAGGTTATCCCTACCTCCACCAAGTACTCAAAGGTCAGTACACTGTGGTCACTCATTCCTATGGGGGCTTCCACTTTGACTTCCCTTATTTCTGACTCATTCAGGGTGAATATCAAGTCGAGTCTAGCTGGTTCATCATTGCCTCTCACTCTTGTGGGTTCCTTGACATGCTGGCTCAGAAAATTCCTTGTTGCCACTTCCAAGAGTTTAGCTCTCCACGTATCTGCACCACCATGTGGGTCCCCATTCTCCCAGTCTATCTTTCCATGGTTGAAATCGCCCATGATTAAGAGTCTGGAGCCATTCCTGCAGGCAACTGAAGCTGCTCTCTCTATTATATTAATGGTTGCCATGTTGTTCCTATCAAACTCCTGTCTTGGTCTTCTGTCATTTAGGGGAGGGTTGTACATGACTGCCACTATTATCTTAGGTCCACCCATTGTTATAGTTCCTGTTATGTAATCTCTGAATCCGTCACAGCCCGGAATTTCCATCTCATCAAAACTCCAGTCCTTCCTTATCAGCAGGGCCACTCCTCCACCTCCTCTCCCTTCCCTCTCTTTCCTTACTATATAGTAGTCCTTTGGAAACACAGCATCTGTTATCACTCCTGACAATTTTGTTTCTGTTAGTCCTACTACATCAGGGTTTTCTTCTTGCACCCTTTCAGCCAGTTCACTTGCTTTATTGGTAATCCCATCAATGTTTGAGTACATTACCTTGAAGCTCACTTTCTTGTATCCAGTTTCACCCTCACTCCCCACAAGTGTAGGAAGTTGTTCTATGGTCAATGTTACTTGGGTAGGCTCCTCCTCCTGTGAGGTAGTTTCCAGGGGTTCAGGGGGAGGTGGAGTGGGGGATGGAGGGCTTAGGTCTTCCTCAGGCCTGCTTGGGGCAGGAGGAAGTCCTGGGGGTGAGGGAGCAGGGGCTACTTGGGGTAAGGGGAGGGGGAGGACTTGGGTTTCCTGATGGGCATTGTGCATGGGCAAGGGAGGGTTTGTGCTGGGGGAGGAGGGCCCTATTGGGTGGTGTGCTGGGGTGTTGCATTCCCCCTTGGGTTCCTGGGTTGCTGGACTGGGGCTCCCCACTCCCCTCTGGGATTGCTGGGTTGGAGGCTGAGGTTCCCTGGCTCCCTTCCCTCTCCTTGCGCCTTTTCCTTGCATCTGCTGCCCTTACTATCTCGTCTCTGGTCATGTCTCTCTGAACATATACCTCTTTGTAGTTCCTTGCATACCTCAGTTTGCTCTTCTTTACTAGGATGTCTTCTTTGATGTCCTCGCTCTTGAATACTACCTTGATCAATCTCTTTTTGTCTCTGTTGTACTGGCCAATCCGGAAAAACTGTTCTATGTCTCGTTCAGCCCCTTCCATTCCTATCTCCTTTAATATCCCTGCCACTTCAGCTTTGTCTTTAGCCCTCGATTCCTCCCTTGTGGAGCCCTCTTGTTCCTTCACACCTACCACTACTACAGCTCTTTTCCTTTCCATTAGCTGGCTCGTGCATCTAGCTGCCTCCTGTGAGGTTACTGCTTTCATTACAACTTCCTTGACTGTGGACATTGCTCCTGGGCTCTTCATTATTTCAGCAAAGGTTGGGCCAATTGTTGCGGTCCCTGCCATTGCTACATCTCCTGGTACCTGGGGGTTGGTCCCCTGGGCCAGAGTCTGAGGAGGGCCTGTTTTTAGGCTTTTTATCTCCTCTTGCGCTGCACTTAGTTCTGTCTGCAGCTTATATATAGTTTCTCTCAGTTCCTTCAATTCCCCACTGACTTCCTTCCATGCCTTAACAATCATCTCCATGAATGACTCGTCCAGTCCCTCTCCTCCAGCTTCGTTCTGTTGTCTTACCATCCCGCTTGCCCTGTGTGTGTGTGCGTGTGCGTGTGCGTGCGTGCGTGTGTGTGTGTGTGTGTGTGTGTGTGTGTGTGTGTGTGTGTGTGTGTGTGTGTGTGTGTGTGTGTGTGTGTGTGTGTGTGTGTGTGTGTGTGTGTGTGTTTATTGTGGGGGTGGCACGGTGGGGGGGTTGGGTTAACTGCTGGAGGGATAGAGGGAGAGAGGGAGTGAACGGGAGAGGGGGAGTGAAGGGGAGTGAAAGGGAGTGAGGAAGAGCGAGGGAGAGAAGGAAATAGGCAGAGCGGGGGGGGGGGGAAGGAGGACAATCAGGGGGGGGGGTGAGGGATGGGGGGCAAGTCCCAGTGGTGAGGAGGTGAGGTCGCGGTAGGCTTGTTTGTGCGTGCGTGTGTGTGTGTGTGTTTACACTGGCGTGTTATGGCGGGGAGGGGGGGGGGGTCTAGTCAGTGGCGGTGTAATGTAACACACAGGTGTGAAAACCTAGTACCAAGCTGAGGATCTTGAGCTAATTTTTGTATTTTAATTATCTTATGTTCAAAGCTAATTACTATATAAAAAACACTGTACACCTTGTATGACTGACTTTGAGAGGCACTCACCTCCAAGTAAGCATCCCACAGCACAATTAGGTGATTTATGAAGCGATGTCCGCCGTAATTGTTGTCGTCCCCGCCAGAGGTCCTCCCACGTGGTGGTCCAAGTCCTTCCCTTCTCAGGCCTCTGATGCCACCGTATGCCACAATCTCGTTCTTTTTCGATTTT
>WNGS01167372.1:9825748-9849558 GCA_020271785.1 Procambarus virginalis | reverse complement strand
ATCCAATTTGCTGAAAGTAGCGAGCTGAGTCTAAAAGTAGCGAATTTGTAGTAGAAAGTAGCCCACATTTTTGGGGGGAGTGAATGATACGGTTTCAACAGTAATATATTTTGATATATAGGATACATTACACGATGTTAATTGTTTTAGTAATATTATTTTCTGCACATACACAGTCACTACATTATTATGAGATATATGATATTTATATTATATATTATATATATCTATATAATATCAACTATATATATATATATATATAATATGTCTCATTGCATATGACCCGCATATTCAGTCATTTACTATCTTCTCTGATTTTAGAGGCTTCTAATCCCTCAAACTATTTTTCCTGGCGTCAGGGCTAGCCTTAGCTGAAAGAGTGTTCTCCAAAACTCATTTTCGTTATTTCAAGGTGAAGAAAAAAGTGAATATATTAGAATGTATTACATTCTTTCTATACAATCTTGCACCAAAGTTTCGAACAAATGTTCGAAACATTTAGAGCCCCTGCATAGCAGGGGCTAAAGATCTTGAGTTTTTTTTTGTAAATTAAAGTTGGTATCTCCTCAAGGGCACGTAGACATGGGTTTTAAAGGGAAAGAGATTATCATTAACGTCAGCGGAATTTAGGTGTTAGGTACAGAGACTGAGGATAATTACCTGTAAGATAGTCCCCAACATACAGTACTTGGAAGATGGTGGAATATCATTTGCAAGGTGATGATCCCATGGAAGAGAGATACCTGTTAAATTAATAGCAGTATCAGAGGCTGGTAAGCTGACCATCGGTTATTGGACAGGAGTATGTGGTTTGGTTATTTAAACATCTTCTTTGATCCCAATATTTGTGAACTTGTGCTCCATGTTTTCATTAATGTTGCCCTTAACTTTAACTAATCTAAACTTATATTGCTGTGATGTCCTATTTTAACCTGCTATGTTACAATGGGATTCATTGTTATTTGTGGATTGTGTATTTGTACTCACTGAATTTGTGCGCCCCTTGAGGGACTGAAGTAGAGGGGGGGGCGGAAATAGCTTAAGCCTCCTCTATCCCTTTGAGATGTATTTTTTTTATTGTCTCATAACATACTTGAACTTGAAGTGGACTTTAATGTTTTTTTCGCAGCTTTTTTCCTTAGTTTCCGAGCTATTTTCTTTACCGTGTATTTTGTAATAAACTATTCCTATATTTACAGTGGTTTCTCCCTGTGAAGATTATTAAACAATGGTGATTATAAGGGCGCGGAAGTTCAGCCTTGCCAAGGCCGCCAGCACCCTTGGGCCCGCCCCGGCAACACCCAGTCTTTAATTTGGCACCTTTGTGGGACCTTTGTGGGCCTGGTATAAGCCTAACATGTATATTTACACTGGCTGCCTGTCCCCCTACACAATGATTTATTATTACCTATTATTTATCATTTAATTTAATTATAAAACAAAATAATTTATTTAATTATTATAGTAAGTACTTAATAATTTATAATAAGTAGTAAGTACATAAAAATTATTAAAAAGTACAGTTTAGTCATAGGAGATTCCTAGATGGAATTCACTACCAAATTTCAATATATCCAAGTATTTTTTAGTGTGAAATGCTGTTATTATATGCATAAATTGTTGTTTTAATAATATTACGCTTAACCACATGGGCTGGACGGTAGAGCGACCGTCTCGTTTCCTACAGGTCCGCGTTCAATCCCCGACTGCCCAAGAGGTTGGGCACCATTCCTTTCCCCGTTCCATCCCAAATCCGTATCCTGATTCCTTCCCAGTGCTATATAGTCGTAATGGCTTGGCGCTTTCACTTGATAGTTCCCCACCCCCCTGAATAATATTACGAGAGCAGTATTTACGGGCTATTCATGCCCGTGCCACCTCTTGGGTGGCTTAATCTTCATCAATCGAGAGCAGTACGTCCTAACCAGACATTATATGATGATATCCTGAACAGTTGATAAATAAAAGTAATTGCGGAACTCCAGTTATCTAATACTTATCATAAATGGTATAAAACCTTATCATAAGCCAAGGGATTTGTAGATCAGTGTTTAAAGGGAATTCGGAAGTAATAATAACAACTGATGCCATCTGTCGGCAGAAGAGAACACTATCAACTGGCTGGTCAACAGTGGCCATAAGATACAGCTTACGCCATCTGTTGATATCAAATTACACTTATAACAAATTACCCTACAAAATACAACTAACGCCATCTGTTTTTTTTCAACGCACTATAAATAGCCAAACAGCAACCATAAGGCGGGTTGTTGTGCTCGGGTAGGAGGTTCCAAGCTCCGCCCACAAGATGGTATGGGGTGCATAATCAATGATATATCATTGGTAGAAACTCTTTGTTGACATTCACACAATAGCCAATCACAGGAAGGGATCAGCTAAAGGCTCCATCCACTTAATAAATCATCTTTATTCAGCACACCATCCTTGCTTATGACATTCTGCTTCAACTTTAATCTACCTAAAAAGTGAAATGTTAAGTATTTAAAAATATTAATATAGTGATAATTAAATACTGCAGGATGTAACGGGTGTTACAGAAACATGGGCTGGCTACCTGACTTGTGACGTCATCAGTGGGGGTTGCCTCACACAAATAATGATACGCTGCTCTGCCCTCTTATTCGAGTAAATTATTCAGTTAGATGAAGATTTCTGTCAGGTGCAAAACAGAAACTGCTGTTCTTTTTCACAACAACCTTGTTGTTGTGCACAAGGACCTACTTCTTAGTTTAAATTTTATTCATAAAAGAGTGTTGGTATTCCCAGCAACAATCAATCACAGGAAGGTATTTCTGGAAGCTCAGCCTCCTTATGGACTCAGCACATCGATCTAGCTCAGGGGTGGGCAACCTCTGGCACGCGTGCCAAACTTGGCACACCGATGACTTTCTCTGGCACGCAAGAGCATTCTGGAATTATGTAAAATAAAGAAAACCCTCTAATTTTCATTAAAGAAAAAAAATCCTCTGAAGATTTTTATTATGTTCATTGTCTCGTCACGCTTACCTCAAACATTGGCTTATTAAACTTATTGATTGGTATTAGAATAAACGTACGTTTACTTTACTACAAAGTTTGTGTGTGCTATAATATTAACAGGAAATAATTAATTCTTTAAATACTCGCATTTCAGTAGAAGTTGGCTAATTCATTTCTCGTCACTGCACTTCACAACGACAACACAATCCGTTATCATTGCTATTCATTGGAGTTACTCATCATATACTATTTTGACTTACTTTTGATCTTCCTTCTCTTCCATGCATATCAATATATTACTTATTTTAATTTCATGCCCTTTACAGATTGTACAGAATGTCACCACCACCAGCTAAGAAACGATGTCAGTCAAATGAAGAGGATATTAGAGAATTTAAGGAATACTGGACTGAAAAGTTTGGCATGATTAAGAAGGATGATAAAGCTTTATGCATTTTCTGTTCTGACACAGTTGTTTGTAGAACTTCTTCTGTAAGGAGACATTTTGAAAATGTTCATAAGAACTTAAGCAATAAACTGAGGAGGAACAAAGAGAATTAATTTCTCGTGAACTGAGCAAGACAAAAACACAAGCTGTAACTTTTATGAATTATATTTCAGGTAGGCCCAGTTCCAACTTAGTTGCTGCTAGTTTTGAAGTTTCAAAGTTATTGCCCAACACGGAAAGCCTCTCTGTGATGGGGAGTATATTAAAGAAGCTTGGCTAGAATGTGCACCTTTTCTTTTTGACAACTTTTCAGAAAATAAAAAGATTATTCAGCGCATTAAAGATTTGCCTGTGAGTAGGAAAACAGTTAAGGATACGATGCTTAAGTTGGAAAGAAATACAAACACACACAAGAAGTGTGATTAGTAATACATTAAGATAATGAGATAATGGAGCGAGTATAAGGATTACTCGCTACAGGGGGCTACAAACGCTGCCATGGCACTCTCATTAGACCTGGAGGACTCAGGAGGACAAGAAAGTGTAGAAGAAAAAGTTGACACAGTTTCTGCAGCTACAACTAGTGGTTTAAAGTGCTTCTTTTGTGGTCACACTCGACATCCTCGCAGTCGATGTCCAGCTAGAGAGGCTGTGTATGAATTGAAAGAAAAAGGGTCATTATGCTAAGGTCTGTCGATCTCTGAAACAGACTAACAGTGCTTCAAACACCCAACATTCCGCTGCTATGCTCGCTACTTTAGCTGGGACTTCGCCCTCATGCCTCAATAAATCAGTCCTTAGCTCTAAGATGAATGGTATTCCAGTCAGTGCACTGATTGACACTGATAACTCTGAGAACTTTGTTCATAAGAATATTGCCGAGCAGAGTGGGTTACTCGTCTATCCTGACAATGGGGCAGTTTATATGGCTACTGTATCGTTTTCTTCAAAATTCCTGGGTCAGTGTTCTGTAGACTTAGAATTGCAAGGAGAAACTTACCATGGCGTGAATCTCAAAGTGTTACCCGATTTGTGTGCTGATGTGATTTTGGGCCATAACTTTTTACAAAATCATTCTGTGTTCGAGATGGCTTTTGGAGGAGATAAACCTCCCCTTAGAATATGTGGATTAGCTGCCGTCAAAGTTCCGGCTCCATTTCTCTTCAGTAATTTAGCACCAGACTGCAAGCCGATTGCTGTAAAATCCAGACGTTATTCTGAGGCTGACAAGTTGTTTATTGAATCTGAGACAGCTCGGATGCTACGTGAAGAGATAATTAGACCCAGTCATTCTCCATGGAGAGCCCAGGTATTAATAACTAAAGGAGAACATCACAAGAAAAGAATGGTTGTAGATTATTCATAAACAATCAATCGATTCACGGGGCTGGATGCCTACCCCTTACCACATATAGATGAGATTGTGAATAATGTTGCTAGATTTAAAGTATACAGCACGCTAGACTTGAGAAGTGCTTATCGTCAAGTGGGTTTAACAGAGGAAGAAAACCCTATATAGCCTTTGAAGCTTGTGGGAAGCTTTTTGAATTTAATCGTATCCCTTTTGGGGTCACTAATGGAGTGGCCAGTTTTCAAAGAGTAATTGATGGCATCCTTGAGAAAGAAGGAATGGAAGGTACCTTCGCTTACGTAGATGATGTCTGTGTGTGTGTGTGGAGATTCTGAGGAAGACCATGATAAAAATCTAAAACATTTTATGGACGTTGCGAGAAGGTATAACCTGACCCTGAATCTTGAAAAGTGCAGTTTTCGACTCAGGTCTATAAAGCTGTTGGGATATCTTATACAAGAAGGAGAAATTAGACCTGACCCGGAACGCCTCGAGCCACTGTTAAAACTTCCACTACCAAGTAACACAGGTTCTTTACGCAAAACAATGGGAATGGTTGCACATTACTCCCGTTGGGTGCTGAGTTTTTCCGAGAAGATCCGTCCTCTCTCTCATGCCAATGATTTTCCCTTATCTGCTGCCGCTGCGAAAGCTTTTGAAGGATTGAAACAAGACATTGCTGAGGCAGTGGTTCGAGCAATCGACCCAACAGCTCCTTTTACTGTGGAAACCGATGCTTCAGATCATGCTATTGACGCTACCCTAACCCAGAATGAACAACCAGTAGCTTTCTTCTCCCGAACACTTTCAAATAGTGAACAAAGGCACTCATCAGTGGAGAAGGAAGCGTATGCCATTGTGGAAGCCCTAAGAAGTGGCGACACTATCTCATTGGACGCCATTTTCGGCTTGTGACTGACCAGCGCAGTGTTGCTTTTATGTTTAACTCTAAATCAGCTGGCAAGATTAAAAATGATAAAATTGCCAAATGGCGAGTTGAACTTTCCTGTTACCACTATGACATTGTATATCGCCCAGGTAAAAAGAACATACCAGCTGATGCATTCTCGCGTGTATGTGGCGCCACCAGTATGGATGAACTAAAGGAATTGCATGGCAATCTGTATCACCCTAGAGTGTCTCGTATGGCTCATTTTGTCCGATGTAGAAATCTGCCTTATTTTGTGAATAAGGCAGATTTATTCACTTCTGGAAAAAGTGAAGATGATGACTAATTCTTGCTCTGCATGCTCTGAACTTAAACCTCGGTTTTGCAAGTTTGACTTTGGGCATTTGATTAAAGCTACTCAGCCATTTGAAAGACTCAACATAGATTTTAAAGGACCACTTCCATCACATTCAAGGAATAAATATATCCTTACTGTTGTAGATGAATTCTCTAGATTCCCTTTTGCATTCCCTTGTTCAGATATGACTACTGGTACAGTAATTCAGTGCCTGGTGCAGTTGTTTGCAATCTTTGTTATGCCTGCATATATATATATACATTCTAATAGGGGACCTTCCTTTATGTCGGAGGAGTTGAAAGATTTTCTACTAAAAAAGGGGTAGCAACTAGCCGTACGACTCCTTATAACCCTAGAGGGAATGGCCAGGCTGAGAAGTACAATGGGATTATTTGGAAGACAGTGCTGCTAGCTCTTAGGACGAGAGGCTTAGATGTATCCCAATGGGAAGTTGTTCTTCCTGATGTACTCCACTCTATTCGATCACTGTTGTGCACCTCTACAAATTGTACACCACATGAACGATTCTTCCAGCATACAAGAAGGTCTACTTCAGGGCGAACACTACCTACGTGGCTTGCTTGCAGAGGCCCTGTCCTCCTAAAACGTCATGTGCGGCAAAGCAAAAATGATCCTATAGTTGATGAGGTTGAGGTCGTAGACGTGAATCCGGAATATGCCCATGTCAAGTTCTCGGATGGCAGGATTACTACTGTATCATTAAGACACCTCGCACCCATGGCCACAGAGGGCTGCGAGAGTTTGGACCCCAATCTCAACATTCAACAGCAACACCCAGCGATTGCAAAAGCTGGGGTAAACCCCAACCCGCCTCATCCTGAACTACCTCATCCTGAACTACTTCGTTCCGAAACACCTAACCTAGAAACACCTAATTGGGAACCTTTCTCTGACGTAACACTCCCCTGAGAAGGTGGTATGCAGGAACCGACTGCATGGAACACTAGAGGCTTCAACTTTGCAGGAGTCCCTTCGACGATCTGGAAGGACGTGCAGTACCCCTACTCATCTCCGGGACTATGTTACTTAAAGCTAGATGGGGTGAATGTAGTAAAAGTATTATATTATTGTACCCGGATGGATGCTCGCTTGACTGTTTCGTTTGGATGCTTGCTCGACTGTTTTGTTGTTGTCAGATCAGCTGTGTCGTGCCTGTGTAGAGGTTAGTTTAATGTTAACTCCTAGTTTAATTTCCATTTGTTCTAGCGTTAGTCATGTGCAGTTTGCTTATTATTATATATAGCTTAAGCACTGTTTATTCTTTATAAGTATTGTATATTATATGGCTTGTGTTATTGCAGGATGTAACTGTACTTGCTTCTCCTTTACCTCAGCCCAACCACTTGGGCTGGACGGTAGAGCGACGGTCTGGCGTCATGCAGGTCTGCGTTCAATCCCCGACCGTCCAAGTGGTTGGGCACCATTCCTTCCCCGCGTCCCATCCCAAATCCTTATCCTGACCCCTTCCCAGTGCTATATAGTCGTAATGACTTGGTGCTTTTCCACCTGATAATTCCCTCCTTTACCTCAGTACTTTTACCTGAATAAACATTTTGATTTTGAATTGATATTGAACGTATAATAATAATGAAAGCGGGCCATGCTTCTTGAGTGGGGGGAGGTTTGTTCATGTCCCCGTTAATTGCGGCCCTCCTCCTTGTGGCCCTGGTCCTCCCCCTCTCACAACAAGAGGAGGTGGGCCAGACCCCTGGGAACGGGGCCATGGTCCCTGGGAGGTGGGCCAAACCCCGGAGAGGCGGGCCAAGCCTCGGGGGGGGGGGGGAATTAGTCCCGAGGAGGCGGGCCAGACCCCCGTCGTACGGCCGAGTTGGCTGGCCGGCCGTCTGGCCGCCCAGCAGTTTTCAAAATATCGGAAATCTCCCGTTATAACCTCGAATTTCGTCGTTATTAGGCGTTGGTACATTAAATCAACTGTAAATTAGATAGATAAACCTCTAATCGTCATGTGTGTTTATGTAATTCCTCCATTTTAAAGTGCACTAACAAATTCTGAGTGATATATACGTCACTCACGCCAGCCAGACCCTCTTGGAACCCAATTAAGTCCCCCCATCAAATCTCACTAAAGAAAACGTTTAATTCCATAAGAAAAAACGCACACAATCTATGAGCAACTATTTTACTTTTGAAAAATACCTTATCTCGATCATAGTAAACACATTTATTTATAATTTATTTTAACAATTACCATGTCGCATTAAATGCTATCCAACTACCAAATCTAATCTTCCACTAAACCCAAACTAAAGCATAACAAGATCTAACAACCCTACATTAAACTTTCAGTAACACACAACATTTATTTGCAACAGTTCTCGCCCACATATATAAAGAAAAAAAAAATGGCTAATGTACCCTAACTCAATGAATTTTAAGTTTCAACTTGCGACATCCCTAATTATTAAATCGACTTCCTACGTCTATATGATAAGCTGATAACACCTGATCTTCGTTGTAATGTTATTATATTATATATGGCCGGCAGTTTTCCTCCTCCTTCCTACTGCTTCCTTCCGCTCGCTCCCGCTCTCTGACGCCCTAAAAACACTTGCTTTGGCCGGGCCAAGACTCGGGCCGGGCAGGTCCGTGCTAGGTCAGGCCGGGCCTGGCCGGGCCGGGCCGGGCTAGGACTCGGGCCGGGCCTGGGCCGCGGCCGACATATAACCTCGGCTTTCTTCGTTATTAATTAAACGTTGGTACATTCAACCAAAGGTAAAAATAACTGCTCTTGATGGTTTTCTCAATACAGCAATCGACTGACTTTCTAGTGGTTTCTTGACGGTCATCGATATATTAGTATATTTTTTCAAGAAAATTCAATGTTTCTTTCAACTTTCCCAGTATCATCTTTTATCCTTGCTACCTTGAACATAAGAACATAAGAACAAAGGTAACTGCAGAAGGCCCACTGGCCCATACGAGGCAGCTCCTATTTATAACCTATTTATAACCACCCAATCCCACTCATATACGTGTCCAACCCACGCTTGAAACAATCGAGGGATCCCACCTCCACCATGTTACGCGGTAATTGGTTCCACAAATCAACAACCCTGTTACCGAACCAGTATTTACCCAAGTCTTTCCTAAATCTAAACTTATCCAATTTATACCCATTGTTTCGTGTTCTGTCTTGTGTTGATACTTTTAATACCCTATTAATATCTCCTTTGTTATGTCCATTCATCCACTTGTAAACTTCTATCATGTCACCCCTAACTCTTCGCCTTTCCAGTGAATGCAATTTAAGCTTTATTAATCTTTCTTCATATGAAAGATTTCTAATTTGGGGAATTAACTTTGTCATCCTACGCTGGACACGTTCAAGTGAATTTATATCCATTCTATAGTACGGCGACCAAAACTGAACTGCATAATCTAAATGGGGCCTAACTAGAGCAAGATATAGCTGAAGAACCACACCAGGTGTCTTGTTACTAACGCTTCGATTAATAAATCCCAGTGTCCTATTTGCCTTATTACGAACATTCATGCATTGATCCTTTTGTTTTGACCTCCTCTCATGCAACACATGTTTCCGCAAGAGCTCAATGTCCTCTTTTATGATGGAGAGAGATGGATGCACCTGAGGTTAGACACAATGAATGAAGGACACACTTGAAGAATGATGATGGAGAATGCAATCGGAGAGAACTGCTGGTGAGGAGATGCATTGGTGAAAAGATACAGTGGATGGGAGATGTTGGAGAGTAGAAGAGATCACCTGGCATGATGGGACCACCTGACAGGCAGGTAACAGGTGGAAGTAGGAGAGACCACCTGGCATGATGGGGCAGCACCTGAGCGGCAGGTAACAGGTGGGGTGCCACTAGCCTCATTAACCACCACCTGCCAGGTGAGCGGGTTGTCAGGCGGGGCTAAGCCAAGGTGACACTTTCAGGTAAGCTGGAAAATAATTATACACTCGATGGACAACTGATCATATGACGTATAAGGTAAAGGAAACCGGTTGACAGACCCGTGGGGCGGGTAAGTTGAGAAATCATCTGATCTCAAGGCTGATGAGACGGAGGAACCTGAGATCTGTCGTCTGGTAAGCCGCAGATTCTAAATGACGTGAACGATAAGTGCTGATAAACGCTCTTGGCCAAATAATAATCACTCGAGAGATCGATTAACAGATAAAGAGATCAAATATGGCTGATGCAAACGCAAAACTAGATCCATCGGATCATAACACTGTTAGGTAGTTAAACCAATCATATGATCGTATTGACACCAACAGACCAAACACCAGAGGAAGTCATCCTTGGTGAATGTATATGGTTCTACCAAGTCCTCGCCGAGGCTATTTTTGCTCAGCACCGCTCCTGTGCCAGGCAAGTCCACTACGGGCTCACCATAGCCCGTGCTACTTGCCCCGCTCCTGTGCCAGGCAAGTCCACTACAGGCTCACCATAGCCTGTGCTACTTGCCCCACTCCTTTGCCAGGTAAGTTACAGGCTCACCATAGCCCGTGCTACTTGGAACTTGTTCCGAGTAGCTGAATCTATAACAACAACAACAGCTACTTTTACCGGCGGCACCAGAGGGAGAATGAGGTCAGGTTGGGTCGAAGGAAAAGGTCGCAGGGAATGGTCCTTCGAGAGGCCCGGAGGTCACATTTAGGGTGTTTGGGACTATTGATATGTAAATGTGCGTAGCTTCCCACTCCGGTACCAACATGCTGCTCCTCACGCCGTGAACTGTCAGGGTAATAGCTGTGGACCCGGCTAGCCAGCCCTGACTAGTCCGCCACTCACACTTATACGCAAATTCCCCCTTAGTCTACTCACATTTTCTGTGAAAAACTACCAAAAATGTACAAATGATAATAATAAACAAAAATATAAATACACCACTCGGAGAGGAATGTCACTAATTAGCAATCACACTCTGCTTAGAAATGTTGACATGGACGAAAGCAAGTGATACAGAGGGCCGCTGGGGGCTGAAGGCGGCTAACTTCAAAAAGAATCCCAAATCTGCAAGTGCCATGTGGGCTGGGTAAAGCAGGCCAGAACACTGCCATCAATGAAGTTATATTCATATAT
This sequence comes from Procambarus virginalis, assembly GCA_020271785.1. NCBI lineage: Eukaryota > Metazoa > Arthropoda > Malacostraca > Decapoda > Cambaridae > Procambarus > Procambarus virginalis. The sequence continues at coordinate 9,838,416 of WNGS01167372.1, read as the reverse complement.
TTAATTAGAAGATTACAGGGTACTTCTCCCGACAGCTGATTTGCCGTGAGTGGAATGGCCAATATTTTATCCACAATGTTTAGTTGACTTTTCACTAGCTTTACCAAATTTTCTCACTCTTCTAATTTCACGCACGGAATAAAAGTCTCGCTAAATACCGGAAATTCCTAGAGCAAAAAAAAAACAAAAAAGTTACCCCCGTCATTATCTCACAGCTTTCACCAAGCCATTTAAGTGAAAATTCTAAAAAATATAGTCACCAAAAGAGGAACAAATTAACAAAATCTAACACGAGAGCACTGAGGGGAGAAAATTATCCTGGATTCCCTTTAAAGGAGGTTGGGTTCAGGAACAAAGCACGTTCTGTCTACTGGTCAACTATGCCGCGCAACTCATTGTGAAATAGGAAGCCCAGAGATCCTTTCATATGTAAATGAGTGGATCTTCATCTTATTAGGGTAACAAAGGAGACTACAGACAAGAAGTTTGTTGAGAAAGAGTGAGAGAGAGAGAGAGAGAGAGAGAGAGAGAGAGAGAGAGAGAGAGAGAGAGAGAGAGAGAGAGAGAGAGAGAGAGAGAGAGAGAGAGGAGGGGGGAAGAGAATGAAAGGGAGAGTGAGTTTGAAAGAGAGGTGGAGTGAGAAAGATACGGAAGGGAGGGAAAGATGAGAGCCTCACCCAAATTGGCAGAGGGAATGGTCTGGGTACGGGATGAACGCAGGCACGTCGGGGGTCGCCAGAATTCAACACTGAAAAGTATGCCAGTGCCATATTCAGACCCCCCTACGACGATTTTTGGCACTGTCGGACAGCTACACAGCTAAATATTTTCAAAACAAACTTTCAACAAAATGTCGTATAGTAATATGCACCATTATTCACGGATCTTGAAAAATTTAACATAAAATCCCTGTTGTGAATAATTTGGCCGTACTCGCATAAAACATAAAACAGGTCGGCCAGTATGTGTAGTGGAAGCGTGTCGAACAGTCTCGGGCCTCTGATATTGATAGAGTTTTCTCTCAGAGTACCTGTTGCACCTCTGCTCTTCAACGGGGTATTCTGCACATCCTGCCATGCCTTCTTGTCTCATGTGATGTTATTTCTGTGTGCAGGTTTGGGACCAGCCCCTCTAATATTTTCCACGTGTAAATTATTATGTATCTCTCCCGCCTGCGCTCAAGAGAATACAGATTTAGGCATTTTAGTCGGTCCCAATAGTTTAGATGTTTTACTGAGTTGATTCTAGCAGTAAAGGATCTCTGCACGCTCTCCAGGTCAGCAATTTCTTCAACTCTGAAAGGGGCTGTCATTGTGCAGCAGTGTTCCACTCTAGAGAGCACAGCGTTTTGAAGAGAATCATCATCGGTATAGCATCTCTAGTTTGAAAAGTTCTTGCTATCCAACTGCCATTTTTCTTGCAGCTGTGACGGCTACTTTATTGTGTTCTTTAAAGTAAGGTCTTCCGACATGATTGATTTGATTGTTGCCGCCGGAGGCGGCTAGTTTATTGTGCACTCATCCTGTGAGCGGTACGCAAAAGCATTACAGAGGGCACAAAAAGTCTTTATCAGACCTCATCTAGATTATTACATAAACATTTTCATTTATCCTTCACACCTTATATTTACAATGTCTGCTAGTTACAGAGAATGTTCTATTTCAAGAGCTACTATTTACAGTAAGTCATCATACANTTCTCTTCTTTCTCTGTGTGTGTGTCAGTAAAGTCTTAGTTATAAGTTTCTCAGCCTTAGAGGCTCTCTTCGCTCTCTCAGAGGGAGTGGTGGCGCTGGTTATAAAGATTTCCTGTTTGGATAAACCTCATTTAATGGATCTCAAATCCCAAGGCATTCATTCAGTTGCATTTACATACGAAGGCACTCTTTGGCTGGAGTGAAACACATGATTATTCAGGTGTCTCATTTAACTGTAAAGTGAAGTCTTGCAAGATGCAAAGGGCGTTTTATCTTGGTAATGTGATGAGTCTTGAATGTTTCGCTTGGCCTCCAGGCGGCCACTTTAGGCAAAGACTTGTCCTCATCGTTATATAAGGAGAGGTGCTTCTGTGTAACGGAAGCATATATATATATATATTATATATATATTATATATATATATATATATATATTATATATATATTATATATATATATAATATTAATTTTTTTCTTGCAGTTGTAGTGTGGAACAAACAACAATATACTGTAGATTTTGTTGCCTGATTGTTATCGGACGTAAATGTATATTTTTTACATTTATGCCTCATAAATGTATTTATTATTTGTTTAAAGCACGTGGTCCTGTCACCCCCCCCCCAGTCACATGGTCCCGTCTCCCACCCCCCTCAGTCACGTGGTCCTGTCTCCCACCCCCCTCAGTCACGTGGTCCTTTCGCCCCCGTCACACGTGGTTCTGACACCTTCCCAGTCACGTGGTCCTGTCACATACCTTCCAGTCACGTGGTCTTGTCAATCCATGTCACGTGGTCATCACCCCCAGTCACGTGGTCCTGTCACCCCCCAGTCACGTGGTCCTGTCACCCCCCAGTCACGTGGTCCTGTCACCCCCCCAGTCACGTGGTTCTGTCCGAAAGTTACATGTTCCTGTCACCCCCTAGTCACGTGTTCCTGTCACCCATAGTCACGTGGTCCTGTCACCCACCTCCAGTCACTCTGTCGCGTGGTCATGTCACCCCCTGTCACGTGGTCCTGTTACCCCCCAGTCTTCCGGTCCAGTCACCTGGTCCAGTCACCCCCAGTCTTCCGGTCCAGTCACCTGGTCCCTCACCCCGTCTCCTGGTCCTGTCACCCGGTCCAGTCATTCCCAATCACCTGGTCCAGTCACCCCCAGTCATCTGGTCCAGTCACCCCCAGTCACCCGTCCTGTCACCCGGTCCTGTCACCCCAGTCACCTGGCCCAGTCACATGGTCCTGTTACCCCCAGTCACCTGACCCTGAACCCCCCCCCCCCCCGGCAGTCACGTGGTCCTGTTATCCCCAGTCTCCTGGCCCTATCACCCCCCCCCCCCCAGTCACCTGGTCCCGTAACCACCCCCCCCCCCAGTGTTCCGGTCCAGTCACCCCCAGTCACCTGGTCCAGTCACCCTCAGTCTTCCGGTTCAATCACCCCTAGTCACCTGGTCTAGTCACCTGGTCCAGTCACCCCGTCTCCCGGCCTAGTCACCCCCAGTCACATGGTCCAGTCATCCGCAGTCACGTGGTCTAGTCACCCGGTCTAGTCACCCGGTCTAGTCACCCGCAGTCACCTGGTCCAGTCACCCGCAGTCACCTGGTCCAGTCAGCCCTAGTCACCTGGTCCAGTCACCCGCAGTCACCTGGTCCAGTCACCCGCAGTCACCTGGTCCAGTCACGTGGTCCAGTCACCTGATCCAGTCACTCCTAGTCACCTGGTCCAGTCAGCCCATAACATCAGCTGTGAGAGAGAAACAGCCGACAGACACAGCGATGACGTCAGCAGCGTGGGGCGTATGAACACAGCCGTAAGGTCGTATGCCATTATAAGATATCTGGCAGAAATGGTCCCTATGTTCGTCACACATACAGCTCCTTGTCTTTCGCCTCCGCTAAATTCTTAACCAAACTGGAGTGAGGAAGTTAGATAAAGCATTATTTTGCTATTTTCATTTTTTTGGGGAGAGTGAGACCTTTGCTGTTTTACCCGAGTTTACCTGAGACACTAGTGGCCTCGATGAGGACAGGAAGGCGGCGGCTTGTCGATGGTCAATTTTTGCCTTGTGAATCCCAAGGGTATTCACAAATCTTTGTGAATATTTAAAGAGTTTTCGCTGTGATTTGTTGTTTTAGTTGAGTTGTCCCCATTAATGTGGTATTTAAATTTCTTCGGTCCCATTCAGCTGTCAAGAACAGTCGAGAACAGTTCATAGCTTATGGAGAAGAACGAATATTTGTCAAGTTAAAGTATTGCTCTTGTTTATATTACAAATTAAACAAAAGGATTTTTAAGCAAGAGATCTTACTTAAAAGATGTTTCTTAAGTAAGAGACTTAAGTGCTGTCTCCGTGTCTGGAAGAAGATCCGTAAAATAGCCGGCAATTTGTTCGATATAGTGCTTCTTATCTTTCTTGCCATTAAGAAACCTGGTATCCAAGGCTCTTTACCTGAAGATTTTCGCCCATTGCCCCAATGTATGGTTACCATACATCTTGTGTGGTTTTTGGAGCATCGTCATTGCTGCATCCCTCGTAATGGGCCAAATAGGCTTTTTGCCACGTATGAGCCAATAGGCCTTCTGTAGTTACCTTAATTCATATGTAATTTAGGTTTCGCATGTGTTGCAGCACCATTGACGTACTTTGCTACCTGTTGTTTATGCGCCAACATTCCTTCGTTATTCTTTTTTTTTAATATATAGAGTTCTTACAATCTTGTAAAGCCATTAGCACGCATATATAGCATTTCAGGCAGATTCTTAATTTTTTTCCGTGGAATACGACAAGCCAAAATGGTTTAACAACCAGGTACTCATTCACTGCTGGGTGAACACAAGTGTGCAGGTAGAGATTGCATGCCCCGTCAATCCTCCCCGGCCAGGATACGAACCGAGTTTTGCCCTGGCAAAGCGCGGGGCACTTAAAATTGAACGTGCACACAAGTAGTTGGCCAATGAGGACTGTGGTACGAGTGGTCCTTTGCACAATACAACTACAGTATTTACAACTTCTAGTTAGGCCTGCACATGATTGTTCTACAGCTGGTGACCACTTAAGTCATGGATGAACTGCCACGCTGATTAATAACTGTGATGACTGTACTGTAGATAAAGTCCATCACCTAGTCTTCACCCAGTCACCCAAAGCTGAGTTTATACCGAAGGAAAAAAAATTATTCTGGATAATTTTTTTTTTTTATTTTAGCCTCTGTTCCCGAATCTTTGGTGCAGCTCGTGTAAAATCTACTGGTGCCTGTGCCTTGGTTCTTCTAGTATGTTCTTTAATTAATACTCAAGTTGCATCCCCTTTCAGGTAGCCCTTGAAGTGCTAAGTTACCACAACTGTTGCACTGATGATGAGCTTGAGACTCTTCAAGCCGACTCTTTAGCGAACGCACTGCCAGGTGTCGATGAGTAAGTAAACGATACTAAGACCAGTCAGCGTAGCTAACCATCTTGATGTGTCTTCGGCAGTAAATTTGTTGTCTGTGGGTAATCATGTTTTCTTTCCATGCTTCTGTCGAGGAATGACTAACTTTGTGACTAACCTTTCTCTCTGATTATTCTCCTTGCAGGGCCTATTGAACTATGCCAAGGAATGTTAATGTCAAGTTAAAGGTGAAGTATGTTTCATCTATAACAATGAACCTCTGTAACGTTCCATGAATTAATAAAATCCTTAAGTATTCAGCTTCTGCATATTTGTATTACTGAAAACAATATACAAATAATTATATTTCATCATGGAACGAAAACATTGCTTTGTTGTTTCATAGGCTACTGCAAGCCCCTCTTGTTGGTTCTTCCTTTCCGAACCCCATCATATACATCCACTTGAATGCTAAATAGCTCCTTCCTTGTCAACTTTTCCAGGTAGCTCTGGAAATGATGAGCTACCACAGCAGTTGTGTGGAGGAGGAACTTGACAAGTTGTTAAGGGAGGATGTGCCCCCTGAGTTACCTGACGTGGATAAGTAAGTATAGGCTGAGGGGCGGGCTGCGTCCGACAATTTGGCTGCTTGAGAGGTTCCTGTGCCCTCGGTAACATTTCATAGTAATGACAAGGTCGAAGTATAAGATCATTTAATATTAAGAAAAAAAAAGTACGTACCTTTGACAAGTTGTGTTCATTATTTTGCATCTATCCGGAATGAACTGTTGGCAGACTTTGCTTCCGAGTGTGAAGGACTCTGAAGATCACCAATCAATCTGGAGATATTGTTAAATTGTCTAACGCAGCCTAATATGACAAATTCCCCCACTGAGGATCATTCCCCACTGATGGAAATTCAACAATGCTCTTCTGGCTTCATCATTTTTCTGAGGCGAGCGTAGGTTTATTTCGAATAGGCTACACATTCTTCCTACTTTCTGTAAGCTGATCTTATGCTTAATAGTTATATAATTAAAAGGGGACTTGATTGTCTTAGTGTGCTTATTAGAGAAAGTATTTTGCCAATAGTGGACTATAGATTAATTAGTATTTTGTCTGGGTTCATGACAGTCCCCAAAACTTCCACTATCATATGGACTAAAATGACTGTAGAGGACTCTTAACTTGTTAAAAATTGATCCTTTTAAAATGTTATCCTACCAATAGTGATGTTATCTTAAGCTTGAACTTTCATATAAATAGTGAGCTTATCCTGCCATTATTAACCTTATCTTGCTCGATTCTATCAAATAATTTTGTTATCTCGTTAACAATTTAGTTAGACTAGCCTTTTAATTAGATATGCTTATGCGGTTTGGATTACGCCTATACTGTATTTAAGTTCCCACAAATAGTTAATTTACACCCGTTTTCTGTTGTATATAGTCTTTGAATTTGATCTTTCTGGCCACAATGACTGAAGCACTTGTGCCAGACTCTCAGTAGAGCACCAGAGCATGATCAAGCAGGGAACACCCTTGTCATTATTCATGGCCTAAAGTAGTACCAGTGAAAAGTGTAAATGATATTTCACTATACAGGCAGCATAAGAGATTTAAGTGAAGCAAGATATTTCTGAAGGGTATTACAATGCTCCGATGCCAAAACAAATTTGCAGACGATGAGTCACAATAACGTGGCTGAAGATATGAAGACTAAACTACACACCAGAAGATGAGACGACGACGTTTCGGTCCGGATCATTATCAATTGACTTGATAATGGTCTAGGACGGACCGAAATGTCGTCGTCTCCTCATCTTCTAGTGTGTGGTTTAGCTCAGACAAATTTATTAAAATCCAACGGAGGCAGTTCGTAAGCTATGTAGAGTCGAGGTTTGTGCGCACTCGCGTCCTGATTCAGGGTTTGAGAGCTTCGCTGTTCGGTAGGGTTACCAACACTCCCATATAACACACCACTGTTCAAACTTCACCGCGGTATTAAAAAAAAAAAAGAGATATAAAATATCACTGCAACGTTAAACTACGAATACATATTCTTTACATTACCGCTACATTGAGGTTCTATTGTTTAAATGCGAATTCATCATATTGCCGACGTTTGGGATGGCAGCTTTAAGAATAAACAAAACTTGAAATTTGTTCATTATAAATCATTTACCAAATTAAATTCACTTGATAAAGAGTTAGTAATTACCAAAAGGCGGGATTATATGTCTGAATTAAAGAATATTCAAAAGCGCTTACATATTTTCAAAGTGCCAATACGAGATAGGAATTGGATTCACAGAGGATTGTATCGAAACACACACGACTCAAAGGAACAGTGTGAAAACAAAATTTCCAATTGCCCTAAAAATCAGGACATTCTATGAAGAAATAAACAGTTATGAAAGAAACAGTGCAGTTTTTGACAGGAAGGCTCAGGTCTTTGATCCATCCCCACGAGTTAATTTTGCATGGCTAATACGCAACAGATTCAAAAACTATTTTTTTTTACTTTGTTCTTTCTGGTACAGGCTACACTTTAATCTATGTAACTTGTTATCAGAAAGATAACCATCTATCAAGGCAAACTATTACAGATCGTGTTATGAATGACAAGGTTGTGAAATCCGGGTAAAAAATTTATTTTGGAAGATGGTGGGGGGAGCACAGCACCGACTTTTTAAAGAAATTTGAGATTACTATGTTTTGTCTTGCATCGAAATTGTTTATGATTTCATAATTCTAGATCACGTCTAATAGCTTACTTCTGGGCTGGAAATGTACAGTACAGTAGTCAAGAATATACTTGTACTTTGACTTTTAGACAAACAGTAGGACGAGCAGTGAAACCCTCATTGAAGTAGCGGACGCCATGCATTGGAGATAATTAAGATAGTTAATATTGCTAGATAGTTAATTTAAAGTCTTCCATCCTCTCCATCAAAAATCACAACTCTTTTCCAGTATGGTTTTCTTTTGCTTGCTTCTCTCTTCTGTATTGCAGACTGCATATAACTGTACGTTGATTTGTAGAGGCATTTAGTTGCTTATTACATGCGTGGTATTGTAGAATTGTATAGATATTAACATATTATTTAATGTGTGTGTTTTGGCATTAGATAATCAAATCTACTAGTTTTATTTCATTATGCACTAGTAAGCACAAACAGCCAGTGATTGTAATATCTACACTCACATTATACTTAATGCTTCAGCAAGTTACTTAGTCGTGGCCACGTGTCTGGGAGATAGTCTGTTTTTGATGCTAGAAATGCATTTGCATACTATTTGTCGTTATCTTGAGTAAAATAATACAATTGACACGAAACAAATAGTAAAACTGAATGCAGCCTTGGCGAAAACTGAAGCTCGAAAATTATCTATGCCGGCTAACTCGATGAAAATAGCACCAATAATTTCACAATAACATTACATGTTGTCCCAATGTTTTATCAATAAACCCTGACAGTATCCGAGGCCACTATTCTGAATGAACTTCATACTATCTAGTTATGTTGACACGCTAGCATACTGTAGTAATGAAAAACTCGTTGAATGCACGTGGGGACGAGGCTGTCATCATTCGGTGTATGTAGATATGCCTCGGCATACACTCTGGTGTATTTAGAGGCATATAATAAGCTGAAATGTAATCAAACTTTAATAAACACAATAGGGCTTTAAAGAATATATATCTAATAGAGTGTACATTAAAATATTGCTCAAATTAAGTTGTGGGGCTTGTACCAATCTTGCGAATCGAAAAAATTCACATGTAGACAAGTATCACTAGCAAAAATGTATATTTAAAAAGTGCTAGAAATTATGGTTTTCAATATTTTGCTATTTTAATGAATAAGTGTCTATTTCCTATGACTTAAGAAATCGGGCATTTTGAACTGGAGATAGATCGTCAATTTGCCAGGAGTGTGGCCACATTCTAATATTCCTTATAAATGTTTAATGACTACCCGGTTTGCATTCAAGTTTGAGCTATGAATAGTTACGAGGCTGTCTATACCTTAGGCCGAGGGCGACCTCGGAGCGTTTCCAAGCAAGTACTATTGCGTTAATACAGACTAAGCCGCTATGTTTGAGGAATCTGGTAAAGTTTTTATAAGTAGGCACCTAAGTGTTGGATAACTCTTGACCCAAGATTCTTCAGGCATGATAAGAGGCGCAGCGAAGCAGGTCATATATACGCTGCTCTCTAACTCATAGACAATTGATTAACTGGTTTTTAGCTGTCTTAGGCTCAGCTTAGATTTGTACTTTATACTTAATAAATATTCATGAAATATAATATGTCAGTTATATTATAAAAATATGAAATAATATACATGTATTTCATATTATAATATAAAATAAAATGACAAAATATAATATAATTCATACAGGTGGAAACAGAGTACCTAAATGAGCCACAGACATTAGAATAGTTTTTGTCGGAATGAGAATAGTTAATAAATTGAATGCATTAGGAAGTGGTGTGGTGGAGGCTGACTCCATACACAGTTTCAAATGTATATATGACAGAGCCCAGTAGGCTCGAGAACCTGTACACCAGTTGAGAGGCGGACCAATAATCCGAAGCGCAATTAGGCATCCCGCAAGCGCAGTTAGGTGAGTCACATATGTCCTCACAGCTGACCGGATAGCGCTTTGGGGTCATAATCCTAAGGGCCCTGGTTCGATTCCAGGTTGAGGCAGAAACAAAAGGGCAGAGTTTTCCACCTGATACCACTGTTCACTAACCAGTCAATAGGTACCTTAAGGTTAAACAGCTGCTTCAGGTTGCATCATGGGGATGTTTGTGTATGAGATAAATGTGTAGTAAATATGACCGAAGAAAAACAGGACGGTTTGAAAGGCGGGATCTATGAGCCAACAGCTTGATCCTGTAATCACAAAGAGTAAATACACACACATTGCTTGGAAATTTGACTCTAGTCTTGTTTTCAGGTGCATTTAAGAACATAAATACAATCTTGATATAAGACAAATTTTTAATACAGCAATACTGCATAATAGACTAGGATCATACCTGTATAAATTGATATAGAGAATGCTGCCTGGGGAACGAGGGTGATGTATATTAAATTGCAGGTTTTTAGCCTACCCTTCCCATGCTTGTGACTCACCCATCACCAGCACGGAACCCACACTCCCCTGGCCCTGTCACCCATCACCAGCACGGAACCCACACTCCCCTGGCCCTGTCACCCATCACCAGCACGTAACCCACACTCTCCTGGCCCTGTCACCCATCACCAGCACGGAACCCACACTCTCCTGGCCCTGTCACCCATCACCAGCACGGAACCCACACTCTCCTGGCCCTGTCACCCATCACCAGCACGGAACCCACACTCCCTGGTCCTGTCACCCATCACCAGCACGGAACCAACACTCCCCTGGCCCTGTCACCCATCACCAGCACGGAACCCACACTCCCCTGGCTCTGTCACCCATCACCAGCACGGAACCCACACTCCCCTGGCCCTGTCACCCATCACCAGCACGGAACCCACACTCTCCTGGCCCTGTCACCCATCACCAGCACGGAACCCACACTCCCTGGCCCTGTCACCCATCACCAGCACGGAACCCACACTCCCTGGCCCTGTCACCCATCACCAGCACGGAACCCACACTCCCCTGGCCCTGTCACCCATCACCAGCACGGAACCCACACTCCCCTGGCACTGTCACCCATCACCAGCACGGAACCCACACTCCCTGGCCCTGTCACCCATCACCAGCACGGAACCCACACTCCCCTGGCCCTGTCACCCATCACCAGCACGGAACCCACACTCCCCTGGCCCTGTCACCCATCACCAGCACGGAACCCACACTCTCCTGGCCCTGTCACCCATCACCAGCACGTAACCCACACTCCCTGGTCCTGTCACCCATCACCAGCACGGAACCCACACTCTCCTGGCCCTGTCACCCATCACCAGCACGGAACCCACACTCTCCTGGCCCTGTCACCCATCACCAGCACGTAACCCACACTCTCCTGGCCCTGTCACCCATCACCAGCACGGAACCCACACTCCCCTGGCCCTGTCACCCATCACCAGCACGTAACCCACACTCTCCTGGCCCTGTCACCCATCACCAGCACGTAACCCACACTCTCCTGGCCCTGTCACCCATCACCAGCACGGAACCCACACTCCCCTGGCCCTGTCACCCATCACCAGCACGGAACCCACACTCCCCTGGCACTGTCACCCATCACCAGCACGGAACCCACACTCCCCTGGCCCTGTCACCCATCACCAGCACGGAACCCACACTCCCCTGGCCCTGTCACCCATCACCAGCACGGAACCCACACTCCCCTGGCCCTGTCACCCATCACCAGCACGGAACCCACACTCTCCTGGCCCTGTCACCCATCACCAGCACGTAACCCACACTCCCCTGGTCCTGTCACCCATCACCAGCACGGAACCCACACTCTCCTGGCCCTGTCACCCATCACCAGCACGGAACCCACACTCTCCTGGCCCTGTCACCCATCACCAGCACGGAACCCACACTCTCCTGGCCCTGTCACCCATCACCAGCACGGAACCCACACTCCCCTGGCCCTGTCACCCATCACCAGCACGTAACCCACACTCTCCTGGCCCTGTCACCCATCACCAGCATGTAACCCACACTCTCCTGGCCCTGTCACCCATCACCAGCACGTAACCCACACTCCCCTGGTCCTGTCACCCATCACCAGCACGTAACCCACACTCCCCTGGTCCTGTCACCCATCACCAGCACGTAACCCCCCCCCCCGGTCCTGTCACCCATCACCAGCACGTAACCCCCCCCGGTCCTGTCACCCATCACCAGCACGTAACCCCCCCTGGCCTGTCACCCATCACCAGCACGGAACCTTCCCCCCCTGGCACTTTCGCCCATCACCAGCATGTAACCCACCCCCTGGCCCTGTCACCCATCACCAGCACGGAACCCCCCCCCGGTCCTGTCACCCATCACCAGCACGGAACCCCCCCCCTGGTCCTGTCACCCATCACCAGCATGTAACCCACCCCCTGGCCCTGTCACCCATCACCAGCACGGAACCCACACTCCCCTGGCCCTGTCACCCATCACCAGCACGGAACCCACACTCTCCTGGCCCTGTCACCCATCACCAGCACGGAACCCACACTCTCCTGGCCCTGTCACCCATCACCAGCACGGAACCCACACTCTCCTGGCCCTGTCACCCATCACCAGCACGGACCCACACTCCCCTGGCCCTGTCACCCATCACCAGCACGGAACCCACACTCCCCTGGCACTGTCACCCATCACCAGCACGGAACCCACACTCCCCTGGCCCTGTCACCCATCACCAGCACGGAACCCACACTCCCCTGGCGCTGTCACCCATCACCAGCACGGAACCCACACTCCCCTGGCCCTGTCACCCATCACCAGCATGGAACCCACACTCTCCTGGCCCTGTCACCCATCACCAGCACGTAACCCACACTCCCCTGGTCCTGTCACCCATCACCAGCACGGAACCCACACTCTCCTGGCCCTGTCACCCATCACCAGCACGGAACCCACACTCTCC